>OX384046.1:8971934-9633184 GCA_947534325.1 Agonum fuliginosum
TGTAACTTCTGAATAAATTATTATATGTTTATATATAAATTACATAATTATCTTTTTCAGTAAAAATGGAGTTTTTGCAAAAAATCCTAAATGATTACGAAGTTCAAATACCTAGTTATTTACTTAAACTTTTGAGTTATCTGGCTTTGATAATATAATATCCATATCCAAAATTGAAGAGAAAGATTTTGAAATAATAGAATTATTTGCAAAAAACGACTTATCCAAATTATTAGAAGGTGATGAATACGATAATTTTTACGGTTTATACGCCAAAAATGTAAATTTATTCAAAATAGCCGAAGGGCACAAATAGTATTTTGTGCACCTAGGGGGGGAAGCGTGCTATTACTCCCGCGGGCGAAGCGGCGGTCCGAGCGAGGGCGCCGGCTTCGCTCAAGGGTGTAACCAAGCGGCGGTCCGAGCGAGGGCGCCGGCTTCGCCCAAGGGAGGAATAGCCTTCCCTCCCGTGGGACACACAATATTTTACGTCACTCGGGGAAGGAAAGCAGTGTTTTCCTCTTGCTAATGGAGGGAGGGAAGCGAGTTTTCCCTCCCGCTCGGGAGGACCGTACTTGCTTTCCTCCCGAGCGGGAGGAAAACACTGTTTTCTTCCCGGTACTGGCGGGAGGAAAACATTGCAAGAAAGGTGATTTCGAGGCCCTCGTGACGTAAAATATTGTGTGTCCCACGGGAGGGAAGGCTATTCCTCCCTTGGGCGAAGCCGGCGCCCTCGCTCGGGCCGCCGCTTGGCCCGCGGGAGTAATAGCTATTACACCCTTGAGCGAAGCCGGCGCCCTCGCTCGGACCGCCGCTTCGCCCGCGGGAGTAATAGCACGCTTCCCTCCCTAGGTGCACAAAATACTATTACGTCACGAGGGCCTCGAAATCACCTTTCTTGCAATGTTTTCCTCCCGCCAGTACCGGGAAGAAAACAGTGTTTTCCTCCCGCTCGGAAGGAAAACAAGTACGGTCCTCCCGAGCGGGAGGGAAAACTCGCTTCCCTCTCTCCATTAGCAAGAGGAAAACACTGCTTTCCTCCCCCGAGTGACGTAAAAATTATTTTTTTCTTAAAAGAAGAATGCATGAATCGAGCATGCAAAAGAGAAAAAATGATGAATGTTTACAAACAGAAAACAATAAACGTAGACGTAATGATCAACACGATAATCAACATGATGACGATAATAAAGATCACGACAGAAATCAAATTGCAACAGAACATGTATTAACATTGGCAAAAAAATATGTTACAAAATTTTGTAAGGAACATAGCTCTGCTAATGATATAGATGAAAATATACAAAAAATTAATAATATTGCGGTTGAAGTGGACAAGGATTCTTTAAATGCTAAAATTAAATGTTTTTGTAAATTTGTCTCAAAAAATTATTCAGTTCAAAATAGTAAATACGGGAAAAAATGGGTACTGTCTAATTTTAACAAGCACATTAAAACCCATTTTAAAAATAAGAAAAACATAGAAAGTACCTCGATAAGTTCTAATGAACCAAAATTTAAAAACAGCGATTTACTTTCATTTATCTTTGGGAAGTACGACTACTCTGAGTACGAGACCGACTCCATCTACGAGTATAAGCAGCAATAGCACGTTAAATTCTGTTAATTCACCGTCATTGTCATTACCAGTGGTACTTGAATTACCCGAATTAAACGACGAATTATTACAGTTTGAATCCACGTCAATAGGTGTAAATGATAATACTGATACATTTTTTTCGAATCGCAGTATTGCTAAAGAGGCGGGCGATTCTGCGAATATGATAACGTCTCAAACGAGATCTCAACAATTTTCGAAAGAAACTTCACTACATTCTAGTCGATATTCACGTACTGAACGAAAAATAAAAAGTTTAGAATGTTTTGTTATGAATCAAACTAAAATAACAGATTACTTTTTAACTGAAGTATATAAAACAATAGAGGCTAATAATGAGATAAAAAAGATTATTTTAAATTCTGTTATTGAAAATAATATGGAAAATAAAATAAATGATAAAACAAATATCATAAAAACCCTCCTTGATTATTTAAAAGAAACTGCAAATGAAAATGCAACAAGACCTTCACATGCAAATAAATTTTCAGAACCATTGAAACTTTTTGGCTTGTACATTTATATTATTGGTGGGAGAATGCTGTATGAATGTTTATATAGTAATTTAAAGAATGTACTCCCGTCTTTAACTACCATTGGAAGGAGCTTAGAAAAACAGACAAATATTACAGAGGGTGTGTTAAGAGTTTCAGAGTTAAAGGACTATTTAACCAAAAGGAACTTTCCACAACATGTATTTATATCTGAAGATCAAACAGCTATACTAAAAACAATAAGATACGATTCAAAATTAAATTAAATGATTGGTTTTGTTTCTCCAGTAAATAAGCAAACCGGATTTCCTGTATTAGACAATTATTTTGTGAATTCTGTAACAGACATTGAAAATGCATTTAAGAATGGTATCATTGGCAACAATGCATATGTTTATATGGCACAACCTTTAATAGATAATGCGCCAGCATTTTGCTTGGCAATTTTTGCGAGCGACAATCGTTTTACGTACGAGGATGTACTTAATAGATGGAATTTTATTGAAGAACAATTAAAACAATTCGATATAAATGTGGACGGTTTTTCTAGTGATGGTGACACTCGTTGTCTAAAGGCGATGAAAATCAAAAGTAAATTACCCTCTGAAATTAAAAATCCCTATGGCACATATTTTCAGGTAAAATTAATTTCTTGTTTTAGTATAGGATAAACTGATATAAACATTAAATATGAATTCAATTTTAGGTAAATTACAACATTAATGAAGCAACTTATGTGCAAGACACTGTGCACATTGGGACCAAAATGAAAACAAGATTTTTGTATTCTAAAATTACGTTACCCATGGGTGAAAAAATAGTATCTAGTTCCCATATTTTATTTTATTTTTGATGGTAACCAACCTACAGGATTAACTCCCAATTACAGGATGGTAGATGTTATTATAGTGGAATCCACTCACTCGGACCCAGTGGTATTATTGTCGGTCGTGCTGGGAATCGAACTGGGGACCGCTAGCATGCTAGGCGGATCCTCTATCGCTGAGCTAACCACTGGCCGTTTATAGAGACATTAATTGACCAATTTTCTAAAGACAAACATTGCTTGTGTAAAAGTTATTTAGAAGGTAAGAACTAATTATATCGCTAATTAATTAATTTTGTACCAATTAAGTATTAACTACACAATCACAATAATATACATTTAAATTTAATTTAGCACTCAATCACTCACTATATAATATAATATGGTAGTTTACCATATTTTTTAAAAGTTTTTTAAATTGAAACTTCATGTTATTTGAAAGCGATTGAGAGTACTGATAAGCCGGTCTTAATAAAGCTGTAATTAATTTTTAAAGTTTGTGTGACGTAGTTGTATAGCTGAAAATCTTGTCAAACAATGGGGCTGGAATTAAAATGTACCTACTCATGTAAAATCAACTATTTCTAAATGTTACAAAATATAAAATACAATTTGGTAGTTTCTTTATTACTGTAAGTAAGAATACAAGTGAAACGCGTTACTGTGACGTAGATGTATCGATACGTAAAATCTCCAATATTTAAAGAACTATTAATTTTTTGAAAACTTTTTTCATGGCAATAACTCATTTTTGAGGTCTCTTTTCAATATAATTGACTGGATTGATAATTTGCTACTATGGTAAAGTACCCTATTTCTATAATGATATGATTAACAATATAATGTAGGGCTGCCATATCCAAGTTGGATAATAGGCGTATCTTCATATAATACTTGTATATTATTGTACACAAAAATCCTTTAATCCATTTAATTTAATAACACACGAAAATATCGTAATTAAAATTTTCATTACATTACTTAATTTAAATAATTTTACAGGTACAGATAAAATGAATTTTGATGCTGTAGTTAAATTATCAGCATTATGTGTGACAAATTTATTGGAACATGTTCCTGACAGTGAAGCAACAAAACAATATTTAACAATCATACGTTACATACTAGATGCATTTTAAAAAAAAGATTTAAGTATCGATAAACGGATTTATTTTATGTGGTACTCTGTTTTTTTCCTGAGACTTTGGAAGCAATGGTTAAAAGAAAACAATTTTAGTATCGAAAAGAATTTTCTTACTTTGAATACATATACATGTATAGAGTTAAATGCTCATGAGTTACTTATTATGTTGGAAAAATGTCGACAAAATGGAACACCTTTTTTGCCATGGCTTTACAGCAGCCAGCCATGTGAGAAAATATTCCGTCAAACAAGGTCTATGACAAGTACATTCTCCACAATTGTTAATTTCAACTTATTAGATATTCTGAGGCGCCTTAGTCGGATTCAAGCTCTAAATGAAATAAGTACTGATCTAAGTAAGTAATTATTTAGTTACTTAAAAATATTATAAATTTATTAAACTTTGTCTTTTAGGTGGTTCTTTTAATTTTCCAAGAGAAGATAATAAACGCTTAGGTGAAGGTAAAGAAATTATTTCATCTTCTACAAACTTTCCATCAATAGAAGACATAAAGACAGTGATAGAAAATGCAAAAATAGATGCTAAAGCTAATACTAGAAAACTTGGCATTATTTTTAATGAACTAGTAGAAGAAAACAGTTGTTCTCAAATTTTAATAACTGCTACCGAAACTTATCCAATCGCAAAAGAACGGGAGAAAGAAAGTGAAGAAATAATTATTGAAATGGAACATTGTCAAAATTTTCAAGATATAGAATCAGATGCTGATGAGATAACAAAAGATTTATCTATACTATCCTCTGTTGATAGTCTTCAATTGAAAGACTATACAAATGAAAATATTAACAACAAAACTCCATTTTTAAAAGTTATTGTAAATAACAAAACACATACAATTAGAAAATCATCTCTCTGTTGGTTATTCGCAGATAAATCGCGATTATCATGCGACAGACTTTATAGAGTTCAAGGCATGAGCACTAAATCCAATAAAAACCCTACAAAAGCAAGTACAACCGATAAAACGAAAAAAAAAAAAAAAATTAGTACCAGAAAAAAACAACAAATAACTGAAGAAGTCGAAACAGATACAAGTTCCACTGATTATAGCTGCGAAAGTGATACTGTTTCAGAAGATTTTCAAATGGAAGAAAATCTCGAAGAACAAAATATTGAAATTAAACCTGAACAATATTACTGCGTGTACTATGATACCGGTTGGTACGTGGGTCGTATTACTAAAAGAAAATTTTATTTGGCCACGGATAGAAGACGTTCAAGAAATACACAAAAATTATATATTTTATGGACCGATTTCTTTAATAGGCTCATACCCATTTCAAATAAAAAGAAGCGAACGTTTACTAATAAATAAGAAATACAAAGATTTTAAAAATTCTACACTGAATTAATTATTTTAATTGTGAAGCTCTGAATAGAAAACATTATTTACTTTATTTTGCAATTCATATACCTATTTTGTACTTATTTTGTTATGTACTCGTATATCATTAAACTGTATGAAAACACATTTCATTTTTTGACTTTTTGACTCTAACCTGTTTATGTTTATTTAAATAAAAACTGGTCTGTAATATGTAATTATTATTTATTATTAATTAAACGACTTTATACACGTGAAATACAAAGTAATGCCACCCTGGAAATACATTAGGCAGTATTAGAAATACAGGGAATACTTTAGCAATACTGGCAGTACATTAGGAATACTGGCAATAAACTCCTATGTACTGCCAAAAATGGGAATCCCTGTACATTTTTTGTTAGGTGGATAACCCCTCGCTTTAAACATATAAAACTGCTTATAATAAATTAAAAATTTTAGGTATTGATTCAGATTTTATAGGATTTAATTCAAAATACTTTTATAATTGACATTATGTTCACATTGCATTAAAATAAAAAACATTGGTGTTACATGAAACTTCATTGAAAAAACAATTACAAACAGAATAAAATATGCTAAATATATTTCAATTATTTTGATGTGAAATATTTTCCATGCAGATTAGCCAAGTATTCTGGTTGTGTGTATATACCGTGTGTCCCTGCGAAAGTGTGGCATAGGCATTTAACATGTGAAAACAGTTTTTTATAAATAAAAACTGTCCGGCTAACAACTATGATACATCTTATTTAATACACATTACTTCAGTTTCATAATGGTAATTTCATGAAATTAATGAAATTAATTTGAAAATTTTAACCTTTAGTTTTATTGCTAGATTCGTACAATTACAGCTGTCAATTCGTAGCCATGTGGATATGTTACGGAAACAAAGGTCGTACGTTCGATTCCGACCTGGGAAAGATGTATTTTTAAAATATTTTTTCTGCTTGTTTTGTATGTTAAGGTAAAATCTTATTTGCAGTTGATTATAACATTATAATGTTGATTGCAATAAAATATGGAAGAATTGAATGAAGAAGTATCTATTTAATCGCTAGCAATGCTGAGTTGTTGATAACAACAAGGTAAAATACTCGTTTAATAAGACAATTAAAATGATACCAATTTTTAAGAAATTAAGAATCTGATTCAATTTTATTAACAAATAGCATGATCAAGTAATACTATAATATAATTGTTTGATCTGTCACATTTTCAGAGACAAAATATTTAAAGTATATTTTCATTTATTGTCATAGTTTATTATCATTATGAATACTTATCAACGACCGTGTTAATATTATTAAATTGAATTAGATACTTAATTTCTTAAAAATTGGTATCATTTTAATTTAGAGTTACTGAATGAAATTAAACTTCCAGAAAAATGCGCTTGAGGGGTCGACCCAAAAAGGGCGCGACTAAGGCTATCGGACTGCCCGTTCATAAATCGAAATCCTCGGCTAGGAAGGCGCCAAAAGAGGCGTCTAAAGGCATCTAAAGGCGTTTAAGGATTTAAACTATGTTCGCTTTCGCTTTGCAGCGCATTCGTTTTTGATCGATGCATTCGTTTTTGATCGAGTTCGTTTTAGATTGTGCTGGACGATTTGCACCATGTCTGACTACTTAGGATGTAATATATAAGTATTACTACTACTGCTACTATACTCACAAATATATTTTAGTTATTTTATTTAAACTGCAAAAGAAGATATAAAGCAAATTTTACTATTGTCACTGTCATGTCATAATCATTTAAATTTTACGTAGTAACAAATGTTAATCGATCATGGAATACAAGATACCGAAATAATAAATTATAAATATATACCTACTTTAATTATTCTTAAATGATACCAGATACAATTTTTTTTATGAAATACCGATTGTAGGTAATAATCACATAATCTTTCAAATAACAAAAAACTCCTTGGAGTAGTCTTAACTTTCACTCTTTATTGCAGTTTATGTGCTACCGGTTTCGAGAATTTAGATTCTCATCTTCAGGCTGAAGACTAGAAGAGAAAATGTTGTCAGTGAAATAATACGATACAAAACAATAAATAATGATATTTGTGAACCTCACTGATGTAGTAGTGAATAGCTCAATTACATACTTTAAGTCAATCAATAAATTAATTATATAAGGATTCTATAATAAGTTACAAATTTTTTTTTTTTTGTTGGAAAACAAATTAAAGTAAAAATTGTTGGTGAAAACAATAGACTTACATTAATGTACAGTTTACTGAATAAACGTCGAGAGATAATCTTGTAAAGTGAAAATTGTAACATGTGGACGTAGAAAGCAAGCTGAAGCAGCAGCAACCACATGTATCGGCCGTGGAATGGTGAACACTGAAGGCTTCCGGTGTAAGCGTTCCTCTACAACTTTAAATATTTATCGAAATATTTGAAAAAAGTACTACTTCCGGTTTGTAGATTGAAACCAAAAATAGGAGGTGCACAATTAGATGCTATAACAGTCATAAATACAAAATTTCAACTTTCTACGTTTAACCGTATTTGAGTTATGCGACACACATACGTAAGTACGTACAGACGTCACGACGAAACTAGTCATAATGGATTCAGAAAAGGTCAAAACGGATATTTCCATCAAAATCTGAAAACCGAAATTTTTCGCGATTACAATACTTCCTTTTTACTCTGTACAAGGAAGTAAAAAGGTACAATGTCTAAATTTTAAAAATTTTAATACGGACCAATGTCACTCCTATATATAATACACATCGCATTTCTTCCAAACCTAATTTTATTACATTGGCCCTTTTAGCATCAAGCCGCAGATATATTTTATCAATAATTTGAACTATTATGTAATATAAGCACTTACATTAGATCCAAACATTATTTATAAAATTGTACATGAAATAAAAAAATATACGTACAACGTACCTACTCAGAAACAAGAAAATTTAGTCTCTGGAAAGAGAATAATTAATCACTATATAATTACACATAGCTACTTAACACAACACAAAATGAAACAGAAAAAAGAGAGTTTTAAAATTATAGGAGTTTAAAAGAAAATTATTAATGAACGAACATATGCAATTTCTCATAAGACTTTTTGAAAGTATACATGAGATTGTATTTGTAATTTACAATTACAGTTGTTTTCAACACAGTCTCGAATAAACACAAAATGAAAATGAAACAACTTAAAAGTTTTTATTATAATCAGGTAACAAATAACATTATAATTATAAAAGTTAACTGTTACCGTAAACTGTAGTTATTATGGTTTATGATAATGAGTAGAGCTCAAAAGATTTTGGTCATAATAATAAAAAAATTGTTATTGTTTAAACATAAAATGTATCGACTTTTAAACCAGTGGCACTAAAATTTCACTACCCTTATACTATTTGTAATTTTGAAAATATCTATTTTCTTTTCTTTAGTCGGTATATCAAATTATATTATAATCATATTAAAGTTTCATGAAACACACGGGATCCGGAAAAAAATGCCAACAAAATAAAGCAAAAAGACAAAAGGTCGACAGTCAAAAGACCGACATGGACAAAAGGTCAACAGTCAAAAGACCGACTAAATTTTAATCAGGGGCAATCTTAAAAGAGTTCTTACCAAAAACCAAGTAAGTATGTGGGATTTTAGAAAGGTATAAGGTTGTTTAGGTATGGGGTCAGTTTTCCTAATATTTTTTTCCTAATCCTTTTTTCCTAATATTTTCTTTCCTAATATTTTTTTTCCTAATTCCTATTACTTTCCTAATATTTCACTTATTTGTTAGGTTGGTTAGGTGAAATATTAGGAAAATAATAGGAATTAGGAAAAAAAATATTAGGAAAAATGGATTAGAAAAAAAAATTGGAAATAGAGATAAGGAAAAAAATATTAGGAAAAAAGGATTCAGAAAAAAAATATTAGGAAAATAATAAGTTAGGGAAAAAATCATTAGGAAAATAGGATTAGGAAAACTGTACTCCAATCGGTAGTTAATTTAGTTCACTTTAATCTAAGGCCGCCACTACACTATAAAAGTTCCTTGACATATTTATATATCATGAAACGAGTTGAACCTAATACAAATATTTTAGGAATCTAGCTATCTGTTATTTACATTATCTGTCGCCCTTATGTCCATGTCGGCCTTTTGTCCAAGTCGATCTTTTGTCCATACCGGCCTTTTTACTTCCTTGTACGGAGTAAAGGAAGTATTGTAATCGCGAAAAATTTTGGTTCCCAGATTTTGACGGAAATATCCGTGTTGACCTTTTCTGAATCCATTATGACTAGTTTCGTCGTGACGTCTGTACGTACGTACGTACGGACGGACGGACGTACGTATGTGTGTCGCATAACTCAAATACGGTTAGACGTAGAAAGTTGAAATTTTGTATTTAGGACTGTTATAGCATCTAGTTGTGCACCTCCTATTTTTGGTTTCAATCTACAAACCGGAAGTAGTACTTTTTTCAAATATTTCGATAAATATTTAATTTAAGACAATTTTTTTTATTTTAAATGAAAGATTATGTGATTATTACCTACAATCGGTATTTTATAAATATTTTTGTATCTGGTATCATTTAAGAATAATTAAAGTATATCTTTATAATTTAGTATTTTGGTATCTTGTAGTCCATGATCGATTAACATTTGTTACTACGTAAAATTTAAATGATTATGACTTATGACATGACAGTGACAATAGTAAAATATGCTTTATATCTTCTTCTGCAGTTTAAATAAAATGACTAAAATATATTTGTGAGTATAGTAGCAGTAGTAGTAGTACTTATATATTAATATATTTGTATAATAAGTTAAAAGAAGTCAGATTTTTAAATATTATTCTACATTTAAGTTATTAAGAAAAGTATGAACAGTTTCATAGGCGTATAAGGAAGTCATGTGGTGTCCACGTCAGATTTTTTAAAGTCCGCTTTTTCTATTTTGGCCTTTTGGGGTAGATTCAACACACAAATATTATTGCGAAAATAGGAAAACTAGGACTTAAAGTTACTAAAACATGCTTATTGACAAAAAACTTGACATCGAATTTCTTCACTACCTATATCTCAATTCTTTTTTTAAAATATAAGGTTAAAATGAAAACAATATATTTACTAATATTATGTATTTTTTAGGCAACCCCTACAGAAATTATGAATTACTTTTTACAACAAGTAGATTTTTGTGGCTGTTTTACAAGAAGCCTGACAAAAATAAAAATCATATCTGGAATCACATTGTTGCTAGTAAATGCAATGGTACTTGTGTTGGAAGGCATTTTCTTGTTTACGAATACTTATGACGATAATGGATTACTTGTAGTTGATGTCATGCTCTTCTCTGGATACTCTCAAGTATGTATATTCAACTATAATACGAATTTTCAATATTCAATTCAAACAAACAAACAAACAAATCTTTCCTCTTTATTATATTAGTATAGATTAAAATAAAAATATTTGTTAATGCTTCTATTCGCCTGCGGCTATTATTCTCTTCTTTTTATACTTTAGTTCAACCTTAGAACAAAATATTTTTTTTCACTTCCAAAAAATATACTACATATTTAACTTATTAGGTATTAAAATAAAAATATTTGCAATTTTCAAGTGATGTGTTTTATTAAAAAATTTAATCTTGCGCTCATTTTGAAACAACCAATGTAACATTTGTAAAACATTAAACAAATACAGTCGAACTCATTTGGTTTCGTGCTTGTATGTAGTACATTCCCAGAATTTTTCTTAAATATTGTGTGAACTTTTTAACGCACGGCTGATAATTATGATCTTTATTTTCAGATGGTAGTAAAGTTCTTGGTCCTTGTTATAAAACGGCGATCTTTTTTGAAGTTGTTTACTATTATTGACAAATTTTGGTCCTTAAATATTTTGCCAATATCAAAGCGTACCGCAACAGAATCAATTTACAATTTTGCAAAACTTGCTTTAAATTTCTATTCTGCAGGTATTTTTGCAGGGTTATTGACTTATCTCTTATCGTCCTACTTAAGAAATGGAACTCTTGTGAACATGTGGATGCCAAAACAACTAATCCTCTGGAGCAGGTAAAAATTTCTTCTGGTAAAACGCATGTCATAACTCAATGTTCGTATGTCCCAAAAGTTTTTTGGCTTTGCAAAGAAAAGAAAGAAAAAGAAAAAATCGATTGCCTTGTAATGGCTTATAAATTAGATCTTAGCAAAAGCGTTTATAATTTAGTTGGGCAGATGCCTAAAGTTCAAATAGTCCGACTTTTTGAAAATCAAAGTGTGTCGCGGAGAACCATATATCGTGCGATAGCAGAATGTGAGGAAGGTATACCATGCTTTAAAAAATTACTCAAAATTGGCTGAATGCTCACAACATACCTTTTGTGCCAAAAGACAACCCCCCAAATTTACTACAGGCTCGGCCAATTGAAGATTTTTGGGCCATTTTGTCTCGAAAAGTGTATGATGGAGGTTGAGTAGCCGAAAACGAGTATCAATTAGGATGGCGGATTTATAGAAAAATACGAGAGATGCAATGGTCTAAGGCTTGATGTGAGATGTTTCCAGAAGACTGCGTATTGTTGAAGACTATGGACCTTTATATTTAATTTAAAATCAATTTTTGTTGTTTATAAAGCTGTTAATTATATCTGTTCTGAAAAATTGCCGTAAAACCATTATTACTTTTTAAAATGTTCTAAACAAATTTGTGACAAAACTTTTGGAACATACGTTAGTACTGTAGTACTAGTAGCGTATTATTTGAAAACATCTGCTTCTGTCGACCATATTGGTGACGTAATATTATGTCAAGCTGTGTTTACTACTTTAGTCAAACAGTCGCATTGGTTAGATTAGACAAATGATTTCTTTTTAGTAAGCAATGCAAACATACGTAGGACAGAAAGAGGAGATGATGTAGTATATTACTGCTTTCTTATTAGTTCGATAGATAATGACGTGCGTTCTACCAGAAAATACACTACTCGCTATAAAAAGGAAGGTTGCGCGCAGCAATAACATGCTTTTGAATGGGGAATGAAATTGAGACTAATTTTGGTCGGATCGACTTAATTTTTTTTTAGTTTAAGGATAAAGATGAGTTCCACGTCCATTAAGTATTGAAATATTAGTTTTATTTTTTGTTTCAACTTTACAATGCCATAAACTTGTCATAATTGGCTAACTTCACATAACTGTTACTCAGTAAATGTACAAAAATTGCAAATTTTAACACTAGACGGATCTAGATTGAACTTCTATCTTTCAAATCAACCCTTGTTTGTGATGATATGTTCATATTTAGTACCTGCTACCTTTGTTAGACACACTAAATCTGTATGAATCTATCCTTTTTTCGCAGCTACATTTTGTATACGTGTTTATTATGATAATCTAATAGGTGATTAAAAAATGAGGCATTTTTATGGGTAACTTTTCGAAGTACGAGTACATTAGTATACTCGTAGATGAGGCGAGAGGTAAAAACATCAAGTGTCTGAACCTATAGTTGTCGTAGTGTGTCAAACTAGTATTATTAATAAAGAATATATGCCAAGTAACTTGTTTTAACGAGTTGCTTGAAATTAAATGCTTGACTTGGCTAGAAAAGTCAAGCTTAAAAAAATTAATACTTGGCTTTGTTTTTTAAAAGCTTGGCTTCAAATTTTAAAGACTTGACTTGAAAACCAAGCATCAAGCCAAACCCGTGAATCTCTGATAGTAAGTATGTTCCGTCCTATTTGTAGATCCCCATTTGGACATCATATTATATACGTATTCCAAGCGATACATTATACGATATTAGTATTTACTGGTTTACTTGTAGCAGATGGAGTATTTATAATTCTTATAACAATAGTCTTGGGACAACTAAAAATATTGAAAACTCGACTTACAGGACTTGATAAAAATAAACCTCTAAAAGAAATAACGGAAGAAATAATTGCTTGTGTTCAACATCATAACTTAATATTCGAGTAATTATAAATTATTTGAAGTGAATTTTTATTTTTTACTTATCAATTAATATAACAGTCTACATTTACAGGTTTTTAAATTGCATACAAAGAATATTCTCAACTGTTCTTCTTTATGTAGTTAGTACAAACATTATTATTTCAGTAACGGCCATGTACTATTGTATTACAGAAACTGAGATGTAAGTATAATTATTTATAATTACGGTATTCAGATTTTAGAATAATCAGTGGAATCCCGGAAACAATGGGGTCGGTCGGTTTGGTTGTTGTATATGTGAAACTGGCTCTACAATGTCAGAAAACAGCCAAAAACAGAAATTTCGCGCTCAACTCTACAGCGTTTTTTGTATTGTTAAATATAATATTAAAGACATTCTTGAAGATAAAAGTACAATTTACAAATTGGTTAGTGTAGAATTTAAAAATTTTGCTGTAAAATCTAAATATGTAATTTCAATGTTGACACTTTTTGCTATTTTTTCGATCGGTTATTTCGTAGATCCAAGCTTTGTTGGATAGGTACCACATTCAAATTTGAAGTTATAAATAAAAGCTTTACAGTGGCGGGCGACATCATCTTTTTTACAAATGTTACATTTTTTTCAAATATGGGTACTATTTTTCTTTTTCAAGTTAGTTCCAGGTAAAAAATTGTGTCTAGATAAGTAGGCGTGTGTAAGAAACTCATACATCTGATCACAGATAACATCAAATACTAATGCTCAACATTACAATTCCAGTTAATATAGTAGTTCTAACAACAACATCTTACATAAACATAACTTATTCATAATACATTCTTTAAATATCTTACATACGGCCATCCTAAAAACTCCTCATACCGTATTCAATCAAATACAATCAATACATCAACATCAATATCTTAACCCCTATACATCCAACCAAATATAAACCAGTTCACCAAACAACATACAACTCAATTCCTTAACCTTTTCATACATCAAATCAAATATAAATCAGTTCAATAATGTAATATTAACTCTTGCATACGGCTTCAACCACTCATGGATTTAACCATCTCTCTTATTGGGCAGGCCCAACTGTTGGTACCAACTACTCGGTTGTGAAACTCAACGAACTGACAAAACAAAACTTATGGCTACTACCATCTACTTTTACTTCAATCGGTTGTGCAACTCAACGAATTGCCACAACAAAACTTATGGCTACCACCATCTACATTTAGTGGCTACGATCACTAGTCGCTTAGGGGCCGTTCACATAATACGTCCCGCACTTGGGGGGTGGAGGGGGGGTCCAGGATTTGTGACGAAATGTGACATGGGGATACGGAGGGGTTCATCATGATGTGACGTCACAAAAATTTTACTTATGAATTTTCAGTTAATATGAAAATAAAACAATTTTTGTTTTTTCTGGTGTATTGGCGGATATTTGAACTGCGTTGATCAGTTGTGACTACTTACGAATTTGTATAATACAAACATGTCTTTATAGGAACACGTTACAGTGATGCTGTCGAATGTTTGCTGCAACGGAGTTAGGGACTTAAATTATGAAAGAATGAGTAATTAACATTTTACAACAAGTTGATCATAGCGGATCATAGCGCGATTCCGTGTTTATGGGAGAATTTTTCTGTGACAAGATGAAATCATTACTTTCCCATAATTTTCACTTTTTTATATTAGTTATATTTTTGTGACGTCACATGAGGAGGGGAGGGGGGTAACCGATTTGTGACGTAGTGTGACAAGGGAGAGGGGAAAGTCGAAAATGGCCAAAAATCGTGTGACGTATTATGTGAACGGCCCCTTAGCACACTGATCCAGTTTTTTATTTTACCACTGGCTACAACAATTTTGTTTAAACTTCTTAAATCTTTCGCCGTATATTGGTCATTGGTAACTTTGGACAGGCCCTTGAATTAAGTATACATATAATTGCATTAATTGCCTTCTCTTGTTCGTCATCCAACACTTTTTCCGTTCTTTTTGCTTTACATTTCTTTGTTGTCATATTTTCATAATCTTACTTTCACTTGGTCTTATTCCAGCGTTACTTATATAATGCAAAAGTTTGAATAAAACAGTTGCTGCTCAACATCGTTACCTGAAAACCATAAGTTTACTTTACCCTGATGAAGGCACAGATGTGTGCGGAAGCGTTGGTTTTGTAAGCAACAACAAAAACACAGACTGCACCTCGATTAACATCAAGCTTAAATTTATTTATATATTTCTCTTCTTAAATAAGTACTATATTTTGCTCTAACTGTCGTAACTAGTTTATCTCTTATCTTGTCAAAATTAAAACGAACCAGTTCAGAAAATCGCATACGACAAGGCATTTTTGACATTTCATCATCATCTTTATCATATTCATCATCAAAACCATCATCATATTCGTCAACGTAATCATCATCATATTCATAATCAAAACCATCATCATGTTCATCATCATAACCATCATCATATATTACACTTTCAACTTTACATTTACCTCTGTATCATTTCAACATCCGGCCATATCAAATTTACTTACATTCATTTCTTTTAGATCTACACATATCACAGTTTTATTATGTAATTTTACCCATATAAATATATTTTGCATTCCTTAGCACGGCACCTGACTTAACAATCTTCGAACGAAGACCCCATTCGCGTCGGCCTGTTTTGACAACAGAATTTTTTATTATCTTATTATTTTAGGGTATTTACCTTATACTGAAGCAACCCATTCATTTTCCTAAGTGAGCATACTTTTACTCCTGTTTTCACTGCATGTCTTTAACCAACACATAGTTTAACCGTCGACCAATAAAAAACTCAATTTCTGATAGTCAATTCCAACCCCAACAATGTAAAAGCGGAAAGCGTCAAACTACTAGGCGCTCATCTTGATCCTTACTTAAATTGGTCTAAGCATACTATGGTACTGGCCCAAACTTTAGCAGATATTATTTTGAATCAATGATCAAACCAATTTTTATTTTAGAACCACAACGTAATGCCTATTTTGTACAACTTCATTCGCATTTAACTTATGCAATAAAACTGTGGGGTAATTCTCCTCACAGGCCGGTTATGGAACCCAAATTATGCTACCTTCTTCTTGTTTCATATACTTTTATACTTTAATTGAAATTCACTAAAATGACAATTATTCTACTATTAGATACAGCCAACTTCAATTGAGTTTTTATTAGAAACACGAAACACGGGTAAAATAATAATCTAACTTCATATATCTTCATTCACAATTTGTTTATGTAACCATATAAGAAGCGGATATTCTTCTAGCTATATCTAAACTTAAAAATACCATCACATCAGGTCCAGACAAAATTCCTAGCTTCATAATTAAAGACTGCAAACATATCTTCGCAAAGCCATTGTACATAGTCCTTAACATGTGTATTTCTACTGGTATTTTTCCTGACGGCTGGGAAAAGGATAAAATTTGTCCCATTCTGAAATCGGGAGACCTTCGGTCATTACTAATTACAGGCCTATTACTATTATATCCAATTTTGCAAAAATACTTAAAATTATTTTATATAATGAAATCCAACGTCAAATGCAAAATTGTTTGTACTCATCACAACATGGCTTTGTACCCAGACGTTCAACTGTCACGAACTTGTTGTTTTACGCAATATGACTCTAATATTCTGGATAATCATGGTCAAATAGACGTGATCTATACGGATTTTTCCAAAGCGTTCGATCGAATAGATCATGGTAGGCTACTATACAAACTTCATAGCTTCGATTTTTCTGTCTCACTAATCAAGTTATTTGCATCGTACCTTCATAACCGCGCTCAGTACGTATATTACAATAATTTTGAATCCAAATCATTCATCGCAAAATCAGGAGTACCACAGGGGTCTAATCTTGGCCCCCTATTATTTCTCCTCTTTATAAATGATATACCTATCTGTCAATTTAGACTGCGAAATCTTAATATATGCAGACGATGTAAAGTAATTTTTCTCAATACAATCCGATCAGGACTGCAATATCTTAGAAGTCAATATTAATCTCATTCACGACTGGTGTGTTACAAACTATCTACGAGTACATCTTAACATATCCAAGTTTAAAGTGATGACATACACACGCAAGCAAAATCCCATTTTGTTTGCTTATAACGTAAACTCACACCTATTAGAGCGCGTTTATCTTATTAAAGATTTAGGAATTATTTTTGATCCTCCGCTCTCATTTGTTCCCCACATCAAAGAAACAGTCGTTTCAGGTAATAGAAACTTAGGTTTTGTAATTCGGAACTCGAAAATATTTAGCAATAAATCTACTTTAAAGTTTTTATACAATACGCTTGTTCGCCCTAAGATTGAGTATGCCATCATAATATGGTACCCATGGTGCCATCAACTTTTGCTAGAGAATTGTACCCGTCGTTTCGCCAAATATCTCTGGTACCGTCAAAACAATATCTACCCTGAAAGAAGTTTCGACAACTGTATCCTACTCTATACTTTCGATTTGTCATCACTCATCAGTTTTAGAGAGACACAGAGATCTCAGTCTGAATTTCCTCTTGAAATTAATACAAAATTTAATCGATTGCTCTGACCTTCTATCGCTCCTAGCTTTTCGCGTACCCAGATATAACTCTCGAAACAACACCTTATTCTACGTACCCTCAGCTAAAACAAATATTTCATTAAAAGCACCCATCACTGTTATGTGCCACATTTATAACAGTATTTGTGATACAAACATTAAAAGTATACCAAAAATTATACTGTAATATAATATGTATTTTTCTTTTTATTCTTGGTTTTTAAATCTTTTTTATTTCTTAATCTCTCATGCGATGATCTTGTCCCATTCCTTATTATTAAGGACTGTGCTATCAGTTTTCTAATGTCTTATGGTATATTTTCAATCTTGCCCAGAAAACATTCCCAATGGTTTATTATTCTGTAATAAAACTGCACCTAAAACCGTGGAACTTAAGCCAACCGATAACTCTAAGGATTCATTTAGATTATAATAAGTCAAAATTGCAGCTAATCTTTCAGTACTTTAAGGCTAAATCCAATTCTTCATTTCAAAGCAACACACTATCTGTTATTAAATCTTCTCCAATATCTCTATAGTGATCATTTTGGTAGGAACCACCAACTCTTCTACAGCTTTTAATTTATCCTGGTCCACCCGTAAACCTTATTTTGTACAATGACCTAAAAACTGGATTTCTCTAACATTAAATTCACACTTATTGGATTTAATTTAATTGTAAGTTATTTAGCTCTCTTTAATACTTGATATACTCTTGTCTTAGCACCTATTTCTTCAAGGTTGAACCCCATACACAATATCACAAAACGGTGTTTGAAAAGTGCACAATTTAGAACTCTCTTTATCTAAAGAAATTTACCAACAACCACTCATAGCATCTAAGTTAAAAAAAATACTGCTACTACTATTCACTTTGCAGTGTGTTTCTTTTGTTCAATGGCGGCGTCTAAACGTCAAGGCATCGTAGTAATCCCACTTCTGATTTGTAAGAAACTCATGCATCTGATCGCAGAGAACATCAAATACTAATGCTCAACATTACAATTCCAGTTAATATAGTAGTTCTAACAACATCTTTACATAAACATAACTTATTCATAATACATTCTTTAAATATCTTACACATGGTAGAGTCTACAGATGCATATCATCTAATGGCTTACGCTACAAAGTCATTCTGACCTATTATGCATCACACCAAAACATGTAGTTCATCAGTTGAATCATAAAATTATCATTTCGTTCTTATTCGCATCATACGGTCGACACTCAACTAAGAATCAAACTCCTTCGGCACACAGGAAGAACTCACTCAAAATCCAACTCATTCAGCACACAGCCACTCAGGATCCAACTCAATCGATAAACTGCCAGGACTCATTCAGAATTCAATTGATTTAGCACACAGCAAGAATTCACTCAGGAACTTAGTTTTGTGTATACCTATATAATACTGCTGGCGGACATTTAGCCACGTCGTCATATTAAATTAAATGCAGACATTTTTTTTTTACTTGTGTGAGTATTTCAGAAGTCTGCAGATTTTTAACATTATATTACTGATGGTTATTCAATGTCAATTATTAATATATTGTTTTATGGGACAATTAATTGGAGATGAGGTAAATTGAATACTACACGTGCATGTTCAGTTTATATTGTTTTAAATTTCAGACAAAGTCGGTGGAAGATGCAGTGTACTTTAGTAACTGGGAGGACATACCAGATAAAAACGTTCGACTTAGCTTATTACTGTTCATACTACGGTCTCAAAAATGTGTTAATCTTACTATAGGAGGATTTTATGACCTAAGTCTAACGACTTACACAAATGTAAGTAAAGTGATATCCTAAGATGTAAAGCTTTCATAATAAGGCATGTATATATAACAGTATCTATACATATTTACACGAAACATAAACTAAATCCTTTCTCATAATATAGCACTTGCAACTAGGTCACTAAAATGGCGGCCGAACATCTATTTGTGGACAGTCTGTAAAAAGTAAATTGATAATTTTTTATGACAAAAAAAAATTATAAAATTTGGTTAATTTTTTTCAGATAATGAAAGTTTTGAGGTATTTATATTTACATATTTATGAATTAAATAAATTTTTTACCACTTTAACTAAATACAACATTTATTTCCAGAAATATGTTTAAATAACCTAACTTGTATTTAGTTAAACGTTTATATTTATATTTAGCACTTTTGTATCTAAGATATACGAAACAAGAAGAAAAATGTTCCAGATTCAAAACATTAACAAACCAATATTAATTAGTGTTACTAAAATTCATTTCATTTAAATTATGCTGCCTTTTCATACATTTTTTTAGTACGGGGACGTAATATATATTAATATACCTATCTTATACAAATCATAATATTTATCTAAAACACAATACAAACATGGTAAAGAAAAAAATAAACAGCAATAAAAATATCTCCCATAAGACGCAATGGTAAAATGAAGCGACGTTGTCCACAATCAGATTCCCGCCACATTGGAAATACCTCTTACAAGTGCCCTATTGCATTTAGTATTTACTATTTGAATAAAAAAATAAAAGTGCCATAAACTCAAACTAGGGCTGTCAAAATCGGGAAAAAAATGGAACCCGGATATATGTGTATTCGGAATCCGATATCCGGTTTAAGAAATTCGTTATTATGGATCCAGAATATGATCCAATATTATCATATAAATATTTGATCTCCGATAACCGGATAGGTATTGCTAGAATCCGTATGCGCATTCTGTTTGCGAATGTCATCCATATACCTTTATGTAACCAGTAATAATTACATATTTGCAAAGAAGTCTAAATAGCTGTTTTATTTTATGATATGAAAAATGAATTGAGTTTTTGTGTAAAAGAATTTTAAATTCTAGAATCTATTTTGGTTTTTTAAAATCTAAATTTTTAAACCGCAACAATCGTCTAACCAAATAAATATCTTATATGTTACAAACTATCCACCGTTTTATTTAAATTTTTGTTTCATCCGGATACCGTTTCTATTCGGATATAGATTTTATACGAATACCGGATTTAAAAATCCGAATTCCGGATACTTCAAAATCCGGAATCCGTTGACAGCCCTAATTCATTGCATAGACATTAAAATTAAATACTCTCATAATTCTGATAACCATGCAAGCTCAGTTTAACCTCTTATAACTGTATGTGTACAATTGTCATTTTTTACTGCTATCGGTTTATTAAGCTGGTAAATATTTTAATTACATATTTTTGTATTGGGTGCTTTAGTAATGTCATTTATACAAGCATTCAGTGCTTTGGAATCTAATATCTGAATTCAATAGAATTTGTTAGACCTTTTAGACATGTTTGTTTTTTATTGGTGTCTTGAGATTTTTAGTGACTTCATGAACGTCTCCCCCTCCCCCTACACGCCCCTTAAATCAATTTTGATCAATACAATATGTTTTAGTTTATAATAAGTTATAAAATTATAATAATTTAAAAATAATCTTTTTTACGTTCAACATTTATGTTTTTGATAATGAAGGAATTTCCTTGGCTGGAAGCTTGAATAAAGGAAACCAAATCAGCCTAACAATTATTTATTCAACTACCCTCAACGTTTTGGCTACCCTCCTGAGGATGGCCCTGGTAGGGCCGAAACGTTGAGGGTAGTTGAATAAAAAATTGTTTGGCTGAGTCCCAAGAAATTGGTTCTTTATTTATGTTATTGTTTATGTTTAGTATGAAGATAAAAACCAAATTCAAATTAAGTTTAACTAATGATCAGAAAAGTTTTGTCATTTTTGTAGACTTACAGTTAACAGAATAGTCTAGAAATATACGTTTGATATATTTTTCGTTGTTTGTGATTCCCTGGTACTTGTTAACTTTATACTACCACACTAACGCAATACATTTTTTTAGGTATCAAAAATGATTTATTCACTTTTGACATTGATGATTAATTTCAAGGAAGACAATTAAAGTATTTACTGAGAAAATATCAATATAATACTTACTCGTATATAAACAGTAGCCAACAACAAATTTTGTATTTTTGTTCTGTGCACAATTTTTTTGAAAATATTTAAAATAGTTCTGAAAAATTCAAGGCCAAGTTAGCAGAAAAGAGTATCTGAAAAATCAGTTAAGTGATGGTACATACTACTACTACATAATGTATATTTAATTTCAAAATTATTTTTTTCTACTCCCTACTGGATATTGACAACATATCTTCTTACTATCATGTGTGGTTAGGGATGTCATATCCACACCAGGTGTGGATATGAAATTCAAAGTCAAAAACGTCAAAAAACTGTTAATGCGTGCAAATTATGTTTTTATTATGACAAATAATTACTAAAAACATAAAATCAACTGTTATTTAATAATTAATTATGTTTAAAAGCATTATTTTATTGCTAAAAAAGCAAATCAAACTTAAGAGATTTTAGGTTGGTAACAATTATTCAAATTCAAATGTCATAATATGTCACAAAATAATTGATGTAACCCTACTTTTAAATAATTTTTGGCATCATATTGAGTGCATTTTATTGCAAAAACCATATTTCGTAGAAAAAATAGGCTGTACAACTCGAGTGGATTGCCTATATCGCACGCGAACGTTTGCAGACACTCCCCCTATGGGGTCGTGACTGCAAACTCGTTCTCGTGCGATATAGGCATCACATCCACTCTTGTTGTACAATATACTATTTATATTACATTTTGCATACCGACGGTGACTACAAAAATTAATATTAAATAAAAAGAGAAAGAGAGAGATCCTAGCAAGGTGTGACAGTCATTAAATACGCCTCTGTCTCGTAAATGAAGTGAGAGGGAAGAAGAAAAAGAAGAAGGTGGTGTCAGGGTAACGCGCGCTGTTTGAAA
Source organism: Agonum fuliginosum (assembly GCA_947534325.1). Taxonomy (NCBI): domain Eukaryota; kingdom Metazoa; phylum Arthropoda; class Insecta; order Coleoptera; family Carabidae; genus Agonum; species Agonum fuliginosum. The sequence continues at coordinate 8,994,805 of OX384046.1, forward strand.
AATTCTATTGTCGAGCGGGAGTACTGAAAAAGTCCGCGTGTGCTTTTGGATTGTCTAATAAATATTAATAATTTAAAGTATTACCTATAATTATTAATTTATACTCAAGAAAGAAGAAGAAGTTTGTTGATGCCGTGGCCGGCCGAAGAATCAACAGTTAGGACAGAACTCTAATAAAGTGATAAGATAAATTAAATTTAATTTAGTATAACTTATATAAGTATATTTAGCAGTAAGCGTTATTTTTAAATAAAGAACTCACATTTCAAACCAGTTACTAGTTTGTTTAAACGACTCTACAAATTTCAGATTAAAATTTCAGGTTAAGTGTTCAACCTAAGACAAAAAGGTAGGTCCATTACAAAGGAGTAAATAAATAGTTGAGTTAGTGAAAATTTTGTTGTTGAGAAACAGCATTTGTGAACAGTGCACCTTAACGGATCTAGGAAGATTCTTCGAAAGCAAATTCTTCGAAGGAAAGTTCTTCGAAAAGCAATTCTTCGAAAGGAAAATTCTTCGAAAATAAAAGATATTATATTTTTTGTTAACTACGAAACATCGTCTAAGGATAAACTGATTTTCTAAAAATAAAAGATATTATACGAAACAACACTAAGTATAGTTCATCGCGAGGATAATTAATCGCCAAAAAATTAATTTCAGTCATACATACCTAATTCATGACCTATAAATTCTTCGTTGCAGACCAATAAATCACAATTTCACAATATTCACTCTAATTGAACTGTACTAAATAAAGAACTTCTCACCCTTCTTGAGTCCCACATACTCGTTTTAGGTACAAACTCTGATTGAACTGAACTAAATAAAGAACCTCTTACCCTTCTTGAGTTCCACATACTCTGTTTTGGTACAAACTCTGATTGAACTGAACTAAATAAAGAACCTCTTACCCTTCTTGAGTCCCACATACTTGGTTTTGGTACAAACTCTGATTGAACTGAACTAAATAAAGAACCTCTTCCCCCTTCTTGAGTCCCACGTACTCGGTTTTGGTAGAAACTCTGATTGAACTGAACTAAATAAAGAACCTCTTACCCTTCTTGAGTTCCACATACTCTGTTTTGGTACAAACTCTGATTGAACTGAACTAAATAAAGAACCTCTTACCCTTCTTGAGTCCCACATACTTGGTTTTGGTACAAACTCTGATTGAACTGAACTAAATAAAGAACCTTCAGAGGACAGGTCACCATGTACCAACGAAAGTGTCCCAATATTTCCAGTATTTCTTCTTTCTATCCAATCCTTTTCCCAACATGTACATTTTCGTTTTTTTTAAATACAATACTGTGCTCCTAATGCAGCAATTCCAAGAATTGTTAAACATTTCACTTTTTCAACCGATTTGTACATACATTTTATTATTTGTTACCTGAATTAATCTGGATAACAATATTTGATTTACAAGTAATTAAATTTATTATTAGGTATTGTGATATGTACATACCTCTCAATGAAATTATTAGAATTTTATGTTTACACTACTGAATTTCTGACACTTGAAAATTCTCATTCAAGTAAAACTTGATCGTGCAGTTAGACTTTTACCTTCACTTTTAAAGTAACTTTTACAGTTACTTCAAAAGAAAAACTTCATCGTGTAATTCCCGTTTTATGGTTCTCGAGATGGAACATGATATCTGGGACAGCCTGTATAATATCGTCAGCGGACATTTAGCTACTTCGTCATAATTTTAAAATGTTATTTTCTGCCGACATTTTTTTTTAATTTGTGAGTATTTCAGAAGTCTACAGATTTTTAATATTATGTTACTGATGGTTGGTCAATGTCAAATACTAATATATTGTTTTATGGGACAATTAATTGGAGATGAGGTAAATTGAATACTACACGTGCATGTTCAGTTTATATTGTATTCAATTTCAGACAAAGTCGGTGGAAGAAGCACTGTATTTTAGTAATTGGGAGGACATACCAGATAAAAACGTTCGACTTAGCTTATTACTTTTCATACTACGATCTCAAAAATATGTAAATCTTACTATAGGAGGATTTTATGACTTGACTCTGGCAACTTACACTAATGTGAGAAAAATTATACCAGTGACGTGGCGTGATGTTGGAAAGAAGGGAAGCACTTTTGATATAAAAAGTTTTTTAAATGCCTTTATGTAAAAATTTAAAAATATAATATTCTTTTCAGAAACCCATAATCACTATAAATAACATAATATATTTATTAGCATCAAATTAAAATACTAAAATAATTATATCAACAATAAATTTCAACAAAAAGTTAGCTTATACGCGAACAGTCAAATATTAAACCGCGAATGCGTATCTCCCTCCACACAGAAACGCACCATCTTTGACTGCTTTCAAACCCACATACTTCAAACACTGGCGCTCAGTAATTTTCTGAATGAAAATATTTTTTATATTATAAATATCGAATGATTTTGCTAAATTTATTTCTTTTATTTGTTTTATTTTAGATTTATAATATACTTTATGCACAGTCATATCATAATTTGGTAGTTACACACGAATTCCTTTGACATAAATGTCACTTTATAGCCCACGGATCACATTATAGCGCAGTGCGCCATAAAAACTTCAAATTAATGCAAAAAGTTTATATTTTCAATTTTCCTTATATAAACTAGGTACTAATAATCCTATAAATAACCCTTTTCTGTATTTACTTGTACAATTTTTTATTTAAATAACATCATTTTTATTTACATGTCCTATAAGTGTCCATGAAATAATAGTATATTATTTAACGAGTAAATAATGTAGGCTATAATTAATGAGGATGAAAGTTTGTTCACGAGCCGAAGGCGAGTGTATAAATCATCCGAGTTAATTATAGCCATTATTTTCGAGTCAAATACGACGTTTTATCTACAACTTTTTAAATAAAACAACATTTTCTTACTACAAATTTGTATTGATATTAACTTAACCTCAAACTTTGGTGTGATGACAATTTATCCGAGTAATTTAGAACTATTATGGGCTAGTCATATACAGCGTTTTACAAATTTTTATTATTTTTACTGTTTCTGCTTACAACGTCATAAAATGATAACTTGATGTAACACTATAATATTAAAACAGATGTTATGGCAGTTTGACACTTCGAGAGAATAAAGTTCTCATTATTTAACAGTGTGAAATAATGAATTCATTATTTCATAATGTGTCCTTATGGAGGGGTTTATTATACTACTTTCACGTATATAATGAATACATTATTCTATTGTTGTAGATAAAGATTATTATTATTATTACATTTGACGTAAATGATCTTGTAAATGTTTAATTTAATAACGACAATTTTGACATGTAGATTTTTGTTTATTTTCAGAATTTTTTTGATATCTTATTTAGTATTTTTTGGTAACAAGTAAATTAAATTAATATGTTAGAAAATATTCAACCGTGCATAAAGTTGGGAATGTCCCACGGGCGTAAATTGCTTTTATGGCTCTTGACGTGTTTTTAGCCCTCGGCTGACGCACGGTCTCAAAATCACGTCTTAAGCCATAAAAGCTTCCTTAGAAGAATTTGACTTCAGTGTAAGCCAATATTTGCTTAATTTTACAGAAAAAATCTTAAGAAACACACAAAATGATTGTGCGTCCGTTAGTCAAGTGAGCACGTATCATAATAATATCTAGCCCGAACTACCGAACGAAGTACTACTGACCTGACCGAGTCCATGAAATTCTTACATGCGAGGATGCAGAGTTTTAATTTGCTTCTAACGCTGAGTGTTGCAGTTTAAGTTTATTTTACACCGGAAAAACTTATGTGTAACCCGTGTTGCTTAAAATACGAGTACAACATTTTAATAAATTTAGAAAATTTTACTATTTTAAAGGAAAATATTGTATATAAATTAATATTTATTTTAATATTTAGTCCAGGCGAACTAGAAAATTTTTATATGGGGTCGACGACAAAACTCAAAGAAAATATTTTTTTCATAGGAATGTTGTAATTGACTTCCTAATTAACATACTAAAAGTCCCCATCGATCCGCCTTGTGCTAAGTCCACCATCTTGAAAAAATGGTGGAACAAGACGACTTTTCTCCGGTTTTTTGCAATTATCTCGAAAATGGGTAATTTTAAGCAAAAATCCCTAAAGAGCATGAAATTTCCTTCAAGATAGTCCATTTGTTTTTACGTTATTTATACAAAAAATCGTAAATAAATATTTTTATAATTCTAACAATCTAAGCCGATTTGATTAAATAATGATTTTTTTTCTCATATTACACAAAAACGACTGTAATTTATTAACGGATAATAATTTCGAATTCAGGATTTCAGTATTCGATTCTTAACATATTTTTCTATAATAATAATTTCATAATAGACATTTTAAGACGCCAGTTTCGAAAAAATTTAAACATATTTTCAAAATCACAAAAATGTATTTTAGTCACTTCCTTAAAATTTTGTGTTTAATTTCTGTCCGGATTAAGATATTGACTTCCGGCTTTCAAAATCTTAGAAAGAAATGTTTCAAAAATATGTTGTGAAAACTGAATGTGAATATCTTTGTCCGTTCAGGAAAAACAGTTATTTAAGTACAACTTTTAAACAATATATTAAAATTTTATTGATCTCTCTCCAAGAAAATCTTAAAAATTCGACATAATTCAAACCATTTTAAGTTTAAAAATAATTTTTATTTATTATAAAAAACTCGAAAAATCCAATGCCACTAACCGCAAATCGATATCTCAATTACTTCAGAAATTAAATAATTTAATTTAATAATAAAAATACTAAAATTTCTTAATTTTCCCGTGTACAAATTTTTTAAATTTCAACTTAATCAGGGCCCTTGAAAATTTTTAAATAATTTTGCGTATTATAAAAATGATTAAAAATTAGTGTGTCTGAGACCGGAAGTCAATATCTTAATCCGAAGAGAAATTAAACACAAAATATTAAATAAGTGATTAAAATATATTTTTGTGGTTTTGAAAATATGTTTAAGTTTTTTTCTAAACTGGCGTCTTAAAATGTCTATTATTAAATTATTATTATAGAGAAATAAGTTTAGAATCGAATACTGAAATCCCGAATTCAAAATTATTATCCGTTAATAAAGTACAGCAGTTTTTGTGAAATATGAGAAAAAAATCATAATTTAATCAAATCGGTTTAGATTGTTAGAATTATAAAAATATTTATTTACGATTTTTTCAAAATCTGTATAAATACCGTAAAAACAAAAATGACTATCTTGAAGGAAATTTTATGCTCTTTCTGTTTGGTATTTGACATTTTTGCTTAAGATTGCCCATTTTCGAGATAATTGCAAAAAGCAGAAGAAAGGTCGTCTTGTTCCACCATTTTTTCAAGATTAGTCCAGGCATTTCAGATAATGTTTTGGCAAATAGGGGAAAAAAATGATAGACAGCTGAATTTTGGTATATACGCTCATAATGGCTTCTAGTTTAACATACTAAAAGTCCTAAACGATATCGCGTGTGCTTCCATTGCTACGACCTTGTAAAGACCTTGAAAATGAGATTTTTGCATATAACTCACGAACGGTGACACCAATTAAAAACTTTTTTTACGAAAATGTTGGCAATTTAATGTACTACAAAAAGGCCCTTACCAATTTTATCGTCAGTTTATTTATTTCACTCAAAATCGGGAAAGGCTAATCACCGTTTTGGAATCGTTGAGAGCCCGTGAATTAGACTTCCGGTTTCAGAAAAATAGCTGCCATTTATGAATGGAATATACTATCGACTTCCGGTTTGCGGCATTAAATTCCTTTTATATTTTTCTATTAGACGTATATATTTTTAACTTCATCAGGCTTTGGTTTAGCCGGAATTTTAAGTTATTTTAATTTTAGTATATTACTAATTTTTTCATTTATTATGTTTAGTCGAGTGTTATTTCTGAACAAATAAAAATACTGACTTCCGGTTTTCGGCATTAGATTGCTTGAACATTTCTCTATCGAATACATTATACTAAAAATGTTGAAACATCTTCGTTTAGCCGAAATATAATGATATTCTTTAAGAGAACACAGCGATATTATGGATTTTTTTAAAATTTGTTGTGTTTAAACAAGTCTAATTTCTGAACGAATAAAAATACCGACTTCCAGTTTTCAGCATTCGATTCCTTGAACATTTCTCTATTAAATACATTATACCAAAAATGTTTAAACATCTTCGTTTAGCCGAAATCTAATGATTTTCTTTAAGAGAGCACAGGAAAATTATAGAAATATTTTTTATTTGTCATGTTTGAACAAGTGTAATTCGGCTAAACGAAGATGTTTTAACATTTTTAGTATAATGTATTTAATAGAGAAATGTTCAAAGAATCTAATGCTGAAAACCGGAAGTCTGTATTTTTATTCGTTCAGGAATTACACTTGTTCAAACATGACAAATAAAAAATATTTCTATAATTTTCCTGTGCTCTCTTAAGAGTGCGTTGCTGTATGGCGGATAGTATACGCAATAATGAAATTTTTTTGTCATCATTTTCTCATTTCTTTGAAACAATATACCCCCATAATATACATATTTATAAAGCATATTTTTTTGTTTACTCGATGAATATATTTTGATTCATTATATGTTGTTGTTGAAGAAATTATAATTTTTATTTTGCCAACTGGATAAAAAAAACAAGTTAAATTTTATCTCATCGAGTAAAGTATGTACAATGTGTCACAAATGTAAAATTTAATCTGGATTGATGCACTAGTTTTTGAGAAAATGATGACAAAAAATAAAGTAAAATATTTGTCTTGAGTAGCAAAATTTGTCGACAAATAGTTCTCCCTTTCTTACACAGATGTCCACCACATCGGATCGGTAATGCAGCATGGGCGGGCATGAACCGTGGCAAATTTGAAATGAATCAGAATATAACCACAGCTGTTTGTGTTATTCATATTTCTGAAATATATTATAACAAACAATGTTTATATATATATAACAGAATATGTATAATACAAAATTCTGAAACTAATACAGAACAATATTAAAATATTTAGCGCTTTCATATAAGCAAATTTTTTTAACTTCATCTGTATTAATTTTTGATACCGTATATACTTCGAAACGCGCGAATTTCACTTATTTTACCCATAATGTAATTGTTCAAATATTGCACAAACACAAGTGAAATAAAATAGAAAATATTCTTTAATAAAAACCACACTCAATATTCACGTCTACACTGTTAGGAAACACAAAACAGATAGAATTTTGAATTTCTAATAAAATATAACACTGCTTAAAATTAACGGTACACATTGCTAATTACGGAAGGGTTAATCTCCACGCTCCACCCGCTCCCTATTGGCTAATTATTGGTCCATTATTGTTTCTAAACAATACACCGAATATCGCATATTTCAATGTTTCTGAATTTGTTTTCATACTTTCAACAAACTTTTACCTCCCGCCTCATATTCCATAAGGGGAGGATTTAGTACTAGGTCAAAATTTTTGAGTATGAACTTTTCATAGGTAAGCAAGCGGGATGTCGTGTGCTAGTATTCGATCGTATAAGACATGACGAAATAAATCATTCTTTATAATATTTACTTCATCAGGTACTAGGGAGGGCGGAAACAGTGTTTTCCTCACGCTTGCAAGAAAGGTGATTTCGAGACTTTATAAATTAAAAATTAAAGAAAAATTCAAAAACTAACAAAAAATTCAAACAAAAATTTTTTAATTAAAAAATTATTATATAAATCTTTTATTTCTGAACAATAAACTGCATGTTCGGGCAGTTCGTAATTGTAATATTCATAGGGCTGGTGGTTTGAATGTTGCCTGCCTGATATACAACCCTCGTGACGTAAAATATTGTGAGTCCCACGGGAGGGAAGACTATTCCTCCCTTGGGCGAAGCCGGCGCCCTCGCTCGGGCCGCCGCTTTGCCCGCGGGAGTAATAGCTATTACTCCCTTGAGCGAAGCCGACGCCCTCGCACGGACTCGCCTTCGACTCGGGTCGCCGCTTCGCCCGCGGGAGTAATAGCACGCTTCCCTCCCTAGGTACACAAAATACTATTGTGCTATATTCATGTATCTATTCTTATCATGATGATGTCATAATAGTTATTTATGATATAAATTTTAAAAGTGATATTTTATGAATGAGTGGGGAAGAAACCCCACGAATGACAAAATCACTTTTAACACATACTTATATCATACAATATTTTATCTACGACCTTCTTAGTGTAAACTAAAAATTAAAGAATGATATTTCGACAGGTAATATTATATTTGTTGATTTATTGATACAAATCGTTAGCAACGTGTTAAAAGTATAAATAAAATAACTTTTAATACGTTGCTATGTTAATTTTAACACTGTGCCATAAAGTAACACTTTTAACTTGCTAAGCAACCGTTAAAAGGTCCACTTTTAACAACAGTCGTAGATAAAAGTATTAATTATATTTATACGTTTCAACAATTGAAAAAAAACATAGAAACTACACATGGGATGAAGTGTGACTGACAATGCACGATTCAGGCCTTCGGAACTGCAACTAACTATACGTGTCGTGAAACTGTTGCCGTGTATACGACTAAATAATTTCTTAGAAAATATCACCTCTTGGGGTATTACCCTTGTATATTTTGCATAAATTTCTGCTTACCAAATTAATCGGTACTATGATATAATGGCTAAAATTCAAAACTAAACTAACTGTAATTACTGTAAGCCTCTTATAGTATTAAAGATGCAATTAACCCTAACAGATAAACAGGTACAAAGTATCATGTTGAAGTCACCATTGCATTGCATAAAAGTGCATGGCACTCAACCACTCAAGTTTACTCTTTATATCATGTCGTTTGTTTATAATAAAAGCATAACACACAAATTTTAATATTTATCTCACTCGATTATCTCATTTGTTATTAGAAATAATAAGAAATGGTAACCACAAACATTGCAGCGTTCAAAAAGTACTTCAAATAAAAACCGAATTCAATACACTATGCAAAAAATTCTGATCTGCTACTGTAGTAAAATTGCGAAAATTCTGATTGAAAATATATTTCACTACCTATATATTCCTTATTCAAAAGATTGAAAATAAAGTACTTTTTTCTTCAACCGTCTTAAAAGTTGGTTCTTTTAATTCTGTTTTTAGTATTAAAAGTTGACGTTTTTGTTATTAATAAAAAAATGTAACTGTTGCTAGGTTACACTTTTAATCCTAGGCTTAAAAGTACTTTTAATCCTAAGCTTAAAAGTAGATTCTGTATTTCTGTATTCTGTAATATTGAATGTTTTTTTTTGTTAATTTAATCAAACAAAAAAAAAGAAATTATTAATCTGATTTCAAAACATCTTTATTTTAGTACTTAGGTTTTATATTAATTTATTACTTATTCACAGTGATATTAAAAGTACAGCTTGAGCAACTTTGATAAAAATTGAACAAGCCACAAGTTTCAACAGTATTAACATTTTTGGTAGTCTTGCTAACAATATCCGTTAATGGTACATGGTACTAGAATCTTGGGAGCGTAATATTTTATGAGCTTGATCATCACGCACTTCTTCATTTTTTTACTGGTATTATCATCATGAACGGAGGATATTATACTTTTACTATAGTGCTAGGTTCATCGAACCGTAATATTTTTTTAGCTGTCTACCATGTAAGTATATTTACCAGTAAAGCTGATTTGACGTCTTCAATAACATCAATCTTTAAACGTAGGTACCAATTCACCGCAACGGCATGCACCCGAAATTTCCAGTACAACAATCTATAAAAATTCATAATATTTAGATAGTTATATTCTCATTCCTCATATTTAAACACTTACTTTAATCATCAAGTACCTATGTATTATCAGGAGCATAATTCAAGAAAAACTCTTGATTTATTTTAGTTTGACAGAACAATAAAATTTATAAACAAAACAAAAGGTTAAGCAAAGCTACCTTCTTAGTTTCAATCATATTTCAACAAAATATTTCAATAATTTAATATGTAATTTTCTTGGTTGAAGAAAAAATAGTATGTGTTATTTGGATTAAAAGTGTCTTTGTTTGATTCGCAATTTTTGCATCCGCTCGGCTTCGCTACGCTTCGCCTCGCAAATGTAAAATAATTGCTCATCAAACAAAGTATCACTTTTAATCCTAATAACACAATATACTATTTAGGCGCTACAATATTTGTATTTATCATTTTTTTAAAATTATAATAACAAATTACATAATCGATTGAGACAAATTTAGTAAACACCTGTATACGAAGAAAAATTATTTATATACATTTACATTAAAATGTTATTTGTTTATAATCATTCTTTTGTTGAAATTCAACTTAAAAATTACGTGAACGAATAAAGATATACAAAGTTCTTATTCTAAATTTTTGAATAAAGATAAGAACAAATAATACGATGCGGACTAAAAGTGTAAAAGTTAGCAGTATCCGCATTTCGGCAAAATTTCTTCACACAGTCCAACCAGTCGAGCAGATCAGAGATCAGATAGTGAGATAAGCAAAATAGCGGTATGTTTACTATGAATCACCTCCCCTGTTCCCCTTGTCGAGCAGTGCTATGATGCAGTGTTCGAGTGTTAGGCCATCTATTAGGAATATTTGTTTCTTTTTGGAAGTAGTTCTACGTAAGACCGGTACAAATCAATTGGCGCTGACAGGCAAACGTACTCTTAAAGAAAATCATTAGATTTCGGCTAAACGAAGATGTTTCAACATTTTTGGTATAATGTATTTAATAGAGAAATGTTCAAGGAATCGAATGCTGAAAACCGGAAGTCGGTATTTTTATTCTTTCAGAAATTAGACTTGTTTAAACACAACAAATTTTAAAAAATCCATAATATCGCTGTGTTCTCTTAAAGAATATCATTATATTTCGGCTACACGAAGATGTTTCAACATTTTTAGTATAATGTATTCGATAGAGAAATGTTCAAGGAATCTAATGCCGAAAACCGGAAGTCAGTATTTTTATTTGTTCAGAAATAACACTCGATTAAACATAATAAATGAAAAAATTAGTAATATACTAAAATTAAAATAACTTAAAATTCCGGCTAAACCAAAGCCTGATGAAGTTAAAAAATATATACGTCTAATAGAAAAATATAAAAGGAATTGAATGCCGCAAACCGGAAGTCGATAGTATATTCCATTCATAAATGGCAGCTATTTTTCTGAAACCAGAAGTCTAATTCACGGGCTCTCAACGATTCCAAAACGGTGATTAGCCTTTTCCCGATTTTGAGTGAAATAAATAAACTGACGATAAAATTGGTAAGGGCCTTTTTGTAGTACATTAAATTACCAACATTTTCGTAAAAAAAAGTTTTTAATTGGTGTCACCGTTCGTGAGTTATACGCAAAAATCTCATTTTCAAGGTTTTTACAAGGTCGTAGCAATGGAAGCACACGCGATATCGTTTAGGACTTTTAGTATGTTAAACTAGAAGCCATTATGAGCGTATATACCAAAATTCAGCTGTCTATCATTTTTTTCCCCTATTTTTTTTATAATTCCTGGACTAAGATGGTGGACTTAGCACAAGGCGGATCGATGGGGACTTTTAGTATGTTAATTAGGAAGTCAATTACAACATTCCTATGAAAAAAATATTCTCTTTGCGTTTTGTCGCCGATAGATGCTAGTTCGCCTGGACTAATTGAAACATTTTAAAAGGCAAGGGAAGCAGTGCTTTCCTTGCTTCCATATACGCCACGCCACTGAATTATACTTATCTTTAGATGTAATATTTTCTTAACAAGGCATTTATATAATACAGTATGTATTTCACTCTTATATAATATACACGAAACTCAAACTTAAATCATTCTTATAATTGCATATAATATTAGATACTACGATTCATATTCAACCAGAATGATATTTTTTATTTGCTTATGCAATTCTTCTATAATTTTAATAATTGTACCATTTTCTAATAAAAATAAATTTCAAAGCGTACTTGAATTAAAAAAATAAAGTAAGATTAATTCAATCTTAAGACATTAAAAAAATACTTCCATGATTTTAAAATTCGCGGGCTTTCCTCCCTTGGTGCATAATAAACTATTTTTTCTGCAATTGATTTGTAAAGTTGATAAACATTTACGTTTTATCAATTTGCAATGAAATGCTTTTCTTGCACTGATTGCTTTATAGTAATATCATTTATTTATTAAAAAGTTGAGTTCTCTGGAATATTAACATCTTTATCTACGGCGGTGCGCTAATATGTATGTATGTATGTATATTTATTTGGTCATAGGTTTACATTCGTAATTGACAAGTCATTGTAGAAAAAGGTTAAAAATACAAAATATAAAAATTAATATCACAGTACAAATAATGAATACATGCTGGTCGCCCACTTTTCAAAAGAACGACATTCCAGGTACTGTTCCTTGTTAAAACAAAAAATTAAAACACAGTAGAAATGTATTTTTCGCTAGTTGCCCAGCTTTTCAAAAGTACGACATTCCAGGTACTGGTCCTGGTTGTAAAAGCAATTATTAATGAAATGGTTTTTAATGTGGTTCCTAAACCGACTAAGCGACAAATTTTTATAGGAATCAGGAAGATGGTTGTAAAGATTAAGTTGGAGGGAGTTTCTTTTTGAAACGTTCAACTTATATTTGTTTATTCTTAATAGGTTAGCAGAGCGTGTGCTGTAATCATGAACATCGCCATTCTTATTCAGATTGTCACTCGAGTGAATTTCGAGTAGAGTGTAATAAATGAAACATGAAGGAAGTGGCAGAATTTTTAGTTCCTTAAATAACCTCTGGCAGGGCTCTCTATAGTTTGAACCGGTCATAATTCTAATACATTTTTTTTGTAGCTTAAAGATAGCTTGAGCATGTGGGGAATTACCCCACAGTCTTACAGCATAAGTTAGATGAGAATGGAATAGTGCGAAATAAACATCACGTAGTAATTCCACAGGAAAAATCTGCTTTAGTCTTCGGATTATGAAGATACTACGTGCTAAAGTTTGGGCCAAGACCATGGTATGTTTATGCCAATTTAGGTAAGGGTCAAAATGAGCTCCTAGTAGTTTGACGCTTTCATCCTTTACATTTTTAGGGTTAGAATTTACCGTAAGGAATTGTGTTTTTGATTCATTAAGCTTTAGGTTATTACTACTAAACCATGCTTCAGCTTTAGTGATCATGTCGTTTTTTAAATTATCTAAGTTGTTGATATCACTTGATGAACAAATAAGAGTAGTATCATCAGCAAAAAGTATGCTTCTATATGGGCTTATGTAGTTGCTGAATTCATTAATATATATAAGAAAGAGAATGGGGCCCAGGACACTACCTTGGGGTACACCATGCTTTACTTGCATACGATTAGATGAAATGCCATCAATACTAACACATTGTTTCCTATTATTTAGATAAGATGAAAATAATTTGTTAGAGACGTCTCTAAAACCATAACAGTGAAGCTTTTCTAACAAGATATTAAAAGAAACGCAATCGAAAGCCTTTGATAGATCGCATAGGCCTAATACTGTGCATTCCCCGTTCTCAAGGCTGTGTATTATATCATGTACAACATTAGTTAAAGCTTTGGTTGTGGAGCAGTTTTTTCTGAAACCAAATTGTAAAGGGTTCAATACGCCAAACTTATCTAAGTAACTCATTATTCTAATCTTCAGTAAAGATTCCATAATTTTACCCAAAATAGGTATTATTGATATAGGTCGAAAATTATTTAAATCATTTTTGTCACCTTTCTTGTGTATTGGTATAACTCTAGTAACCTTGAAGGAATCTGGAAAAACTCCTTTAGTCCAGTCAGGAGAGTCAAAAATTTACTGAAACCCAAGACTAATACATAACCAAATGAAATTTGGTATGTGAGTAGTTAAGAACATACAGAAACAAAAAAAAAATTCGCTCCACCTCGGTATGCTCCGCTTCCCACAAAAATTTTCAGTTGAATTTCAAAATTTTCTTGTAACCCATTTTTCTCGAAAACTATCGAAAATTTTGGAAAACAGTTTTGACAGGATGAAAGCTGAGGAAATTTGCTATCAAAATGGTATTTGAAAATTTTTCATAAGTAGCACCGTGTAGGCACCAGCCGTTTAATATTCGAATGACTTGAGAATTTTCTGTATAGTAGGCGCTACATTGCGAATGACGTAATAAATTCGCCGCTACAGAATGAATGTGGTATAACTTCGTTAAAGAACATCATTTTGTAAAGATAAAAATTGCATTTTATTCGTCGAGGCTTCCACTTTCAATTGCACTAATAACATTTGAATTTCCGACCCCGTTTATACCGAGAAACTTGCTTTTTAAAGAATCATAACTCAGTATTAAAGAATTCTCAATATTTTCAATATCTATGAATGAAATTGTAAACTCGTAGAGGATTATATTCATCAAATCATCCCCAATCACATGCAACTATTTGGAGGGTTGTGTGTTGTACGTCCGAAAAGAAAACTGGTTTTCGCTACCTTCTTTATTTATAGGTTATGATCTTTTTTTAGGAAAACATCTGTTACATGTACGTAGTAGTACAATTGATGAAACAAATTACAGAATCTTGTTGATTAGGATTTGTACTTAACGATAAGCTCATTAAAAATCAATTTACGGGGCCAAAAAGTGGTCTATTTTCAAAAATGCTCGTGCCCGCGATAAATAAAGAAATCTATGAGATAGCGAAAACCAGTTTTTTTTTCGGACGTACAACACACAACCCTCCAAATAGTTGCATATGATTGGGGATGATTTGATGAAGATAATCCTCTACGAGTTTACAATTTCATTCATAGATATTGAAAATATTGAGAATTCTTTAATACTGAGTTATGATTCTTTAAAAAGCAAGTTTCTCGGTATAAACGGGGTCGGAAATTCAAATGTTATTAGTGCAATTGAAAGTGAAAGCCTCGACGAATAAAATGCAATTTTTATCTTTACAAAATGATGTTCTTTAACGAAGTTATACCACATTCATTCTGTAGCGGCGAATTTATTACGTCATTCGCAATGTAGCGCCTACTATACAGAAAATTCTCAAGTCATTCGAATATTAAACGGCTGGTGCCTACACGGTGCTACTTATGAAAAATTTTCAAATACCATTTTGATAGCAAATTTCCTCAGCTTTCATCCTGTCAAAACTGTTTTCCAAAATTTTCGATAGTTTTCGAGAAAAATGCGTTACAAAAAAATTTTGAAATTCAACTGAAAATTTTTGTGGGAAGCGGAGCATACCGAGGTGGAGCGAATTTTTTTTTTGTTTCTGTATGTTCTTAACTACTCACATGCCAAATTTCATTTGGTTATGTATTAGTCTTCAGTCAAAACCTCTCCTGACTGGACTACTTGTGAGAAACACTTGTTAAGCAATATAGTTAAAGGGTAGGTTATAACGTCAATCAGTCCCTTAATAATTCTACTATTAAGGCCATACACATCGGTACAGTTAGAATTATTTAAGTTCATTATGCATTTGAATACTTCTTCTTCCGTAGTTGGAGTAATGAAAAAAGTACTATTTAATGAATTCGGTAATTCTAGATGATAATCATTGTTAAGACAAATATTATCAACAGTTCTGTCCACCACTGAGACAAAGTAATTGTTCACTTCATCTAGGGGTGCATTAGGAACTATAGTTTTCTTAACTTTATTACTTTCTAAGTTTACGAGCCTCCAATAGTCTCTGGCTTTATTACAGGACTGATAAACAAAGTTATAATACGCAGCTTTTTTGCGTAGTTAATTTCCTTGACATATTGATTACGCAAGATTTTATACTCCTCCAAGTTGTTATTATGTCTAGTAGTATTATAAGTATGTTTAACAGACAGAACTTTGTCTCTTAGTTCAAGAAGGCCAGAATTATACCAATACACAGGAGGCAAATAATTAGTTTTAGCAGTAACCGTTCTGCTGTGGTAATTGACTAGTTGACTAACTTTATTAGTTAAGAACTCAGCTAGGTAATTGACATTGTCATCGTGACAAAAAAATTCCCAGTCCACTACATATAGAGAATACCTAACAGAGGCCAGTCCTTTATTCGTGATAACCCGTCTGGGTGCAGGTGCATTTTTCGATTGAGGAATATTCAGTATTATGTATTGAGCCAAATGATCAGACAAAGCTGGATCAATGATGCCAGCATCGAATAAATTTGGTTCAATATTTGTAAGAATATTATCTATACAAGTTGCAGAATTATCTGTAATTCTTGTATATTCTGTGATTGTTATATTAATGTTAAAAGATTTGATAATAATCAGTAGCTCGTTCAGTTGAGGAGATTGAGTTTTAAAGTTAACGTTAAAGTCACCAAGTCTGATAACATTATTGAATTTTTTATGAATTTGAATGATCATAAGTTCAAATTTCTCAAGATATGATTTGAAATCTGTTGCACCCGACCTGTACAGGCAGATTATCACAGCATTAATAATTGGAACATAGATAGCGCAAAATTCCGCAACAAATTCTGAACAGAATTCTGCAACATCTACTATATTAAAAATAAACCTCCATGAACACTTACCGCTCTGGAGAAGGAGCTAGCTAGAGTATAGCTTGGTAAATTAATATGGTTCAGTGACTGTGCGCTTAGCCAGTGTTCGGAAACACATACAACATCATACTTATATTTATCTAAAAATAGAGACAGTTGATTAATTTTATTTGATAGACACTGGGCGTTAACGTGAAATACACTTACATTTGCTACATTAGAACTCGAATTCTGAGTTTTAGTCATTGGTATAATATCCTCATTGGTCTTGGGAATGCAGGCAGCAGTTGTAGTTATTTGTCTACCTCCTTCACTGGAGTCCTTGGCCGAAAAAACTTGTTGATGAGGGTACCATTTGGCCAAATTGTTGGATCCATCGCTTTTGAACGGTTGACTTCGTTGACAGCTACTTTAAATGACGAATAGAAATTTGGATGCTTGGATATGAGCTTTTCACAAGAAACTTCAGGAAAGAGCGTAGAAAGATAATTTAGCAGCTCTTCGACTGTTGTGTTAGGGTGAAGTTTACATATGTGAAGTAGAGCTGGTTGATTTTCAGCTGCTTTAATCGTCATTGTGTTGTCCGGATTGCGGTTACCAACCACCGGGCGTGCAGAAGAACGCCTTCTTTCAAGCCTTGGACGTTGATTTTGTGACGTGTTTCTTGTTATATTGTTAGTATTAGCATTGTTACTTATGCGACTGGTGTGATCGTTTATTTTCACTTTATTCGCTTCTGGTGCTTTGTTTACGACACCATTTTGACGACCTTCACCCCGCTCTTCCACTATAGTGTTGTCCATAGTATCGACCTCGATTGCGCGAGTGTTGCTGTTTAAAACCGCATCTTCCGACGTGTTGGTAACGAAGGAAGTTCTGTTTCTAACTTTGTTATTGTTTTTATTGGATTTTCTTACAGATGGCGGAACTTGTGCATTATTGAACTTATTAGTCAAGATATTATTGACTACGTCTAATTGTTGTTTAAGCAGATTAATAGTACTTTTTTGATCTATCACGCTTGTGAATGATGCGTCAGATTCACCTTCGACTTCACTGTCGTTGAGCACATTTTCGTTATCACAACATATTATGGTATTGTCTTCATTAACTTTTAATTTTAGTGCTTTAGCACAACTGTTGTGTGTAATCACACCACATAACGCACATTTGAAACCACTGATAGCAGTTTTATGGCATCTTTTGCACAAATTATTATTGTCACTTTTAAGCACGTTAAGTTCGTCCGCCATCTTTTCAAAGATATAGCTGATTGGCCCGCTAATTTGCGTGTCATTATGAATTTTTTAATGGCACTTGTGTCCTTATGAATTCTTAATCACACGCATTTTGCAGAAATAAAAATAGAAATTCGATCTTTTAAGTTTTTCATTATTATGTTACATAAATTTATTTTTTATAAGCATTAAAGGCAAAATTTTTACTATAAATAAATAAATAAGTTTAAAACAGAATATGCTGAATTTCTTGACACAATATTTTGACACAACTGAAAATTCTTTACTATCAACTACAGCACAAACAAACAAATATTTGCCATAACAATGAATAAAATGATACTTGATCAAGCTATGAATTTTACACTAAATGTTTTTCAAATGTCAAACATAAAACAAAAAATGTTATTGTTTGTGTATCATATTTGGTTAGATTGTAAATATGGTCACCAAATTAAATAGTTATTTGTCCAACTAGAGAGGAAAGCGCTCCTTTTTCCACTCGAGTTTGTGTAGTTAGTGTAACGAGCGAAGCAAATGAGAGTGGAAGAGAGCTTTATTTTCGTGTAAATGTAGAAGAAACACATAACTAGATGTAAGGTTATAACTGCCATCTATCAGAATAACGTTTAAAAGCAATGAAATGTTTTACTGCAGCCAATATGACAAATTCAATTTAAGTTGTGAAATTGTAGAATAAGAAAGTATAAAACATAATAATTCTAAAATAATAGTTTACACGTTTGCAGTATACCACTATAAAATCAGAATTTGCAATAAAATAATAAATTTACCTGCAATTTTTTAAATATTTCATTGTAAAATAACACTGGTGGTAACACTGCTTACTTGCCTCTCTAGAGAGGGAAAACTTACTTTCCTCACTATTTCGAGAGAAGAAAATTGTGTTTTCTCCGCATGTCGTGAAAAAATGATTTTGTAACTAATGAACAGAAAAGCTTTGTTATATTTTGTAGACTCACTTAGCATAGTCTAAAAATATCATTCTCTGGTAGGTAATTGTCAACTATGCTGCCACACTTAAACAATTCATTTTTTTAGGTATCAAAAATGATTTATTCGCTTTTCACGTTGATGATTCATTTTAAAGAAGAAAAATAATGTATCTACTAAACAAATATCAAAATCTTATAAATATAAATAACATTCATTATAAACAGGAGCTAACTACAATTTCTGTATTTCTGTTTTGTGCACCATTTATTTGAAAAATATTTGAAAAATACTTGTTAACGCTCATTTGTGTAACAAGTCGAAGTTATCTGCAAAATCAGTTACTAGTTATGTGGTATAACCGTATAACATGTAATTAATTTCAAAATGATATTCTGCATTACACTTTACAAGACGACGGTGACTACAAATAAATTGAAATAAAATAACTCCTAACATCGAGTAAACATAAAGTTCGTGAAAATGTTGTCGTTGAAGGGCGATATTTGTGATCTGTACTTGAACTTATTAAGTTAACAGATATTTTCAATAATTTTCTAAAAGATATAGTGTTTATTTCACCCATAGTGTGGAGACTACAAAAAATCAGATCACATAATTTTATGCAAGACTATCGTAATTTTGGCGAATTTCCAATTGGCGGATTTTCCTAACTAGTCATCACAAATATTATTTCTTTGTACAGAAGGCTGAAATAATGAAATCGCACTTTTGCATCAAATACATGTTTATAAATTCATATACACAAAATTACAATAATTATTTGGTTAGTAAGTTGTATTAGTAGCTTAGAACATCAATAAATTTTATGGATCTGTAGTGTATTCGATAATTATTATGATGCTGTAATGTATTTGATAATTGTATTGGTAAACAAATTATATTAAAGAAGTGTATTTATGTTTAATAAGAAATTATTTGAGTTCAGTTGATAGCAGATTGTTAATCTGGGTTGAAGTTTACAAAACAATAAAGTTAGTAATACAAGTACGTGTCCGTGTATTATTGAATAAACCTACGACAACGAACACTACAGGATCAAAACGTAATAATTTGTTTTTAATCAATTCCTGCAACACTGCCTCTTTAGAAATTTCACTATCTCTGTAGATATTTAGTAAAACTAATCGGTATAATCTATCTTTTGACATAGTATTTCGTAAATATGCATGTTATAACCGTTAATGTGACTAATATTTTATGATTGTATACATTTGGAAATATATTTTTATCACAAATTTTTAAATTATCTATAGTTTGTTTTTTATATAGATCTTCGATAATAGCGACCAAACATATTCTATCTATTGTCTGACATTGCGTTTTGTAAGTATGATTTTAACCTTCTTAATGTAGCAAAATAACTTTCAGCGGTACCTACGTACATACACATTGTAACCGATAATGTGACTAATGTTTTGAAGCGATAACCTTGTCGTAAGGATTAAGGAATTAGTTGGCGAGCTCAAGATCACGTTTAACTCTGGAAGCAAAGAAAATATAAGCAAACATGCTTAGTGAGGAGCAGTAACAAGCTGATGGAACTCTTCCACCTCAGACTCTCATATCACACATCAATCTCAACATCACACCACATTCAAACATTCGTATCTCGTTTGCGACCTGGTAAGGGCCACTCCAGCCACACGGCTGTTCACTGCACCGTTGGCAATCTGACTAGGATTACTACAGCCCAGCTGCTTTCTGCACCGTTGGCGGCCAGTCATGGTCCACTACAGCCCAAAGCTGCTCGCTGAATCGCTGGCGGCCAACCACGGTCCGCGTACCCAACGTCTCAACTCTTATCACACTCTACACATCATAGACACACACGCTTCAACTCACCAGGCCAGATTAACACGGATCTATTTTATATAACCATATACACTTTACTAATTTGGGATGTTTTTCTCGAACACTACCATTAGACTGAAATCTAAGAGGCTAGCTAATGAATTTTATTGTCTCAAGAGTTATCTAATTTGTTTGTAGTACTCTTATTAAAATAACAACTCGTAACAATTTACTGCATTTCTACAATTCTGTTATACACGGTGTCCCATTTTAATCCGCCACTAGCGATAACTCTGAAATAGTGCGGTGAAACAAAAATGTTCCAAATAAATAGTTAATGCTTATGAGGGGGACCTTTTTCCCCCCAGACTCCCTGGGGGTGGGAACGGGGGGCAACTTTAAAATTTTAAATGGAAACCCCTATTTTTTAATGCAGATTCGGATAAAGCATTAAAAAGCAGGTGAATTTTATTGAGTTTTTTTTTTAATTTTGATATTTTTTTTCGTTTTTTTTTGGCAAATGCCAATTTTTTAAATTTTTTTTTTCAAATTAAATTGTAAAAATCATGATAATAAATTGTTATAATTACTTGAAACTCACTCACAACGTGACACGTTTGTTTCCTTTCTCGCATCCCACCCTAAAAACTACCACCTGGAACAAAGACTTTTCCACAAAGATAAAAATGCCTGAAAAAAGTTGTTACTCTTATTTTAACATGAAGGTTATTTTTACTAGCAAACCAAGTGAAAAAATAGCATTTTTATGTAACGCAGTAATTAAATCAAAAATTCAAATTTTGACGTTTGCAGCGCCATCTATCAACAAATTCAAAAAACACCCCGAATAAAATTCACCTACTTTTTAACGATTTATCCGAATCTGCAATAAAAAATAGGGGTTTCCATTTAAAATTTTAAAGTTGCCCCCCGTTCTCGCCCCCCAGGGGGTCTGGGGGGAAATGGTCGACGGCATCAGATGTCCCCCTCATAACCATTAACTTTTTATTTGGAACATTTTTGTTTCACCGCACTATTTCAAAGTTATCGCTAGTGGCGGATTAAAATGGGACACCCGGTATAGGAAAAACAATGCTATTTTTAAATTTAGCTGTATACCTAAGTATACACATTAGACGAAAGTTCTAAATACAAAATCTGTTCAAAATTAAAAACTACACAATATGAGACCACGCTCGATCATATGGCTTTGTTAGTTTTCGAGAAATAAGCAAAAATGGAAAATGAGTGCGAGAAGTGTGAATTGGAAAAGAGAAAGTGATGAAAGGATTTCGGGAATCCAGAAAGAAATAATACTCGAAGTCATGGAGAACCATCCAGATTTTGCTGCGGGAAACTACTTGATCAAAATTTATCGTTTTTTTCAAATTACATTTTAACGATTTTCTCGAAAACTGTACCACTTTCATAAAAAATATGTACACCATTTTATAGCAAATTTTGTGCTCTACAATATGTTCTTAACTGTTTTTTCGTAATATTGATCATTTACGAGATAAAAATTAAAAACAATAGACGGCGACCATTTTTTCAAAATGGCGGACGAAGCTCCAGTCCAATCGATTGCGACTTTTAGTATGTTGTTGATAAAGGTACTGGGAAGGTGTATACCAAAATCCAGCTTTGAATTATTTTTTTTAACTAAAAAATCTATTTTGACTGGACTATGTTGATTGGTTGCTTTTTTCAAAATGAATATATTTATAATTAAGTTATTGGAATAAATAAACTCAAATATATATTTAAATTGCATTTATATTATGATATAAGTAACACATATATTTATTTTTACAGAAATTTACACAAAAATACAGAATATATTTTTCTAGGTATGAAAAAATAACATAAAGTTGTTTTATTCCAAATCAAAATCTAACTCGCCATTATAGCCTAGAATATTTTCTTCAATGCCATTATTACTGTACAAATTATTGTAAAATTCTAAAGCATCAGATGGTATAAGGTGCATCATAGATTTTATGTCAGTTAATTTAGCGCCCCAGCTTTCCATTCGGCCATAATGATATTAATAATTCATCAATAAAATTTATCGACGGTCGACCAGGACTTTTTCTTATACCATTAACTTCCCTCTTCCATTCATATCTTTACCACTTTACCATACAAGCACAGCCAACAAACTTAGCCCTAACCTCACAAAATACCGTGAGTTTATTTTAACGTGAAACATGGGATTTTGCATATCCATGGTTACGAATTAGACAGCAAAAGCTTTGTTCGTTGACATGAACTAGGTTGTTTTAGTCCACACTTTTTTGCACTGAAGCGTTCGATGACGCAAAGGTCCAGTTCATTCAACGTGTTCGATGAGAAAAAAAGTGTGAACTTGAACACACTTATTTGTACTGACTCTTGAGGTGGAGTAAGTTAGTGTAGGGTGTCGGAGTGGGGATGAAACGTCAAATTTCAATTATGCGCATAAATAAATAAAGAATAAACTTTACTATCATCTAAATTTTTTAATTGATTTGACTCCTTAAATTTTTCACTTAGGTATTGAAATTATTATTTATTCTAAAATGTCTTATACGAGAACGAGTAGGTACAGTAATGTTCAGAAATAATGCCCAGACTCCCTACTCCAGTGCTGACGATTTATGAAAAATTCGAAATACGTCTACAGTCGTTGATGAACAGAGGCAGAAGATACAAAGCAAAAGATAGCTATATTCCCAATTTTCTCGGAAAAACAACATTAGCTACGGTAAACAGAGGCTTTAGATTTTGAAATATTTTGTAAATTAGGATTCACTACTTTCGATGATACCTTGGATAGATACTTTCTTTTTGAATCACTTGTATTGTCAAAATTCTGCATTAAAATTAGAACTCATTAATTCATATCTATTTATTTATAAAACATATTGTAGTGAAATAACTCAAATAAAATTAGCAGATCATGAAATTATCATAAAAAAATAATTAAACGATGCTTTTTATATTTACATACTCGTATATCTATTTCTAAACTTTGTAACACAAAGACAATAATAGGTAAATTAATAATAAAACATATCTAAGAATAATGTAATTTAATTACATTATAACGATATATTTTTATAGATTTTATATTCAAATAAATAAATATTATATTACAAAAAATGGTCGTCAGAAGTTATATCTCTAATAGGAAATAATTAAAAATAAATAAAAATAATCTAAATAATATATTTTGGAATCCTGCATAAAGCGGGAGGAAAAGTATTTTTTCTCTCTAGAGAGGAAAAGATAAAGTGGATTTCCGCATAAGGCGAGAGAAAAAGTACTTTTCCTCCCTAAGGAAAATAAATAAAAATAATCTAAATAATATATTTTGGAATCCTGCATAAAGCGGGAGGAAAAGTATGTTTTCTCTCTAGAGAGGAAAAGATAAAGTGGATTTCCGCATTAGGCGAGAGAAAAAGTACTTTTCCTCCCTAAGGAGAAAACATAAAGTGGATACGCGCATAAAGCGGGAGGAAAACTACTTTTACTGCCCAGGGAGGAATATTACTGACCGGTCAGAAATACCTCACTTTCGTCCCTAATAATAGGGACGAAAGGTGGCGTTTTCGGTGCAGGTATTGAAAAAATAATTTATTGAATTAGATTTGTTAATTAAATCAGATTAAACCTGAAAAATCTAAACATTTTTATTTCTTACATAGTAGGTTACAGTTTAACTCTCTGGTTCAAAATTCATTTGGATTTCATACACTTGACAAAATTCTAAGTCAAGGTATTTTCTTGCCTCTCAGGTAAAGAGGATACTTCTAAATTTGGTTCTATTTTCTTGGAATAGAAGCAATATACCTTTCCTTTGCTATTTATCTCTCATCACCCTCACTCAATCGAACGTATATCGAATTTTTCACAAATCGTCAGCACTGGAGTAGGGAGTCTGGGCATTATTTCTTAACATTACTGTACATTCGTTGTCCGTGTATGACGGAAGATGTTCAAAATAATTTTTTATGCAATTTCGTTTTTGCTTGTTGTTACATAATAGTTATTTATAAACCAAATGCTGGAAGATTTTTATCTCACATGAGCGGTTTTTTAAATAAAACTATAATCAAATACGTTCAAGTTGTGGTTGTAGTCTGTTCATTATGAGGTTACGATGTTTTTTCTACTTCATACAAGTTTTATTTATAAATATTGGCGGTTTTCGGTGGTCTTGATATTACTCTGAAATGTCTAGAAAAGCCAGTGTTCTTTGCATTTCTCCTGATTGACTACACTGGGAAATTGACATTTCCGATTGTCAATTGCGTGTTTAATATGTCATTTCATAGATGATGAGTATAAAAATACATTAAAATTTCTTCCGTATTTGTATCTGAATCAGATGCAGATTCCATGACTGACACCTCCTCTTAAATCAGTAAATTTTTTTTTAAAGATAATGCTTTGTATATTTTCTTTTCCTGACATCTTGTCAAGTACATGTACAAAAAACAACAAAAGTCATGAACAAACCATGGTAACCAATCTAAACTAAAACAAATTATGTTCTAATTTGCACTACTGTGTTTTTTATGGAAAGCCATTTTACTTTTTAATGTGAGTAACGTTTTTTTCTTAATATAAATTCACATATCCGTAATTCAATTTAAGATATCAGAAATTCAATTTCAGATATTACAAATTGAATTTTTGATATCTTAAAATAAATTATAGGTATCTTAAATGTGTCGAATTCATATGGAAAGCCATTTTACTTTTTAATGTGAGTAACGTTTTTTTCTTAATATAAATTCACATATCCGTAATTCAATTTAAGATATCAGAAATTCAATTTCAGATATCACAAATTGAATTTTTGATATCTTAAAATAAATTATAGATATCTTAAATTTGTCGAATTCATGATATCAATAATTCATTTAGTGATATCAATAATTTATTTAATGATATCAATAATTCATTTAGTGATATCAATAATTCATTTTCAGATATCAATAATTCTATTTAAGATGTCTTAAATTCAATTTGTGATATCTGGAATTCAATTTCACATATCATAAATTGAATTACGGATATGTAATTAAGGATATGTACATATCCATAATTCAGTTCCTATTGTTTCGTAGGTTATTTTAGAATGTTACTAGACCAATTATGGATATCACTAACTGAATTACAGATATCACTAACTGAATTAAGGATATCACTAAACGATTTACGGATATCACTAAACGAATTAGTGATATCACTAAAGGAATTGAGGATATCACTAAACGAATTATGAATATCACTAAATGAATTAAGGATATCTCTAAATAAATTATGGATATGTAAAATATGTGGAAAATTGAACTAAACAAAATTAAATTAATGATATCTGCAATTTAATTTCAGATATCTCAAATTGAATTAAGGATATCAAAAATATAATTATAGATATCAAAAATTCTATTTTACATATCTGTAATTTCTTGAATTTATGATATCTTAAATTAAATTCAAGATATCTAAAAATGAATTAAACATATCTTAAATTAAATTTTTCCCGATTCGATTTCTTACATAATCTACATAACCGAAATTCATTTAGTGATATACAAAATTAAACTAGTGATATTCATAATTCGTTTAGTGATATCCCTAATTCGTTTAGTGATATCCTTAATTTGTTTAGTGATATCCGTAATTCAGTTAGTGATATCCATAATTTGTCTGGTAATAGTGAAATCAAATTGCATCTAACTTCATTCCTCACTCAGCTCAGAGACAGTATACAGTTGGCCATGGTCCATGGGGTCTCCATTCTCCATTTCAAACGATCAGTCGAATCGGAGAACCCGCGACAATTCATTTATTTCGTAATTATTCTTCTATAATGTAATTATTATAATTTAGAAAAAAAGAAAAATTGCTACGTATATTAATATAAATATAACAATTTTTATGAGAACGCTTGATGCCGATTGTGCATATTAGTGTCTAACCTGTCAATATCATGTAACAGTACTTGTAACAGGCAAAGAAGTTATGTCTCAGCAAACATTAGCTCGAATTGACCAGAATTTGGAACAAGTTGAACAAATTATATCTGTTGAAAATTATACAGATGCAAAAATTTTGTTGAATAACTCATTGCGAAATTTAAACCGAATAAGGGCTACACTGTCATATGCAAGATATATTGCAATAAAACAAGGAATCGAATCTTTAATTAATATATGCAATAATAATTTAATTGAAAGTGAGAGTACTGTTTCAAGTTTCTCATACAGAGCTCCACGAGTCAATAGAGGTAAGTTATAATGTATGTGATAATGTTTAGTACGGATGGAAATATTTAAATAACGTCTTGATCTTCATTCTTTAATTAAATGAATTTTGGTGGACAACCGGTTTCAACTCTTTAAATAGTCATCAAAAAAGGGGCCGAAACCGGTTGTCAATCTAAATTTATATGATTAATAAATAAATATTATAGTATTATTTATATTATGTAACTTAATTATAATAGGACATAGACGGGGCAGGCCAACAGTTGAAATATCAAAACAACAACTAGAACATTTTATAAAAATCGGTTATAATGCTAGAAAAATAAAAAATATCTTAAAATGTTCTATAAGTACTGTATACAAAAGAATGTATGAAGAAAATCTAAAATTTCGTGATAAATATAGTACTTTAACTAATGAAGAATTTATACAACAAATTGCAGCTGCTGCAAGTGCAGCTCTCTTACCAAATCAATTAAAAGAGCGGTATGAGACAGAGTATGCAGTATTTTGCGAATAGCTCAAAGAAAATGGGGCGAAAGGTGTGAATCAAGAGTTTTTGTATAAATAGGTAGGTTGGTTTAAATAAGTTGTTTTTTTTCAAAATCAGCATGAAAATCGTCATTTCCAGACTAATTTGCGGCATGAAAGTAAGATTTTCATGACTAGGCATGAAAATTTCATTTTCATGCCTAGTCATTTTTACTTTCAACTTTGTTTACTTGTCATGACAACTTTTTCTAAAATTTGTGACAGCTCTGATGATTTGTCACAGCTCTGATGATTTATGCAAACCTAATTTTTTTTATAATTTGAAGCTTAATTGCCGATTTAAAAAAAATAGAATACATCACGCGTCATAAAAATGTCTTTGCTTGACTCGGAGGCTTTGAAGAAATGCTCGGACGCTGCGCATCCTCGCATTCTTCAAACGCCTCCTCGTCTGCAATGAAACATTTTCATGACTTGTAATGTAATATACTATTATTCTTCCAACTAACGTATTATTTGTTTATTTTTAGCCTGTCAAATACAAACCTTCCTTGCTTTGGGCGTTTTATTCGATGCTTAAAAAGTGTACTGTGCAGTGTATAGCCAGACTGTCTATAGCCAGTAGGTATAAAAACTATTGGAAAATTTTCATCTACTATAGTAATATTTGGGACTGGAAAATGCTATATCATTATACCAGTCATTGTTATTGTCGTACGTCGGCTACATTTTTTTCTAATGCCAGTGCTGACGTTAACTTTAAAACGGCATTGGCCTTGGAAATCCTCCACAGTTGCTGAAAATTATGTTGCCGAATCTATGTGCAACAAAATAAAAATTAGATAGGAAAACGAAGTACCATTAGCTGCAAATGTATCTGTTTAGCAACGAAAACAACACGGAAATTGAAAGTACTAATCAAAAAATCTGATGTGGCCAACACATGACCTCTCGCCATCTCTACTATTTTTATATAAATATAAAAATGTAATGTACTCACAAATGTACCATTGAAGAAAAAAAATCAGGAATTGTAATTTTTATAATATTAAAGTTTATCATCCCATATAAATAATATATGACATTTCATATTTTTACAATTATTTGTCAAAAAGTAAAAAACTTTTGAATAGCTATTTAGTTTTATATTATTTAAGTGGTCAATTTTATATTTAGTACTTAACAGTATGTCATCCAAAAAGCAGATTGTCAATTATATTCACTGCAAAACAACTTTTTTTGAAATTTAGTTGGTGCTGTATTCTCTCCATATACCAACTGATTGTATTTTGTTTGTAAAGTCCTTTGTGGGTTGAGATGAACATGTAGCGAACCAAAATTTTTTCTTCTATTACCGCGTGCGAACTATCGCATTGGTATGTATGTACTATTGTATATTTCGCTGTGAAATTATTTCCCGTGATCGGTACGCTCCCGTTCCCACTCCCGCAGTCCCTCGTTGGTTTGAGTGTACCTTGCTGTTTTCTTTTTTGTATTTTGGCATTTTGCATTAATGTTGAGTCATAATCAGTAATAATTGTATTAATCTTAAATACATGTCATTACTTGCCACTTGCCATCAAGTTTATTCACCTTACTTCCTCTTAAAGCTAAATTACTTTTTGATGCAAAACATTATACCTACATTTTATACTTACCTCCCGCCTTATATTCTATAAAGGGAGGTATTGTGACGGGTCAAAATTTTTGAGTGAGTTTTTAGTGGATCAGCACGTTTTAGGATCCATAGAAACATACGAATACGAATAAAGTATTTTCGAGATGATATTTAAAGTTTTAACACGAATCTTAAGAACCCAGTAAAGATGCAATCCACAAACCGGAAGTAGTAAGTACTTTTATTAATTATCTCGATTTATAATAAATTTAAGAAAATATTTTTTATTTCTAATGAAAGATTATATTATCTGTAATTCCTATATTTCTTCAGTATCTTGTTGTCCATGATTATTTAACATTTGTTATTTCGTAAAATTTAATTGATTATGACAGAGACAGTATCTTATTTATTATTCAAATATTATTGTGAGTACAAATATATTTATATTAGTAGGTATTAGTAGTTAAAAGTGTATGGTATGTGCTGGACACATCAGATTTTTTGGAATGTATCGCCATTTATTAAGTCCTTCATACAATTATTTTAATTATGTTGTCAATTAGTCATTCACCTGATTTTATATTTTTGCAAATGCTTTCCAACAAGTATAAGAAATTATATGTTCAACAGACTATAACGTACAATAATTTATTTAGGTAAATTAAATTTATTCATTTTCAAAATTACAATTAAGAAGGCAGGGATAACAAGACCTAAAATAAAACAATAGAGAGAGAGATCATAACAACGGGTAAATAAATAGTTGAGTCAGTGAAAATGTCATTAAGGCGGTATTTGTGATTTGTGTGCCTAAATTTATCGCTATATTCAAATAATCATTCTAAAAAAGGAATAGTAGTAATCCATAGTTTGGGGATTCAATCAATTTTGGAATAAATCAGAACAAATAATTGTGTAATACTACAGTAATTTTGACAGAAGAAATTGTCCACTCCGCTCTCAATCCCGATTCAAACATCTTCTCTTCATTTTGATTCGATGACTTTCTATTTTGAATCATGTGATAACCACACGTGAACCGCTTTACATACGTTCTTCTGTACTGGACCGACAGAAAAATCGTAGCATTTCATTACAAACTTTATCCGTATCTGTGCAATTTTTGACTTGTCGATTCCTACAAATATTATTATTGTATTTATTAAAAACAATATTGTCAAACGGTTATGGTTTAATTTTATGTTTCATCTCACCTCTTCATTAGGTTTGGTATTGTAATTGTAATCTTAATTTAGGTTTCTTTGGACAATATACATTTCATAACTTATTTGTCTCGTATCACATCTAACCTAGAAATAAGAAGTAGTAATATTCCATTAAATTGGTAATTCCTAGAACGTCGTAATTTGTACCACATTGAGTTTATTGTTTGATTAAACTTACAAAGTTATAAAGTACTGCGTATATAAATTAAAGTTGGTAAACATTCCACGGTTTTCAACGGTGTGGTGTCCATTTTTACTTCCTTCCTGCATTTTTCTGTCTTACGATTTGAACCATGACTAGGCGGGAAAAGAACAACTTTGTGCGCAAGAGCGGAACGACTAACAAAAATATTGTAACCGCGGGAATTTCAAATAACATTATAATAACTTGCATTTTGTAACGTTATGGTTATAAATCCCTCGATTTAATTCATAATTTCCTCTTAATATTGAATTCACTATTATGTGTACTAAACAAAGAAGAATTTGATTTAGTTTAGAAAATAGAAAATATGAAATTAATGAGTTCGAATTTCTTGGATAAAATAACTATTTTATTAAAGCTTCGATCGTCAAATAGTTATTTACGAACCAAATGCGGGAAGATTTGTATCCCACATGAGCGGCTTTTTGAAACACGAGCGAAGCGAGGGTTTCATTTACGCGAATGCTGGGATGGTGTCTTCCCGCAAGAGGATTGTACAATGTTTTTTGTAACGAATAAAACTATAATCAAATACATTCAAGTTATAGTTGTAGTCTGATCATTAAATTTGAGGTTACGATGTTTTTTCTAGTCACTACTGCTCACTACTAGCGACAGATGGTGTGCTGCGCACAAGTTTTATTTTTAAATATTGGCGGTTTTCCGAGGTTTTCACTAATTATAATTCCGGGAAGTAACATTTTATAAACTAAATTTTATTATTTTTAAGATGATTTTACTCTGAAATGTCTAGAAAAGCCAGTGTACTTTGTATTTTTCCTGATTGACTACACTGGGAAATTGACATTTCCGATTGTCAATTTCGTGTTTAATATGTCATTTCCTAGGTGATGAGTACAAAATAGTTATTTACGAACCAAATGCGGGAAGATTTTGATCCTACTTGAGCGATTTTTTTGAAACACGAGCGGAGCGAGGGTTTCATTTACGCGAATGCCGAGATGAGTGTCTTCCCGCAAGAGGTTTGTACAATGTTTTTTGTAACGAATAAAACTATATTCAAATACATTCAAGTTGTAGTAGTAGTCTGGTCATTAAATTTGAGGTTACACTTTATAAATTAAATTTTATAATTTTATTTTTTATTTATGATTTTACTCTGAAATGTCTAGAAAAGCCAGTGTTCTTTGCATTTTTCCTGATTGACTGCACTGGGAAATTGACATTTCCGATTGTCAATTGCGTGTTTAATATGTTATTTCCTAGGCGATGAGTACAAAAAATAATTTAGCGCAGCACAGTGCACAGTATTTTCGTTACGGAGATTTTATAAATCTCACAGATACACAGATTGTTCATTCATTAAGGCCCGGTATTTCAGTACGGGGTTAAAATCTTGGTTACATGATCCCGTTTAACTTTTAACCCGACATGGGTATTTCAGTATCTAAATCCTGGTTAGCTAAACCAGGATTTTGTAACCGATAATTTTATTGTGTTAGTAAATATGGAAGTGTCATTCTTTCAAAATAAGATATCAGGTTCTAAACTAACCAAAATAAATTTCGAAATCTGATCAATCTCACATTTCTTGTTTTTGTGTAAGGTTTTATATAATGGACATACTGACTTGAAGTGAATCTTCGTCTGATTCGGACGATGAACAGATTATAAATTTTATTAATCGTTTGTGATGAGTGCGAAAGATCCCGAGACTACAATTTCGGAAAGATAATTTTTATTTTTGGGACGACGCTGAATTTTATTGCCGTTTTCGGCTATCCAAAGAGTCGGTGACGGAATTGCTGGACGAAATTATTGAAACGATCAGACATTCCACGAATTGGTATAGTAAATAAATTAAATATATCGCATGCTAATAATATTTATGTGATCAACAAGCCCTTATGTTGCTTATAACATAACGTTATTACGCTACAGGAAGCTTTTATATTGTAGTGGGTGATCTTGCAGGAATACTACTGTTGGCAGAGTGATAAACAATGTTACGAGAGCGATTGCCAGGTTAAGGCCCAGATACATTCAATTGCCCGAATCAGTAGCTGAGAGACAGATTATTCAACAGGCATTTTATAATATTTCCAGATTTCCACGAGTAATTCGTGCAATAAACTGCACTCACGTCAAAATAAAGTCACCTGGTAATAGAGCTGTCAATATCCGAAAAAAATGGATCCGGGTATCCGGACTATCCGGATACTCGGATATCCGTTATCCGGATATTTTATCGGATATCCGTTATCCGGATATTTTATCGGATATCCGGGTGTCGGATCTGGATCCGGATATCCGAGTGTGGGGTCTGGACTGGATGATCCGGGTGTCGGATCTAGATCCGGATATAGGACCTAGATCCGAATATCTGATTATCGGATTGAGTTCAGAGTATTGGTTCCTAATCCAGATATTGAGTTTAGTCTCTATAATTCAAGATTAGGGAATTGAATGAACAAATCGAAGCTTAGCTTCTTACTTAAAGTTTCTAACTCATTTGACATTGAAAATTTGTTTATTAAGTCGGTACTTTACACTTTAACTTGATGGTGCCCAGAAAATTTGTAAATAAAATAGTATTGGATTTAAAATTCATTACTACTCACATTTAAAATAGATTTATCATCCGCTTCTTTTCTCTGTATCTGATATATCCGAATCTAATATCCGAATCCGGTATCCGGACCTGGTAATCGGATTAGATATCCGGATTCAATATCCGGATCTAATATCCGAATCCCATATCCGGTCTATTATCCGGATAGTAAAGTATTCATATATCTATAAAAAATCTGATGTGGCCAACACAAGACCTCTCTCCATACTCTACTATTTTACTAATATAAGTGTATGGTGTATGAAGTATTTACTCACAAATATACCATTGTAGAAGGAAGTTTTTATAATATTATTAAAGTTTATCATGACCTTATAAATAATAAATAACATTTAAATAACATAAATGTATTTAAAAAATCTGGTGTGATCACCACACAACTTTCTTATACACAACTGTATTATGTACTCGTATAAATATTGCACTTGATACACGTTTGACATAATAGAATAACTGATGTACCTAACTGACTAAGCTTATTTGTTTTCAAGCAACTTAATTTATAAATACCAAGTTTCATTATTTTACCTTTTCTCGTTCATGAGTTATTAAACATACAGACGTACATCATCCATCCACACACACACAGACATCATTGAGAAAATGGTCAAAACGGATTTAGTGGACCTTAAAACATGATTTATTTTCAATCGAACTATGCTTTTCTTTATGTACAAATATTTACAAATTATAGCAATATAATCACGTATGTCATTTGCGAGAGCACGCGACCAAGACCACAATACTGGTTGCGAGTTGACGCTTCGTTTTTTTCTTTTTAAGTTCGGGCATCATCGTCTTTCGTCGTGGTGCTTCTGCGACAAGTGGAGACATCCACTTCGGACATCCTCCCCGACATTGAAGGTTCGCTTTCAATCTTCATTTAAATGTAGCGGACTTATTTTTCTTCTGCCGCTACTAGTCTGAATGGTGACGATCCTTACAACTCCATCATCTCCAGGATGCAGTTCAACGACTCGAGCCATCCTCCATTATTGAGAGGGTATGTTTTCTTCCTTTAGAAGAACTAGACAGCCAACATTGACATTAATATTGCTTTGATGCCATTTTGACCTCTGTTGAAGTACGTGTAAATAATCACGTTGCCACAGTTTCCAAAAATTTTGGACAATTTGTAGTTGTCTCTGGTAAACAGTAAGCCGACAAGCTAGTATTTCGTTATACAATCTACATATCGCATATTGTCGTTAGAGTAATCCTGAAAGGAAGAGCTAGTTACTCCATAGACAGGCCTTCGTTCAATTTCTGAATGATATGGATTTACGAATCCATCTCTTACACGTACTTGTCTATTTGCATTTATCCATTCCCTGTCATATCTGTTCTTAATTCTGCTAGTATGTAAGCTCGTAATCTACCGTTTATAACATCCACATTATCCAAGGGAAGGGATACTCCCCGCGAACCGGCCTATCACTACTCCTTAGCAATTTATTACTTATTCCTAACTTAGCTATTCTTTCTTCAACGGCTTTAGCCGAATCTACGCTTGTAGTATCTAAAGGTGTATTCGAATGCATAAAAATCGCCTTTGCCAACAAAGCAATAAATCCTAATTAATCAATCACGTTTGTAGGAATGTCCAAACAATCTTACAGTTTATTTTTCTTGTGGTAGGCTTCACGTCATCATTCAAATTCGTACGAATCAAATCAACAGTAGTGGGAGAAAATTTGGGCGTCACGTTTCTGTTCAGTCATACAGATGAAGCGATGTTGCTCTATTGCATTTTATGTCTTTAGTGAGAAAGAGATGCAGTCATTAGACAAACGTTGAATTTTAAGAGTGGGGTAGGCACGTATATCCACTTGCAGATATCCTGAACTTAAAAGCGTAAATACGATGCCTGCAAAATCAGCTCCCATTCCGTTATCGTAACGTTGTTATGTCCGAAAGGAAACTCGATCGTGTCGCGTTCCCTTGCGCCTGTTTTATCAGTGATAAATCATTTATAGGTTCTACTGGTATTTCAGGACCAATAGCATGCGTTGTTAAATCGTAAGCCAAGTTCACCAAAGATAACCAATGTATACATACTACCTACATATCTGAAATCAGCTAGCAGTTCGAAGTAATTTGTGACACTATTCACTGGTAGTGTGTAAATTGAACATTCGTTACCGCACACAAATTCAAATAATTTTGGAGAACATTTCTCATCTGTACGATTATTATTTCTGAGTAATTTAACAGATGTGTAGAAATCTCGTTACTGCTTCAATCACCACATAGCGTTATATCGATTAACGTAACTGTTCTATCGATCGGCTTTATATTGTTGACTATATTTTGTTCTTGTTGTTGTGTTGTTGTCAACAGTAGAATTAACAAACGCATTTTGTTTCAATATCGCATTTACTGAATATCCCAATACATCTGGGTCGGGAACCCGAGTGTTCCAGTATTGACTGCTTGGGCATACCACGATTTCTGAACTTTCGCGTAATCATCTAACTAACATTCCCCACATCTGATCTAGATATGAGGAAAAATCGGAGAAACTACCTAACGAATTAATAGTTATTTAACAAACTAGTGTGTTAATGAGGGCGATTAATAATTGAGACTTTTTAACGCGTGAGAGAAGCGAACGCGTTAATTGTTGAGATTATTAATCGCCTATTAACACATGAGTTAGTTACAATATTTTTCCGTTGGTCATACCTTTTTAATTTGATAAAATTTCAATTTTATTCCATAACAAATTAGGACCGCTTCAAATATTCACCACAATTGGATCGACAACAATGGATAACTCAACAATAAAAATCAACTGTTTTCAGGGAGAAGCGGGTGCAGTCAGTTCACTTAATATTGATTAGCAGTACTAAATCTTAAGGTTTTTTCGTTTTTAGAATGATGTTATTACTTTTATATTCATTTTAAAGCAATTCTACGTAAATATTATTTACCTAGAAGTGTGAAAATCATTTCTTTTAATTATGTTTTGTATTTTGGTAAAGCTTAGAGCTGGTCAATATAATACAATATTACGTGTATTGAACGCATCCAATAAATCGTTGATTAATAAAAAATCATGCATTTATAGGGGTCATAAATGCATGATTTTTTTACATTAATGATATTCATTAATAAACGATCAACGGAAAAATTCGTTTTAATCCATGGTCTTTTGTCATCACTACCTACGAATCACATAGGTAAACTTTGAACCTTACTCATTTTAAATTCACCTGCCACTACACTGTTAATTGGGATAGCGGATTGTGTATATCTAACTAATG
Organism: Agonum fuliginosum; assembly: GCA_947534325.1. Classification (NCBI taxonomy): domain Eukaryota; kingdom Metazoa; phylum Arthropoda; class Insecta; order Coleoptera; family Carabidae; genus Agonum; species Agonum fuliginosum. The sequence continues at coordinate 9,031,041 of OX384046.1, forward strand.
TTTCACTTTTTAGTATTATCACTATCTGGGCTATTAAATCAAATACTTGCTCAGACTGGCCGAACTCGTCTTTGGTATATGCGTTTCTTCTTTTATCGTATTTTCCTTCTCTGCTAGACTCTTTTCTTTTGCCTCTTGAGGTTCCGAAATTTCCTTATCATCCCGCTCTGTTTTGTTTATTACTACAGTTATATGCAAATCTTTTGCACCAAGCTACAATTATAATAAGTTTATTTAGGTTTGAAGAATATTCAAATCGTTCTGATTTTCTAAGTGATTACGCAATGAGATTTTGCAAATTTAAAGTTCTGCGTTATTGTCACACTTTTATATTACTATTAAATACTTAATAATTTGTCCGTTGTCGCCAACCAATCAGGACCATTTAACCAAAGAGTATTTATAAGTTCGCGTACTGTTGAACCTCGAGACACTATGTCTGCAGGATTTTCACATCCCTTAACATGATGCCAGGGATCTGGCTTCGTATAAGATTGACTTTTACTTACACGGTTAGCCACAAATTTCTGAAGCTTACAAGGTTCTGTATGTATCCAATTTAGTACGATATTTGAATCTGTCCAATAATGAATAGATTGATAATATAGATTTGTAACATCTTACTTTTACTTACACGGTTAGCCACAAACTTCTGAAGCTTACAAGGTTCTGAATATATCCAATTTAGTACGATATTTGAATCTGTCCAATAATGAATAGATTGATAATATAGATTATTTGTAACATCTAATACTCTTTTCATTAAAGATACTAACGCTATAGCACCGCAAAAGTTCTAAGCGAGGTAGAGTGATATTTTTAACAGATGCAACTTCAGATTTAGAACAAAATAAAGATACGGCTACCTCACCTCCCTCATTGATACTTTTAGTATAATATTGCACAATCGTATGCCCTGTCGGAGGCATCACTAAACCAATGAATTTCGAGTATTTGATCATCTTTAAGTAATACATGCCAAGGTATTAAAATGTATTTAAGTTTAACAAATCTAAACAAATATTATTGCCACTCCAATTCTAAATCTTTAAGCAGAATATCGTCCCAATTTAATATAGTTTTGAGATAATCCAGTTTATAAGATTAAAAATGCCGTGAAAAATCTAATTTTACTTTTATGTACGCAATTTTCTGCTATTATTATGATTAATACCTACTATTTAAATATATTTCAATAAATTTTATATTTAATGGAAATAATTTGGAAAAAGTCACATTCATTGGTTTGGCATAGAATTATTTTTTATTATTGTACCTTGCATTAAAAAAATAAGACATAATAAAATATTTTGCATAATTTTTATTATTTAAGTACTAGAAGATACAGATACAACTGAACAAAAAAAACATCAAAAATCTAAATACACTTGACAAAAGAAAAAACGCACCACTTGATAATGCACCAAAAATTCCGAATTTTTAGACGGCCATAACTCGGTGTAATTTGGTCGAAAATGGATGAATCTTCAAGTTCTAAGTTTCCTCTTTAAGGGCATGCAAGTTAATCTGACGCCAAGTTAATTTCACCCCTGCCACTCCCCTGTGAAAAAAATGTTTTTGATGTCAAAAAATGTCAAACTTTGACAACTTGTACCAGGTGCAGCAGATACAGTTTATTCATTTTCTTTTCGGGGGAAAAAAATTAGTACCTGCGATGATTTGGCGCGAAGTTTTTTGACCTTTGAAAATTTATCTAAATTGTCTACAAATACAAATACCTTACCTTAAATAGAAGTGCTTTTCTCGTTTAATGTTTTCGTGACCGCTTTACTCTTCAAACTTATTAAAATTTAAGCAGAGTTATGAAAAACTCACAAAATGCAGAGTAATAGTGGGATTCTGTGTTTTTCTTCTAAATATTACAAATCCGTAGATCTGTAGCTAATAGAATATCAACTGTGGGAATGAATTTACAAATTTGTAGAAAATGGGATTCTGTGCTGTCATCTGTAATATAATCGTTTACAGATGAAAAGGTACAATGTTACCAACAGTGTAGATTTCTTTATATTTCTCGTACTAGAAATTATTAAAAACTGTTTGTTTTATAGATTTTTTAATGTGTATGTAAAATTAAATAACATGATGTGATTGTAACCTGTTAGTAGAGTATATTTATGTGGTAGTTGTATCCAATTAACTCTTTTCGCTACCACCAAATGTGGTAGTTGGATATAAGGGTGAATTAGACTCGTGTTCAACTAAATTGTAATGCTAAATTAGTATTACTTCATTAGCGAACTACTTCCACTATAACGTTGTCGAACGGTTTCCACAACACGTATGTAGCGGTCACTAACACAAGGGTGAATGGATCAGAGACAGGTTTTAGAAAAATATATAATTAATAGAATTAACTTTAAAGTGAATTTATTGAAATAAATGAATTTAAGAAAACGACACATTCGCCTTAAGCGTTCAAGGGTAAACCAATAATTGTATAATTAATTATTGGCAAAAACCAGAACAAAGGTGGTAGTGAACTTTGAAAAAACAATATATAAAAATATTATTATTAATTCTAAAACTAACACACATTTACGAATGACACAAATAAATGAACAATTACAATAAACAATCCAATACTGAATAATTCATTAAAATGGGAACTTATGAACTGGAAGTATTTAAAACTAATGGAGTCGACACACGAACAAGAGTTACTGGTTTTAACAACAATTGCAAAGACAAATTATTAAATAATCTAAAACTGCAATAAGTACCTACTATTCACGATACTAAACGTCTCTATCTCGATTTTAACTCAGCCAACAAAGACACTTAAACCCTACTTACAAAATATTGTATAATACGCTTTTCTGCGTTTCTTCAGCAGATAATAACAACAATACCATTCTCAAAATACAATAAAACACTTACTCTTTTTGCTGGCTATTTCTGCTTTATCATGCGGTAAAACAGTACTGTACACTGTTGCTTCCGGTTTTATCAAATTCAACTTTAAAGTAGTTCGGTCGTCAATTGAAGTCTTTGATTTTGTATTGAAAATGGTCTGGTTGAATAGAAAATTTAATATTATTTTCAAAACTGCCAAGAAAACATGCCCTTGCGGTACTCGTTTTTGAGAAAAATGAGTTTGAAGTTCATTGTTTTTACATGGGTTCTTATAGAAAACGACACTTTTGATTAAGAAAAATTGAAATTGCGCCGTAAAAGTTCGTTGAATAAATAGTGGCAAATTGATATTTGGAAAGGTAATATATTAAGACTTCGTTATGCATAGTCAAAACCCTACGTTGCCGATGTAAATAGCCCAAAAAATGGGAAAATATGTGACAAAATCACGACCAAGCGGAAGCCGATCGGGCGTCACGTTCTGCAGGGTTGCCAACTGCGGAGCGTGGGAAATTTAAACGCAGATTTGAATGTTAACCTTTTATTTCTTGAAACAGATTGGATTGAAAAATCAATGATTTTCATGATTTTAAGTCATTTATCAAGAACTCGTTTTTATAAACACACTATCGTATTTATCATTTATCATTCCTGTGTTTACATTTGAATGCCTCGGACAATGCTGCCAACTGTGTCGACGCCATAACCTGGCCCGAGTTATGACACCGGGTGATTGACTAGTCAAGTTGCGAATGAAATTACAAGATTTGTAAAATACGACTATTTGTTTAATAACCAGATGCATAAAAATTCATAATAAAATATTAAAAACCGTTATAGTCGAATTTCACTTCATAAATTGACAACAAAAAACGGACTGAATTTGACTAGCGTCAACGACGACCGAACTACTTTAATACAAAAATAATGTATTTCTGTATCAATCGTTGAAGCTTTATATAAAACGCACTTTAACCAAACTGTTGTTCTAGCGTCTATGTAAAGACTCTCAAGTGGACTCTTACATTTTTAAATCGACTGTTAGAAATGTTTAAGTTGACTCCCTGAATAATTGAAAAATTACCGAATTTATAACTTTAGTTCCTGATTTTAACCTCTCATTTGGTAACACGTGATTTTAACTACATATTCTATTGGATTGACTTTAGCGCCATTTTCTAACTTTTTAGGGGTAAGTCCTTGAAAAAGGACAGTAACATTTATGTCAAGCCTAACTCAAGGCCAATTTATTGTCGACTCCAATATAGATTGCTTTGTCTTCAAAAATACATTAGTTTACTTTTTAGACGGGCAGCTGCAGTCATAAAATAGATCTGCAACGAATCTTAGAAGAAATACAAGGCTTCCAAATACCTGAAGTTATAGAATCTTTTGAAAACTAACTATAATAAATTCCAAATACTTCACTTTCTAAATTGCACGAAAAGGGTCTCAGTCTGCACCCTCAATAAAAACTCTTCTACCCTTTTCTAAGCATTTTACCATTTTCTAAAGTTTATCTGGCAAATCTATGACTCGTTACACACCATTATATATCTGCCAATAAAAGACTTCCATTTTAAAGCTTAAACAAATAGCAAGGACATCTGTACTTGCTACCAGGCGGTCGACAGCTATATGGAATTTCATTTATGTGGTTTCATGTGCTGCCATCTATTGTTGCCCGAAATAAGTATTTCAATAAAATGATAAAATATTGATCAGAGTTGCTGAATAAATACAAAATTTTAAAAAAATACATAAAAAATTGACAACAGTCATTATTACATATGTTATTTATGATTGAAAACTGAAAGTTGAATGTATTTATTACATTTATTTTAATATTTTTCTGTGTTAAAAGTGTTAATTATTACCAAATACTGTATTATTACATTATTAAACAATGGTCGAATCAGGAATAACGAATTTTTGAGAGCAAAGCGAAAAAAAAACTGCCAGAAAAATCTCAATCGGTGGAATGTTAAGAATTACAAGGTTCGCCAAAACGACATTATTGAATACGCATTCTTTAATACCTATGTCACGAAAATTATAAAAAATATATTTTGAGCAAATACTAATTAAAATATTGTAGTATACTATTAACATTAAAATAAAAATTAAATTAGCGAAGAAAACTGTTTTGCTCTTTGTTCTATATAAATTTATATAAACATTAAAAATAAAAAATAACTTATTGTAATTTTTTTGAAATTAGTTCATTCGGGCAGCAAGAGATGGCGCCAGGAACAATTACATATGCCGTAGATAGCTGGATCCAGCCGGATGAAAGTAACATACGAAAAACAGAAACATACTTAGTTGTGTCAGGCGGACAACAGATGGCTCTATATTCAATTATAGAGATTTCATAGTTTACTTGTTTTTAAAATTATTTGTAATTTTGACATTTTATAATTGTTTCGTTTCTCAAGAAATTAAAATATTTATTTGAAAATTTTTAGGTTAACTAAATATCCAATGAAATTCTTTCATTGTGTACGAAATTGACCAATGAATACAACATTTAACTGAAAGCAACCCATGGGACATTATCACTTATGTCAAATATGTTGCTAGGTTACAATTATTTATGTTCATTTTTATGTATATAATAATAATTGAATAAAAATGTCATTTGCACGTTTTGGTAATGAAAATGATACTTCAATTAATAAAATTTTCTGTACGAATAACCCTCGACCATTGATAAATACTTATAATTTTGTGACAGCTACCTCAAGCACGTTGCTTTTAGGTTAACAGCCCTCCGCCTGCGGCGTCGGGCGGTTACCAAGCAACGTGCTTTCGGAATGTCACAAAATTATTTCGTAATTATCAATGTCCTTGGGTTATTATAGCTGATAAGAAATATTGTTGTCACACGTTTCTTTTATTTAATTACCTACAATATACTTCGTTATTATTAAATAGTCCTTGTTATTTATATTTATATACCTAAATTATTTATTTATTTATACAAAATTTGTTAGTTTTGTAAAGATAAATTTTAATTGGATCTATAGAACATCTACAAAGGTAATAAATTCGTTTAGGATTTTAAATATGTTTTAACTAATTTCTTGATAATTTGTTTTTTAGAAAACACAATATGTCAGGCCGAATTAAATATTCGTGTAAATATCCACTGTGTAACAGTAGTTACAAAATTAAAGTAAATGACGAAAATTATTTAAATAAACATTTTTTCAAATTTCCCAAAGAAAAAAATCGCCGCATTATCTGGCAAAATTTTTGCCATTTGCAATGTGAAGATGTCAAGTTAGATAATTATTATTTATGCGAAGATCATTTTGAGTCTCATTTTTTTGTAAACAATTTAAAGAAAAAATTAATTTTTACTGCAGTTCCAACGGTACATTCAAAAACGCACTTGCAAACAACAAATTTAAATAAAATTCCTGAACCATCAATATGCACGCCCTTACAAAATCCCCTATCGCCAAGCACTTCATCTCAAACGACATGTAGAAAAGGAAACTAAACTATAGTATAAAAGATTTTTCGAACAAACGTATTTGTACACGAACAGGTTTATTAAATTTAGATGACCGCGTAAAATTTTATAAATCTAAAAACGGTTACATGTGTAAGTACTGAAACAACAAACTTGTAATACAAACAATAAATTAAATGATGGAATATCAAAAAATCGTCAGAAAAATAGAAAAGTTTTAAGAAAATTGCAGGTATCTTCAAAAAGTATGTCTCCTTGTACAAAAGAATTGTATAAATTTTATCGACGGGAAACTGTAAAAGTAAAAAAATTACAAAATAAGTTGAATAAACTGAAATTATCTAAAAAAAATAAAAGAAACATTATATCTGGTCAGTTAATTCAAGAACTAGAAAAAGAAATGAAACCAGTTCCGTTTAGATTTATAAAATCTCAATTAAAAAATATTAATAAGAAAAAACATGGTCATAGATGGACATTGGATGACAAAATTTTTGCATTGGCAGTATATAAGAGAGGCCCGAGATGTTATCGGTATTTAGAGAGTAATTTAGCTTTTCCATCAAAAAGAACTCTACAAAAATTATTATCTAATCTACCATTTGAAACTGGTTTAAATGAAACAATATTAAATCATCTTAAACTGAAAATGGAAAAATTAAAAGATATTGATAAGAATTTTGTTCTTATATTTGACGAAATTAGTTTGGCAGAAGGTTTATATTTTAATAAACAAAATGGAATAATAACGGGGTATGAAGATTTAGGACATTTAAAAAAAACTAACAAATTAGCAAATCATGCTTTGGTATTTATGATACGGGGAATACATCGGCGTTTTAACCCTTGTGTGAGCAACGACTAATATGTACACTAGTGAGCGACGTAGTACAAATGTACTACAATGCGTTTCTTATGAAATTTAATATACTAACATTCCAATTTTTCTATTGTTGGTCCGTATTGTTGAGGAAGATTACGCATGCTCAGCTACATACTCCAATCAGCGTTCAGATTTGTTATTTATTATTATTTTACATTTATCGTTATAATGTGACAGTTTTACAACTGTAATCATTATGGAGGAATTATCCAAAACTGAATTTCGAAGATATGCCAGTTTTTATTTTTGAATCTTTGTGTTAGTTTAAATTTTACTTTATTTATAGAATAACTTATGAACAGTAGCAAGAGTGCTTGCAGGTAAGTGGTTCAAAACATAAGCCCGAAATTATACATTACTACAACAGTGTAAATGGTGGAGTCGACAACATGAATAAAATGGTCACACACTACACTACAAAACGGAGAACTAGAAGATGGCCATTGGCTTTATTTTATAATATGATAGATATAGCAAGCCTCGCGTCATATATTATTTATTCAGAGAAAAATCTGGCAAGTACAAAACGCACAGATAACAGCCGCACGTTCCTGTAAGTATTAGGCAAGGTGTTAGCAATGCCATTCATTGAAGAACGATCGAAAACCGTCTCATATGCCAGCACTTCAGCATCAGGTATAGAATGTATGTTGGAGAAGCCTTTGACAGTTGCTTCAATTAGTACTGGTACCGACAAACGTCCAGAGTTTGCAGGGTATTGTTATGTATGCCGTTCAACAAAAATATATAGGAAAACTCGAAAGGCATGTTATGTGTGCACCAACCTACGTGCTCGGAACACTCAAATTCTGTATTCAAATGATGCTCTTGCATTGTATAATTTTTTAAAATAATAATGACATTATACATATAGTTATCTGTTGATAATCATCCAATTTTGTGGTTTAATAATTATATACTGACTTTTTTGGAAACACCTACGTGATAAGTTCATTAGTACAAATGTACTACGTCGCTCACTTATGATGATAAAAATGTAATTCAAATTTTTTATTACTTCCAATTAATTTTATTAACTTTTTCTTTCGGAAATATTTGTACTTTGAGTTGTTAAGAGAGGATCCGGAGGTAGGTACATAATAAAAACTTTTAAAATGAATGAAATAATTGACTTTAAAAACGCAATTATAATGGTATTGTTATTATTATTAAAACGCTTGGATCAAATTAACATTATTTATTCATAAGCTTCACAAAATACAATCAACCATTTTTAGTACATTTTTACAACATGTCAAACACGCGGCCGCTTCACGTCTGCCAACCCATGTCTGGGGGAATTATAATCTAAGAGTTATATTTTGGTAGACAATTTGAATAATATCATGACATCCCTCTTCTTCTGAAAACCTTGCTACACGTTAAGCCAGTCTGGGGGTTTGATGCGACGACCTGATCTGGTGGTCAGAGTTTTTCCGATCTCGGGTTCATGGGGTTGATGCTGCGTGCTTCCTTCTTCCGCAGATTGGTCTGGGATTGCGTCGTTTTCTTCTTTTCTTTCTCTTTCTTCACCTTTCTTTCTTTCTTAACTGCTGGCGATTTCTGCGAATTGTATTCCCGTTTTCTGTCTGGACGGTGTAAGATCTAGGTTCTGATGTTCTTCCTGAGATGATACCTGAGTCTGTCCATCTGCGGGTTATCGGGTTTTGTATTCTTACGGCTTGGCCTTCTCTTAGGGGTACCAATTCTTTGCTATGTTGGTTATAGAACTTGGTGTTTTGGTTCTGGCGGTGTTCATACCTTTGGTAGGTTAACTCTTTATTCTTCTGACCATTTCTGATCTTCGATGGTATATCGGTACGGAGTTTTCTGCCAAACAATAATTGTCCTGGGCTTGGGACTACGTTATCTATTGGGGTGGATCTCAGAGATAATAATGCTAGGTTTACGTCTGTATGACTGGTCGTGGCTTTCTTAATTGTGAGCTTCACTGTTTGCACGAACCTTTCTATAAACCCGTTGGATCTCGGAAAGTGTGGTGAACTTGTGATGTGCTCGATATCCCATGATGTAGTGAAGTTTTTAAATTGTTCTGAAGTGTACTGTGGGCCATTGTCAGTATATAAATTTTCTGGGATACCTTGTTCAGAAAATATGTCTTTCATCTGCTTGATTACTGCCGAACTGTCCGTTTTATTCTTCAAGTTTCTGACAAAAGGAAATTTCGAGTATGCGTCTGTAATAAGCAGGTAGTTGTCATCGGCAATGCTGAATAGGTCGCTGTGTACCCACTGCCACGGCCGCACCGGAATTTCATGTGAATGTAAAGGTTCTTTTTGTTGCGTTTTTTTGTAATCTTGGCAAATTTCACAGTTTCCGATACTTTTCTGTATTTCTTCACTCATTCCTGGCCAATAAACACAATCTCGAGCGCGCAGTCTTGTTTTTTCAATCCCTTGATGGCCAGAATGTAATTTTCTGATTATCTCTGCTCTTATATTGGTGGGTATAACTACACGATCACCTTTGAGTACGATACCGTCTTCGACTGCTAGCTCATCACGAAATGCCCAGTACGGTTTAAGTTGTGAAGGCAATTCTTTCATGCTATTTGGCCATCCCTTGACTATGACCTTTGCTAGATGACGTAGTAAGTGGTCGCACTCTGTTTCGTGCCGCAACTGGTTGATTTTACCTTGACTGAAATATGTAAAATTTATATTTAAATCTAAATCGATGTGGTCTGCTTTGCAAATCGGCAATCTTGATAGGCTATCTGCCACTACTATATCTTTTCCGGGCTTGTAACGTATTATCATATCATACTGTTGAAGACGCAGTAACATACGCAAGAGTCGTGGTGGTGCGGCTGTAAGATGCTTTAGTTTTATCATCTCGAGTGGTTTGTGATCTGATTCCACTACGAATTTTTTTCCAAACAGAAACGTGTGGAATCTTTCACAGCCGGTTACTACTGCGAGCATTTCACGTTCAATGTTTGCGTACCTTTGCTCCGTATCAGTCAATGATTTTGATGCAAACATAATAGGTCGGCCATTCTGTGTAAGGACTGCACCAATGCCTGTAGACGAAGCGTCTACCTCTACTACTGATTCTGCCTCTGGGTCAAAGTATGCTAATGTGATTTGTTTGCATACAATTTCTTTTGCATCAGCCAATGATTTGGCATGTGAATTGGTCCAAATAAATTCGGTATTTTCGCTAAGTAGGTTTCTAAGATTTGCTACAATATTTGACAGATTTGGTGTGAATGGAGATATATAATTTAGAATTCCTAAAATATGCTGTAACTCTTTCTTATTTTGGGGATCAGGTAGTGCTTTAATAGCTTCAATTTTTTCTTCATCAGCTCGTACACCATATTTATCATAAACTGCTCCGAAGAACTTCACACTCTGTTTTCGTATCTCGCACTTTTTGCTGTTGAACACAAGCCCGTTATCTTTTGCGGCTTGCATTAAAATGTGCAAATTTGTATCGTGCTCTTCAAGCGTTTTTCCATAACATATTATGTCATCCGCGATTCCGATCGAACCTGGACATTTTTCCAGAATGAAATCCATTTTTTGCTGGAACACGTCTTGCGACATTTTTAACCCCATCGGCATTCTTAGGTAGGCGTATCTTCCGAATGGTGTATTGAAGGTAGTAAGTAGACTGCTTTCCTGATGTAATACGATTGACCAGTATCCATTTTTCGCATCTAATTTACTGAACACTGTGGCTCCATGTAACATATAGGTTATTTCTTCTATGGTTGGAGTCTTGTGATAGGATCTCTTTATGGCCTTGTTAAGATCCTTTGGATCTAGACATATCCTTATGCCGCCATCTTTTTTGGACGCGATCACAAGGCTGTTCACCCAATCAGTTGGTTCAGTTACCTGTTTTATTACTCCTTGAGCTACCATCGCGTTTAATTCTGCTTTCAGCTTGTCTTTCATTTGTATTGGAAATTTTCGGGCTGCATGCACACTAGGTGGTACCTCTGGGTCGATTACAATGTGATACTCTCCCTGGAATCGTCCGATTTTGTCAAATTGGTCAGGATATAATTTTACCAATTCTGCTGTGCCTGGTTCGTTTCCGGACGCTTTACTAAGATGAATGGGTATGGAATCTGCTAAGTTATTCTGTTCTTGTAGTCCATTCTGAAACGAGATTAAATTTAATGCAAGTGAAGTTTGAAGACTCAGAATACAAGAGCCTTCTGTTTCTACTACGTAGAATTGTGCTTCTTTCCAGTTGCCTTTTTTGTAACGCGTTTGTAGTTTTATGACTCCGTAATGCTTTATTTCTGAGTCATTATATGCGGTCAACCTTACTTTATTATCAGTCATGACGTCACTTCTTGGGAGACCATTCTCGTTCATATGTTGTGGAAATATTTTCTTATAAATTCGCACTGGAATCGTATTTGCCTGCGACCCAGTATCAATTTTCGCTTTTATACCTGCGACGGACTTGTCATCCATTTTGATTTGAATTTTGACGTTAACTTCTGATAATAAGTGATCATTTGCCTGGTGGATACTATCAATATGGTAATAATGGAAACCATCTTCTGTGTATTCTTCTATTTCATGAATCTTTTTCCCTTGTTTTCTTTGTTCGCCTGATTTATTCTCCATTGTTTTCGCACCTACATCTTTTGATTTCTTTTGCGATTTTCCTGATTTACAGCAAGCAAGTGGTTCATCTTGTTGCAGTTTGAGCATTTGGTCCCGTACGCTGGACATGCACCTTTTACATGTTCCCTACCGCATCTTGAGCATTTGAAAGTGCTTTTCCTCTCGTTTGCTTTGATCGGGGCGACTGTTGCAGTCGTTGAAGTAGCGTCTGCCAATGATTTCATGTAGTTTATCGATGCTTCGTGAGCCCGTCCTATATCTAATGCTTCTTGTAAGGTAAGTTTTTTGTCTTTTAGGAGAAGCGTTTTTTGAACATCTGTATGTCGAGTTCCTATTATTATTTGCTCGATTATTCGTTCCACCTTTTCTGGTTCCTTGAAATCACACTTGAGGGCCTGTAGCCTGCACCGTGCTACAAAATCATCAAAGGTTTCGTCTTCCTGCTGGGACATTTTTTGTAAATAGAAACGGCTGATTCTAAAGTTCGTGGAAGGCTCAAAGTGTGTTTTAAATTTTTCCCATACGGTTTCTGGGTCTTTATTCCCATCTGCTGTGAGCCCCCATGAGTTAAAAATTCGAATACCTTGATCTCCAGCGAAAAGAAGTATGTGATCAACCTGTTTCTCTTTCTTGGTGTCTTTCACGGAGAAATATAATGAACATTTTTGCCTGAATAGTTCCAATGTAGCAGGCAAATCTTTACTATCCCAATCTAACCTTGGCGTACAACTATCCGCTGCCATTATTCTGATTTTTGGTTGGTATATCACTACACACAACTCTGTATTTATATTTGGATTTTTACCGCTGTCACCATATAATGGTATTGTTATTATTATTAAAACGCTTGGATCAAATTAACATTATTTATTCATAAGCTTCACAAAATACAATCAACCATTTTTAGTACATTTTTACAACATGTCAAACACGCGGCCGCTTCACGTCTGCCAACACATGTTTGGGGGAATTATAATCTAAGAGTTATATTTTGGTAGACAATTTGAATAATATCATGACATACTACGTCGCTCACACAAGGGTTAAACAACCAATAGCTTATTATTTTACAAGGGGAACTATTCAAACAAATGATCTCAAAGAAATAATAGTGCACATAATTAAAAAATTACTTCAGTGGGTGTAAAAATTGTCGCAACTATATATGTGATCAGGCTGCTACAAATAACGCAGCTATAAAACTTTTGCAAAATGATGAACAAAATTTGGGACCTTATTTTAGCGTGGATGGGCAAAAAATCTTTACAATATTTGATCCGCCGCATTTATTAAAAAACACAAGAAATGCGTTATTATCATGTGATGTAATGTTTGAGCCTCACAAAATCGCAAAATGGAAACATATTTTAAATTTTTTCCAACAAGACCAGCAACAACGTTTTAAACAAGCCTACAAACTAAGACGCGAACATTTTGAATTAAAGGACCCACGAATCAAAATGAAAGTCAAAGTAGCTGCTCAACAATTAAGCAATACAGTTGCCGCTGGTATTGAAACGTTAGTTGCGAATAACAATGAACACATGCCTTCTGAAGCTATATACACTGCTGAATTTGTACACAACATAGATACTTTATTTGATAGTATGAATGGTTGTACTTTTCATCAAGATAAAAACAAACCATACAGGTGTGTACTATCAAATAATTCACAACACATCAAATTTTGGACAAAAATGATAAAACAGATAGAAAATTGGGAATTTGTAGATAAACAATCAGGGGTACAAACAAAAAATAGATATAAATTTAATAAAGGATGGGTAAGAACATTATGTGCTGTACAGTTATTGTGGTCAAAATTACGGGAGGAAGGTTTCAAACATTTAAATATGCGATGTTTAAATCAAGATATAATTGAAAATTTATTTTGTATAATTCGTCAACATGGTGTTCATAATACAAACCCAACTTGCCATCAGTTTGTAGCGGCACTCAAAACAGCAGTATTAAATGGATTAACTGCACCCCAAAATAATTCCAACTGTGAAAAAGATGATTGTGTAGTTATTGACACATTAAAACACATGTTAGTTTCAAATAAAAATCCAGCAAACCAAAATTTGGATAACGATGAAAAAATATTTAATTTTCAACCTAATTATGCAATAGATGCTATGGAAAATCAGGCTCTTGCATATATCTCCGGATATATTATTTAAAAAATAAGTATACCACAATGTGATATTTGTAAAAACAATATTTTCGTTGATAATCCAGGTCCTAGTCATTTATTTACAACTTTCAAAGAACATAAAAATGATAAATTATCTTTAACTTATTCCAATGAAAATGTAATGATCGACTTACAAAACATACATGATTTAGTTTATTTATATTTAGAAAATTATGGCTGTGATGAAGATTTAATATCAAAATTGAAAACAGAAATTATCAAAAATATTCCTATAGATTGGCATTTATGCAAAGACCATAAAAATTACTTCCTCTCCAATTTTTTAAACATATCGTTGCCTTTCCTAATTCACAAATATTGTAAAGATAAAAACAAGAAAGTTTCCGTATCAAAAAATAAAGAAAAAATTAGGAAAAAGTATTCCAGAATATTAAATAAATCAAAATAGTATCAATACAATACTTAGAAGTAATTTCCTCACATACTGCCTCCGAAAGTTCATGACATATGTACTCTTGTAATGAATTACACTTCGTTCCAGGTTTTAATCTTGAAATGTACAAGAAGGCCTTCTTAGGTACCACTTCAATTTTGTCATTTTCGTGGCGTGTTTTTTTTCCTATAACATTTATGTTATAATTCGTGCGTGAGCGATTTCTGTACCCTACCGTTTTCCAGTTATCCAAATTGCTCTAATTCTTTCTTTGGGTATGTTTTCCATCTTTTATATTTTTGTTATTGATTTGGCCCTGGAATATCTCTAAACCATTTTCTAGTTTATCCGATTTAGTATCTTTAGATAAAATTACTTCTTGTGTATTTTAACCTTGACATTCCCACTCGACTCCGCTGTCAATTGCTTGTCGATTGCAGCGGCAGTCGGTAGATTATCGGCCTGAGAACTAGAATTAATTTTTAGTTTAGCGTACTTCTGCTTAGATGGCTCACATTGATTGTTTGAAAAAGAATTAGAAATTATTGTGTTTAATAATTCTAGCTGATTCTTTAAAATGAGTATAATGTCTTGTTGATTGTTAATTAATGAGTCTTTTTGCCTCACCAAATAAACAAACAAATAAATAAACGTAAACAAACAACTTATAACAACTTGACAGGCTTTTATACATGCAGTATTTACATTAAGGGTACTTTTAAGTGCCACCTGAACTTCAGCTTAAATTTAAGGAAAGCTGTAGTGATTTACGGGCACCGTAGAAATTGGTCCAATTTACTTATATGGATAAGGAGTAAATTTCTAGTAGTGTGCAACTCTGAAAACGTTGACGTCTCATGGGAAACACCAACGTATTTTAATTGAACTGGCGGCTGCTACGTCCGCAAAACGTACGGTGTAAACGGTTCATGTGAATTCAGCTTTACATAATCGTTATTTTAAAATAATTACATCCGAAGTTAATTCCAGAAAATATTTTATAGTTTGCTAACTTCATTCATGAACAGTTTTCCGCAATTATTTCCAAAATTGCAAATAAATAAATCATATGCCAATAATTTTTTAAAAATTCTCAAGTAATATGAATCACACATAACCTTTAAAAAATGATTTAAACGAAAGTTAATGGTCAAAAATCAGACTTCAGTATTTTGTCGCCAGAGAGCAATAGCGAATATAATAACATGTAGAGTTGCTAAAAGTTACAGAATAGAAGCCCTGGTCACTCCTAAGTGAATATTTAATTTGTATTAGCACGTATCGTATATACTTATTTAATTGTTTGTAATTCGATTTAATAAAAGGTAAGGTTCCTAAGTTTAAAAAAAGTGTAACTTAAATCGTATCTAGCAACATATTCTATATTTGAATACATTTAAAATAAAAGTTTTTTATACTCTCTTGCAAACAGAATTTTATTTTTATCCCAAGATAATATCATATGATGTATAGTTTTTAACTCATTAACATCGGTTTCACATCTTGCACCATGAAACAGATCAAATATCATTTTAAATTTATATTTGAAGGAAAATTTATGATCTCAATAGTATTACCACTCTCAAGAGCTGTATAGTTTGGTCCATAAATTTTTTCATTAGTCACTACAGCTCCAATATTCTTATATGCTTTTCTTATACAATGTAAGTTCTTCGGTACTATTTGTAATCCAGCATACACACTGATTGCGAATCCATAATATAACTCGTTCAGATCATCAAGATCTTATGCAATTACTTTACCTGTTCCATAGGTACGGATTCATATCAGCACCAGTTTGTCCAGTTTTCAAAGAAACACGGTTTTTTATTGTCAACAATTTTTCACAACAAAGAACAGATGTTTTAATCGAGGTGAAAATGGTTTCAATTCAGATCACGTGGCACAAATGAAGTACGATAAATATTCTGAGGTAATACATGTCGAAGTCTATGCGAGTAAGATTGTCGTAAGTGCACTGTTTCCAAATTTATATATTTAAAAATGAATCGATGGTATTAAATAAACTGAGCAATATTTTATTGCCAATTTCTATTTTCTTATATAAACAAGTGAACTCAAAATATAAATAACAAACCGTTATCATTTTCTATCATGGTAACATGATAATATTAATAAAATAAAATATAAACAATATAAAGTAAATCTAAGGTGGCACACTATCATGTTGACATTTAAGTTTATTTAATTCGTATTCTTCATCATCATTATTGTTTTTTTTTCAACCGTTGTCATTAGCATCATTTGTTTGTTTACAAAGGTAATTTGTTACATTATTAATACAATAAAAGAGTACAAAAATATTTTATATTTTGTGTATTAAATTTGTGTCTTTTAAGTAATTTACCTAATATGTTTTTTGTTGATTCGTGATCGTGTCGTAATGCCGCTTCGAGATTTCCAGGAATATTGTGTTTTCGTCTCTCTTCTGTGTAGTTTTGACATTCTGTTATTATGTGATGTACGGTTATTTGTTTTTTACATGTGGTGCAAATATCTGGGTCTCTTCTTTGAAAAATATGTTGGTGTGTCAACGCTGTGTGTTCAATTCTTAGTCGTGTAATTAATATTATTTGGTGTTTTCTATTTTTCAGTATTGTCCCGGGTTTATTGTCTTCCTTTATTTGTCTCAGTTTCTTTCCAATCTGCATCCCAAGTTTTGTTTATTTTCTGCTTCATAGCGGATATTGCGTCATTGATATGTGTTTTTGGTTTATTTATGGATTCTTTTGCTCCTTTGTCCGCTTCTTCGTTACCCTTTATACCTATATGGGAGGGGATCCATAGGAGTGTAATTTGTTTATTTTGGTTGAGGATGGCGGTGTGGATGTTTGTCTGAATTTTTTGGATGGTTGATTGGTGGGTAAGTATATAAATTTTGAATATTTTGGATTGTACTTTTGGAATCTGTGCATATGGTAAATGATTGTTTTGGATGTGTTAGGATCATTTCGGTAGCTTTATAATTGCTGTGAAGATACTTGTGTTCTCGGGGAGATGATGTTGGTAGATTGCTTCTCCTTCACCTTCCATAACGATTGCCGCTCCTGTGCCTTCTTCTGTCTTTGATCTATCAGTATAAATGTATTGAGAGTCTTTGTGTTCGTCTTTTAATTTTTGAAAATCTATTTTGAAAATTTCTGGAGCTGTTTCCTCTTTTTTATGTCTAGCAAGGTCTAGATTTATACTAGCTTGTTTGAGGGTCCAGGGTGGTGGATTATGATACGTTATTTCTTTGACAGGTGTTAGTGTCATATTAACTTGATCTAGCATTTCTTGATAGGTTTGATTTAATTGGGTGTTCTGGTGGATGTGGACACAATCGTTGTTGTTATTCAAAATATAATGATAGGCTGGTTTTTTAGGGTTTTGAATTAGTTTAAGGATATAGGAAAGGGTAAGTTTTTCTCTTCTATACTTAAGGGGTGGTTCTCCGGCTTCGCTGTGTATACTATTAACTGGACTGGTTCGGTACGCTCCTGTAATAATCCTGAGTGCTGTATTTTGGATGGTGTCTATTTCTTTTAGTAGATTCGGTTTTGCTTTTGCATATATTTGACAAGAATAATCGAGTTTTGATCTAACAAGCGCTTTATATACTATTAGTAGCCATTCTCGGTCTGCTCCCCAGTTATGATTTGTCAGTGCTCTTAGTATATTTATTCGTTTATTACACTTCAGTTTGAGTTCATAGATATGTTATATTTTTTTCTCTTTTCATCTGTATGTAATTTTAATCATTACTCAATTTCTGTTGAAGTTATGTACATTTTTTAAATTTTGAATGTGTTGAATTAGATGGGATAAGTACCATGCCGCACGACACAACTCCGGAGAATAGCTCCCCGCATAGCTCTGGGAAATCGACCCGTCACAGGTGATCCACAAGGGTCACACGAGTAATTCGTATCTTTACGGGTGACCCACACGGGTAAGTGGACCCGTCACGGGTGTCCCACACGGGTAAAACCGAAGATACCCGACACGGGTACACGGGTTGTCTGCGAATAGACACTCCCAATTTTTAAACGCTTCGTTTCTAGTCCAATCTTCTCTGCTGATTCCCGTGTCCATTTTGACATGGTATTAATACCTATTTTTTTGTTTTTGTTTTTTTTACACACGTTTCTTTATAATCATCTCCATTCCTTTTCTTCATATGATACCCCCAATCTTGAAGTATATCAGATATTTGATTCACTGGGGTGTCATCTAATACATGCCAGGCTCTCGGAAGAATTAAGTAAGAGGAAAATGATATCCGACAGACAGTACGGCTTCCGGAGAGGACGCAGCACGGTAAACGCCATCGAGGCAGTGAAGAAAATAGCGGAAGAGACAAGAACAGGCCCATGGAGGAAACGGAAAATTTGCGCGCTACTAACCATCGACATCACGAACGCATTCAACTCCGCCAGCTGGAGGCATATCATATTTACTCTCAAAGAGAACAAGATACCAACGTACCTAGTTGAGCTCATAGAAGAATATTTTACCAACAGAAGTGTTGTAACCAGGACCGACGGGGAAACTACGCAGCACGAGGTCACTAGAGGAGTTCCGCAGGGCTCGGTGCTGGGCCCCCTCCTGTGGCTCGTGAATTATGACGGACTGCTACAGCAGGAAATGCCAGAGGGGGTCACGCAAATAGCTTTTGCGGATGACCTCGCGCTGGTAGTAGTGGCGGAGAGCAAGGAAGAGCTCGAAAAAACAGCGAATACAAGCTGCGAGAAGGTAGCGAAATGGCTGGAAGGGGTAGGACTAGAGATAGCCTGCCACAAAACCGAGGCGGTAATCCTGACAGGAGAAAGGAGGGCAGGAAAAGCAGAATTTAAAATAGGGGACAATGTAATCAAGCCGAAAAATGAAGTTAAGTACCTGGGCGTCATAATCGCCCTAGGGCTTAATGATGGCAAACATGTAAGGTACGCGGCAGAGAAGGCGAGCAAGTCGGTGGAGGCGCTGGCAAGAATCATGCCAAACACGGGCGGACCAGCGGCCAGCAAGAGGAAGCTGCTTGCGCACGTTGCCCAGTCGATTATGGGCTACGCGGAACCAACATGAGCGCAAGCGTTAACTAAGGAAACTCAGAAGTAAAATGGCCAGGGTGCAGAGGAGGGCGGCCCTCCGTATTTGCTCAGCCTACAAGACGGTTTCTGAGGAGGCGGTCCTGGTTGCGGCAAGCCTGCCGCCAATTGACATACAGCTTACAGCTAGGGGCCTCAAGCTTGGAAAAGCGGAGAGGGACCAGTATGTAAGAGGAAAGTGGAAAGAGAGGTGGCGAAATGGGAAGAAAGGTGAATGGACGAGGAGGCTCATCCCGGACCTTGACCCATGGGTCGACCGCGAGCATGGAGAAATTAACTACTGCCTCTCACAGGTAATAACGGGCCATGGATGCAAAACCTGCAACGTCGAGGACGATGTGGAGCACACCGTCTTTACATGTGAGAGATGGAGGGAAAAAAGGGAAGCTATCGGTACCAAACGAGGGCAGATCACCCCCCGAGAACCTGGTGGGGAAGATGCTAGAAGACGAAGATACGTGGGCAGAGATAAACACTTTCATAAGCGAAATAATACTCGCGAAAGAGGCCGAAGGAAGAGAAGAAAGGAAGATAAGGTAACCAACCAGTCACCAGTGTCCCCGAGTTTATGTTGAGAAACAGGTCCAGGGGTACTGGGGAGAAGGGGACGGGAGAGTTTAGTGGGTTAAAGTCCCACACTACCCAATCCCTTCGGGGGGTATGCGCTGCTTCGGCATCATACCGGGTGTGCATGACGCATTCTCTCCTACCTCACAAAAAAAAGGTGATCCACAAGGGTCACACGAGTAATTCGTATCTTTACGGGTGACCCACACGGGTAAATCGACGCGTCACGGGTGACCCACACGGGTCACACAGGGAAACCGACCCGTCACGGGTGACCCACACGGGTAAGTGGACCCGTCACGGGTGTCCCACACGGGTAAAACCGAAGATACCCGACACGGGTACACGGGTTGTCTGCGAATAGACACTCCCAATTTTGAAACGCTTCGTTTCTAGTTCAATCTTCTCTGCTGATTCCCGTGTCCATTTTGACATGGTATTAATACCTATTTTTTTGTTTTTGTTTTTTTACACACGTTTCTTTATAATCATCTCCATTCCTTTTCTTCATATTATACCCCCAATCTTGAAGTATATCAGATATTTGATTCACTGGGGTGTCGGCCAATAACTTATTATTTTTTTCCTGACAGAACTCATTAAATTGATTCCAAATAGACGATCGCGTTTTAACTGTATTTGGAGGTGTTACTTCAACAATCGCTTTTTGTATACTTTCTTTCGATTCCTGTCCGAATCTACTCATATTTAATGAAAAATTGACGTGACGTACGGAATTTTTACAGGAAATAAACAAACAAAATATTGCTAAGGAAGTTATCGAAACGTCATAATTTTTTCACTTATCAAAACTGACTTAGTTAAGGCTTGGTTTTTAAGGACACAGTATCGCGAAGTCCGCTGACGAAGTTCGTTAACGAAATTTGCGACGATTTTCTGTCAGCGATGTTCGTAGTGAGAGTGGTTTATTTAAACATAAACAAATACAGCGAAAAAAATATTCAGTAACGTCAAAATTTTATTTTGGGTCTTAGATTTTTGTTTAAATAATAAAAAATTAATTCATTATAGCTTTATTGATAGAGGAAGAGGAAGCAGATGAAGCAGATTTAATATTGTTACAACTGTTAGAAAATGAAGACACTAATTGTAGAAGTAAAGAAGGATCTTCATCTTCTGGATAACGATTCAAAATTTAGAGAGTATTTTAGATTAAACCAGTATTTATTTTACGAAGTTCTTAACTTGACTAAAAATGATATCAAGAAAACTTTAAAATTCTTTTTTGATACACAATACAAAGATGGATGATTTTTAACTAAATTAATTAATAGTTCTTCCTCCTCATTTGATAATTTTAGGTGATTGTAAGATCGGTTTGCTATTATTTATAATTTTCAACAAAATGTCAAACGAACATGTACATTTAACTTCGATGAACCGAACTGAGTTCGTTCTAATCAAGTGTAGTTTTTTTGTGTGTGTGCGGACATTAGTGATTCGGATGTGCCAGTAAAATTAGAAAAGCAAAATAACGGTAAAATATTTTTTTCAAAATCGGCATGAAAATCGTCATATCCAGACTAATTTGCGGCATGAAAGTAAGATTTTCATGACTAGGCATGAAAATTTTATTTTCATGCCTAGTCATTTTTACTTTCAACTTTGTTTACTTGTCATGACAACTTTTTCTAAAATTTGTGACAGCTCTGATGATTTGTCACAGCTCTGATGATTTATGCAAACCTAATTTTTTTTATAATTTTAAGCTTAATTGCCGATTTAAAAAAAATATAATACATCACGCGTCATAAAAATGTCTTTGCTTGACTCGGAGGCTTTGAAGAAATGCTCGGACGCTGCGCATCCTCGCATTCTTCAAACGCCTCCTCGTCTGCAATGAAACATTTTCATGACTTGTAATGTAATATACTATTTTTAAAATTAGGATTTGTCAGTTTTTTGCACCAAAGTGAGTATAAAAAAATATGATGTGGCCAACACATAATCTCCCGCATGGACATTGTAATATTTGAACTTAGTATGGACTTTAATTAAAATTAAATTATGTTATAAATATACTCAGCTCTTTGTTTAATAAGATATATTTTTACTTATAAATATCTTATTTACATTACATTATGTCCAATTAATATTATATTTTTTTTAAATATGACACCAGCACGGTTAAACGGTGATACTAACATTTCAAAAACTCTATACACATCTGTTATCTGTCACAATGACATTTTAATTTTTGTTTTCAATATATTTTTCTATTTGGTGCTTTAGAAATCGTAGTAGGTAAAATTATATATTTTTGAAAAATTATATTTCTTTATTGGTAAGAGACATAGACAAAAGTTAGATCAAATAATAACAAAGGTAAAAAATAAAATATTTACATACTTCTATAAAATTATTGAGTTTTAAAACATGATTTTTAGGTAGTCGTAGTATTAATAATCGGAATTGCCGGTGCATGTAGGTGCGACGAATTGACCAACATGACCATTGATAATATTGTGGACAAAGATGATATTTTTATAATACACTTACCTGTCACCTCGGTAAATAACAAAAATAAAACTTAAGTGAATGTTTTCAATAAAAAGAAATTAATGTACAGATGAGGTTAATAATTAAAATAATTAATTCAGTGTTTAGAATTTTTAAAATCTTTGTACCTATTTTTTATTTATTATTACACGTTCTCTTCGTTTTATTTTAAGTGGATATGAGCCTATTAATAAATCGGCCCATAAAATATATAATCTTTGTTTATTTCTTGAACATCTTCTATCCGTGGCCAAATAAAATTTTCTAAATTTTCTTCTAAAAATTTCACTGTACATTTTTACCTTCCGCTTACCTGTAAAGGAAGGTATTGGAATCATGCAAAAAATCGGGTAGTGAGTTTTTAGTGGATGAGCACGAATTAGGGTCCTTACAACTCATTTTTGATAGTTTCTCGATGATGTCTGTATGTATGTGTGTGTGTATGCGTGTGTGTGTGTGTGTGTGTGTGTGTGTGTGTGTGTGTGTGTGTGTGTGTGTGTGTGTGTGTGTGTGTGGTCCGGGCCGATGCCGTCTGTCGGATAACTCAAATACGAATTACCCAAAAATTTTGATATTTGGTATTTTGCAATTGTATACGAATAGGAAGAGCTCATTAGATTTTGGTACAAATATCTTCACCGGAAGTGATATTTTTTGAAGATTGAAAAGATTAAGTGTCAAAAATTTCTATAAATTTGGATAATATAGTATTTATTTGTAATAAGAATCAGAGAAAAAGTTATTTGCAATTTACGTTATAAAAAAATTGTCTTTATCTGGTAGCATTAAAGAACTGCAGTAAAATTTAAAAAATAAATTTATCAAATAAAACGTTGAAATCTTGTAATCCATGTTCGGTTGATTTTTGTTTCTGCATAAAAAATATTGACAGATGAGACGGGTGACAAGTTGGCATACTAGCGCTATATAGTAAGTCATAAGTAAGCTATTAAATGTAGTAACTGAACGGAGGATTGCTTCAACACAGAAGAGTTTTCGTGTTAATGAATCTTTTGATTCAGGTGATACTAATTTCTGTGTTTGAATATTTTAGATTTTTATTTGTATATTTTAAATGGGTACCGGATTGTATACGTAGGTATACATTTCTGTTTAAAGTCTAGATATGGCGGATGGTTGTGTGATGGCCACGTCAGATTTTTCTAAATTAAATTTAGTAACACAACCCACCAACCCACGTACCAACCGGTATCCTAGTAAACGCAATAATATTGTTCAGCTTTAATTTCAATGTTTTTAGTATTTTGTTCTTCTATAGTATTTAAATCTTCTGAAACAGTATCACTATCGCAACTGTAATCAATGAAACTTGTATCTGTTTCACACATAAACACTAAAATGAGATGTTCCAGTCGTTCATACACTAAATAAAGCTGAATTGTTTCTACGTATTATTAAACGTATTACCAATTATACAGAGTATTTCCAAGTACTGCCGAATATTCCCAAGTACTGCCGAATATTCCCAGATACTGCCTTGTATTCCCAAAAATTTGTACAGGGATTCCCACTAGTGGAAAACCCCTCGCCTGTCACCAAAACAAATGTTCAACGAACATTCACTATTTGTAATACAGAAAATGAAAATGGCATTAATGTGTTACAAATATGTAGAAAATATTTTGAATTGCGACATAAAAATATGAATTCTCGTCGTCTTTTTGTGAAGTATAGTGCCAGTAAATGTGCGGCGGGAAAACATAAAATTGGATCTTTGCCATCATTAATTGCCAGATATTTAAATTTACCCAATCCAGAGGAATACACTGGACATTGTTTTAGTAGGTCCTCTGCTACGTTACTGGCCGATGCGGGAGCCGATATACTAACTGTAAAGAAGCACGGTGGCTGGAACTCAAATACAGTAGCAGAGGGCTACATAGATAGTTCAATAAAAAATAAAATTGCAGTAGTTGAAAAAATTCTTGGTGGCAAAAAAACTGCAAATTGTACAATTGTTCGACCGGAAAAAACACTACAAGAACCCTATACAGCTGATAGCAGCTCAATTGACACGATGAAATTGCCCACAGAAGATAATCCGAATACTTTGGAAATAAATTCGTTGTCATATTCTGAGCAAATGATAGCAGCTCCAGATAATTTTACAAATTTATCAAGCCAAGGAAACTATTAATAATTGCACAAATTGTACCTTTAATTTGCAATTTTCTAAATAAAATGAAAATAAAGTTCCTTTAAAATATGTCTTTTTGGTTATATTGTGTTGGTTTTTTGTGTAAGATAAAAAATATTATGTAAAGTGCTTTTCTGGTTCTCAAGAAAAATCCAACCTCGGCTGCGCCTCGGCCGTCTATTTCATCTTTCGGACCAGAAATAAGCTACTATACTGCCTAGCAGCACAAATAACTATTTTAAAATACTAATATGATCCTAAAAAATATAAAACACAAACATGATTATCAAAATATAATATATAAAAATAAAGTCTGCGGCGGCACAGAGCTCCCCTTCCCGAAGACGGAGTCCAACAGGAATCAATTGTTATTGTTAAACCTAACCGAATAGATGTAGGCTGGTTTAAATCTGTTAATTGAAATGAATTTAGAAAATTTTCCGAAATCAATCTCGAAAAATTTGCTTTGGCGCCGTATCACGCGGAAGGGTCCTGAGTACGTACAGGATAATTTAGGTTTTACACCATCTGTCCGTATAAAAACAAACTGACAAGTGTTGGGTCATTGTGGATAAATGGTGTAATTTGACGTTTATGTGGACATTTGTAGGATATGTCAGAAAAAAAGTTTCATAAATTTTGTATAACGTCATGTTCATTCAGTGGTGGATTAGTAGTTTGAATGAAAATCTTGCCTTGTACTCTTAAAGTCTCACCGTACACTAATTCTGCAGGGGAACAATTAATAGATTCCTTAACTGCAGTTCTAAACCCTAATAAAATTATAGGTAAATGTTGCAACCAGTTATTAGAATCTAAAGTTGCAATAATCGCTGTTTTAATATGTTTGTTAAAAATTTCGACTGCACCGTTACTCTGTGGATGGTAGGAAGTTGTTCTAATTCTGTTAGTGCCAAGGAAATGGGTTAACTCTTTGAATAATTTAGATTCAAAAGGGGTTCCTTGGTCAGTTGTGATTGTAACTGGAACGCCAAATCTGGGTATGTATTGTTCAAAGAAAATTTTCGCAATATGAGTAGCAGATGCTTCTTTTATAGGAAAAGCCTCAGGCCAGCGGGTGAAACGATCAATAATTGTAAAAATATATCGGAAATTGTCGTTTCTCGGAAGTGGGCCGATAATATCTAAGTGAATGTGTTTGAAACGACCGGTTGGTTTAGCAAAAGAAGTAAAATGTCATTTAGTATGTCTAGTTATTTTAGCTTTTTGACAATTAATACATGTTTTACACCAGTTATAAATATTTTTAGACATATGTGGCCAAAAATATTTAGAAGAAATTAATTTGTTCGATGCTTTAAAGCCAGAATGAGAAAAATTATGAAATTTGTTATATATAATACGACGTAATTGAAGTGGTACGTAAGGTCTAGGAATATTATTACTAATTTCGCAATAAATTTTGAAATTATGAAATGGTATTTCAGTTTGTTGAAGTTGAATTTTGTTATTTTCTGGAGATGAAAGCAAATGTTTTAATTCAGAATCATGAAGTTGTGCTTCGTGAAGTGATTCTGGTGAAATGTCGTCTATAGATAGTGTTTCAATACGAGAAAGTGTATCTGCTACTATGTTTTCTTTACCTTTAATGTAATGTATGTCAGATGTAAATGTCTGTATTGACGAGGAGTGCGATCAGTTTTAACAAATAAAGCAGTTGAAAGTGGTTTGTGGTCCGTATAAATAAAGAATTTTCTATCTTCGACAAAATATCTAAAATGTTTGATTGATAAATAAGCAGCTAATAATTCCCTATCAAAAACTGAATAATTAGTTTCTGTTTTTGAAAGTTTCTTTGAAAAATAGGCTAATGGTTCCCAGTTATTGCCAGATAATTGCTGCAAAGCTGCACCAACAGCTGTGGAAAGAAATTGATAACTGCGCAGAGTTGTTAGGAAAGACAAAAAATTATGCTGCTGCTAAATTATTTTTAACATTTGTGAAAGCTTTAGAAGAATTTTCAGACCAGCAAATGACATCTGTTTGTTTTTTGTTTAATAACAGTTCATGCAAAGGTGAGAGTGATTGTGCGAGATTTGGAATAAATTTGTGATAGTAGTTGATAGTTGATCATTCCTAAAAATCTATGTAAACCTTTGCATGTATTAGGTTGAGGAAATTCAGTTATAACTTTGACTCTATCTTGAGCAGGTTTAATTCCTGATTCCGAAATGTCGTGACCTAAAAACGTTAGTTTTGGAACATTGAAAATGCATTTCTTTAGTTTAATTTTAAGGCCGAAAGAGTTCAGACGTTCAAATAGAATTTTGAGGTGTTTGAAATGTTCAATCTCATTTTTACTAGCCACTAAAATGTCATCAATGTAAACAAAAATAAATGTCAAATCTGATAATACCTCGTTCATAAACCTTTGAAAGGTCTGCGCGGAATTACGAAGTCCAAAAGGCATTCGAGTAAATTCGTATAATCCGAATAATGTTGTTATCGCTGTCAAATAAACGTCGTCTTCAGCAATCGGAATTTGATGGTATGCTCTGACTAAATCAATTTTAGAAAAAAAAATTGCATCCGTGTAGGTTATAATGAAATGAATGAATGTGGGGTAAAGCAAAACGATCTGGTGGTATAGTTATTAAATTTAATGCTCTGTAATCTCCACAGGGGCGCCAAGAGTTCTGTTCTTTTTTGGGTACCATGTGAAGTGGGGAAGAGACTGCTGAGGATGAAATTCTACAAATTCCCAACTTGACCATATAATCAAATTCTGATTTAGCGATTTTATATTTTAAAGGATTAAGTTTCCGTGGTTTAGCAGATGGTAAAACACCTTTAATAACAATATGATGTTTAATTTTATGTATAACGGGTTCGTGAAAATTAATAGGAGAGGTTGGGTTTGGATATTTAATGATCAAATTATTAATTGTTGAAGTTACAGAATTAATTGTGTTAGTAGGTGGACTGTTTATATGACCTCTATGTATAAATGTTTTATTTTTTAAATCGATAATAAGATCAAAATGTAAAAAATCTGCTCCTAAAATTGATTGATTAACATTGGCTATAATGAATTTAAAAGAAAGTAATTTATTTAGATTAAAGTATAATTATTGTAGTTGTTTAGTTCCAAATGTTGCAATATTTGTACAGTTGACAGCAGATAAAAACTATTTATTATTTGGTTGTTTGTTTTTAAGATAATAGTTAGGAATTACAGAGATTTCTGCTCCTGTATCTACTAAAAATGTTATTTTATTGAGTCTATCAAAAATATTGAAGCGGCAAGAATGAAAAGTTGCACTACTAGCCGCTATAGTAGGAACATTTAATGGTTTAAATGTTGTTGATTAATATCTTGATTTGTTTTAGTGGAAAATGAACAAGGTTGAAAACATTTCAAAGCTTTATTACCGAATTTACGATGATAATAACATAATTTAGAAAAATTGTTATGTAAATTTTTATTATTGTTCGTTAACTTGTTTATATCTGAACGTAATTTCTGGATATCATTTGTAATTGATGCATCTTCCACAGTTGGTGGTTCTCTGAGAGTTATATTTTTAGAATGATTTAGACCTTTGAATGCGGAAATATTTGGCTTCTCTAATTCCCAAATTTTATCAGCAATAGTTAATATTTCAGATATTGGCTTATCAGTGAAAGGTATTAATCCAATGTTAATAGAATTAGACAATTTCCTCATCCACAGTTTAAATAACAGGTTATTATTGTAAATTGTATTGTTTCCTGCTAAAGATATAATTTTGCGGTAAGCGTCAGAAGGACGGCCTGAATCAAAATCAGAGGTAGAGAGAATTTCATTCAAACTACGTTCTTCACTCACTGAAGGACGTTTAATGAGAGTGTGTTTAAGGTGTTGATATTTGTTGTTGGGTGGTGGTGAATGTAGTATGTCAGTGATTGAAATTATACTTTCCTGTGGTAAAGATGCCAATACATAATTATATTTTGTAGAATCGAGTGTGATACTGGCCAAAGCAAATTGAGCTTCGATACAGGTGAACCAGGCAATAGGACTGTGATTCCAGTTATAAAACTCGCATAGCAATGACGTCATATTTTTCGTTACTGCTTTTTCCGCAAGAGGTCTCAAAATACGGCGGTTTTTTACTTTTAAATTTCAAATCATTTTTCAAATTTAAATAAGACAACACACATAAGAAATTACATAGTATTACAAATAATATGTATTTATAAATATTTTTACAAATAGTTTTCAACTAAAACAATAAATATTTACATTTGTGGAAGTATAATAATGTATAGAATAAATATTATTCTGCTATTAATAATAATATACTATTTCTTTTTGAAATATATAAAATTTTGGCATTTTTGAAACTCTAAAAAATTAAAGATCATGATCAAGAAATTATTTCGTTTACAGAGTTGAGTTTTGTTTTTGTTCATTATATTTACATGTAGAAAATAGAAAACATTTATGCATATATAATACATTTTTTTAAATTAAATTTCAAAGTGTAGGTGAACATGAAAACAAAACTCTTCAAAACACGTAAAATTATCAGATTGCATATCAAAATTTTTAGATTCTATTCTGGCTCCACATAAAAGTGAAGGATCAAAACATCTTGATGTTTTACAACGAGTACCGAAGAAATCACTTTCAGCAAGTGATCTTCAAACTGCACGTGATATTCAAGATACAATAATCTTCAGGTGGTATTCGAACTTTATGTATACGTGAAGATAACAATAATCATTCTTAAGTTATCAAACTGCAAGTGAAATTGTATACAAAAATCTTCTTACGGTAGCATCAAACTGCATGTAAAATTGAAAATAAAATTATCTTCAGGTTGTATTCGAACTGCATGTAAACGTGAAGATAATAATAATCACTCTTCATTTGTCAAACTACACAGGAAATTGTAGATATATTATCTTCCGGTGGTATTCGAACTGCATGTAAATGTGAAGAACACTACACTACTTAAACTTATTACTACACACTTCACTAATTACTACTACTAATTAAATACTACTACTACTACTACACTAATTAAACTACTATTACTCTATAATTACACTAATACCACCACCTTGAATATCACCTATACACAAAAAAAAAATCTTTTGTATCTCAAATCCAGGGCGTTGAAGAGGAACCAGTAGATGGAATTAAATAAGCTTCTGAAATAAATAACAATATTTAAGCTACTGATATATCGTTAATTTGTTATATTACTTACGATTTACTTGCGTTGCTTATTCTTCAGGGAATTCTGGTATCGTACAACCGCAAGTCGTTGTATGGGATCCAAATCATTACGAAAACGGCAGTCTTGTCCAGTCAAGTATCTATTTACTCGTTTGCACCAAACGAAAATAGAAAACTTGACTGTAAACTCAACAAACGTCTTCGCAATGTTGTGAACCCCAC
Organism: Agonum fuliginosum; assembly: GCA_947534325.1. Taxonomy (NCBI): domain Eukaryota; kingdom Metazoa; phylum Arthropoda; class Insecta; order Coleoptera; family Carabidae; genus Agonum; species Agonum fuliginosum. Next base: position 9,061,249 of record OX384046.1, read on the forward strand.
ACGTCAGTCTAGTCAAGTCAACGTTCGATGTCACATAGTCCAAGGTCCGTTTCTCTACATGTCTGTCATGTCCTATCTGTGGCAGTAATGTAAATGTCGTGTCCATGACTAGTTTTACGTAGTACATGAACAATGTCCTGGGCCTTGTTAGTTCGTCCACTGTCAGTTTCTTGGCCCTAATCAAGTCGTGTTTTGGTAATGTCTCAGTCGAAAGTAAAAGTCTTGTACAAGTGTCACATGTCCGAGCGTCAGTCAATCGGAGGACCCTTTTGGCCACGTACCCTGCGAAATAGGCAGTTGGTGGTACGGCCCAGCGCCTCCGCGTCTGGTCAGGTCGTAAAGTCCCCTGTCAAGAAACTTCTCAACCTTGCAAATGAGACATCGTCATCGTCTTCAGTACAATTCGCCCCAGCAGAATGGGCTGACATAAAATTGTTCACACTGAGGGTCCGGAACGAAGAAACAAATGATGCAGCCGTAGGGTTTCGATTACATCCTAAATGACTTCGAATACCTCCGAAGAAATTCTCTAGTGGATCTTGGTTTAATGCTCGTAAATCTACGGCAGTAAATCCAAGATCCACTAAAGATTTCCACAAGTATTCGATGCCATTTAGATTAACCAGCCAATTTGTCAGTGAAGGTGGAACTTCACTGTCCTTCCGCAATGGTGCAGACTCAGCTCCACTTCGCTGAACTAATTTCATAGACCGCAAAATTTGTTTCGCTCTCTTCCAAAACTCCCAATGCTCCGAATTTGCTGTCAGCTTTCTTAGAGGACGAACATACTGATCGACGTCACGAGACCCATTCACACTGTCGAAAAGATCATCCAGGAAAAGCACTAATTTCGCCGTACCCTCAGCACTTCGTTCTAGTCCATGTCGTTGTTCTTGGTGTTCAGGTGGCATTTCAAAGAGCAAGTTTGTTATTCCCGCATAAACCGATCGACTAAACGTTTTGGCAGCGTGCCTCACGCTCATCTTTCGAATTTTATGTGGGATAACACACTGCTCGGTCAACGCTGGACACCTAGACACCGCGAACGTTCCGTCGTAGTTATAGAATCGTACAATGTCACTCCACGACGCCCTGTATTGTACACCGTCCATCGTAAATGTCAAGTCCTTGGTCAATAAGTTGTTCCTAAGTCCTTTCAGTAGGTGCGGTGGGTCGTAAAGGTGAACAACTTCCCTCCCATTGTGCTCAAAACATTCAGACCGAAATTCCCTTCCCTCACGAATACATAGCGCTCGCGTTTGACTCTTCAATGTATCGATAGCACTTATGTTCGTGCGCCCCTGGTCACAGATGGTCGCTACCACGTTAAAGTTTGCCAATGCAGCAGAACTGAGGACCTGCTTGATGCATTGCACCAAAACAGGTGTCTCAACTGTTGCACCGACAAACATAAACGCATACGGTAGTTTCCATCTGGGAGCACAAAGACCACGAAGCATAAATACTAACGCATGTTCCAAAATTTTGAAAACCCCAAATTTCATCGTCTCCCCGGTCAAAAGTCAGGTGCGGTTGAATCGCTACTTCGTCCCATAGCAGCACACAAGTCCTTCGCTTCACTGGCTCCTTCTCCATTACTTTCTTCATGTGTTCCTGAAGGGGAATATTCACACCGGGTTTGAACGGTGTTTGCCGTAAAAGTCGCCTGAGAGTCGCCGGACTTGGTACACAGAAGTGCTTTTTCATGTACCGATATGATCTGTAAAATCATATATATGTATTTTACAATTATTTATTTTAACAATCAAAATATATTGTATTTCTTACCCACGCATGCTCTTCAGCATGGAAACAGCCAGAACTTTCTCGTCGATGGTGAAGCGCCTTCCTGATTTTTTCTTCCCACTTTCCCTGATTTGGGAAATCAGGAAAGTCTGAGCGGCACGATTAAGAGGCTGGAGGACTTGATCTAAAATTTCAGGATCTCGTTGCCTCGCAGCTCTCTTAAAAGTTTCACTCAGTCGCTTCAACTTCTTGTTTTCCGCTACATATTTTCGCTCTACCGCCTTCATGCGCGTATAAATAAACTTTGCCTTCGGGGACAGGTCACGCACTCCCCGAGTTTGTAGTTTATTTAAAAGATCTAAAAATAAATAATTTATAGATAAGTATATTCTATTAAATAAAGATAGTAGAAAAAGCAATTATTTTTATAAATAGCTGTTGAAACTCTTGTTGAAACAAATTTAATAAAATTAAACATGTTTCAAAAAATGAATAACATTTATTTGATACGCTTTTCTACTTTTACCGCATTATCAGATAATGGTTTTATTATATTTCACGATTTTTATTCAATGCGTGTGATAGGCTTAAATTTACTTTTACTTCATATTTCGTAAATTTATATGAATATTAAATTTTTTATTTGTTGTATGATTATCAGATGATGCTGTAAAAGCAGAAATAAATATAAAGTGAATTAAATTCTTATTTTTTAAACAGTAACTGATCAACTGTTTTATTTTGATTCTTTTTATATGATTTTGTTTATTATTTGCAAATGTCCTTATACATTCAGTACAACTAATATACTTAATTACTGTTATTTATCTTTTAAATAAACTTATTTACTTGTGTGTAAAATAAAATAAAAATTACTGTTTTTACCTTGCTTGGATTTACGCGCACGCCGGGTAGAGCAACGTGATGTAGGCGGAATGAGAGGTTCTGGAGTTGCTGGATCTGCTGGTACATGAATCTGTTGTAGCCCGGATGGACCTGGTTGCGGGCTCTCAGGACGACTATTGCTACGTGCAGGTGGCTGGCGTTCTTCTTCCATTCCCCTTCGTGATGAAGATGTTTCTGTATTTAAATAAATTGTGTGTCAATAAAATGTAATAAACAAAAAAAGTTATAGATACCTGTAATGCCCTGGATTTCAGTTTCGACGGTGCACTTGGTCCGAATCAAGTTCGCCAGTTCGGTTTCTAATAAAAAATTATAAAATAAATTGCAAATACAATGTATTTTGCTATCTTCACAATTAATTTACCTTTCGAATAAAAAATAGTTGGCATATCGCCATCACGAAGTGGTTTTCGTATACAATTCTTAACAATCCATTTCTCTTCAAAATGCCCCAAACAAATTCGGTATGTTGCATACACTTTTTCTGGAGACATTTCGAAGAGAACTGGATTATTAATTCCTTTAACCAAGCCGTGAACATCTCATTCCGTTTCTTGGGGCTTGGGAACCTCACAACATGTTTCCCCTTATAGGACATACATGTAGGGACGCAACAACTTGTGCCACCAAAAGACATCTACAAATAAATTTATAATATAATAATAATAATAATGTATTAAAACTAATAACCATATTATATACTATATACTTACTGTTACAATTTGTAAAATTTATGTATATTATATCTTACCTTTTTCTAAAAATAAGGCAAAAGCAGAGAATAAATGTAAAAACCACGTCTTGTTCTTCAGAAAACTTTATTCAAATAATATTTTACAATATTTCCCAGGACACTTTACTTTATATAGATATCTTTCTTGCTGTCATCATGGGCTGTCATGTTAAAGTTTAAAGTATTTATTCAATTATTTCGTTCATTACACAACCTACTATTCAAATATATTCTACCGTGCATTTAAAAGTTTGATGCAGAGACATCTTGCACTTTACAAGAGAATCATAATTGTTACTGCCTAATTCGACAGATGGCTCTCACTTTCATATTAAATTCTCCCATATGAGTGAAATCTCCTCTTGAACAAAACAGTAACTAAGACAAAACATAAAATATGAATCTCCCCAAATCTAGTGACATTTTTATTCAACACTTAAATTCTCGAAACTTTAACACTTTCTCTTGTTGAATTTTTATCTTCTTTTTTAGATTGTACTAAGCATGACACAAACAACTCTCGGTGGCCTTTTAAGTTACTGTTTTTTTAAATAAATAGTAAAAAAAGTGACGTTTCTAAAAATGTTTGTAACTTACGGAGTGTAAATTTTAGATGTTCAATAAATGTTGTTAATAAATTTTATGATTTGATTTATGAAACTTTTGATAAATCTGTCCCGAAACATAAACATGTTAAATCAAGTTTTCCGCCATGGTTTACGTCCGAAATCAAATATAATATTAAAACCAAAGAATACTATATGAAAAAATGGTCTAAATTTAAGAAACAAATATATCTTACTGAATTCAAACGCTTAAGAACTATTATCAAACTGCAAATATCTGAAGCATACAGTAGCTATGTTCGTAGTGTTGAAAACAATATAATATCTAATCCAGCTGATCTTTGGAAATATGTACACCTAAAAGAAGGTACTACCCGTATTCCTGGCAGACTTCATGATAATTCATCTGAATATAACACACCTACAGACATTGTCAATGCGTTTGCTGAATTCTTCTCGAATTTTTATTCCATCAGTTCACCATACACATCATCAGACGAATGTGCCAGTCATTCATCTTTTACTATTACTCCTGTTGAGGAAGATGAACTCATTTCATTGATGTCTTCCTTTTCTAATAAATCAACTGCTGGTGAAGATCAAATTCCTAGTTTTCTGGTTAGGGACGGTAGATTTGTATTTCCTAAACCAATGGCACTTATAATAAATATGGCTATTAGAACTTCTACTTATCCTCAACGTTGGAAAAGAACAACAATAACTCCAGTCTTTAAAAAGGGTGACAAATCTTATATCAACAACTACCGCCCGATTTCAATTTTAAATAACTTCAGTAAGTTACTAGAAATGGTGATATATAATGCTATTAGAAAGAATACTAACTCACTAATTTCGTTTGATCAGCATGGCTTCACCAAGGGACGTTCAACCACAACTAATCTTGCGTGTTTTACACAATATGTCTCTGAACATCTCGATAGGCGTAGTCAAGTCGATGTTGTTTATACAGACTTCTCCCGAGCATTTGATTCCATTGACCATGGTTTGCTTTTAAATAAAATCAGTGCTCTTGGTGCAGCACCTATCGTAATCAAATTGTTGATGTCCTACCTTACTGACAGAATTTCTTACGTTTTCTACAATGGATTTGCGTCATTTAACTTCGTAGCCACGTCTGGTGTGCCTCAAGGCTCTAATCTTGGTCCTTTGCTGTTCATATTATACATAAATGAACTTCTTCAATCATTCACTTGCTATGTTCTTGCATATGCAGACGATATTAAAATTTTTACTGACATATCCAATCAGAATGACTGTTTACTCTTGCAAAGTAATGTTGACCTACTGTGTAATTGGAGTCAAATTAATCATCTTCATGTCAACATCGATAAGTGCTACATTGTTACATATACTCGTCGAATTACATCGGTTCATCACCCTTATCATATGAACACGGTACCTATTTCACGTAAAATTACGATTAAAGACTTGGGAGTCACTTTTACGTCGGATCTTAGCTTTACCGAACAAAATAATAATGTTACCACTGCTGCCAGTAAGAGTTTAGGCTTCATAATGAGAATATCCAAAATGTTTAATGATATTACCGTGTTAAAATCTTTATATTTTGCGTATGTCTTGAGCAAACTGGAATATGCATGTTTAATTTGGTATCCGCACTATGCCTACCAGTGTTTGGCCCTTGATCGTATCCATCGTAGGATTTTAAAGTTTCTGTCTTTTAAATTAGATAAGGTTTATCCAGAGCGAGGAGTGGACCAGGAACTTCTACTTGAGCGACATTCCATGCCCTCTTTAATTGCCAGGAGAGAGATGGCCAGTGCAAGGTTCCTCTGGATGCTGCTCCACAACAGGATGGATGTTACGTTTCTTCTTTCTCGAGTGTTGTTCCGCGTCCCACGACTGTCGTCTAGGCATACAGGGACCTTCTACCTGCCAGCATCCAACACTGACGTTCTGTTGCGATCTCCCATCTACACAATGTGTGTAAATGCCGAAAAAAATTTTGAGGATATTTTCCTATATCATTTTTTTTAATGCACCTGTTTCTGTGTTATTTGTAATATGCTTAAATATTTTTCTTTTAATGAATATTCTATTTTGATTTCATTATGTATTACTTATTTATTATTTTATTATATTTTGCCCTGTAATTGGATCTCTGTTGGGCAATAAATTTATTATTATTATTATTATTATTAAAAAAAGGAGTTTAAAAGGCCACCGAGAGTTATTTGTGTCGTGCTTTAGTACAACCTAAAAAAGAAGATAAAAATTCAACAGTCAGATGTAGACGAAGTTTGCGAAATAGAACTGTCAAAGTATGATCATATGATAGTGAGTGAATGTGATAAATAAGTGTAATGTTTATAGAGAACCATCAACCGGGAGCTCCTACGTCAATGCAATTACGAATTGTCAACGCATAATAATTTGGGTAACCCAAAGACAACAATAACGAGATTAGCTCCAAAGATCGACAAATAAGGGATGAAGGAGAATGAATGAGGAATGTGTTAGTTGATAGACTTGATATATAATTTGCAAGGGACTTAACCTTGTACGCAAAATTACTTTTATTTGAATGAAAAACATAATTCTAACTTACAAAATATTTATAAATCTTGTAGATTGTTACACAAAACTTTTACAAAGCTTAAAACGAAAAAATACATTTCAGCAATCATTGCCAATTTTTCACACATCTTCGCGATTTTCGTATTTTAAGTTTTTATAATACGGGTGAAATACTTTTGGTACCCATGGTAATAATTTTTGCAAATGATTGTACTTTTTTGTGGTTATTGGCTTAGAATCTTCTCTAATAAATAAAATACTGGATGACAGACAATTGTTGGCTCGAAGAGTTTTTCTATTAAAATCTACTTCCGAGAAATCATTATTTAAGAGCAAGTAATTTATCTGTGTGTGCAGTAAGCCATTTTTCTTTTTCAACATGCTCAAAAACAGGTATGCCTTTTCTATATGGACGTACAGTTCCATATCCACCTGTTTTTCTTTCTAAGAGGTATTCAAATAAAGTAGGGCTTGTATACCAGTTATCAACATGTAATAGGTATATGATTTTTGTCAAAATATTTCCATAAGTGTCTTCACTACATACATCTCCACTCGTTGTATGTTTGTTGTAGCACTAGTGTAGATGATGAAATCCAAAACATATCTAGTCTCCGCATCGCATATTTCAAATAGTAGGTGTTCATTAAGCCAATATATCAAATGTTTTTCCGAGAGAAAGTAAAGGGATTTTTAAGTTTCTTATATTGATTGTGTTCAATGAGCTATAACTTCTGAACGGACAAAGTTATCGACTTCCGGTTTCTTTTTTTAAATTCTACGAACATTAATATTCTTTCGGCATTCTGACGCCTTATGACCGATTTTATTACATCGATAACACCTGAATTTAAAACCGTTGACTTGCTTGTCGGGCTTTTTGAATTCACTGTTTCTGTTACCGTTCATCGATGAGTTGCGTTTTTCACAGCGTCGTACTCTTCAAGAATCTTCACTCGTCGCAGGTCTGGCGTGGGTAAGTCGTCACGAGACTCAATTGCGCAACGAAAGTTTTCGAAATTCGCGGGTAACCTGTATAGAAGTAGTATCGCAAGTAAAGGCGGATTTTCATTCGCGGCTTCGTCTGACTACAAAGTCGAACGAAGCCGCAGTGAAGATTTGTGCGGCTATGACTGACTTCGCTCGACGCGTTCGACTCACGTTTGACATGACAGTTGACATCTTAAATAATTATAATAACATTTAAACTTTAATTCAATTAAAAATTATAATATATTATTGTCAATGTCAGTTGAGATGAATTTTCAGTGCCAATGTCAGTTAATTGTTACTATTTAAATAATTTATTACTGTAGTACAGGCCTTGAAAAACAAGCACAACAATATAACAAAAAACAATGAATTCGCGTTGTCATAATAAGAAAAAATAGCATGAGTTGTAAAGCAATTGTAAAGTGTCAAGTATCTTAGAATGAAACCAATTCATATAAATAAATTTCTTCTTCAATCATCATTTCAATAAATTCAGCTTCAGTGCATACAAGATTTTGATGTTGAGATGAATTGTCAGTCTCAATGTCAGTTAATTGTTACTATTTAAATAATTTATTACTGTAGTACAGGCCTTGTTATTATTTAAATAGTAACAATTAATTTCAACATTCATTTGTCCACCGCATCGAAAAACTCGTGTAAATGTTCGCGCACATCATCATCATCTCTCATACGCTGTAAAGTTAGTTTTTTCAGCAGCGTGGCTTTCCGCGCGGGACCGCGAGACTGATAAATATTTTCTAATTTGAGCCATACCTCTCGTGATGTGCTGCATCCTTTCACCTGTTTCAGCTCCGATGCACTTATTGACTGGATGATGTCGGATTTCGCTTTCATGTCGCCTGAGATCTATCGTTCTCTGGCGGCGAATGTTGCGGCATTGTCTGCGTCAACCTCTGGTTTAACTTTCATGCCGTTCACGAATTCCCAAGCATCATTATTGATTAAAAGGGCTTCCATCTGCATTTTCCATGTGTCGTAGTTCTCTCTGGTTAACGTTTCAATTCGCATTATGCTTGAAGCCATTTTCTGCAGAGAAATTTTTTCACACACAAACTGATTTATTCACACAACTTTGCTCGCCGCGCTTTGGGCTGGGCCCATAACCTGTTAGAGAAATTCAGTGTTAATACTTTAAATGCAATGAGCTTTATTCAATAAACGTATTTTAACTATATATTACATCGGTAAAGGTTTTACATAACACAGCTTAATACTTGAAAGATCGGTGACCAACTGGAAGCTAGCAACTTGACGACCAAGACGCAGCGCTCCGGTAGGTGGCGCAGCGGATGTAAGCGCGGGAAGAATGTCAACCCCAAGATTTTTCTATAAAATGGTGTATCAATCAGTACATTTTTCGAGCAGTAATCCGCCAATTTTGGCTTTTGCACAATTCTTATCAAGATACATAGTTCAAGAAACACATACATTTCAGGTACGTCTCTGTCGGTCCAGTTATAATAGGATAACTTTTCCTTCAATAAATTTCCAAATATGTTTGTCTGTTCTGTGATTTTAGATAACAAATTTTCGTCAAAAAAAAAGAAATAATCCAGTTCTGGAGAATCATCATATAGTTGTAAGTTCTCGTTTATACCAGACATGATAGGATCGAAATTCATAGTAATGGGTACAAAATTGTCGTCAAATTTCCACAAAGAAGGTTTATTACATTTCTTAGTATGTCTTTTTATCAAGACATCGTCTTCCTTGTCAAATTCTTGGCTCTCTTCTTCAATATTTTCATTTTCAGAATCGCTTGATTCTTCAAATTCACTCGGTAAATACTCAACATTACTTTCCTCTAAAATACGTGATAATTCTTCACCAGTTAGCCCTCGTTTAGACGCCGTGATATTGCAAAGTGTAGTAAAATTAAGCGAGGACGCACTGTGCCTGTCCGTGAGCAGTAATATACTGGCACTGACACGCGCAGTGCATGTAAGCACGTAACACCGATTTGTCCCGAGCCCGTTCTGACAGCGTGTGGCTGTTGTCCTTGCATCGTTTCGAAAAGGTTTAGCCAATCAGGCGGAAAATATTTAAAATTATACAAAACTAAATGAAATACTTATTTGCAAACAAGTTTTGAAAATATAGTTTTGTCGATCGCGAACGAAAATTGCAGCCCGAGCGAAGGGAGGGTTGCAATCGTTTAAGTTCGACAAATTATTTTCAATACGTGTTATACACACTATTTTGTCTACTCCTGCAAAACAAGGAAGTTAAAAAATACAAAAATAACCATAATTTTTTACATTTACTGTCAAATTTGTAAATTTTTGTGAAATATCAATGTCGTTTCGAAAACAATGGAGATTGAAAAAAAAGCTAAACTGTGTTGCAAAGTGCCCATAAGTGTGCAACAAAGTACTTTTTCGTGTAGCTACTTAATAGAAAACAACGTCTTTTCTGCATAGAAAATCATTAAGGAAGGTGTAACTACTGGCATTTGGAAGTTGTAAATACTCTGCAATTTTTCTTGGCATACTGTAGAAAGTATTAATTCCTACTGGCTGCACAGTACATTTGCCTTTTCGGTAACATACGAAGAACCTACGATGGGCAATACTTTTTGGTTGTAAACTCAAATACTTTCGATATTATGTAATTCCATTGACACCTCCCACTTCTGATATGATTGTAAAGACACGTTTTTTCTTTGTTTTTGTATCATGCAATGTAACAACCATAACCGATCCGTTATCTTCAATATTGTCAACTTTTAACATACGTAGTTCTTCACCTCGACATGCGCCATGAAGAACAAAAATTAATACAACTTTCATGAACAGAAATAAATCATCAGAAGCTTTCGACAAAAACATTATAACATGATCCATCGTCAAAACCTTAGATTTCTTTGCCATATACCCTTCATTTTGACGTTTTATATATGCAATCAACTTTCTATAATATACAGAAATGTCCACATTTTCATTAGTTTGCAACGTGCTTATCAACATAGAATACACTGACCACAATGCAGGGTCGGATCCAGACTTCGAATTTGGGGGGAGATGTGTCATGAAGTTAATTCGCCGCTTGCTTTTCGCAAATTTAGTGATTTTATCGACGTCAAGCTGAATCTGGCGGTGAATATGGAGCAAAGCCAGACCGGTGAGGCGTACCTCCTCCACGGTTGATCTCAGCCAAGTTTTCAGCCGGTGCAGGGTCGAAAAGCTTCGCTCAGCAGTTGCCGCACTTACGGGTAGAGTCGCGAGAATTTTTAGGAGAGTCGCGATAGACGATAAAGGTCTACATCATAATCCGCAATGATCTCTACCAAAGAATCTGGAATTTTCAGGCCATCTTGGTCCATGCGTTTCCACTTTGCCACTCACATCTTGAACTCGGCTACGACGACAGAAGGTGGAGCACCCAAGAGACCCTCGTACCGTTGAGATACTTTTCGCTCAGCTGCCAGATCATCCTTAGTATACGCTTTTCTTGACAAAAACACGTTCTAATTGAACAGCTCCATGACGTCGGGGAGAGCCTGCCTTCCCAGTGATGCCATCCAACAGGGGGATGAACACTGCCCTTCGGAAGTACTCTTCCACCGACTCAGCTGGATAGTTCTCCCGATGTCTTTGTCGTCTGGCGGTTCGCGGCATTTTTAGCTCGACGTCTATTTCTTCAGCAATCTTCTGCGCTTCAGTAAACAACTGCTGGAAAACGGAATCAGCTTTCCCTCTCTTCTCTTGGAGCACGGACATCGTATCCTTCAACGCATCCGTTGCCTTTTTCAGGTCTAAAGACGATTTTTGAAGGTAACGGCTGAATGATACGGTTGTACCTACATAGAGAAACAGAAAACGAACAGGAACAATTAGGTCCAGTGTCGTAATAAAACCATCCTGAGGCACAAGATTTGAAAACTTACCTAGTACGTCATTTAGGCACGTGGTCGCGATGATGAACTCCGGGGTCCGTAGAGCAGATTGAAGGGACTGAGCGTCCGATGAAGATTTGCGGTCTGTCCATGATGCAATCTCTTCAAGAGCGTCGCAGATTTTGACTAGTGTATCTCCCTGGAATTGTAGATGCCCATCATGCCTCTCCACCCATCGTGTCTCGCAAATACTCTTCAGGGACGTCCCACCTACCATGTTCTTGAAAACGCCATGTCTCTTTGCAGAAGAATTAGCAAATGCCACAACTTTTTTCATCGTTTCAGTTGCGTTACGGCAAACGGCAACCTTACTCGAGTTTGCCAGTGAGTTGTTTAGTGCATGATTATTGCAGGGAGAATGACTTCCGTGAGTAGCTGTCTTCAGAAGCTCCTGGGCCGCACCTTTCATTTCCGAAATCATGACTGAACAACTGTCAGTACCGATCCCCAAACATTTGGACAGATCGACGTTGAATGTCGTGCAAAGATCCTTAACTATGTGTGCTAACGCGACACCAGTTAGACGACGTTCTCCATGTATATCATCAGGGCGGATCGAGGCGTATGCATCACAATATGTGATAAAATCTTCTCGAATCCCTCCGTTGTGTAGATATCGAAAAGACAAACTAAGTTGTTCAAAGTGGGATACATCAGTCGTTTTGTCAAATATCAGAGAGAAGTACTTTGCTTCTTGAACTCTCGCCAAAAGAACTTCTTGGATTTCTTCCTTGCAGATATCAATCAACTGATTTTGGGTGGTTTTGCTGATGTAGGTTACATGAGCCGACGCGTTTTCCAAATAACGTTTCAAAACTACGTCCCTGACTCGACTCGAAAACGCAAAAGAGCTCTGAAATTTCCGTCATTAGACACAGCACTGTCAGCGTCACATTAATTTAATTAATTTCGAAATTAATGTTTTTAGGCATAAGTCACCTTTTATAACATAAGAAGATGCAAAAATACACACAACAGAATAATAAAATATAGGGTGTTCCATTTGAAAATTACGAGTTATAGCCATTTGAAATTGAGTAAATTTGATTCTCTGTATTGAACACCCTGTATAATAACATTTAAAAAAAGTTATGTCAGAACAAAGAGTATAGTCACAGTTGTACAGAAAAAAAATTCTTAATTTTTAATATTAAAATAACTTCAGTACGCCCTTATAAAACAATACGTGTATTCGGCTTTTTTTAGAGAAAAAATTTAATAACTTGGCAACGCCGCGGAAAACTAAAATGAAATTTATATGTTCGTATAGGTAAAGAAAATACAATTCAAAATATATAAAGATATATGTGGTGTTTCATTTAAAAAGAGATGAAAAATTATTGCCAAGTCGTTATGCAACACCCTGTATATGTGAAAATAATTTTAAGTTATGCTCCTTGAGTAGACGAAAAATTCTGTTAATAAATTTATGCTGTATTTTTAACGACAAAGGAGATATCGACGACGAGCATTTCGTTGAGTATTTCGTTGTATATTTTGAAAAATTATTCTAGAAAATATTATTTTCTAGAATTATTTTCATTCTTACCTTAGGTGTTTCAGTTTCAGCTGTATCAGGTGTAGCGGTGCAGGTGATGTCATCAGCCTGGTGTTGGTTTTCAGGTGACGTCGGTTTTTAATTTTTTTGCGAAGAACGTGTCAATCGTTCTAACACGTTTTGTGCCAGTGGTCTTCAGATGACCACCCTGAATAAACAACATGATTAATTAATTGACTTAATGGGGACATTAAGAATAAATGATCAATTTAAAAAATCAAAACAATACCCGCAAACCAGTATTAATACATGTCTAAAAAATGCAGTGTAAAATATTTGCTCACTTCCGGCTAAACTGTGCGAATATAATGTCATCTGTTTAATAATAAAATATTTTCAATTATTTTCGAGTTTCTAGGAAAAAAATACAAGAAACTGGCCTTTGATTTACTCAAAAACACGGTAAAATTACAGTGTTTACTGGAAAATTAAAGTGTTTACCATAATATTTACTGGTAAATTCCATTGAACACTATGTAATTTCACATTGTTTCTACAGTAAATGGACGCGGACGGCCAGTTTCCAACACAAAATTGATAACTTTAACAACGTACATGATCTAAAATTAAAGACACGATTATTCGAAAGCAAACTTTTAATGTGATTTTGTGTCTTGTAGCAGTTTTGAATGCGCGGGTAGGCGATGGTGCTGCCACCATATTTGAGCTGGAGCGCGCCCAATGCTTGTATTTAATTTTTGTTGACAGCGCTTAAGGCTGTTCGACCCTGGCCTCAGAAAACTGTTATTTTGCACAACTTTAAGACAATTTTTCTTGTCACTGTACGTTTTGTTTCTTTTCAAGAAAATTGTACATATTATTGAATACTTTATAAACTAAATGGCAGACTCAGAATTTTAAATAATGTTATTGTTAATAAGATATCAGTACTATTAGTGAAGGCGTAAAGATGCTCATATTTTCTGTAATAAATTTTTTATTTAAAATTGCTCTCTACTATTTAATAGCATTAGTAAAATTATGCTGAGGAAACTCAAAAAATAAAAAATCCAATAACCCGGTTTTGAAAAAAATGGAATTATGTGATGCGCAAATGCGAATTTTTCAAATAATATTCGTTCGTATTTTTGCGCGTTGGGCCAATATTTAGGCAACTTATTTCACATCCTTGTCTTCTGCTCCCAGCTTCGAGAATCTCAAAGCAATAAACTCGGTAGGGGGTAGGGTAGGGCTCAGGTATAAAGTTGAAACCTCCAGCTTCTTGTTTCAAATATAAATTTGTATGATACTGATTCGTGTAATATAATAACAGAATAAATTCAAAACATTATTGTTTAATTTAAATTGTAATACATTTGTAATTACAAAAATTTGTTGCAGTTACAATATAACATTCAATTATTTAACTCAATATAGCTGATATTAAATTGATACTTACATTTTTGTACTTACCGAGCAAATTAAACAAAATAAACATTACTAAAATTCAACTAAAACAATATGTGTAAACCATAAAAACACATATGAGTTGTAAATGAAATACAAAATATATATTATTACGAGTATCTACAAAAAACAGAAGTATTGGAGTTTTGTAAATGGAATGAAAATTAATATAAGTGATTAATTGTCAATGTGTTACATTTAATACATTAACACAATTTATTGTTTTGAATAAATCATAGTAATCATTTACATTTTTATTAATAATTAGATACTAATAATATACCTAATTACAATTTTTTTAAAATTATAAGTATTATATTTGATTATTTGTTAAAACTAAAATTTTAAAACAATAAATTTTTGGTCATTAAAACGTTGAAAAAGCGCAGAATTATAATCAGTAAATTTATATTGAATAAGCGCCGATCAAAACATTGAATAAGCGCAGATCGTAACATTGAATAAGTGGATTTTTCGAAAATGAGATTTCTAACCATAACAAGTTAGTCCAGATCGTCTTCGAGTATGATGGGGTTAAGTTCAGAAAATATTAGGCAAGAATATTTTCTAGTTTTAAATTTTTTTGTTAAAAATACTCTTCTAGTATGATGGGGTTAATTTCAGAAAAATGTTAGGCAAAAGGCAAAATATTGTAGAAAAAATGTCGTACAATCCCTAAAACCATTGTGCTTTTCAAATGTGTACTTCTGCGCTTATGCAACTACATTTATGCACTTTTCAAATGTTGTTTTATGCGCTCGAAAACACCTTTCTTGCAAGCGTGAGGAACGCACTTGCTTTCCTCCCGCGCGGGAGGAAAAACTCGCTTCCCTCCCTCCATTAGCAAGAGGAAAACACTGCTTTCCGCCCCCGAGTGACGTAAAATATTTTAAACAAGTGATTCAGCATTTTAAATAACTGACTGTACTTCTTTCTCCGATAGTAGATGAGAATAATTAATGTACCCTTGTCTCGTTTCGAGACGAGATTTACTCTAGTCTTGATCTCGATCTTAGTTCGAGAATTTCGATGTCGAATCGTAAGTCTCGAATAAAAAAGTATAGTCAGTTTTTTAAACAGTAAATCTAAACTGCAAACTATACTGTACTAAATATGGTATTAGGTATTACACATATATCATAATAATAATTATATAAACTTACCATTTTTTGAAGCTCGTAATTTCTCGCAGTTTTCTCATTCGTCTTCTGCATGATTTTGTTTTAACCATGTTAACTGTTCACAACACTAATATAACGATAATGAATATAAAATAAAGAATATTCGCAAAAACGTTTTATATCAAGAACAACAACCAATATCACTTTACTATAATAAGACAAGTAATAGAGTAACAAAAAAATACCTTAGGGCATGAATATATACGAATTTAACAGTCAATTCTTAGAACTTGTAAATTTTTTTGGATTAAGTAATTAGGTATAACTGTGTAATTATTGCCAAAGTACAGTTGCAATTTATACGAATTTAACAGTCAATTCTTAGAATTTGGAAAAATTTGTGGATTAAGTAATTAGGTTACACAGTTTCAAAAATATAAGCTTTGTAAGCCCAATTGTACAATTATGTTGATCATGATATTATACATTTTTGAAGCTCGATAGTACTTGTTTGACTATGATTTTTGCGAAGATGATTGCGATTTGTATTAAAACTGTTTTTTGTTAATTAAAAATACTGCTAAATATATACATTTATACTTGATTTTTAGAAATACTCAAATACCTTCCTTCTAGGTATATGATGAGAAGTAAAAATATATTGTGATTTTAAATTTGATATTATGTGTTCTCAAAATAGTTATAAAATATCTAACACACAATTTATTAATATAGGTACCTATAAACAAAAAATAACTGGTGTTTTTGACTAGGTTATGGTAAAGGTGTACCTACTATCCTAATTAATATATTGAATAATTTCATAGGTGGCTTATTTTAATTTTACATGCATATTCAATATTCGTCAGTCGCGTTGTTCATATCATAAGTAAAAGATTTTATTCTTGAGGAGTATTCGTTTCAAAACATTGAATGTTAGAATTCTACCCAAGAGGGATTAAGTTGTAAATGTTATGATTTATGATCATTCTATGAAGAACATTACCGACTGTGTTGTTCGGGTTGTATACCAAAAGGAGATTATTTGAAAACCCAGATGCGAAATTTTTGTTGAGGGTCGAAAAGCCTTAACCGCTTTATTGTCAAATGTAATTTTCTTATTGTGTTTAAATGTTCTTATTTTGCAAATCCGATTATACATTTTGATAATGTTTATAAAATGGAGTCGTTCCTGGTTGAGGGTTATGGTTACATACAATTGCCAAACATTGAAATTCCATCATAAAATGCATACTTACCATAGTTTCTATTTTGATTCTTACAAAAACATTCCGGTTCAATAACTAAACATCGCTGCAATGCAACAATTTGTGAGATCTCTGAATGTCTGAATGATCTCTGAAACGCAGTGCCAACGGAATTAGCTGAACGCAAACTCAGAATCATAAAAGCGGTATCGACTGTCTGCTGCCTTATAGCGTTTTCGATTATCCAGGTTCTATGGGTCTAGAACCGAAGCGAACTAACGTCCTTCAGTCGAATTGACCAATAGGAGATCGAGTTCGCTTAGGTTCTAGAACCGATAATATTATCCCCCAAAAATATTTGATTTGTCTATTTAATAGAATAATAAATCAAACAATAGTTCTTAATTATGTTAGAATTTTTAGTTCTTTGATAATATTTTCTATTTAATTTGTTCAAGAAATTGAGGTGTCGTAAATTGTGTAACTTAACTATTAGGGCCAAAATTAAAAAAAAGGTCCATGCTCTAGGAAGGGTGGGTCTTGACCCCCCCCCTGGATCCGCGCCTGCCACACTGTTGAGGATTTAAGAGTCTTAGCCTATAAAAATATGAAAATTATAATAATAATATTTATAACTTAGACTATAAAACTAACCTTCTCAAAAAAGTAAGCTATTAAAATATCTTCATTAATTCCCTGAACTTTCTATATTATTCTCCACTGGCAAAATAATTCGTATCATTTCTTGTATTTTTCTTTTGATTTTGTCGGGAGTAAATTTGAGGTTGCTTCTGAAACAGCTTTTAAAATATCAGGAAACTCTTCTTGATCCATTTCGAAAATTGAAAATTGTTTATTTACTCGTCGTTATAATATTTTGTTACATGAGCATGTTAACAATGAAAATTTAAAAATAAACAAATCTTACATAGCTTCTTTGATAAAAATATTTATGTACCTAATGGCAAATTTTTATTTAATTTATTTATACTTATTTATTAAGTACACGAAAAAAAAAGCTACGCTACGCACGTACATTAATCTTATACACTCACTAGAAAACTACCACTTTTCTTTACTTATTTAACAATCTACTATTGTCACACACTTAGGTACTTTGCAACACACTTTCGACAAACAGCTGCTTTTAACATTAAAAACAATGTGGGAAGTAAATAGTCGGGAATGCAGTCAATTTTCTTTATTTTCTACACTGCCAACGTTTCGACACCACTTGTGTCTTGTTAAAGGCTACTAGCCTTGACTATTTACTACCCACATCAACTTTCCAGTCGAATATTCATCTTTTCATTAAAAACAATGTAGAAACATGAACTTTCAGAAGCAGGCGTAGAAAAAGAGCTTTAAATCTAGCAAAGAATACTTACAAAATAAAATCATAAATCAATATATAATTCTCGGAAGAAAATTGGTATATATCCATGTACGTTTTTTGTAGTGATTAAATCCTTTCACATTAACACAAAAATAACAACCGTCATGGTAGTTTTTCGGTTCTTTGTATACCATAAGCACACCAAATTTAAGGTTACATGTTTTCCCTTTCGTCCATCCCGACTGGTCTTACAAACCTTATGGGGAACCCATGACCTATCTTGTTTCCCAATCGCGAAACCAAAGTCAGGAAGATAATGTGTGTGTGTTTAAAAAAATCAGTTATATTTCGCCTTTCTTTTTCCATTACTTATTGGCCACAAATGTAGCAGAATGCATCTGGGTGGTTTAGGCAACCTTTGTTGTCGAACTCATATGTATGCAGACGGTTAAAAGTATGTTATTTCTATGCAAATATAATAATGTAAAAACACGTCCGTTTTTCACGGCCTGCTGTAAACAACTAAAACTTGCAAACATGTTTTGACACGTTGTAATAAGTTTACGAGCGTCCAATTAGCTCCACATAAAAATAATAACAGCCAAGTACAAGGGAAAGGTTAAGAATATGTACTAGAAAAAACATAACATAAAAACATAAAAAATTATATGAGACTTAGGGGAAAACTGTTATGTGACTCATGCTCAAATAAAGTGAAATCTAACAAAGTAAAAAACGTTTTTTCAATGACAGACCAATAGAGGAGGTCTTAAGCTTTATTATTTTCTTTCTAAAAAAAGTTTTATGAGATGTATTTTTCTTGAAAAAACTAATGTATAAAAAGGTCTGTCAAGCGTTTATTAACAAAATTAGCCAGGCAAACAAATTTTTTCAAAAACTACATATACTTTTCAATAAACAGTATAAATTTCAATTTGGTGTTTTCAGTTGTAAATTTATTTCATTTCAGTCGATTTCAAAAATTAATTTAAAATAGAATTTAACAAATGATACCTATTCTGCCGGGTTTAAAATAATTTTAAAATGTTTTCATATTGTTCGACCGAGAGGTCGTTTTGCGAGTAAAGAAAAAATGCGAAAATATTATAAAATAAAATAATAGATTGAGAAAATGAAATAAAGCTTACGTGCAAAGCAGGAAGGGTCAGGTGTAGACGCTCTTCACTTCCAGGAGCAATTCTGGAAGACTTCTTATAATAATGGTAGCTCTTTGCTGGCGGAGAGGTAGGAAACTAGGGTGCAGGCCCACAAATAATGCTAAACGGATGTACAAATCTAAACGTAGTTCCGTCTCTAAGCAACAAAGAGTAAAAAAGCGAAAGATAAAAGTGCAACAATGCGACAACAATGTAACTAGATCGAAAGCGAGAAAATATTAGACTGATAAAAGTATGAGCAAATAAAGTTAATTGTAAACAGTAAAATGAATCAAATAAACTATGAACTTATCAAACTCAACAATGAACTGTGCAATGGTGCGATAGTGCAATAATAGACGGAAAATTATTATGCCAGACGGGCTCAAATAAACTATTAAACTGGAAAGGGTGTAGGAAACAAGATAATTTCGCAAACACAATATATATGATTTAATAAACAAGTCAAAGTTGAAATCTAATAAAAAAGCAATCCAAAGCATTTAACAAAATACAGCAAAGTATACGAAATAAATTTGCAGATAAACTATTACCAAATTTAATGCAATACCAGAGAATAAGCAAATAATTGAACTTAAAATAATGCAAATAATTAGTTACGTAAAATATAAACAAAGAAAATTTAGTAAATTTTCACCAATATTTAATGAACACCAAATCGTGAAAAACCATACAGTTTAAATTGGTAAATTTCAACCAAAATTTTATGAACACCAAATTGAACATACAAAAAAAAAAACACCAGAATATAAATCGAATAATAATTAAATAGGTTAAGCAGAATATACGGTTATACGATATGATCAAAAATGAAAGTGTAAGAGCAATAAATTGTGTAGGTTACTTACAAATATGTAGAATTACAAGATATAAATAATGCGGTATATAATACAAACTTCAATTGAGAATTATTGTCCAAAATCCAACAATAGAAATACCATGTGGTTTCAAAAGTGTGATGCGTTTCAACTATGGTTTGTAGCTGAAATAGTAAATGATTTTGCGGCACTAATATTTAAAAGCAAGATGCGTGAAATATTTAGATTTATATAAACTTTTAAATATGAATAAACTTTGAGACCATGTGGTCGTAAAAAGCGTTTTAGGTTAAACGGAGAGAAAATGTGCAAAATACTAAAAGCGTGCGAAAGCGTTGAATAATCAATTGATAATAAAAATTACTAGAGAAAAAGTAACTAAAACTAAGGTGTGTTTTGTAAGGCGCTCGTCAGAATGCGCAAGCTGTCGAGGAAGAGCTCGGTGGACATCAGCTGATGTCAGTGGCGTCTCAACACCTATCATTTGAATATTTTTAATTTTAGGTGTTTTATGAGGTACGAATTTTTCTCATGGGAGCTTGGACTATTATGTTAATTGGCATATTGAACAAAAAACACCCAATTTTGGACTTAGTCTGGCTCTGAGGTACCGAAAAGAAATCCAAGCCTAAGAAATTAAATCGGTACTTTATTCAGCAAAAATATAATCTTGCTGGACAGGTCCAATTCTCTCTGAAAGTGAGAATGCTTACCTGCGTCGAGCTAAATATAATTTGCTTTTCAGGCTAGAAATTTATTTTCTCGAAATGCAATAAATTAATGAATGAAAATGAGCTCCTCGGCCTTTTCAACAAGACATTTGTGGAAGATGCAAGCTTAAATTAATATAAATAAATCTAAAATAAATAAAATATGACGTCATTTTTTGCAAATTAAACCTTGTCCGGAATAATGTGGGGTTTTCGAGGAACTTGTTGCCAGGCAAACGTAAATGTTACATAAGATAATTTTTACCTTTTCTCTGTCTTCAGTTTTTTTTTACATAAGCCAGGTCAGCAGTGTTCTGATGAGTTGTTCATTGGTTTTTGAACTTGTTGCAGTAAACATAACCGTTACATAATATCGTTTTTACCTTTTCTTTGTCTTCACTTTACTTTGCATTACCCATGTCAGCAGTGTTCTGGTGAAAAGTTAATTGCTCTTCTAATTTATAACGCAAACGTTACATAGGCTGGATCATTTTTACCTTTTTTGTCTTCAGTTTTATTTGCATAAGCCAGATCAGAAGTGTTATGATGAGATCTTAATTGTTCTTCTAACTTGTTGTAAGGCAAACGAAACTGTTTCAAGAGATGGATAATTTTTACCACCTTTTCTTATCTTCAATTTTCTTTGCATAAGCCAGAGCAGCAGTGTTCTGATGAGAAGTTAATTGTTCTTCTTACTTGTTGCAATGAAAATGTAACCGTTACATAATTATATCGTTTTTACCGTTTCTTCGTCTTTAGTTTTCTTTGCATAAGCCATGTCAACAACGTTCTGATGAGAAGTTAATTGCTCTTCTAATTTGTAAACGTAAACGTTATATTGGATGAATCTTTATCCTTTTCTTTGTTTTCAGTTTTCTTTACATAAGCCAGATCAGCAGTATTCTGATAATAAGTTAATTATTCTTCTAACTTATTGCAAGGCAAACGTCACCGTTACATAAGAACATAAGATGGATCATTTTTATCACGTTTTCTTTGTCTTTAGTTTTCTTTGCATAAGCCAGATCAGCAGCGTTCTAATGAGATATTAATTTTTGTTTTTCGTTACCTTTTACTGTTATTAATCGCATTTAGAAAATGTCACATTTTGTGCAGGTATGTAGCTTTGGTTTCTTCATTTGTTACTGAGAATAAATTTTGATACACAGAAGTTTGTCACTTTCCCACAATATCATCTGTATATATTAAGTAAGATGGCGGATGCAAAGAACGTGGCAAACGAGAATGAGAGAAAAAACGAAAAGAATTTCTGCAAAAGGTGCCATAAAACAGCTATTAGTGGACCTAAATTCATAAAGTGTAACAGTTTCGCATACTAGTTGTGTTAATACAGCAAAGTGGCCTATATATAGTGATAATATAACAAATTGTTGTGACGAAGTCGTCGATCAAACGGCTGACACTGAAAGTTAGCATGACTCAGATACATCTTTCTCCAGCATAAAAAACGATAATAAAAGTGTAAGTGAACTATATCATTTAAAGGAAATGATAAAACAAAAAGACGATTTGATTTTGTGTCAAAAAAATACTATACAAATTCTAAAAGGTCAATTAGATATATTAAATAAAGTAATCATAAACAATAAAGTAAACCCATCTACACCATCTGTACAAAGTAAGATAAACTCGGAACAAACAAAAACAAATAAGAAGAAGACAAATATCGACTTACCGACAGGTATAAAAAATTTAGTTACAACTCTAAACTTAACCAAACCAATTAGTAAACAGGCAACAAAACAAAATGGAGATATAAAAAAAAAAACCTAAAGAAATCCATAACAATTCTTCCAACAGTTCAATCATAGTAATAAACACCAGTGAACGTGTACCTGTACTAAATAAAGGTAAAACTAATGTAATACATCATCCACCACATAAAAATATGCCAATGTCCGGATTAAACAGTCATAACTCTGACAATAAAAACTGTCCCAAAATTAGCTTATATATATATATATATATATATATATATATATATATATATATATATATATATATATATATATATATATATGTATAGGGTGTTTTTTTTAGACGTGTGGTTTTCAAGTTGGCAATACTTTTTTCGGAGATGGTCTTTTTGACAGCTGTCACTTGATTTATGCTCAGTTTGGTTTGCCATTTCATAATGAATGGCGCTACATGCCATACAGTCAACGAAACAATCACTTGATTGCAGGAAACTTTTGGTGAGCGCATTATCTCGCGTCGTGGATCTGTGGCGTGGCCTCCACGATCGTGCGATTTAACACCGCTGGACTATTTCTTGTGGGGTTATGTGAAGTCGCTTGTCTACGCAGATAAACCAGAGACGATTGACGCCTTGGAAGATAATATTCGGCGCGTTATTGCTGACATACGACATACGGCCCCAATTGCTGCAAAAAATGGTCGGAAATTGGGCCTCTCTGCTGGAATTTATTCGAGCCAGCCGCGGCGGCCACTTGCCCGAAATCATTTTTAAAACATAATGGCAAACCCTTATAAAGCTAAATTCTTGGCCATAACATTAAACTATATGCGTTTTATTTCGTCTTGAAAACCACACGTCTAAAAAAACACCGTATATATAGACTACATCCAGAAACAACCGCTTCGGTAGTCAAGTAGTAGAAGTAGTCAACTATTTAAAACATAAGTTTCCAGAAGTGCAAGCGGAAAAAATAGCAGCAAAATTCCCTCAATATTATTCATCCTTCAAGGTTACTGTCTATTCTACCAATTTTGAAGAAGCGATGAAACCAGAAGTGTGGCCAGAGAACGCTAGTTTCAATCGTTTTTTACATCTGAGGAAAAGAACACTAACCACGATGTGACATATGAACCCATATCTACCCATAATAATGAACATGATTTTTTAATAATGAATTGTCAAGCATTAACTGAGGAAAAAATCAATTTAATTGAAAGTGAATATTTAAATAAGTTTCATGATCTACAGTTAATATGCCTTACAGAAACGTGGAGGCATAATAATAACTTAGACCTCGTAAACTTTACGAACTATACATCAGTGGCCAGCTACTGCAGCATAATCTCAAAAGGAGGTGGTGTAGGCATCTGGGCAAAAAATATCGCGAACATTGCACCAATCGACTTAGAAATATACAATGAAGAGAAAATTATAGAGTCTTGTGGCATCCAATGGAAACCAAATAAAGACATTACTATTATACTTTTAATATGTTATAGGTCCCCTGGTACTAATTTTAATACTTTTTTAGATAAGTTGATTACAATTATGGACCATTTGTATAAACCAAATCTCAAAATTATTGTCAGTGGTAATTTTAATGCAGACCCTATTAGAGACAATATAGATTATAAACACTTCTGTGATATCCTTTTGAGCTATGACTTAAAAAATATTGTGAATCAGCCCACTCGTGGTAAAAATCAACTAGACCACATTTTCACAAATTTTTACATAAACTGTACAGTTATTGAGAACGTCATTTCTGATCATAACACTTTGTTATGTCGCACTGATGTCTTTAATCACAAACATCACAAATATAATGTTTTCTGTTTCAGGAGAGTTTTTGATCCAAATAAGATTGTTAAATTTTATAATGACTTAGAAAACGAAAATTGGGCAGACGTTTTTGAGTGTCAAACAACAGATACCGCCTTTGAAGCTTTTCACACAATATTTCTTTATTAATTCCAGATTCATTTTCCTTTAAAAAAAATGTAGAGTATACCCCGAGAAGGGTTGGGTTAATAGTGAAATTAATTCCTCCAGTCAATTCTTAAAAAATTTATTTCATCTGAAGGAATCATATCCAGCGCTTAATGAGCACTATAAGATAGTTAAGAAACAACATTCCCTTCTAATAGCTACAGTTAAAAAGACTTATTATCAAAAACAGATTTTGAATGCAGACAATATCTCCAAAGGGATATGGAATGTCATAAATTCAGTTAATGTAAAAAATATAAGTCCGGTAAGATCTCACTTAAGCACAACGACAACGTTATAGATGAACCAGAAACAGTCGCAGAAAGCTTCAATGTCTTTTTCAGAGATGCACCCTTATCAGTCATTCAAAATATAACAAAGCATTCAACATCACCTGGGCCGAATAATACGCCTATTCAATCTAATGCCTTCTTTCATATTACTGAAGAGGAATTATTAGCATTAATTAATAACAAGTTAAAAAATAAAAAATCTTCTGGGTCAAATGATGTCCTTTGCTTTCTTATTAAACGTGTAGCCATTACACTAATAAAGCCTTTAACGTATTGTATAAATATATCCTTAGAGAATGGACAGTTTCCAAAATTAATTAAGAAAATAGAAAAATGGTTGATCCTTGCAAAATATGTGATGGTACACACACTGACTACAGTGTTACAACTTCACTACACATCACTCACTAGCTTATTAAGTAAATTAATAGGGCTATTCTGAGCAAATCTGTAAGACCTATAAGTAAATCTGTAACACCTGTAAAGCCTGGTTTATAATGGATGTAATCTGTTACTTCTTCTGTATTTTGTAATATGTGTGATGTGAATGTGTAGTGTGTGGTTCATAATCATTTCAGTAATCTGCTAACTTGACGACATAACCTTTCTTATAACTGTCAGAAATGAATCCGTTTGTTGAATGTTATATAGTTGGATCTGCAATGTGTATAACAATAAATATTGTAGCGAAATAAAATACTCATCAAAATGTAAACAAAGATCAACAAAGAACAAATAGGACTTGCTTACTATTTATTGGGAAAGAGTGAAGAGTAAAGTATGTAATAGAGTGGCTTTATAAAGAGTATGGCTGACTTCAGTAAAGAGTTTAAAAGTTAGATACTGAACTAATTTTTTGTTATCATATTGTTATACAATTAAACATTAATTAATTACACATGTTTTAGAGTCTGAAACCATGGCTACTTGTTTGCAATATAGCGCCTATGGCAACACTCTTTACATATAGTGATACTATAGGAAGTTTTCTTAAAAGTTGGCTAACCTTACTGTTACAGTATAGGTAAACGTCAAATCCAGTGTGATTATGAACCGTAACATAGTAATACCTATAGCTCATGTTAACAGAACACAGAAGAAGTCACCAGTTACATCCATTATAAACCAGCCTTAAGACTTTATAGGTTATATGGAAAGTCTGAGTAGGTCTGTAGCTTATAGGTAACCGTAAATGTCTTACAGTTTCTCGTAAATTTTACAGTTACAGAAGTGCTAGCTATAAGTCCTAAGGTACGTTGTTTTTTCAATGATTTGGCGCAGAATAATGGCAAACATTAAAATATATAATACTTACCTACCTTAACAAACTCTTATTCTAATTTTAGATGCTAACGTTCGTGTGATGAGTAATGACATATTAAACCTTGGTCGAACTGCAAGAGTAATGTATATAAGAGAAAATAATGTTTAATTAATAAAATGAAAATAGTTTCTATTTTGAGTTATTATTAAATTAATTTGAAATAACTATATTATATAACTTAAACAACATAATTTTTATTATTTACATTTTATTTAGATTAAGAAAATACAAAACAAATGCCTATTGAAGGCATTTTTGTTGTATAATTTGCCATCGAACTAGTAACTTTATTTTTGTAGCGTGTTTGTAAAATCAAAGTATGAAGCACATTGAAGTGGGGTTGAGCATGCCCATGCTCAGTGCGTGCGCGCGAGTGTTGCGTATTTCCAATCAGAAAATCTCTAAAAATTGCAAAATAATTATATATACAGCATATTATAATAAAAGAAAGTAAATTTACCATATTCCACTAATTGGTTGTTAAATGAGCCCTATTTCTGGTAGCGTTTAGTTTTTAAACTAGCTTTTCCCATTTTTTATTTACATAATTTTCTCCAAATGTAGGGTTTATTATAAGTACGTACTGCATAATAATTTTCCATAAATGATAAATACATTTCGTATTATTTTAAAAAAACCATTTGAACACGAAACGTCAAATACGAATTAGGACAATAGTAAAGTTTGCAACAAGCTGTATGCAATATCCATTTTTATAAATCTGTAAGTAAACTACTTATAGAATCTCATAAGCTTATAGATTTACAGATTTTTGCTCAGAATTGACCTAATAATCTAACAAATCAGAAACAATAAATTTTGAATTTTGGAGGTAACATAATTCCGTTTTTTAAATTACAAAGTTTTTTTTACCAAACCCTTTACATTTGAAAACATATTTTCAATCAGGTTCGTACTTCATTTTGTACTCTTCATCATTCAAAAAATCGCTATTAATCTGGCCATCAGCTTTGCCTATTCCACTCTGAAGAACTTAGAGATACAGTAGTGTTTGTATTAGGATGGCTAAGTATTGTGGAGGGGTCCAATATATGAATCGACTGTATTACTGCACCATGAGCTTTTTCTTCTTCCTCGTGTCCTTTTTATGTCTTTCTTAGCAGTTGTCTTATTGGATCTTTTACCGAAACTGAGCACATTCCGAGGGGTTTCAATTGAAACATACATCAGTTTTCCATGTTCTTTGAAGAATTGCATGTCCTCATCAACTTTGTATGTAAAGGGATTGTCTCTTGTTTTCTTTAATGATATCTCTTCAAGATGTGAATTCATACAATTCCAGAGGCTTCTTCTTCCATCTTCTATTAGTTGGACATCAGCTGATATCCCTGCTCTTTTCCCATATTCTTTCTCTATCCTCCATAGTCTTCTGACCCCATCAATCCCCAGTCTTAGCCTAAATGAAGCTTCCATTGGGTTTATTGTGAGGTTTGATAAAGTTACTGCAGTACCTTTTGCCACTGAGTATAAGTCATCGTATGGATTTTTTCCTTGTGGTCTGATAGCAGATGTTTCGACTCCAAATTGTGATACAAATTGTCCGTCCATGTACCATGAAGTATATTCTCCAATAGTTTCCATGCAAAATAATGTCTTGTCTTGAAATTAATTCCTATTAAACTTAGATTTTGTCTATTAAGCTCAATACACTTTTTGATACTTTTTATCTTATCAGCCATATAAACTGACATTGAGTCATCACTAGATCTTAATGTTATCACTCTCATGTGTATCGGATTCATCCTGTAATTAACTGCTATTAATCCCAGAGTGGTAGAAGCCGAATAAAGCATACCCGTTAACGTTCCTGGTCTAGCTTGTAGGTAAAATCATTCAGCATCATTTTATCTTTCAGTTTTTCTTGTCTTCAGATATTATTGGGCCAACACCTAATTTTTCTTGTTTGTAGATAATGGCATAAAGTTGCTATATCAGAAAACAAACTTCCCATCTTACTTTGTTGAGGTATACCCATCAATTCTCTTACCTTCTTTGAAAACATCACTGTATGCATAATCATGGAAGTTAGCTGGTGCTAGACATTCGTTGAATTTGGATGCATCTTCGGTCCATTGTGTGGTTACTTTCTACACATCATCATCTAACCTTATATCTGATAAGTTTTTTGTGATTTTTGTTTTTTTCTCTTCCCCACCTATTGGTATTGTGTTGCCTTTAGTTTCTTTAGCTAGTTCTAAGTGAAACTCTTCTATCTTATCAGCCAGAGTCCTTAAAGGGTCTGGCTGTCCTATTTCAAAAAGAGTTTATTTAAATTAAATAAACATATCTCTGATTGTAGTTCAGAAATGTAATTCGTTGTTTTTTCTTCGAGCGATGGGTGGAGGGAGGGGGATTTGTAGAGGGTGAGAGAGAAAATTTATTGTATATTCGTAACTGGAATGGATTCAAGTAAATGAGACCCTCACTTCGCTCGTGTTCCATAAAACCGCTCATGTGGGATAATAATCTTCCCGCATTTGATTCGTAAATAATTATTACGTTATTTTAATACGATGATAATAGGTGTAGTAAAAAGTAATCCATTATTTTTTGCATGAAATTGAAGCCTTTATTTATAATTATAAGAATAAAACACTCGGTCATGTCCAAAATTAATGATTGTTTTTATTAATATATATATATATATATATATATATATATATATATATATATATATATATATATATATATATATATATATATTTCGGTTGTTACACCATCTTCAGAATATACTACAATAACATTACAAGATAAAATACATGAATAATATTCATCTAATCAAAAATATTGAATACATATAATGAACCCATAATTTATTGGTATTTTATGATTATACAAATTAACGTACATAAATTGACTTTTAGCTTTCTGTAACATAACAAATAAAAGTACAATACTAAAAACAGAATTGTTGACTCTTCTGTATTAATAAAATTAACATACATATTTATGAAATAAATATTTTAACCTCACAACGAACAAAAATCAACTTGATTACCAAGTCACGAGTGACTAAATATGCTTTACGTATGTGTATCGTATAAGATTTTATGTACGATAGAATTTAAATAACTCGAAAAATATAAAAAAATCCTTTTAAATTTGAATTAGGATTAAAACAAGTTTGCTTTGACATGAAAATTTTCACGTTAGTTACCGATTGTTGTGCGGATGTTTTTTTTCAAACATGTCAAATAATTAAGTTTTGCGTCGAATGTGGTTTGTTCTTGGTGCAAAAGGATAAAAAAAATCAAGAATATTATTAGATTGTGTTATTATTATTGGACGACGAGGGACCTCTTACTCCACCAGTAATTGTTAAAGCAGCAGAAAATGCAAGTTTGGATTTGTTGCCTGCCAAATCAAAAAAATTATACGAAGCTGTATATGCTCGCTTTAAACAGTGGTGTTTTAATAAAAAAGCTAAAAGCACAACAGAAAATGTCCTTTTGGCATATTTTTCCGAGCGACGAAATCAAGTAAAACCTACTTCTCTATGGTCTGAGTATTCCATGATAAAAACATGCGTCTTAGTCAAGGAAAACGTTAAAATTTAAAATTTCGGCAAGTTAACAGCATTTAAAAAAAAAATCTATTGGTTATAAGGCCAAAAAATCCAAGATTTTATCGAGAGATCACAAATAAATTTTTAGAGGAGGCACCAAATTTACATTATTTAATGATGAAGGTAAATTTAATATACACTATATAATTTCACTCTCTCATTTTGAATATTTTTTTTAAATACCTAATTATTTATATTTTATTCAGGTCGCCCTTATTTTCGGAATCGCCGGTGCATGCCGACGGGAAGAATTGAAAAATATCGCACTGGATGATATAACTTACAAGAAGGACTTAATATTATCGTGAAAATTCTTAAAACAAAAAATTATAAAGAGAGAAGTTTTGTCATTATCGAAAGCGACGAAAATTAAAAATATTAATATGACGAAATTTATACAAGAATATGCTGCTCTTCGGCCATCCAACACGAATCATAATAGATTCTTTGTTAATTATAGACACGACCTTAACCTGTAGGAATGAATACTTTCGGTGCAATTCCTGGCAATATTGCAAAATTTCTGAAATTAGAAAATGCTGAAGCTTATACGAGCCATAGTTTCAGACGTAGTTCTGCTACATTACTTGCAGACGGAGGAGGTGATACTCTTTCCTTAAAAGACTTGGAGGATGGAGTTCTTCTACGGTCGCTGAGGGGTATGTGGAAGATTCGCTTGATAGCAAGATAAAAATTGCAAAAACTATTATGCAACCTCAGTCGAAGACGTCAATTTTACACACTATCGTAGATGTTACATTCAAGATTCCGATGAGTCCCGAGCAGCAGATAGTGTGCTCGAGCCGCCATATTGAAAAAAAAAATTCAAAAAAACTCGGTAACTTTAAATTTTACGCTAAATATTGTTATTATAATATTGTAGCTTAAAAATTTTGTACAAAAAGATGCCATCACTTTTTTACATAGAACTAATAGTTTACGAGAAAATATATTTTGGTAGAACGAAGCTAATTAAATCATGCTTTAACTTTGTTTCTTGACACAAAAACGGCTGTAACTTGCGAACGGATAGAAAAAACGGTTTCCGGTTTGAAGCATTATTATTTTTAATTTTTCAAGGGGGGCTGGTTAAGCCGCAATTTAATGTTGACACAAAAAATACACTAACATTTTTATAATTTCATGATGATGTCTGTGTGTGTGTGTGTGTGTGTGTGTGTGTGTGTGTGTGTGTGTGTGTGTGTGTGTGTGTGTGTGTGTGTGTGTGTGTGTGTGTGTGTGTGTGTGTGTGTGTGTGTGTGTGTGTGTGTGTGTGTGTGTGTGTGTGTGTGTGTGTGTGTGTGTGTGTGTGTGTGTGTGTGTGTGTGTGTGTGTGTGTGTGTGTGTGTGTGTGTGTGTGTGTGTGTGTGTGTGTGTGTGTGTGTGTGTGTGTGTGTGTGTGTGTGTGTGTGTGTGTGTGTGTGTGTGTGTGTGTGTGTGTGTGTGTGTGTGTGTGTGTGTGTGTGTGTGTGTGTGTGTGTGTGTGTGTGTGTGTGTGTGTGTGTGTGTGTGTGTGTGTGTGTGTGTGTGTGTGTGTGTGTGTGTGTGTGTGTGTGTGTGTGTGTGTGTGTGTGTGTGTGTGTGTGTGTGTGTGTGTGTGTGTGTGTGTGTGTGTGTGTGTGTGTGTGTGTGTGTGTGTGTGTGTGTGTGTGTGTGTGTGTGTGTGTGTGTGTGTGTGTGTGTGTGTGTGTGTGTGTGTGTGTGTGTGTGTGTGTGTGTGTGTGTGTGTGTGTGTGTGTGTGTGTGTGTGTGTGTGTGTGTGTGTGTGTGTGTGTGTGTGTGTGTGTGTGTGTGTGTGTGTGTGTGTGTGTGTGTGTGTGTGTGTGTGTGTGTGTGTGTGTGTGTGTGTGTGTGTGTGTGTGTGTGTGTGTGTGTGTGTGTGTGTGTGTGTGTGTGTGTGTGTGTGTGTGTGTGTGTGTGTGTGTGTGTGTGTGTGTGTGTGTGTGTGTGTGTGTGTGTGTGTGTGTGTGTGTGTGTGTGTGTGTGTGTGTGTGTGTGTGTGTGTGTGTGTGTGTGTGTGTGTGTGTGTGTGTGTGTGTGTGTGTGTGTGTGTGTGTGTGTGTGTGTGTGTGTGTGTGTGTGTGTGTGTGTGTGTGTGTGTGTGTGTGTGTGTGTGTGTGTGTGTGTGTGTGTGTGTGTGTGTGTGTGTGTGTGTGTGTGTGTGTGTGTGTGTGTGTGTGTGTGTGTGTGTGTGTGTGTGTGTGTGTGTGTGTGTGTGTGTGTGTGTGTGTGTGTGTGTGTGTGTGTGTGTGTGTGTGTGTGTGTGTGTGTGTGTGTGTGTGTGTGTGTGT
This sequence comes from Agonum fuliginosum, assembly GCA_947534325.1. Lineage (NCBI taxonomy): Eukaryota > Metazoa > Arthropoda > Insecta > Coleoptera > Carabidae > Agonum > Agonum fuliginosum. The sequence continues at coordinate 9,093,210 of OX384046.1, forward strand.
GTGTGTGTGTGTGTGTGTGTGTGTGTGTGTGTGTGTGTGTGTGTGTGTGTGTGTGTGTGTGTGTGTGTGTGTGTGTGTGTGTGTGTGTGTGTGTGTGTGTGTGTGTGTGTGTGTGTGTGTGTGTGTGTGTGTGTGTGTGTGTGTGTGTGTGTGTGTGTGTGTGTGTGTGTGTGTGTGTGTGTGTGTGTGTGTGTGTGTGTGTGTGTGTGTGTGTGTGTGTGTGTGTGTGTGTGTGTGTGTGTGTGTGTGTGTGTGTGTGTGTGTGTGTGTGTGTGTGTGTGTGTGTGTGTGTGTGTGTGTGTGTGTGTGTGTGTGTGTGTGTGTGTGTGTGTGTGTGTGTGTGTGTGTGTGTGTGTGTGTGTGTGTGTGTGTGTGTGTGTGTGTGTGTGTGTGTGTGTGTGTGTGTGTGTGTGTGTGTGTGTGTGTGTGTGTGTGTGTGTGTGTGTGTGTGTGTGTGTGTGTGTGTGTGTGTGTGTGTGTGTGTGTGTGTGTGTGTGTGTGTGTGTGTGTGTGTGTGTGTGTGTGTGTGTGTGTGTGTGTGTGTGTGTGTGTGTGTGTGTGTGTGTGTGTGTGTGTGTGTGTGTGTGTGTGTGTGTGTGTGTGTGTGTGTGTGTGTGTGTGTGTGTGTGTGTGTGTGTGTGTGTGTGTGTGTGTGTGTGTGTGTGTGTGTGTGTGTGTGTGTGTGTGTGTGTGTGTGTGTGTGTGTGTGTGTGTGTGTGTGTGTGTGTGTGTGTGTGTGTGTGTGTGTGTGTGTGTGTGTGTGTGTGTGTGTGTGTGTGTGTGTGTGTGTGTGTGTGTGTGTGTGTGTGTGTGTGTGTGTGTGTGTGTGTGTGTGTGTGTGTGTGTGTGTGTGTGTGTGTGTGTGTGTGTGTGTGTGTGTGTGTGTGTGTGTGTGTGTGTGTGTGTGTGTGTGTGTGTGTGTGTGTGTGTGTGTGTGTGTGTGTGTGTGTGTGTGTGTGTGTGTGTGTGTGTGTGTGTGTGTGTGTGTGTGTGTGTGTGTGTGTGTGTGTGTGTGTGTGTGTGTGTGTGTGTGTGTGTGTGTGTGTGTGTGTGTGTGTGTGTGTGTGTGTGTGTGTGTGTGTGTGTGTGTGTGTGTGTGTGTGTGTGTGTGTGTGTGTGTGTGTGTGTGTGTGTGTGTGTGTGTGTGTGTGTGTGTGTGTGTGTGTGTGTGTGTGTGTGTGTGTGTGTGTGTGTGTGTGTGTGTGTGTGTGTGTGTGTGTGTGTGTGTGTGTGTGTGTGTGTGTGTGTGTGTGTGTGTGTGTGTGTGTGTGTGTGTGTGTGTGTGTGTGTGTGTGTGTGTGTGTGTGTGTGTGTGTGTGTGTGTGTGTGTGTGTGTGTGTGTGTGTGTGTGTGTGTGTGTGTGTGTGTGTGTGTGTGTGTGTGTGTGTGTGTGTGTGTGTGTGTGTGTGTGTGTGTGTGTGTGTGTGTGTGTGTGTGTGTGTGTGTGTGTGTGTGTGTGTGTGTGTGTGTGTGTGTGTGTGTGTGTGTGTGTGTGTGTGTGTGTGTGTGTGTGTGTGTGTGTGTGTGTGTGTGTGTGTGTGTGTGTGTGTGTGTGTGTGTGTGTGTGTGTGTGTGTGTGTGTGTGTGTGTGTGTGTGTGTGTGTGTGTGTGTGTGTGTGTGTGTGTGTGTGTGTGTGTGTGTGTGTGTGTGTGTGTGTGTGTGTGTGTGTGTGTGTGTGTGTGTGTGTGTGTGTGTGTGTGTGTGTGTGTGTGTGTGTGTGTGTGTGTGTGTGTGTGTGTGTGTGTGTGTGTGTGTGTGTGTGTGTGTGTGTGTGTGTGTGTGTGTGTGTGTGTGTGTGTGTGTGTGTGTGTGTGTGTGTGTGTGTGTGTGTGTGTGTGTGTGTGTGTGTGTGTGTGTGTGTGTGTGTGTGTGTGTGTGTGTGTGTGTGTGTGTGTGTGTGTGTGTGTGTGTGTGTGTGTGTGTGTGTGTGTGTGTGTGTGTGTGTGTGTGTGTGTGTGTGTGTGTGTGTGTGTGTGTGTGTGTGTGTGTGTGTGTGTGTGTGTGTGTGTGTGTGTGTGTGTGTGTGTGTGTGTGTGTGTGTGTGTGTGTGTGTGTGTGTGTGTGTGTGTGTGTGTGTGTGTGTGTGTGTGTGTGTGTGTGTGTGTGTGTGTGTGTGTGTGTGTGTGTGTGTGTGTGTGTGTGTGTGTGTGTGTGTGTGTGTGTGTGTGTGTGTGTGTGTGTGTGTGTGTGTGTGTGTGTGTGTGTGTGTGTGTGTGTGTGTGTGTGTGTGTGTGTGTGTGTGTGTGTGTGTGTGTGTGTGTGTGTGTGTGTGTGTGTGTGTGTGTGTGTGTGTGTGTGTGTGTGTGTGTGTGTGTGTGTGTGTGTGTGTGTGTGTGTGTGTGTGTGTGTGTGTGTGTGTGTGTGTGTGTGTGTGTGTGTGTGTGTGTGTGTGTGTGTGTGTGTGTGTGTGTGTGTGTGTGTGTGTGTGTGTGTGTGTGTGTGTGTGTGTGTGTGTGTGTGTGTGTGTGTGTGCGTGTGTGCGTGTGTGTGTGTGTTTGTGTGTGTTTGTGTGTGTGTGTTTGTGTGTGTTTGTGTGTGTGTGTTTGTGTGTGTGTGTGTTTGTGTGTGTTTGTGTGTGTGTGTTTGTGTGTGTGTGTGTGTGTGTGTGTGTGTGTGTGTGTGTGTGTGTGTGTGTAGTTACGTGGTCAGGGCCGGATTTTTGTCAGTCGCATAACTCAAATACGAATTACCCAAAAATTTTGATATTTAGTATTTTACAATTGTATACGAATAGGAAGAGCTCATTAGATTTTGGTACAAATATCTTGACCGGAAGTGATATTTTTTTAAGATTGATAAGATTAAGTGTCAAAAATTTCTATAAATTTGGATAAATCTAGTATTTATTTGTAATAAGAATAAGAGGAAAAGTTATTTGCAATTTACGTTATAAAAAAATTGTCTTTATCTGGTAGCATTAAAGAACTGCAGTAAAATTTAAAAAATAAATTTATCAAGTAAAACGTTGAAATCTTGTATTCCATGTTCGGTTGATTTTTGTTTCTGCATAAAAAATATTGACAGGTGAGACGGGTGACAAGTAGGCATACTAGCGCTATATAAGTAAGCTATTAAATGTAGTAACTGAACGGAGGATGGCTTCAACACAGAAGAGTTTTCGTGTGAATGAATCTTTTGATGCAGGTGATTTACTAATTTCTGTGTTTGGATATTTTAGATTTTTATTTGTATATTTTAAATGGGCACCGGATTGTACGTATACATTTCTGTTTAAATTCTAGATATGGCGGAAGGTTGTGTGATGGCCACGTCAGATTTTTTTTCTTTATTTTATGTAATTTTCCTGAACTACGACCGTTTTCGCTTGACGTTTTCGTAACAGATTCACTTTTCTTCACCAGTCACGATCCGCTTCAGAAATGGGTCGATATTAATGCGATTCGCGGATGGAAATTCGGTCCACGAGGTTTTTTTGAGTTAACTCGTGTGGCACTCATACATCGAACTTTTTTGTATTCACCCTTATTCAAATGGTTCCAAACGGTTTTTTGTGCAATGTTTAGCTCCTGGGCAATCGAAATAGTGCTTACTGACGGGTCGGACATGACGATTTCCAAGTTTCTATCGACATTTTCGACAATTGGCCTTCCACAGCGTGGTGTATCTTTGACATCGAAACTACCAGAACGGAATCGACGAAACCAAAATTGCGCGTAATTGGCTGTTACAGTATCAGGACCATAAACACTATTCACATTTTCAGCCGCCTGGCTTGGGTTTTCGCCTTTTTCGAAGAAAAACTCTAAATTATGGTGTATTTTTTCTTTGTTGGTGTCCATCTTTGACGCGCGCTCAAACAAAACTAATTTAACCAATTACAAAACTGTCATAGAAGTTTATTTGTACGAAATCTCGTCTTTCTAACGCCATAAATTGTAACCCGATTGGACTTCTACAACGCGAGATACAGATTACTAAATCCATCTATTGAAAAATAATGGATTTCATTTTATTTTATTTTATTTCAATATAATGTGCTTGTTAGTATGGTATGAGGTCGGTTAATTCTGGAATCGTAGGTGGAAGATGGGTAAATCCTGATATGGTGTTGTACCACGGCCGTCTCTATTTATCAGGCCGGAGTCTTCACACTGGCAACAGCTCTAGTGGTCCTATGAGCGCTATATGTTGTATGTGAAAATATGAAGTAAAAACCTGTATTTTATAAAATTTTCGAGTGTATAATAATTGGACAAAATTATAAAATAAATAACAATATAATAACGCTTACAATATAATAATATGAATTACAACAATGCTTTGAAGTCGATAAGATCTTCAAAACTAAACTAATTGTATAATTAGAAGAAACATAATTCAAAATTAATTGTAAATAATAGTGAAATAAACATACATCAAATTTATATTACACATAATATTATTTAAAATATAATAGAAATAATTATTTAAAATATTATGAACAAATTATTTTCATTTTAGCTTTGTTGAACATTTTTGGTTTTGTTTGTGTTATCAAAAATAATTATTTATTAAAATACAATAACACACCAACGTTTCGACTTCAATTAAGTCCTCTTCAGGGTGCTAAGTCAAACATACAAGAAAACACATTAAAAATAAATTTACATTATTCAGGTAGGTACACTTACATAATTGTCAAAAACTAAAATATAGAAATTGTCATTATATAAAATTTGTTACAGAAAATGTTCGTCCAAAAGAAATAAAATAAATTGAAACACACACACATCATTCAATCAAGTACAAACAACTAACTTACGCATGATAAAACCAAAAAGTGTGTGTGTGTGTGTGTGTGTGTGTGTGTGTGTGTGTGTGTGTGTGTGTGTGTGTGTGTGTGTGTGTGTGTGTGTGTGTGTGTGTGTGTGTGTGTGTGTGTGTGTGTGTGTGTGTGTGTGTGTGTGTGTGTGTGTGTGTGTGTGTGTGTGTGTGTGTGTGTGTGTGTGTGTGTGTGTGTGTGTGTGTGTGTGTGTGTGTGTGTGTGCGTGTGTGCGTGTGTGTGTGTGTTTGTGTGTGTTTGTGTGTGTGTGTTTGTGTGTGTTTGTGTGTGTGTGTTTGTGTGTGTGTGTGTTTGTGTGTGTTTGTGTGTGTGTGTTTGTGTGTGTGTGTGTGTGTGTGTGTGTGTGTGTGTGTGTGTGTGTGTGTGTGTAGTTACGTGGTCAGGGCCGGATTTTTGTCAGTCGCATAACTCAAATACGAATTACCCAAAAATTTTGATATTTAGTATTTTACAATTGTATACGAATAGGAAGAGCTCATTAGATTTTGGTACAAATATCTTGACCGGAAGTGATATTTTTTTAAGATTGATAAGATTAAGTGTCAAAAATTTCTATAAATTTGGATAAATCTAGTATTTATTTGTAATAAGAATAAGAGGAAAAGTTATTTGCAATTTACGTTATAAAAAAATTGTCTTTATCTGGTAGCATTAAAGAACTGCAGTAAAATTTAAAAAATAAATTTATCAAGTAAAACGTTGAAATCTTGTATTCCATGTTCGGTTGATTTTTGTTTCTGCATAAAAAATATTGACAGGTGAGACGGGTGACAAGTAGGCATACTAGCGCTATATAAGTAAGCTATTAAATGTAGTAACTGAACGGAGGATGGCTTCAACACAGAAGAGTTTTCGTGTGAATGAATCTTTTGATGCAGGTGATTTACTAATTTCTGTGTTTGGATATTTTAGATTTTTATTTGTATATTTTAAATGGGCACCGGATTGTACGTATACATTTCTGTTTAAATTCTAGATATGGCGGAAGGTTGTGTGATGGCCACGTCAGATTTTTTTTCTTTATTTTATGTAATTTTCCTGAACTACGACCGTTTTCGCTTGACGTTTTCGTAACAGATTCACTTTTCTTCACCAGTCACGATCCGCTTCAGAAATGGGTCGATATTAATGCGATTCGCGGATGGAAATTCGGTCCACGAGGTTTTTTTGAGTTAACTCGTGTGGCACTCATACATCGAACTTTTTTGTATTCACCCTTATTCAAATGGTTCCAAACGGTTTTTTGTGCAATGTTTAGCTCCTGGGCAATCGAAATAGTGCTTACTGACGGGTCGGACATGACGATTTCCAAGTTTCTATCGACATTTTCGACAATTGGCCTTCCACAGCGTGGTGTATCTTTGACATCGAAACTACCAGAACGGAATCGACGAAACCAAAATTGCGCGTAATTGGCTGTTACAGTATCAGGACCATAAACACTATTCACATTTTCAGCCGCCTGGCTTGGGTTTTCGCCTTTTTCGAAGAAAAACTCTAAATTATGGTGTATTTTTTCTTTGTTGGTGTCCATCTTTGACGCGCGCTCAAACAAAACTAATTTAACCAATTACAAAACTGTCATAGAAGTTTATTTGTACGAAATCTCGTCTTTCTAACGCCATAAATTGTAACCCGATTGGACTTCTACAACGCGAGATACAGATTACTAAATCCATCTATTGAAAAATAATGGATTTCATTTTATTTTATTTTATTTCAATATAATGTGCTTGTTAGTATGGTATGAGGTCGGTTAATTCTGGAATCGTAGGTGGAAGATGGGTAAATCCTGATATGGTGTTGTACCACGGCCGTCTCTATTTATCAGGCCGGAGTCTTCACACTGGCAACAGCTCTAGTGGTCCTATGAGCGCTATATGTTGTATGTGAAAATATGAAGTAAAAACCTGTATTTTATAAAATTTTCGAGTGTATAATAATTGGACAAAATTATAAAATAAATAACAATATAATAACGCTTACAATATAATAATATGAATTACAACAATGCTTTGAAGTCGATAAGATCTTCAAAACTAAACTAATTGTATAATTAGAAGAAACATAATTCAAAATTAATTGTAAATAATAGTGAAATAAACATACATCAAATTTATATTACACATAATATTATTTAAAATATAATAGAAATAATTATTTAAAATATTATGAACAAATTATTTTCATTTTAGCTTTGTTGAACATTTTTGGTTTTGTTTGTGTTATCAAAAATAATTATTTATTAAAATACAATAACACACCAACGTTTCGACTTCAATTAAGTCCTCTTCAGGGTGCTAAGTCAAACATACAAGAAAACACATTAAAAATAAATTTACATTATTCAGGTAGGTACACTTACATAATTGTCAAAAACTAAAATATAGAAATTGTCATTATATAAAATTTGTTACAGAAAATGTTCGTCCAAAAGAAATAAAATAAATTGAAACACACACACATCATTCAATCAAGTACAAACAACTAACTTACGCATGATAAAACCAAAAAGTTATGAACTAAAAAAACCAATAATTAACCAATCACAGCCAAGACTTATGTGCAACAGTGTGTACAATTAAATAAATAAAGACAGAAACCAAATCACAGAAATTATCACAGATAAGCTATTATTACTCAAACTACTCCTAAACTTCATAACAGTGCACCATAATGTTTTTCTAAAATACCGCTATAAATTGTGCTCAGATTCTGGATATCAGTTTGAGCATTTATGGTCTCTTTATCCCTGTGTATGTGAAGCATTTCTAATGTCAACCGTTTGTGTAAACTTCGTTCTGACGTTAAGATCTTGGTTTCATCAAAATCGAAGTTGTGCTTCTCTGTCTGGCAATGGTGAACTAAGGCACATTTCCCAGCACTGTTGGTCTTCTCTGCGTTCCTTTTATGCTCTCTTAACCTAGTTTCCAGGTATCTCTTCGTCTGCCCTATATATACCTTATTGCAATCATTGCAAGGTATCCTATAAACTACATTGGATTTTTTATGTTTTTCTATAGGATATTTTGTGTTGCTGAATAAATTCCCAACAGTTTTATGTTGTTTAAATGTAATGTTTGTGCTCAAATGTCTAGTGATTGTGTGTCTTATGTGGTGGGATAGATTATCAATGTAGGGAATGGTATTGTAATGTAAGATAGGATTAAGAGGTGGTTTTGGAGTTTTGGAATTATTGTTGTTGAGGATTCTATTGATAAGGGTTTTAGGATAATTGTTTATGAGAAGTATTTGTTTTATCTGCATGTCTACTTCCCTGTGGAAACATTCTGACGATAAACTACGAGCGCGATTTTTTAAATTTACCGCCAAGTTCACTAATTGATGAGTGGGATGGTGTGATCGGTAATTCAGATACCGTGTGGTGGATGTTGGTTTCCTGTACCATTTTGACAAGATGCTGTCATCTGCTGTGCTGTGCTGTGCATTTAGTTTATTACTAAATTATGTAGGTAGGTAAACAAGAGACAGAGACGATCGAACTCTAAACACGGCTACCGCGCTTTGAATACTCGTAATGGAGCGTGTACGCAATGAATTTAGTTTCTAAGTTAAATATCTCACGATACAATCAAGATATCGTTATGATTCTTTCAAAAAAATAAAATATAAATCTTTCTCAACAATTCGTACGCATATACTATATGCCTATTTTAACAAATACAAAAGTTAGCAGCATACTACTTTTTTACATCATTTATGAACATAGCATCTTTCAAATAATTGGTAAAATTTTATTATAAACAATTTTCAATTGAAAGTTTATTTTTGTTAAGAACATTGTTATGAAAATAACTGGTAAAAATTTCATTACGATATCAGCAGTAGTTTCTGAGTTATTAAAAAATAAATGGAAAAAGTACTATGTACTGAATATAAATAATTTCTCTAGAGCAGTTTGCATGTTTGAAGGTTTTGATTTTAGGTTTACTATTGAACTATTGTTATGTTATGTTTATTTAGAACTGGTTTTAATTTTGAGTGAACATTTTTATGATATGGAATTGATACATAGTGTTGGTTTTCTGTTATGTGTTTGTATATTTTATTTTTAATTAAGTAGTTTAGTTTTTTCTTTTTATAAAAGGTTTCTAAATCTGTTAATGGAAAATTATTGTTAAGTCCTATTGTGATTATTGTATTGTATTGATTCTGAAATGTAATTGTTTTTTGATAATGGTGTGGTTATTAGTCTGTGGAACAAATAATTGAAAGATCCTTGTTTTATTTTTGGATTATGATATGAATTTTTTGGAATTATTATGTCTGTTGTTGTAGGTTTTCTATAAATGTTGAATTCTATTTTGTTATTGATGTTATGAAGTGTTAAATCTAAAAAGTTTAATTTGTGTTCTGATTCTAATTCTAGTGTGAATTTTATTTCTGATAAATTATTTATATTATTGTGAAATGATTCTAATTCGACTAAAGTGCCTGTCCATAATATACAAATGTCATCTATGTATCTTTTCCAAAATATAATATTTTTACTTAATGGGTCTTCCATATTTTTTTCTTCTGAGTTATCTATGTAAATATTTGCTAATAAACCACTAATAGGGTTGCCCATAGGTAGTCCATCTTCTAATTTATATAGTTTATTTTGAAAAGTAAAAACGTTTTGATCGGTTGTAATTTTGAATAATTCTATAATATTGTTGATGTCTGTTTGATCAAGTTTATATTTATCTATGAAATTGGCGTTATTCTGTAATAATTCTGATATTATGGTAATGGTTTCTGTAACTGGAATATTAGTATAAAGATTCATTATATCAAATAAAGCATGATGAATTCTCTGTTCTTGTTTAATGGTGTTATTCAAATCAGTAATTAAATCTTTTGAGTCTTTAATAGAATGTGGTGAGTTATAATTAGCGTATGTTATTAGAATTTTGTTTAGTGATTTTGCTAATTTATGTGCTGGAGCAGTTACTGAAGATGTGATTGGGCTAATAGATTTTTCTTGTTTGTCCAATTTTATTAAACTATAAAGTGTTGGCGTTGGGGCGGATGGATTTTTTTGAATAATATCATGTGTTCGGATGTTAAATTTAGCTAGAGTTGAAGAGCAATTATTAATAGAACGTCTAAGTTTAGTGTTGTATTGTGTTATGGATTTTTATTAATTAAATGTATGTTATTTTCATTAAAGAATTTTAGAGTTTTTTCTATATAATCTGTTGTATTTAGAATTACTAAGCCTGCATTTTTATCTGCTTTAGTGACTGTTAAATTATTATCTGATATCTTTTGTTGTAATGATTTTACACTTTTTGAAATGTTCTTTTTATAGGATTCTGTTTGTGTTTATAGTCTTCTCGCTCACTTACCACTTCCATAAGGCTACGAGGGGTTGTTTTTATATTCCCGGACTGGGCTATTTTGAATTTTGATGCAATTTTTCATTATGCTGTTTTTTAATCACATATGCCTTGGTAACTTGTGTGGCAATTTACAAAACAATTGCAACATTATTAATTTTATTATCTGTCAGTTTGTGTCGTCGCGCGTTGTATATGTATCGAAATGAATAAAATCGAATAACGGGCTGTTATAAAATTCCTTACAAAATAAGTAAAACCTCCAAACATTATTCTTGAAGAAATGTTGGCTGTATACGGGGATGATTGCCCTTCTAAGTCAACTATTTGCGACTGTTCAAAATTGTTTAAACATGGTCGAGAGTCACTGGATGATGATCCCCGTCCAGGGCGCCCTGTTGACGTGATCACTTCATATGTTGTTGAAAAAACCAAGTGTTTGGTACTGGAGGATGCAAGACTAAAGAAACGACAATTATTAGCAGTTAGCAATTAGAGTATTATGCAAACCTGATGCACAAGTCCAGACTTTCATAAGCTGCTGTAGCTGATTGTGGCTTCGAAGAAATTGAACATCCGCCTTATAGTCCAGATCTAGCACTCAGTGACTATTTTTTGTTCCCAAATTTAAAAAAAAACACTAAGGGGGACAAAATTTAGGGACAATGACGAACTTATGGCAGCTGTTGAGGGCCATTTTGCGGAAAAACCAAATGAATATTTTTATACTGGATTAAAATGTTATTGAACCGGTGTTATAACTGTATTCAAAAGCAGGGGAAATATATTGAAAAATATATTTTTTTTGTTGCTCTAGTCTTTTGTTTTCATGCCTAGTCCGGGAATATAAAAACGACCCCTCGTATGTTCAATGTCTGCTTTTAAATTCTTGTTGTTTGGATGGTTGTAAATTTGAGTTTCAAGTTCTATGGATATTTTTGTTAAGTTAGGTTGTTTGATGGGTGGCGGAGCAAATTTGTGGCCTAGTTGTAGTAGATTTTCTTCTGTTGTTGAGAAATTGGTTGTAGATCGATTTTTTGTTCTTAGTGGGAAAATATGATGATTCTTCTGTTTTATAGATTGTATTTTTTGTTGTTGTTGTTGCTGTTTGTCTCTATCTTCTTTCTTCTTTTTGTTTAAGAGGTTGTTAAGTTTGTTTCTTCTTATTTGATCAGATTTGAAGTTGTTATATATTGTTTCTTCTTCTAGGTCGTTGATGAGTATTTCGTATTCTAAATCTACTATGTACATTCTCATTGTTTTGTGAAATTCGGACCACTAGCCTTGTTGTCATATAATGCCCGCTCCGGCCTGATAAATAGAGTTAATAATGATAATAATAGTTCTCGTTAGAAGATAATGTCGCAGTTACGAGTTACGCAGTTAAAATTTCTGACAGTCTGTATTTGTATTTGTGAATGTACGGTAAGTCAGACTGGCTTTGTAGGTGTCGCTGTCAGTAATAAGTCTTACTCAGATGTTTTGAAATCGTTGTAACGGAATAAGTGCTGTTTTCGACGTATAACAACACACTAGACATATGTAAGTGAGCGTAAGGTTAATGATTGATGTATAGATGAGCTTTTTATTGTCTTGTGACATTTGACTTGTAGCACTGATAACAGGGTAAAGGGATTTGACTGCTGTAGCACCTTTGCGATGAGCATTTTTAATATGCTGTACATGGTACAAACCTCTAGCTATTTTACTGATTGTTTAATCGGTGCGCGGTAATTGTTTGTAGTATGAAGTCTTTCTTGAGTTGAAAAATAAGATCAGCATTGATGTGATTCTAAAACTGCACGGGCTGCTAGAGGCCTGTAGTTCGTGTCTTTGGAAATAGTGCTTTCGGGTATATTTAAGCGTTGCTCTAACCTTCATAATAAAATGTGGGTTTTCTACTTCAAGAGGTGTGGATGAATGTTGCATAACAAATTCATCAGATTGTTTTAGTCATAAATCTACACCACTAGTCATGGAGCTAGCTCCAGTTTCGTCGGCACTTTTATGTACCCTTAGTTTGTCTTCATAATATGTTTATTGTTTTAATGTACATGTTATGTAATTACTTTTCAACCTACACGTAAGTTTATACTTTTTACTTCCTTGTACGGAGTAATAAGGAAGTATTGTAATCGCGAAAAATTTCGGTTTTCAGATTTTGATGGAAATATCCGTTTTGACCTTTTCTGAATCCATTATGACTAGTTTCGTCGTGACGTCTGTACGTATGTACGTACGGACGTATGTGTGTCGCATAACTCAAATACGGTTAGACGTAGAAAGTTGAAATTTTGTATTTAGGACTGTTATAGCATCTAGTTGTGCACCTATTTTTGGTTTCAATCTACAAACCGGAAGTAGTACTTTTTTCAAATATTTCGATAAATATTTAATATAAGACAAATTTTTTTATTTCAAATGAAAGATTATGTGATTATTACCTACAATCGGTATTTTATAAATATTTTTGTATCTGGTATCATTTAGGAATAATTAAAGTATATATTTATAATTTAGTATTTCGGTATCTTGTAGTCCATGATCGATTAACATTTGTTACTACGTAAAATTTAAATGATTATGACATGACAGTGACAATAGTAAAATATGCTTTATATCTTCTTCTGCAGTTTAAATAAAATGACTAAAATATATTTGTGAGTATACTAGTATAATAAATTAAAAGAATTTTTTATATTATTCTACATTTTAGTTATTAAGAAAAGTATGAACACACAAGGCGTACAAGGAAGTCATGTGGTGTCCACGTCAGATTTTTTTAAATATAATTCAAGTTGTATCTAAATTGTTGTAAACATGTTATGTAATTACTTTTCAACCTACGTGTAAGTTTATACTTTTTTAAATTTAATCCAAGTTGTATCTAAATTGTTGTAATCTCTGTATCCAGCTCCTGATGTAGACGCATGTGGCGTCGAAACTAGTCGAGGCAGTAGAATACAAAAAATATGAGTTCATAGATTTCAAAACCAAAGTCACAGTCTTGAATATTGTGGCACCCTATTTTGCTCTGAATTTCATAACAATGTATAGCCTTAAAGCAAGCAACTAGATTAATCTGTAACAGAAATCACAATGACAGGACATACAGCGAAAATTTATATTTTTATTATTGGCGAATATTGCTTGCGAGCGCTACCATTGAATGATTCCGGGAACCAAGTTTACGAAAGTGGTATGTACAATATTTTTTGTACGAAAAGTATCGCCAGCATAATTAACATAGTTCATATAAACATAAACGAAGTTGTTTTGGGAGTAACTATTTTTAACTGTCAAAGTTGCACTACAAATATAAACATAATACATAATGCCCATGTCACACCGGCGTGGCACGAAGCACGGTGCTCGATGGAAAAAAATGAATAACGTAAAAATTTATCGCCGCTATTCCGTTGAGCATTTTGACATATGGAAATTTGTTGCTGATTTCACAGTGAGTCGTCAATATAATTTTTGACATTTGGTGAATAATTGATGTCAAAATAGTAACAGTAAGTAATTAGATAATAAGAATATAACACTTTAAGCTTTTGTAAATATATGCACTAATTATTGATTTAATTAAAACAAAATATTTATGAATTTTAATTTTTAAAATAATTTTCAAAAACCTTCAAAGTAAGAAGTGAAGATAGCAATATACAAATTTTCGTATGGCATTTTGCTATACCGGTGTGACACCCTTTTGACAGCTTTGAACGAAGCAAAATGCCACATCGAGCACCGTGCTTCGTGCCACGCCGGTGTGACATGGGCATAATGTATAAAGAGTATAGTGACTTAAGAGAAAGCCATGGCCAAGGTTTGAAGGAAATGTTGAAAAATTTCTGCCTGAGCCGGGAGTCGAACCCGGAACCTTTGGATTGCCGGTCCAATGCGTAGATGCTAAGATCACAATTTGTGTTTATTACATAGCACCCCGCACGACAGGAAACGCTTGTGCCCTAACGGCAATGATTAATTGGTGTAAAGAGTATAGAGAATTTTTGAAGGAATGCAACGGGCGTTAGATATAATACATAATAATCGCGCACTATAGTTTGGACATTACGACGAACGCGTTTGTGCGCCTGATAAGCATTCTCCGAATGGTTGTACAGTTTGGACAGTAAAATAAGGAACAGCGAATGTGGCCGTAGCAGATCAAAACAGATCAGGTCATTATAAATCTTGCACAGAGATCACTTTTCGAAACGTAGTGTCCTGTTTCTTAATTTTTGGCGCAATTTTATTCATCCTTATAAAATTTTTGTATTGGCCACTCACATGCTGACATTTCTGATTCGTAAGTAGATCAGAATTTCGATTACGATATCAGGTTTTCCACCATCTTCTTCTTTTCTATTTTTTTTTGACACAAGCGCATAATGTATATAAATATAGGCAGCTGCCGCCTCCATGGTGTTCGCGATTAAAAGTGGGAATAACTCAAATGCGTACTGTTCTATGTTCGGCGCGCCGAAATTAAAACAACTTAATAGATAAAACGCTGTTTATTAATAAAAATTAAATAAATCAAACATGAATTGAGTGGCAATTAATCTGAACGATCCGAGTATTCGAGTACTCGTACTGAAATGACAAGGTATCGATCAGCCAGCAGCGGTTTTTTGCACATTATAAAACAAATTATGAACATTTAAATAATAACATTTTAACAATAATCAAATAACTTCGTAAAACCAAATGACAGAATAATCAAACAAATTATTACATAATCAAAACGATAAGTAAACGAATTTTAATTGAATTATATAAATTTCGTATAATAAATTTCTAAAAATATATTACACTTGTTTAATTTTATCTTAGATTATGTTTGTTGTGCTGCGCAGGTTGTGCACGAGTGCTGTCAAACAAAAAACCAAATACACTTAATTTATTATTTTTAAATTGAATTTCACTTAGGTATATGTTTAAGAAATAGGTGTTTTTTTCGAAATTTCCCGATTGTGTAACGTAACGGAGACGTGGGAAATTGACATTCAAGGGTGTCTCGAAACAACACATTTCAATGTATGAGTACATACGACATATGCCAATTTTATTGTATTTCTGCACATAAGAAAGTAAAATCTACTGTTAATAATTTCTGAAAATTGGATTTTAAAGTATATTTTTTCCTGAACCAAAACAATTTTCGCTTGTGACGCATTTTCTTCATTTTTTATTAAATCCTTTATATTAACTTCATCGTCTTGTCTGTCTGTCAAAACTGACCCACTTCCCGGAATCTTATCGAGCTGAAATTTTGCAAATAGACTTTTGTCACGTAACAATGCATTTTGGCAAAATTTCAGATTATCCGCCATCTTGAAACCAAATGGCGGCTAGCTATCTCAAAATGTACTGCAGCGATTTCGGTCAAATTTGGTACAGTAATAGCCAAGGATCTAACTTATGATATAGATATAATTAAAATGTCAGTCCGCCATCTTGAAACAAAATGGCGGACAGATATCTCAAAATGTACTGCAACTTATTGCGTTCAAATTTGATACAGTAACAGCTAAAGATCTAATTTAATATAAAATTTTAAATAAATATCGATCGAGTCTCATATATAAAGGATTTATAGTCTTAGTTTTACGGGTTCGTTTTTTACTATTACATTCCTGACAATATCTCCTGAATCCGCTCTTGGTACATGACTAAAAAAATGAATATTTAAAAAAAAATCTATTCTTAAGTCCCACACAGATTCTTAAAATTCGGCGCCTATGCGTTTAACGTACATACCTTGGGTCAGAGGCCCTCGGATTATCCACTGTTGTCCTCAGGCATTATCATCCTGCTAATACCGTTGATACCTTAATAATAAGTAGATAAGGGAACTAACAGTTACCTAATTATTATGAGTTTCTACTAAAACAATAATTAACATAACAGTTTTCACCCTTTAATCCTGGAAAAACTTCTAATGACAAATATAGGGAATCAGCATGGTTTTCCCTAAGCAGCAAAGCAAAACCTATGAATATCTAAACATAACTGTTATTTTTCATCTGTTAATTCCTAGAAAAATTTCATATGACGGGTATAAGGTATCACCTGCTAAGACAGAAATTATTATTTCTCGCATATTGATAATGTATTTATTATACGTCTACCATCGAAATTCGCACTTTCGACATTATGTGCATACTTTTCAAAAATGTCAAGTTACAAACATTAGAACGGCCTCGTTATTCATCAAAAATAAATAATGTCAAAGTGAAATCTACAGTGCATATTAATTAATAGAAATATAAGTAAACATATAATTGTAGTATAAGTATAGTCTAGTGTGAAACAGGTGTCGAAAAGCTCTTACCATACTCATGTTTCTTGCGGAACTCTCCTTCGGGTCGTGCCACAAATTCATCACTTTCAACTTTCAAGTAAGTTACTTTTTAGACACTTGATGCACATATATTTTTTCAATACCTGTGCAAAAAAACGCTAACTTTTAGCCCTATTCTTAGGGACGGAAGTGAGGTGTTTATGACCGGTAAGTACCTACTTTTCCTTCAGCTTTATGCTGGATTCCAATTTAGATTATTTTTATTTATTTTATTACATTTTCAATGTTATCATTCTCTGGTTTATCCCTTTCTTCAACTTATAATTGCCAATGATCATCTTCGTCATCGTCATCAATTATCAAAATTTTCCACAATTTATCTATACATTATCTGTTAAATTACATTTAGAAATTTTTAAAGGCATAAACAAAAGACATAACATTTTATGTTGTATTGTAAGTGAAGTTGTGTATGCAAGATAGATAATAATAATAAACAATTTATTCTTTGACACAGTACATAGTGTATAGAACAAGTCAAAATAGTACAAAAAAATGATAGTACAAAAAAGTATTATAACATTAGATACTCATGTATTGTATAAAAGTTATGAACTAATAAAAAAGATTTTAATTCATATTTAAACTTTCTAAAATTAAGATTAGTTTTAATGGACATAGGCAACTTATTAAAAATCTGCAGGCCAATTCTTTCTGGAGCATTTTTGACAATGTTAACTCGCGATCGAGGCACTGAGAAATCATTTTTAGACCTTGTGTCATGACTGTGCTTTTCTGCATTTGTTAGAAATTTATCTCTATTGTTGAAGACAAAGATACAGGTTTCGTAGATGTAAATATCATAGAGTGTAAGAATTTTATATTTTTAAAAAATGTTTCGGCATGATTCATTGTATCTTGCACCCACCATGTATCGCAGCACTCTCTTCTGGCAGACGAACACTTTTTGCTTAGCAGGAGAACAACCCTAAAAACAGATACCATATCTTATTCTAGATACCACATACGCGTGATAAAAATTAAGTAACTGATGTATGTTTAGGTACTGTTTTAGGTGACGAACTTGGTAGCATATTGAATTTAATTTACTAATCAAATCATCGCAATGTGGTTTACCATTTAAGTTGTCAGTAATATGGAGTCCTAGAATCTTTGTAGAACTAGTATTACTAATTATCTTATTATCAAATTGGACTTCTAAGTTAATATCGGTAATGGATTGATGTGTATGAAACCGCAGAATGTTCGTTTTGTTTTCGTTTAAGAAAAGTTTATTCTCCTTAAACCAAGAGGACAGAGATTGAATATTCTGATTGAATTTTCTATTAATTTATCTTTATTTTTATCAGAAACTACTATCGTTGTGTCGTCTGCGTATATAATTGGTACGCAGTCGTCTTTAACAACATTTATTAAGTCATTAATATAGATTGTGAACAAATACGGAGCAAGTACTGTGCCCTGTGCAAGGCCGATTTCAACTTCCAAAAGGTCAGAGTTTACTTCTAAAATTGCAGATGAAAAGGGACTTAAGGTGGCTTTTTGGTGCAAGTATTGAAAAAAATATCTTGTGCACCTCGGGACGAAAGTGGCGTTTTCCCGACTCTTGCGGTGACAACCTTCGCTACGATTGTATTGCCTACTTCGTCCCTAGTTGCACAATATACTATTTTGTACTCATAACCTAGGAATTGACATATGAAACACGCAATTGACAATCGGAAATGTCAATTTTCCAGTGTAATCAAGCAAGAAAAATGCAAAGAACACAGGCTTTCTTGAGCATTCTACTCGTACAATAAAATCATCTTCAAAATAACCAATTTTATTTTCATAAATGTTACTTCCCACGATTTTCATGTATTAAAACCCATAAACACCATCGATATATAAACATTTTGAAATAAATATTTACGACTAGCGCGCCATCTGTCGGTAGTAGTGAGTGAAAAAACATCGTAACCTCAAATATAATGATCAGACTACAACTTGAATGTATTTAATTATAGCTTTATTCGTTACAAAAAACAAACTTGTTCTCGTGCGATATAGGCATTATACCCACTTTTGTTGTACAATATACTATTTTTTGCTTATATCACATGTGCATTCATTCTTTCCGGAATTTTTCTTTAGTGCTGTCCAACAAACAACGTCTTTATTAGCTCGAGTAATACATTGTGTTGTTGGAATGCACGATAAAAAAATTCCTGGGCATGAATTAATGCACTAGTGCATATTCGGTAAGAAAATCGCAATGACACCGCCGTTCTATTTTTGAATTCTTTTTACAATAAAAACTGGAAATATTTACTAAATTTGTAGTTAACATCAATAAATATGTATTATTTACCTAATTCATTACTTATTTATACTCAAAATGACAATTTAACCAATTTTTAATTTAATGTCAAATTGACATATCACAGTAAAGTTTCCGCTTATTAATTTCAGTTAAGTTCATCAAGCTAGTTGTAAAAAATTTCCGCTAAATTTTTATATAACCATGATTACTATTATTGTATTCAATTATTCCATTGGCTGTTATTTATGTCATGCGATTTTCAGTTAACTCATCATGTAAAATTGCAGATGTTTGTTTTGAGCTGTAGGCTCTTACTTAATCATAATTCACATAAATTTTCAAACCTTCTTTTTTCATAAAAAACTGAAACAAAACTCATCGCTTTTCCTTTTCTCCCTCGATCAAAAATGTCCTAACTACATAGCTAATTAAATATCTCGCACACTAATATAGACACTAGACACTATAGACTATAGAGCAATATAGCTAGAATCGTAAATTCTGATTCTATTGCAGTCAACAAGTGTAGCGCCAAGACAAAATTTTCATAGAATTCCAAATTGAAGGTTTAAACGTCTCCTGTACATTATCCTCCCTTCCCCCAACAAAGCTCTGCATGTACCGTTATTATTGCGAATACCGTTATGCGTTTCAGTATAAATACAGTGTTCCCTGGATTTAAGTCATTATTGCGTTTTCAGTGGTGCAGTCATAGTTGTTTTGTATATCAATTTGTGTTAAGTGCAAGAATTTGTTATACAGTATGGATAACCTGTGCTTCATGTGTTTAAATACTTGCAACGATACGACTGATCATGAGCTAAAGAATGACACGGTACATTATGTGCAGTATGTCTTACCTGAACTTGTAAGTACACATTTATTTCGATAAATACTTATTTGTGTAAATAAACGAAAGTGTTTGTTATAAATTTTTGTTTTGCCTTGCACTAGACGTTCGTTTTCTTTCTTACATTTGACAATTTTTTCTCATTTAGTTTTTCGCGATACATTCAAGTAGTACTTTTGTATTATTGTATCTTGTTGTTCATGATAGTGGCATAATTTGTTACAACTTAAAATATGACATTAAAATAAATTGTTCTATATTTATGATCAAGGGAAAAATAGTGTGCTAACATAATTCGCTGAAAGGTGTCTACCGAATGCTCGTGAAATTTACAAACTCGACAAGTCTCGTGCGTCTATATTCTCACACGATATCATTCACTTTCCGTGCTCGTTATATAATTCGAGTATACTATTTCATAAAGAAAATTTTTTAATTACCTGGTTGTAACAATTTTGCTTATTGCTAAAGAAAAAAAACTTAATTTATTAATGCTATATCAACCTTAATTTGCATTGTACAGTTTACTTATACGATTCTTTCAATCATGTGGATAATAGTAGTTTATGATACATGCTCGTAAAGTTATAATTTTTCACACATGTTGCTCAAGATTAGAATATGAGCGAAGCGAGTGTTCAAAGAGTAAAATAGACACTTTATGAACAAGTTTCATTCACTATTTTATGCAATACCTATGTCAAGTTATTTCCTTATTAAAAATTATTCTGATGAGATTTGCGATTTAATTACAATAATCGCAATACAAGCGGTCATTTTTTCTATGACAAAAACAAAAATGTCGAAAAATGTCCTATTTCTGTATTTCAAACTAACTGTCAATTTGAGAATTTATAATTTTTTAAAGAAAATATAAGCAAAACAAATGAGTGTGAAGGCGATGTACAGTGTACTCCGCAGTGGCGGTGCGTGACTCCTAAGTTAGGTGAGGCTTAAAAAAAATGCGCCGCAGGCGAATTTTTTTTTGTTCAAGGTCAAATGCTTTAAACGCCTACTTTGAATCATAATTTCAATGAAACGTTCTAAAATCAATTTTTACGCATAAAATTAATAAAACCATAGAACTTTATTTCATTACTTAAATAAATAAAAATAAATAAAAGATAAAACGCTATAATCGTAAAAACAGCAGATCATATTTTATAAACTTTGTTTTCTCTAACGCACAAGAGTATATTTAGTACGTCCACAAAAAGTACATACATATTTAAATAAAGTAGGTAACAGAATAGAAAAAACCATTCAACAACACGCGACTAGCGTTCTGCGGCTCTCGGCAAAACAACATTCAAGCGTGAGGCGAACAAATTTTATCTGTTCTTGATTGTTATGATTGTTATTCTGTCCATATATTAAATATTTATAATAAATATTTAATTGATATAATTTTATTTATTTGTTCATAATAAAGAAATGTTGAATAGTAGTTGAATGATGTCATTGTTTTTTATTTAAATATTGATAAAACTATTACAAGTTCTATTTGTTAGATTTTACATTTATTCTTATTGGTTATTCATAATTTTATTAGAAACTATTAATTTCAAAACATAACTAATTATAAAATAGCATTCACAACAATAAATAAGACAAGCAATCAACAACAAAGTAAAAATAAACTTTGTTTCTTCACGTGTATTTAGTTGTGTGCGCTAGGCTATGCGAGGCTGTGCGCTGTGTATGTGTGTGCCTTGCGCGAAGACAGACGATATTTCCCTAGCCTCTCTCAAGGACTCTCCACCGCATGAACATACGAGAATACACACACGTCACTCCGTTTCTCGGTCGCACTGACGATGAATGAAACCAACCGTTGCAGCAGCAGCCTCACTGTACACATTATTTATGATTCGCGCGAAAATAAAACTATTTAAATACTTTTTTTGCATTATTGTGCAACAATAATTATTTTTAAATAAATAAGTAGTCGATTTATAATAAAAAATAAATTAGATAAATAAAATTATAATCAAAATAAAACTTTAAAATTACGATCTTACGCGGTGAGGCTCAGCCTCACCTGCCTCATCTGACGCACCGCCACTGGTACTCCGATGCTTGAAAAATAATATAATACTACATTTCTTCCAAACTGTACAATGTTTTTTTAGTACAGCTCTTGTAAACTGTTAAAAAAATCATTTTTGAACAGTTTACAAAAAACAATAACTTTACGTGCTCTTGACAGTTTTAAAATGTCAACTTTTTATATGACATATTGCAAAACAAAATTATGTCACTCTCCAATATTCTATACCTATATAATTTTTATTGCTGACTACGTATATACATATATTTTTAAAATCATTTATATGACCTAACTAACTACATATCTAAATAATTATTTGATTCATTTCTGCAGACTTTTAATGTTATTTTGATGGCAACGGTTTAACTTCTAATTATAATACATTTTATTTTGTAGGAAAAAATAATTTATAAATAAAAAAACTCTACATTATTAATTATATAATAAAATACATTATTAATATTATACTTGTAGCACATTGGTCTATTTTTCAGTTTATATTTGGGTCACAATTACCACAACAAATTTGTTCCGATTGCCATGCATCACTTCGATCGTTTTACAAGTTTAAAAAGATGTGCTTAGAAAATACCAGTCGTCTGAGGAACTCCATTCAAAGCTCACAGGATTTGAGCGTCGTTAAGAACGAGAAGATCGATGAAATAGATAGCCAGTGTACTAATGAAGAACCTAAAAACCAAAAAGAATCTTACAATTCAAAATTTGAGGATGAAAATTCAAAGAAACAAGAAATGAACATACATTTAACTGAAAATAGCATTAAACAAGAGTTTCATACATCTGCTGTTGATGTGGTTGAATGTCATTATCAAGAATTTGAACAGCGCACAGTATCTGAAACTGAAATAGAAAGAAAAATTAATACTTCTAATGATGATACTGAATGTTCAATATGCGACAAGAAATTTTCAAGCAAGCATTATTTGAAACAGCATTTAAAAATTCATGTTGGTTTAGCAGATACCTATTGCACCATATGTAATAAATATTTTTCAACAAACGTTACCTTCAAAAATCACTTGAAAATGCATACGGATGAAGAAAAGTTTGACTGTTCTTTCTGTAACAAAAAATTTACAGTATTATATAATTTAAAAACACATATGAATATTCATACAAGTTCAAGAAAGTTTGCATGTCATGTTTGCAATAAAATGTTTTTTAGGAAACATGATTTAAAAGTACATGTAAAAGGTCACTCAAGTGTAAAAGACTTTGATTGTTCTATTTGTGGAAAAAAATTCGTTCTTAAATCTCGCTTAAACACACATCTCAAAACACATGTTAGGACAAAGCAACATGAGTGTTCTGTTTGTAATAAACTATTTTCACATGATACTAGTTTGAAAAAGCATATGCTTATTCATGGCGAAAAACAATTTCAATGTACAATCTGTTACAAAAATTTCGCCCGTAAAGACCATGTGTTTGTACATATGAAAACTCATAAAAATATAAACAAATAATATGAATTAATATCATCATAAGTGACTTTGTACATATTATGTTTTTAATAAATAAAACTACCTGTATTTTGATAATTTATAATATAAAATAAAAACAATTCTAAAACCTGATCATTCTAATTCACTTGTACGTAGGTACTATTAGAGGAATACATTTTATCGAATAAATATTTCTAACTGACAATAACCAGAATTTGCAAGAAGTACCGGGGTCGCTTTTTACGGTTCTAAGAAAAATTAAATTGAAGGTTTAACATCGGTGCAGAAATCATAATTTTATTGAATATTTGCCTCCAAAAGAGTACATTTTTGTAATAGACTAATAAAGATGTTGATCTATTTGTACCGGAAATAACAAATACATAGATACTTTTTGCTTAATTAACATTACCTACTTAAAGTAAAGATGCGAAATTACTGTTTAAACAACATTTATTTTTTGAAAGAAATATATATATAAAAGAAGTATACAAAATAAAACACTTTTACTTATATAAAATATATATGTACATACTAATAAATAATAAAAACAATATATAATAAAAAAAATGGGGAGTAAATATTTAAAAAATTGTCAAGTGATGCAGTTAGTGTCAAGTAAGGTAAATGATAAAGATGTTGTATGTATGTATATGCCAGTGTTGATGCAATTACTGATTGCGGGGTTTGACACTGGCATGTGTTAAAGAAACAAAAAATTGTGTTCAAGAGGGTGAGGTTGAAAGATTTGATGAAAGGTCCCTAGCAGCCCAAGTGAGTCTGGTCACTGCTAGGGAAATGCTGCAAGTATGAAAGGAAGGAAGAGTGTTGTGATATCTTGATAAAATAAAATATAAAGGCGAGGAGAAATAAATGTAGGGAAGATGGAGTGCAGCTTGTAGACTAGAGTTGAAAATCTTCATGCAGTGGCGGCCGAAGATAAAAGTGGATGAAGCGATGAAGGTCAGCCAGCCAAAAATTGAAGGAACTCTCCAGTCTGGGATGAAGGTGCGAAGAGGTTGATCGAAGCTTGAAGTTTGTAGGTTCTTGTAAACGTCGGGGTCACCAATTGTAAAAGTATAAAATAAAACACTTTTACTTATATAAAATATAGATAAAATGATAACACTTTTAAGGTATAAATAAAATGCTTATATAATAAATTGTAGTTATGTACATAAGTACTAATAAACAATAAAACAATAAATAAAATATAAAAGAAAACTAGATTAAATATTAATAAAATAAAGGTGACAGCTCGCTACAGAAATACAAAATATAAGTAAACTTTACATGAAATACATTATATATTTAAATAAACATTTCTATCAGAAAACTATACTTACCTCTTACATTAATATAACAATAACAAAATTTGCTATTATTTATATTCTACCATATCTTCTTGGTCTTGTGCATCTCCATTTTCTTGTTCTTCCATATCTAAAAACTTGTAGAATGCCCTATTTTTCCCTTTTGTGATAAACTGAATTAATTTTTTTTACATTGAGTTTCTTCATTTACACTAATTTGTTAATAAGTAAACTTCCATATAATTAAAATTTCTTTTAATTTTTTAACATTTAAATAATTTTAATATTAATATTATAACAAATTTATAAGCATTATAATACTAAACTATTTTAATTTTTTGTAATTTAAATTCCTCGTAAAAAAGCCTCTAGAACGTGCAAATGAGAAACGTATGAATTCAAACAACAAGGTTATAAGCCAAAAACTAAATCAGAAAATAAATAAATTTTCGCTATATCTAGTTACCTATGCATTTTTTGGATAAACTAAAATAGTCTCTTAATGTGGCAACTTTGCCTTAATTTAACCGACCTCGTATCTGGTAATGGTGGGGATCGAAAAACTGACATTCTGTATACAGGCTGTAATCCCACTGCTTTCTAAACAATGTGAAAATTGTTTATATGTATAGAATATAAGGAATAAATGAAAAATATGTAGGTATGTATTTAAAAAAAAACAAATATATTTATTTCAAATTAACAAAAATATAATTATTCCACATAAACAAAAATTTAATTAGTGCAAATAAATAAAAATAAAATATAATTACATTTATGATATTAAATATGAAGTTAAATCTATGTCAAATTTAAGAGATGCAGATTTTCTAGCAGTTCCTCCCACGGATATAGGTGTTGGCAAAATAACACTACATCATTAATAGTAACATTAGCCACTTGTCTGATGTTAAACAGTGTCCACTGTTCTCTATTTACTACGTGTGCACTGCACCCCCAACCTAAAAAAATTAAACATAAATTTCATTTTAGGTAAACTAAATCGTAACAGACATTTCATCCATGACGATGCTTTCTTTTATAGATCAAGAGGTCTTGATAATGAATAATTTTATTCGAAACGTTGAGGAATTGAAAATTTGAGTTTTAATTGATTCTCTTGATCCAAAATTCCGACTATTCATCACCAAAACGATAACTGAATGTTGTACGTCAGCAATAATAAATCTCCATTTATAGTTGACTTTACAAGCAAGCAAAGTAAAGAATTACCCACGAGGCCGAAGGCTGAGTGAGATAATTTTCTTGAGTGGGTCATTCCTTTTTGCCCACGTGTGAAGTATAACGTTTTATCCAACACCTCTTAATAACTGCCTAAATATTTTAAAAATATTAAGTTTCAACCTAAAACATCGTTTCTATGGTGACTTTCAACAAGCAAAGTAACAATTTACCCACAAGTGGGTATAATTTTGATCAAAGCCACTAGTGGGCAAACTTTTACTTTGCTTGTTTAAAATCATCTATTAAAAGGTATTGGATAAAAATTTTTATTTAGTCCTAAATCAAGTTCCATATGTAGGAATTTCTGTGTGATTGATAACGTGAAGTGTTTGAATTTGTTTATTACGTTTTTGTAGTGTGTTTCGAGTGATAATACTAACCTCTGCACCCGTGTCTATCAGAAAACGATGCCCGGAAAACTTGTCCGAAATAAAGAACAGTTGAACACTATTAGAACTTTTGGTGCTGTGAATAGAAATACATTTATTTAGATTGTATTTTGATGCACATGTCAAATTTAAACAAACGTTTTGAGGAATAATCCGTTTGCGTTGCGGAATTCAACTACATAGAACTATGCAGTTCCGTGCTCGGTCACTAAAATGATAGTGGTATCAACATAGTTCTTCAGTGTTACTGGAAATTCTGGTAGTAGATGAAATATTCTGTAATAGTTGTTTAATATCCATGAATTCTTTCTTCTATTTCTTCATTTTTAGACGGAATAGCAGCTATTGTTGGTTGAGATATCTCTAAAATTTTGTCAGCCATATCTGCTTTAGCTTCAATTGACAATTTATCTGAAGATTCTAATATCATTTGTATATTTTGAGGCATTTTTCGTATAAATAGCATAGCATAGCATATACCAAGCTAAAGATAGGAATCTAGATGCTTTTGCTTGAAACACAGTTTGTAGCGCTCCTATATTTGCCGAGAAGAACTAAATTTGACGTACGCGTAGCCGACTGATTTAAATTTAATTTTTTTATTTAAAAATAAAATACAATTAATTACAAATCATACATAAAATATATTTATTTAATGTAATACCTGCATATACATTCAAAAATAATATTACAAAGCATGTATATAAATTTAGACAAAACTATTAACATAATTTGCACTACTATGGTTTAAAATTAGCTTTTCAATTTAATTTTTAACACTTGAGTTTTCTGTTGTCTCGTATTTGAAATTCTATGAAAAGCAATTCTATACTCTTCGTTATTAAACACTCGCAGAGCCAAAATGTAGTCTTCTTTTTCAACTAATAATAAAATTTGAACACTAAATATCTGACTCGATAATGACTATAATCGAGCGATCTACACTTGTAGACCGTGTAATGACCATAGTAGTGGCGCCGTAAAACTTACAGTAATTAAATAATTGAACAAGGACTGTGTAAGGTTGTTAAGATATTCAGCAAAATATCCTAAACCACTGCAACGTAAATACTGGTGGAGAACCGTAAAACTCAACAGGCAAATTATATTGGCAAAACACTTTGCAAAAACAGTAAATATAAAAATAAATAATTATTTCAATACTGACTTAAGAAATTGATCAATAATTTCATTTGGACGCAAATCCTTATTATTTAATTTTAAATTTATCATTTTTGTAAAGTGTTTCACCATCACTAAACACAACAAGTTCACGGTCTGTGCCTGAAATAAAGAGCCGTGAAGAGAACAGAAATCAGAAGGAATAGAGTAAGTAGATTGAGTTAAAAGAAAGAAAAAGTTAGGAACATGAAGAATAAGTGGTATTTTTCGAAAAATTTTGTCTTTACTCTCATTTACGAATATAACGAAAGGCTCTGAAGGGTATTTGAGGCGAGGAGTCGCCTCAGAATACTCCTTCAGTCTTATTACATCATGAATGCCAGTGCATGTATCAGCTAAAAGAAACTGCGTACATGATTGACATTCATGATGTAAAAGCCATCTAATTAAAAACCCAGCAATATACGACCCTACCAGTACATTCATTTGCTTCGACATGCTCAGATGCTCACAGCAGCGCTGAAAGTTGACTGCATGGAAGTAACGGAAGTAACAGGACATGCAAAAGAAGTAACAGGAGATGCAAAAGATGCATTAGGAGTAGGAGAAGAGGAAGGAGAGTTCATAGGAATTAAAGTAGACAAAGTAGTACTAACAGGACTAGAAGGTGAAACAGAAGAATCAGAAAGTGGATCGGAAATTAAAGCATCGTAAGTAAAAAGAAAACTCTCGCCATCATCCTCACAATTTGAACCAGTGCTACTCTTGACCGTGTTATTCAAAACACAGGTCTTATATGCACTGGAAAATTGTAAAGATGTGGGGCGAGCGTTCCTTCCACATAATCCTCCTCCAGTACTGTTGAGATTTTCCAGGGGGTCTTGATTTAAGGATTTTGTTAATAGCAATTTAAACCCGACCCCGCTCAAAAATTCCCACAATAACTGTACATTGCGAAGCGTATAAATGCACAAACGAACACTCATTGGAGTAGATATTTTATTATTATGTTCGTTGAAGACAGTTATCCCACTCAGAATAACTTTCGCAGACGACCAAAAATCTAAGTGTGGTGAGTTGTTGGTAAGTTTACTGCCTAAAGGATTTGTTGATGTATACGTTGAATTCAAGGAATCAAACAAATTATTCATGAATCCAACAAATTCTGCGGTATGCAATCCATTAATGACCTGATGATGAGAAAGAAGTTCTAAGCACATCCTGTCATTAAGTCCATTTCCACTCTCACAGGCCAATAATCGGATTGCTCCCACATTCCAAGATCCGGCATCACTGACGGATGCAACGACCTTGAAATTTGTTCGATCATGAATAGCTCTTATCACATCACTGATCAATTTCTTTAGTACCACACGATTCGCGCAGCTTCTCGTGAGATAGAAAGCAACGGGTTGTTTCCACCTCTTTTGAAGCCCACGAATCATGAATACTAAAGCGTGATCAGCAATGTGTTGATCCGATTCAGCGCCTACATCAACAAACCCTTCAACACGCCAAGTATTCTTACCAACAACCAAACTTAGATGTTTAGTAATCTCCATTTCATCGAACATAAAAATGCAATATCTATCCAGGTCACTCATACTCTTAGACACTCTACCCAAGTACCTAAACACACGGTCGTTTATGCCAGGTTTTAAATTAAAATTTCTTGTTACCTTCCTTAATCTTCGAAGAGAGGGTAAAGGCAAAAGTTTTCGCAAATACCTATAGCATTTAGAAGAATGTTTGAAAATAGAAAGAAATAAGATTTATTCTTTAGAATTATATCGCCGACCTTTTGTAGATTTAGAATAATTTCGAAGCAGAGAAAGAATAAAGAGTTTAATAGGCTTAGGTAAAGATTGAAGGTTAGCAATAGAATCAGAAGGAGAAGACAGATTTTAAAAATGAGACTGGAATTTATTAGAAGTAAGAGCACGGCGTCTCTTTAGTACAGCAGCAGTCCGCTTTACTTGTTGTAGTTGTAGCTCAGTATACATTGCCCTGCTGCTGGAAGGTAATTTAGATTTTCTTGTAACACCCATATCACGTAGTCGAACTGTAAATATAAAGAATTTATTTAAAAAAAATAGAAATTGAAACCTTCAACATACAAATAAAAAAATTGACTGTTTAAATTAAACATAAGTACGAAAATAATATTTTTACATTATTCATATGATAACCAAACTTACCGGGTCGTGGATGGATTCCAGGGATTGGACATAAAGTCTCTAAGTTTGAAGTAGAAGAAATCGGAAAATGAGAACAAATCGGCGAGGCTTTTGTATTCGAAGAAAGTGGCATAGGAGACGAAGTCGGATAGTCGGCAGAAGAAGGAACAGGAGGGTAAATCAAAGAAGGAACTACTGGAGGCTTAATATCTTCTGTAACTATACAAATAAAAACAATATTATAGACTCTATAATTAGTTATTTTGAATTAAAGCACTGTAAATATATTTACCAGATGCAAATGAAGAAAGTGGCATAGGAGACGAAGTCGGCAGAAGAAGGAACAGGAAGGTAAATAAAGGAAAGCTCTATTGGAGGCTTAATATCTTAATAAAAGATTATTATCATTAGTTATTTTGAATTAAAGCACTGCAAATTACTCTACCTTCAATAATTTTATTAGGGATTGCATTCCTATTTAATTTTTCTTTCTTAAAAGTTGAAAATTGATTTTTAGTAAAATGTAATCCACAAACACCAAAACCTGAAGGCCCTTTTAAAAATGAATATGGCTTTTTTGTTAGGTCTTCTCTGTTTAAATTTTGCAGCCAGATTTTCTTCAAATATACATTTCTTGGCAAATAAAATAATTCTGATTGATTACAAATTGAAGTATTATTTGTTACACAATCTGCAACTATACACTTTCTTTGCTATAAGATAGAGATAAAACATAAATATATGTATGAAATAAAGACAATAAAGTATTATATATAATATAATACTTATACTTACGTTCATAATGAAATAATTCTTTGAAACATTTTCAACCCTAAACTAAAACGAATGTACGAAATACTCATGCAAACTAAAAACAACGAAGAAGGACCGAACAGAAAATAAACTAAACAAGAACAATAATAATAATCTGTTTAAGCACCTGACAATAATACAATTTGATCGAATCTGATACAATTATATCGATGTCAATCAGAAACGTCAGAAAATTATTAACAAATTTAAAATAGCCATCTTAAATCAAATTTGGCGCAAAATTTTTAAATTAAGAGACATCTATGATCTATGTTAAAAAAATGTCCACAAGTGACATCTATATTTTCCGAGGAGAACTACTAACTGTGTTTCAGCAAAGGCTACCTGAGATTCCGCCGGTTGGTAAATAGTTATTCCAAAATACAGTTGTTCGAGACCAATTAGCTGTTTCATTTGTCGTAGTAATTTTGAACGTTTTTAATGACCTAATTCAGTAATTGAAAGTAATGTTTGCAGTTTTTTCTTATTACATTTTAAATTGTAGTGTATGGATTTTAGATTGGCCGATTCAGAATTTAATCTCGCACTTCAAAAGCATGCTCAGGCCGTAGGGAAGTAATAAGCTCACTGGATATCCGTTGATTGTGAAATATCGTCTCAATTTGAGCAAACCATAACTCCGGGTCAGATGGCGAAAACTCGGGAATTTTATAATTGGTAGTTGCAGTGATGATAGGCACTACCGGGAGAAATCTGTCTTTTGTATCAAGATTGTTTAGGACTACTCTTATTTGCATGGACAACGCTATCTTAGACTCTAGGTTCAAGTCTATGAAGTCTTTTAGCTTGTCTTTGGTGTAATTAGATATGTCTGATGTCGGTATAGTGTACTCCGGGAACATTATTTCCTTGATGGCAGTCTCCCTCAAGTTCCTTGGTATTTCCACTGTTGGTTCATTAGTCTTAACCATCTTTCTCTCTGTTATTGTTTTTCCCCATTTTATTGTTGACCCAACCCAGTTTATGGACTCATATATAGAGACTTCTTTCCTCATAGGCTTTCTCAGTATGTCGTTTATCTCACTCATATCCCCCTCAGGATTTGGCCCGTTCTCTATCCACCAGTTAATGGTCTCAATCTTGCACCTAACTCGCCCATGGTAGTGATTATCTTCTGGGTCCTTCTCTGGCATGAGATCTCTGGGTACTTTGTACCTAATAGCGACATCCCTCCTAATTGTTATCGGGTACTTTGTATTCATTTGCACCATTGTAGTTGCTAAGGGGTTCGGGTCTTTCAAACACTTTGATGTTCTCTCTATTAGCTTTATATTAGACATCGTTGACTCTTTTTCAATATCAATGGACCTTTGTTTTAATGCTAGGATGCTCCTTATGGATCTCATGAAAACTTCTTTATCTGTGTCAGTCATTTTGGCATTCGCTTTTGTTTAAAACTCTGGTGAGAAATGTAAAGGATCTGCTAATGCTCCTGTTGTATAATTTTGACTTTTCAACTATGGCCCTCAGGTAAGGTACCTGTATCTTAGATGTGTGACACTCATTATTATTATGTGATTATCACCTGTCAATCATTATGTTACTTATCAATTGTTTTATATTTTGTTGATTGTCAAGATTATATATATATATATATATATATATATATATATATATATATATATATATATATATATATATATATATATATATATATATATATATATATATATATATATATATATATATATAGGGTGTCTATTTAACTCGGGCCACTATTGGCAATTCCTAAACTAGAACAGATACGACTTCGGTTAAATTAGACAAAAGTTACCTTATCAGAAGGCCATTCCAGTGATGTATTTGTTTATCCAAAAATATGCACAGGTAACTAGATAGAGCAAAAACTTTTATTTTTTTAAATGGCAATCACAGTTAGCTATGGCATCATTAAAAGGAGTATTTTTTTCTCTTTTCAACTGTATGTAATTTTCATTATTTATTTTTTAAATTAATGTTTTATTTACACAAAACCAAATACACTAAATTCTAATGGCACTTATTAAAGTAGGCCTTGATAAAAACAATTTAATATGACAACAGTACTAAAAACTACTTTTAACAATATAAAAACTGACAGCAATACGAGAAAAATGTTTAAAACAATATAAATCGTTTTAAATTGTTTTTATCAAAGCCTACTTTAAGTGCCATTAGAATTAAGTGTATTAGGTTTTGTGTAAATACAACATTTATTTAAAAAATAAATGATGAAAATTACATACAGATGAAAAGAGAAAAAAATACTCCTTTTAATGATGCCATAGCTACCTATGATTACCATTTAAAAAAATAAAAGTTTTTGCTCTATCTAGTTACCTGTACATATTTTTGGATAAACAAAAACATCACTGGAATGGCCTTCTGATAAGGCAACTTTTGTCTAATTTAATCGAAGTCGTATCTGTTCTAGTTTAGGAATTACCTATAGTGGCCCGAGTTAAATAGACACCCTGTATATATATATATATATATATATATATATATATATATATATATATATATATATATATATATATATATATATATATATATATATATATATATATATATAGTGGCTTTACACTCCAGTGGAGTATCGCCGCTCGTAGAGCTCTCTAAATCCGGTTTTTTAGGGTGGATCAGTCCCTGTTTCTTGTTTTATATGTTTTCTATTGTTTCTCTCCATATTTCTCTATGTTTTGTTTTTTCTTGCCAGTTCTTGATGCCTGCTCTTCTTAAATCTTCTTTTACTTCCTCTAGCCATTTTGATCTCGGTCTGCCTCTTCTTCTTCTGCCACCTGGGTCCCATTGTACTATTGACTTTATTGTTTCGCTGTCATCTGTTCTCCATACGTGCCCTAACCATCTTGCTCGCTGTTGTTTTATCTTACTATATCTTCTTCTAGTTCTTGTTCTATCTCAAAGTTCATTCTTTGTCTAAGTTCATTTTCTGGGGTTTTTACTGGTCCTAATATCGTTCTTATTATTCTTCTTTCCGCTCTTCTCAATTCTTCTTCATCTTTCTTCGTCATTGTCATTGTTTCAGCTGCATACATAAATACTGGTCTTATTATCGTTTTATAAATATTAATTTTTGTTTTCTTTGTTAGATTTTTGTTCTCTAGTAGTTTTTTGTTTGCATGGTAGGATTTGTTAGCTGCCATTATTCTCTCTTTTATTTCTGTCTCCCTATCTCCTTTGCATGACAGTGTAGTTCCGAGATATTTGAATTTTTCCACTGTTTCAAAGGAATACCCTTCTATAGTTATGTTTTTATTTTTCCTGTTCCCTCCTATTAACATCATCTTGGTTTTGTCTTCGTTTATTCTCAATCCTATCTCATCTCCTTCTGTTATTATTTCTCGTAGTATTTCCACCATTATTTTTCTGTTTTTTGTTGCGATCACTATGTCATCGGCATATGCAATGATCTGTCCTCCATTTGTTCTTAGTGTTCTCTTCTTGATTTTTCTAATTGCATATTCTAATGCTAGGTTAAATAGCGTTGCTGATAATGTATCGCCTTACCTTACTCCTTTATTAATTTCGAAATTGGATGACTCACCTTTTTGTGTTTTAACACAAGCTTCTGAATTCCTCATTGTCATTGCTATTAGTCTTATTAACTTTTCTGTTATTTTGAACTCTCTTAATGCTTCAATTAGTTTGCTTCTTTTGATTGAGTCGAAGGCTTGCTTAAAGTCAATGAATAACATTTCAATTTCTATCTTGTGTTCGTGTGCTTTTTCCATTATCTGTTTAACTGTGTGTATTGCATCCGTAGTTGACTTGCCTTTAGTGAAACCACACTGATGCTGCCCGATTATGTTCTTTGTTTCTTCTATTAGTCTTTTTTGCAATATTGATGTCATGATTTTGTAGGTAGTGTTAAGTAGTGTGATTCCCCTGTAGTTTTGACACAGTTGTTGATCTCCTTTCTTGTGTATTGTTATTATCTGACCGTTTTTCCATTCTTCTGGCATTTTTTCTTTCTTCCATATTTCCTGTATAAGCCTGTATATTTGTTCATGAAGTTTATCTCCGCCATGTTTTATTAGTTCTATGTTTAGTCCGTCTTTTCCTGGTGTTTTTCCATTTTTCATGTTATTTATTATTTGTTTTACTTCCTCTTTTGTTGGGTCACTCGAGAGTTCAGTGTTTTCGTTTTCATTTTGTATTTCATATGAATTATTCTGGCTGGGATCTGTTAATAGATCTTGGAAGTATTCTTTCCATACCTGGTTGTATTGTTCAATGTTCTCTGTTTTCTTGCCATTTTTATCCTTAATGGTGTATGTTTTTGGTTTGTATGTTCTATTTTGTGCGTTGATCCTTTGATAGAATTGTTTGGTGTTGTGGTTCATACCTTCCTTTTCGATTTCTTTTATTTGCTCATTTATCCAGTTTCTTTTTGCTTTTCTTATTTCGTTTTTGCATATTTTTTTCATTTTTTCATATTCTTCTTTATCGCTCTTTTTATTCGTACCTATCCACTTCAGTCTTGCTTTCGTTTTCTTTTCTACAATTTCTTGACAATTTTCATTGAACCATTCTTTCCTGTTCTCTTTCTTTTCTTCTCCAATGCTGTTTTTTGCTGCATTGTTTATGCAAGTTTATGCCAATCTTTTGGTTTGAATTAGTAGTTTTATTCATAACAATTTTATTCAATTATCTTTAAACTACTGCTACGTCAGCATGGAAAAGTTCCTTAGACCTGACAAGTTTGAAATTGACCCGGAATCTCCAACTGCCGCTGAAGAATGGACACATTGGTTACAAACATTCGAGGATTATCTCACCATAACTGAATACGTTGATACAAAGGACAAATTGAAGATATTAAACAATCGATTATCTTTTAAAGTATACAGATTCATTAAAGACTCCGAAACCTATGAAGCTGCTTTAGAAATTCTTAATTCAATCTACATAAAACAGAAGAATGAAATATTTTCACGATTTCTAGTGATGACTAGAAAACAACAACAAGGAGAGTCCATTGATCAATATGTAACTGAGCTTAAGCTTTTAAGCCAAGACTGTGTATTTCAGGCGGTCAATGCAGCTCAGTACAGGGACCAGTACATTCTTGACGCTTTTATAAACGGCTTATCGTCATCATACATACGACAGAGACTATTCGAAAATAAAACTTTGGATCTAGTTGAGGCAGTTAAACAGTCCAGGGCTCTAGAAATGGCCCAAGCTCATGTCGAGCGCTATCCACAATCTGACTACAGACTTCAAACTTGTGCAGTCATTGAATCTGCAAAGACAGGTAGTCAGAATAATGATTCCCAACCCCAGCTAAGTGAGGGAGAAACGGTTTCAGCTATTAAAAAGGGTTTTGGTAAGTGCTATTTTTGTGGGCTTGACAGACACTCTAGAGATCGCTGTCCAGCCAGAGTTGCTACTTGTAGGAAATGCAACAAAACAGGACATTATGCAAGAGTGTGTAAAAGTAGTCTTACACAGAATTTCGACAAAAATCATAATAATTACGGTACATCAGCTGCCTTGCTAGCTTCGGCTGCTAGTAACTCTTTATTGAATGACTCATTAGTAACAGCTAATGTGAATGGCCTGAAAACAAGCTGCTTAGTCGATACTGGAAGTTCATCAAGCTTTATAAATTTAAACTTCGTTCAACTGAACAAAATAAAAATGTATAAAGAAAAAGGACAAGTCTCACTGGCTGCTTCTGATTTGAAATCGCTTGTCTATGGTTACGTTAAAGTTAATTTAAGACTATTGGGACATAATTACAATGATTTTAAGTTGACTGTGCTCAAAGATCTATGTACCGATGTGCTTATTGGGCATTATATTATGAAACTACACTCAAATGTACAAGTTTGGTTTGGGGGCAAGAAACCTCCTCTATTAGTGTGCTCTTGTGCCAAAGTTGAACCACCCAAGCTATTCAGTAATTTAACTCCGGACTGTAGACCAATAGCTACAAAATCACGACGATACTCAGATGAAGATATGCAATTCATAAAACAAGAGATAGACAGACTCCTGGCCGAGGAGATCATTGAACCAAGCTCTTCTCCTTGGAGAGCTCAGGTGTTGGTTGTGACAAATGACAAAAGAAAGAAAAGCATGGTTATAGATTATTCACAAACTATTAACAAGTTCACACTTCTCGATACTTATCCATTACCGAATATAGACGATCTTGTGTCTACCGTGGCCCTGAACAAGGTGTTCAGCACCATTGATCTTAGACAAGCATATCATCAAATACCGATTTGCGATGAAGAAAAGAAATATACAGCTTTTGAGGCTGCTGGTCGTCTTTTCCAATTTAGACGAATTCCGTTTGGTGTGACCAATGGAGTGGCCTGTTTCCAAAAATCCATGGATCAGATGATTGAAAATTAAAAACTCAAGGGAGTGTACGCCTATTTGGATGATTTGACTGTCTGTGGAAAGGATCAAGCGGACCATGATAAAAATCTGCACAAATTCTTAGAAGCTACAACCAAATATGGCCTTGTGATAAATAAAGAGAAGAGCAAATTCAATCTGACTTCAATTAATTTATTGGGACATTTGGTTGCTCACAAATCTATCCGCCCTGATCCAAATCGACTAAAACCACTCTTGACACTCCCTGTACCTAACGACCAGGTCTCATTAAAACGAGTTTTGGGATTTTTTGCTCATTATTCAAAATCGATCCATAAATTTTCTGACAGAATAAAAAATTTGACACAAGTTGAGTCATTCCCTTTGCCACCTGAAGCAGTTGAAGGTTTTCAAACTCTGAAGCTTGACATAGTAAACTCACTCATCACTCCTAGGGATGGACACGAATCACTGGTGGTAGAGACTGATGCATCAGACATAGCTTTGGCCGCTACTTTAAGTCAAGATAATCGACCCGTTGCTTTTTTTTCTAGAACTTTGACAAAATCCGAGAAGCTGTACCCTGCTATTGAAAAAGAAGCCGCTGCAATTGTTGAAGCACTCAGAAAATGGAAACCATTTCTTATTGGTAGAGATTTTAAAGTATTCACTGATCAGCAAGCTCTTTCATTCATATTTGACAAAAAGCATGGAAGTAAAATAAAAAATCTGACGTGGACACCACATGACTTCCTTGTACGCCTTGTGTGTTTATACTTTTCTTAATAACTAAAATGTAGAATAATATAAAAAATTCTTTTAACTTATTATACTAGTATACTCACAAATATATTTTAGTCATTTTATTTAAACTGCAGAAGAAGATATAAAGCATATTTTACTATTGTCACTGTCATGTCATAATCATTTAAATTTTACGTAGTAACAAATGTTAATCGATCATGGACTATAAGATAAAGAAATACTAAATTAAAAATATATACTTTAATTATTCCTAAATGATACCAGATACAAAAATATTTATAAAATACCGATTTTAGGTAATAATCACATAATATTTCATTTAAAATAAAAAAATTTGTGTTAAATTAAATATTTATCGAAATATTTTTAAAAAGTACTACTTCCGGTTTATAGATTGAAACCAAAAATAGGAGGTGCACAACTAGATGCTATAACAGTCCTAAATACAAAATTTCAACTTTCTACGTCTAACCGTATTTGAGTTATGCGACACACATACGTACGTACGCACGTACGTACAGACGTCACGACGAAACTAGTCATAATGGATTCAGAAAAGGTCAAAACGGATATTTCCATCAAAATCTGAAAACCGAAATTTTTCGCGATTAGAGCTTGCGCCTTATCAATTTGACATCGTATATCGACCGGGAAAAGATAATGAAAAAGCAGATACATTGTCCCGTGCTTGTGCAGTACGCTGGGATAATGCTAAACTTTTTGAACTACACAAATCACTATGTCATCCAGGAATTACGAGAATGTTTCATTGGATCCGTACCAAAAACTTGAACTACACTCTAGACAATGTTAAAAGGATGACATCTGCTTGTCAAACATGCGCAGAAGTGAAGCCGAGATATCACCAAATTCAAAGAAAATTGATAAAAGCTACTGCTCCCTTTAAACGAATAAATGTTGACTGCAAAGGTCCTCTTCCTTCAAAATCAAGAAATCGCTATCTTCTAAACATGGTAGATGAGTACTCTCGCTTCGTATTTGCTTATCCCTGTAAAGATATGAGTACTGCAACTGTTATCAACTGTTTTTCTAACTTGTTTTCACTATTCGGAGCCCCTGCCTTCATACATTCAGATCGAGGATCTACTTTTATGTCTCGTGAATTAACAGATTATCTTCGCAATTACGGAGTAGCTACAAGCCGTACAACTCCTTACAATCCTAGGGGAACTCCCAGATTGAACGTTATAATGGAACTATATGGCGAACCATCTTACTAGCATTAAAAACAAAAAAATTACCAGTTACTGAGTGGGAACAAGTACTACAGGAGGCTCTCCATTCTGTAAGATCTTTATTATGCACTGCGACGAATTGTACGCCGCACGAAAGGTTCTTCATACATAGCCGAAGAACTGTAAATGGAGAGTCCTTGTCGTCTTGGTTGGCTACTCCTGGTCCAGTGCTACTAAAGAAATACGTCCGATCAAGTAAATACGATGACCTTGTAGAGCTTCTAGAATCAAACCCTCAGTATGCTTTAATCAGGAAGGAAGATGGCTCAGAGTCCCAGGTCTCTTTGAGACCTTGCACCAGCTAGCCTTATGAGTGATCTACCTACTGAAGAACAACAAGATTCTGAAGTTGAAATTGAAGACCAAGTTGAAAACTATGAAGACCATCAGGAGAATCATGCTCAGCAAAACCTTCAAGAGACTCATGCTCAGGAGGCACCGCCGGAAATTCGACCAAGAAGAAATAGAAAACTTCCGGCCTACCTAAAAGACTATGTAACGAGTTTTATACATAAAAATTAGTGGGGGAGAATGTGGTGATTATCACCTGTCAATCATTATGTTACTTATCAATTGTTTTATATTTTGTTGATTGTCAAGATTATGATTAAGATTATGATAATTAATACGGCTGACTTTTAATTGAATAAAAGCCAATCTTTTGGTTTGAATTAGTAGTTTTATTCATAACACTTCAGTTTCTAAACTTGAAGGTATGTCCGTAGATGTCATGTTAACTAAGTAAAAATACCCGAATGTCGGGGTGACCAATTGTAAAGAACTGGAATTCTTTACTATGTAAAAATATTCTTTCTGAGAAGGCAAAAATGTTGTATATAAAATTAAATAAAACAGTAATAAATAAGGGACGTATAACTTTAATGAAATATAATTTGCGTATACTTTTTATCAGACATATGAATTGAATTCAGAACTTACGTGTGAAAATAATTTTATATCTTGAATCTTGCAAGTTATTGCAACCGTATGCAACACAACAAAGCACCATTTTTAACAACTATAGAAAAATTGTTAAGTTATTATAAATAAAATCAATAATAATGGAGCCAGATTTTGTATATAGTTGATTTTTATGTGACAGCATGAGGTAGACAGTGATGTAGATGCTTCCACTCAGTCACCTTTTTCTCTCTCGCTTGCCTCAATGCAGTGCGCTACAGGTCCTTTCCAGGTACATAGTATAGACTTCACTGCTTTCTGTTCAATAATTATAAATTTGTTTAGTAATGGTCTCTGATTCAAAGCAAGTTGCTAAATATCCTGCTTTAGTAATTTTAATAGTGGTAAAAAATTGGCCAGGTTGTAAAATATTAGTTGGTCAGTGAGATAAATCTAAGAACACGTTATCGAACCAGTAGAATCCCTAAAAAAACATTATATAGGTATATTATTATGCCGAGGATGTTTCTTCCTGACTGGAAAAATTGTAGGGTAGAAAAGAGAAAATTTTGGATTCAGTCAAAATTTATTCAAATTAATCCACTCAGAATGGATAATTAATTTTGACTGAATCCAAAGTATTTATTTTCTACCTTATATTATTTTGCATAGTATTGAAAATGAGATTTCTATTACTATGTACCTAATGTTAGGTTGAAAACATATTATGTAAAAATATAAATTTTATTTAAAATTTGTGTAGGTATTAGTAAATTGAAAAAGAAAATGTTCTATGACGTTATTATCTTGAATAGAAGAAGGGAAGCACATAGGCGATATTCGTGGAAGTTTTGGAAGTATTCTTACAAATATTGTATATGAAGATAAAGTGTAAAGACATGCATTTTAATACGAATTTGACAGAAAAAGATGTCCCTGTGACAAAATTTAAGTTTAAAACTGTTAGGATTTATTTGTTTAATTTAGGTAAAAATGGATCGCACTATCTTGTGTGCAGTTTTTTGTTATTATGATTTAGGGAAAAAAATGAATCGATTGTTGTGATAAATGTCATAATTTTGTATTGTGTTAAATCTAAAAATAAAAGTGTTTTTCAATTAAGTTTCTTGCGTAAATGTCATTTATATTTTTTACTGGATTCCTAGGACTGCGGTGCATTACTAGTGAGTCAAATTTTACGAACAAAAACTGTGAAACGTGTTTAGGTTTTATAAATGGTATAAAATTCACATTTTTCTTATGACCTTTGGTGTTTAAATCGAAAATCACTCTTTCATTCACGAGATGCATAATACATAATTTGAAAACTGTAAGTTTGTAAGCTAGTATTATATTGTATTAATTCTTCATATTATTTGATTTTATGCGCGGTTATATAGGGTGTCTCAGCAAGAAGTTGAATTTTAAAAACTTAATGAAATATAGGTATTAATTTAATGTTTTATTTACATTTTGTTCTTGATATGTAAAGAGGTAGCAATGACATTTACACATGAAACAAAATATCGTTTAATTAGCCAGCGTTGCTCTGTTGGTAGGAATGTACTTTTTTTGACGAAATTTCGCAGTACATTTTGAAGTAAGGGCTGCTGGATTTCACGAATTTGGCGTATTTGCAACAACGTCGTTGTTTCGCGTGCGGTGTGACAGGTGGCACCATCCTGTTGAAACCACATCTCATTTAAGTCCATTCCGTCTAATTCTAGCATGAAAAAGTCTGCACACCGAAATGATCACGTAACTTGCGAATCGTCACAGTCAAATTTTCTGCATTTTTGTAATGTGTTTTCATTATTTAACAAACGTTCTTCCAAGCTATAACGCATCATTTTTGTAAATGTCAAAGTTTTAATTACAAAAATACCAAATATGGCTGACTGAACAATTGACAGACGAAATTGGCGCGCGATTCAAAATTCAACTTCTTGCTGAGATACCCTTTATTATGTATAAAACAGTTCACCAAATAACCATTGGCTCCATTATCGATTTCTAGTTGAATATCCTCTATTAGGAATGTAAACTGTGATTGGCCGTTTTAGCTTTCTGCACAAGCCGTTGTTATGGGGCGTTCACTAGTTGAGTCGTTGCTACGGTTTTACGGCTATTCATTGGTTCTGCGTTATTGTACGTCACATTAATTTTTTCTTAGACTTGTTAAACAAATTTTGTCAAAATAAAAAATACGTGTCAAGTTGTTATCATTCAAAAAATTTTAATAAAAGAATGAAACAAGTATCCCATTGCCTTCTTTGTTAAAAATAGTTTAGCAACAGCGCATTCTTTCTTGGCGTGAGCAGTTTCAAGAAGGGTCATCCAAAGTGGTCCCATTAAAAAATTTGCGCTGCGACAAACGTCATTGCTTTTAACTTGCATGTAATGTTTCCAGCTTCCATTTTCCCATTCAGGTTCATATGTTATTTTATAATACTTTCAATATTACCTATTATTATAATGATTATTATGGATATGGTTCTTACCGTATATGTATGTAAGGTTCCAGTAAAGTGGAGTTATCACTGAACGAATGTGTTCGGTTGAATTTTTGAAAATTGATGAACATTTGAATGTTTGATTTTTCTTTGTCCACTACTGAACAGAGACTTATGTATTTTACGTCTACCACAACTTTGTCTTGATGCCCCTAAATGATAATTTGTCATTTTTACTTTTATTCTAATTTTAAAAAATTGTAAATATCGTAAAAACTTTAGTTATTTAAGATAAAGAAGAGTAAAATTTGGACTTAGATTTTGGCACACTAATGAAACGTAATATCAAAATATTTTCATTTGAATCATTTCGAACACTATATTGCAATTTTAAATCGGGATTGTATGAATTTTATACATTAAATAAATAATGAAAACAACATTAAAAACTGAAGTGCCCAGCATATAATCATCTGCCTTTTCCAGGAAACTTAATTTTTAACATTAATCACTACACTATTTGATTTATGTCGTTATATGTCACCAGTCAATATTTTTTACTCAGATCACGGATTACAAGATTTTACGATTTATCTGATAAATTTAATTTTGAAATTTGACTAATTATTCTTTAATGCTATCAGATAATTTTTTACATAAAATACGTATGTAGTAAATACTTTTTCCTTATATTCTCATTACAAAGAAATATAATATTTACCCAAATATACCGAAATTTTTGAAAATAATTTTTCAGTCTTCAAAAAATACCACTTATCAAAATCTCATCTGCTCTTTCAATTTGTATACAAATGTAAAATACCAAATATCAAAATTAGTAGATACTCAAACATCAGTATTCATGACATGAATACTTTTGATCGGTACTCTGCCCAGCTCTGGTGTTTAGTGACTCTATAAAATACAATGTTTTGCTCAAAACGTGTAACTATCATCAGCGCCGTTCCTAGGGCATATGACGCCCGTGTGCGAGAATTATTTTTATTATTTACTTGTTGTATTTCCATTTTCTTATATTCAGGGTCAATTCTTTGTTTTTTTTTATATATTCCTTATGTGCTAAGTTTTTCTGCTTCGCAGATTTTCTTTTAGTTTTTATTATTACAATAGATTGCAGCTTCGAAAAACCTGTGCTTCCTGCGTTATACGTAAAAACCTGCAAAATGTTCGGAATTTTTTTCAGTTGTTGCCTAATAACTCGTAAACTATGCGTTTTCGATATATAATCGATAATATCATTTTTAAAGTACATTAAATTTGCATTTCATTTATTGAAACTTACAGATTTCAATAAATAAATTATAGA
Source organism: Agonum fuliginosum (assembly GCA_947534325.1). Classification (NCBI taxonomy): domain Eukaryota; kingdom Metazoa; phylum Arthropoda; class Insecta; order Coleoptera; family Carabidae; genus Agonum; species Agonum fuliginosum. The sequence goes on from OX384046.1 coordinate 9,136,458, forward strand.
GAGTGAAGATTAAGACGGATCATTCCTTTATTTATTTCTTCCTGGGATATTACAAAAAGTAAACTAGATGCTCAAATTAAGAGTATTTTTGTATACTTTAAAGGTTAAAAAAGTACTGCAAAAGGATTAAAAGAGTATTTTAAAATAGTGTATATTTTTACCCCTAATGTTTCAAACAAGTTACACTTTAAAGGGTTATAATACTTTACTCATTTTAGTGTTTTTTTTGTTGTTTACTCTTTTTGGTCACTGAATTAAATGCTCTTTTTCATTTACTCAAATCTGAGATTAGTTTATGACCTTGGTCACATATAAACATTAATAAGGGTAAAAAAGTGCTCCTTTTTCGAACAGTGTATCATGTCGTTATTGTCTTCTAGTTTTCTACTTTCTAGTGGTACAAAATTGGCCAGGCTGTACAACACAGATGGTATGTGCGATAAATCTAAACACTCATGTTGTCGGACCAGTAGAATCCCTAAAGCCCTGTTCGCACGGCGATCTTTGGAGATTCTACGGAGAGTCAAAGTCACGGCAGAGAAGAAGTTTTTTTTCTTTCTAGTGAGAATTATTTGTTAAATTATTAATGAGTCTTGGAAAATAATTTATTGATTGCTTCAAAACCACGGAATTATCACTAGAAAGAAAAAAACTTCTTCTTTGCCGTGACTTTTACTCTCCGTAGAATCTCCAAAGATCGCCGTGTGAACAGGGCTTAAAAAAACATTATATCAATTAATTTACAGCTGATGTACTATCCAACTTAAAAATATTTCTTACTACTTTGAAACAAACATACCTTTTTGAATTGGACTCGTCTGAACGAATATTTGTCTCTGTGTGTTGCGTTGGTAACGCAGAAACTAAAAAAGTTTTAGAGTTGGCATCACTGTTGGGTGTGGTCGTGTGATCGTTGTAAAAATCGGTCGGGAGTAGCAGTGTTTAAATTGTATTGAGAATAAACGTTTAAATTGTTAATCTAGCATTGTTTTATTTTTGAGGTGTTAAAAAACCTAACATCTATGTACCGCTGGATGCCAACAATAGACAAAGAGTATTTTACGACAATATTTCCCTCTCAAACGTCAGCTACAGATAAAAAAGGCAAAAAATAAAGGAAAACTACTTAACCTTCCACTAGTCGCGTCAAGTCTCACAGACCCAACCAATTTTTATTTATTGTTTATTGAAGAGTGGGGGAAAGGCGATACTTATGCAGCTGTGTAGCTTTCCAGTTTTTGATTCTGTACAACATAGTAAAGTTTGAAGTCAGTATGTTTTATTGTTTGGCCTATAATTAGCGATAAAGTCTTACAGACCCGGCGCGACTAGTTGTGTCCCTCTTTTATTTTACGTTTTTTTTTATTGTTGCCATTAATTGATTTCGGAATTGCAAGGTAAAGTTCAAATATTTTAATAATAGATATTTATGTATAACCAAAGAAAATATTTTTGATGAATTATGAAAATTTACGTCGTTTATGGGATGAATTCGAAGCAGAAGAACATTTCTTTGACAATGATTCTGGCCTGTCGCACACTAAAATGCTTTGCCCAATGTGCACTAATGAAAATACATAATTTTTTTTCTGTAAAACTTATTTGTCATGAATCCACCATTTTTTGTATGTAAAAACATATTTATTTATTTTATAGACAAAATGAAACTTTAAGTTTGAAAACATGTAATTCTGTTGCTTTATATTTCAGAAATTTTCAATAATAAATACTTTTGCAAATATAATAGGTACTTAAAAATAAAAACTTAAATGACACAGAATAATAACCATTTAATGTAAATTTAGCTAAATTTGTTATAAAAAATAAATTATTTTCGAAATATCTCAAAAAGTCTACGAGACCCAGCGCGACCAGTAGCGTTCTAAAAATGAGCGCGACTAGTGGAATGTTAAAATGCCTTTTTAAACATATTTAAAATAGTTATGTTTCTTTTCAGTATATAAGCTTTTTTATTTTTATATTTTCTTTGTTCAAATAAAAGGAATTAATATTAAGTATTATTAACGTGTTGTTCTTTCTTATACCGTGAGTTTTATTTAACGTGAAACATGGGATCTTTCATATCCATGGTTACGAATTTGACAACAATGTATTAAAGCGATTCATTTAAAATAGAACATAGGCTGTCATTATCAAGTAAATATTACCTCTCAATTAGGGTTGTGTTGTTGAAAATAAGGTATACAATTGAAGAAAAGGTGCAAATGATACGTTGGTATAATGCAGATGTTAGCCTCAGACAAGTACCTATCTGATTTATTTCGTGTATTTGAGAATTTGTTATAAATTGTATTCTGATAAAATATCTATTAAATGTTTATATTTCTTGCAACTTTTTTCACATCTAAAATGATTAGAAATACATACATATTTCATTTACTATGTTCTATTTTAAATGAAACGCTCTAATACATTGCTGTCAAAATCGTAACCATGGATATGAAAGATCCTATGTTTCACGTTAAATAAATGGTAGTATAACATAGTTGTATCCCACTCATTAAAAATTAATTTTGAGATAACAAAGTTGTATGTGTTTTTCATTTTTTTTTACTGAAAAACTGTCAGTGTTAAAAATGTCCAATTTTAGGTTTGTTACATAAATAATATTACAAGGTTGAAATAGAAAAATTAGAAGAATATGAGCGATATGTTAGTTTCTGTAGAACGTCAATATTTAAAATCGTCATTACCAAATTTATATAATTTGTTCATACAACCATGTAACATTAGGCCGACGACATGTTGTCGGACCAGTAGAATCCCTAAAAAAAACATTATATCAATTAATTTACAGCTGATGTACTATTCAACTTAAAAATATTTCTTACTACTTTGAAACACCCATATCTTTTTGAATTGGACTCGTCTGAACGAATATTTGTCTCTGTGTGTTGCGTTGGTAACGCAGAAACTAAAAGTTTTAGAGTTGGCATCACTGTTGGGTGTGGTCGTGTGATCGTTGTAAAAATTTATGAAATAGTTTTCATGTTTTATTCAGTTTTTGAAATACAATACAGTTTAATAAAATATAAGTTTGTTGTGAAGCTAAAGAATAAATAGTTCCAAATATTTAACCTAAAACACACGTAGAATTGTTATTTGTGTACTGTAGTGTTTTTAGTTAATTAAGGCTGAGTTGGCAGCATGTTATGTAAAGCAGTATTAAAATAAAAGTTCAACAATGTATATGACTGAATAATATAGTAATATAATGCAATACAATTTATGTATTTGAAGTCTATCTATTACGCAATACACAACATATAAATTGGCGACGAGTATATTTTCATTCAATAGTGTCAAATTGAAGAAAATTCGAAAAAGGTTGGTAGTCATAACCAACAACCACGTGTGTAAAATTGAGGTTAATTGTCAAGTCAAGCAAATAAACCGAGAAAATGTCAATAATTGGATCGATTGGGTATTTTGATGAACACAGGATGATTTTGAATCGTATTTAGAAAGATTCGAGCAATTTTTGTTAGTAAACAAAATAGATGATGACCTTAAAGTGCCAATGTTAATAACAATAATCGGACCGGAAGCGTATTCCGTATTAAAAAACATTTTGGTGCCTAAAGAGCCTACTAAACAAAGCTATGCAGTCATAATTGAAGCTTTTAAAGGTCATTATTCTCCAAGAAGATTAGTAATATCTGAAAGGTTTAAATTCAATAAACGCGATCAGAAAGAAGAAGAGTCTGTCAGTGTATATATTATAGACTTAAAAATGCTCGCTAAATCGGGAAAATTTGGAGCATTTTTAGATGATGCCTTAAGAGACCGCTTAGTGTTTGGGTTAAGAAGCACAGCATGTCAAAAAAAGTTGCTGTCTGAAGCAGAAATGTCTTTTAAAGAAGCCACTGAAATTGCCTTAAGTTTCGAGTTGGCTAATGCACAGTCTAAATCTTTTCATTCGCCTTTTTTAGTCGGTAAATATTCCGCAAATAAGAATAATAACGATGCAAAATATCACAAAAACGGCAGTGGTAGCAAACCTGTAAACATCATGGCTAAGCAACAGCCAATGCTAACGCATCACCGTAAAGGAAAACCATGTTACCGATGTGGACGACTACATGATCCAGCAAGGTGGCCAGCAGTCAATTGGTAGTGCTTTAAATGTCACAAAAAAGGGCACACATTAAAAGTATGCAGAGTAGAAGGTCAACCAATTAAAATGATAGCAGAAAACGAAGACAGAGACGATGATGATGAATTTGGTTATATTGGTACTGTGACCGGGTCGTCTTCCGGTCAAGGTGCGCATGTGCTTTAAGAAGGGTGGCAGGTATAAAAGTGCAGCGGAACGAGAATTCTTGCTTGTTCAGCCGGCGTATAGAAGCGTAACGTAAGGGCGGTGCTGAGAGGGACCGAATAGAACGCACATGTGAGATTCGTGAAGATATAGTGCACCACAGCCGAAGCTAAGTATTGGTTGATATTTTTTGGTTTGCTGAGGTGGTTTTGTGGCACCAATTCATTTTGTGAATTTGTTGGCTTTTGTGCTGTGTTACTAGTTGTGAGGTTATGTGGCACCGACCACATGGCTGGAAATTGTCGTGAACTCTTTTACATTGTGCTTTTTTAGGGCTATCCATTTATTTGGAGTTTCTGTCTCTCAACATTTTGTGACCTAATTTTACTGTGGAAATCATTTTTGGAAGATCGTTGGCTGAACAAGCCCGGCTGGAGTTTATTTTGCTCCATTGTGGAAAAGCTTTGTCTTGTGAGACTTCCTGATGTTTTGTGTTTTGCCAACGTCACTCAGGAAAGTATTGGCTGTATCGTTATTATTAGTTTTATTAGTGGCTCAGTGCGTTGCCTGTCTGGGTCCTCAATATTTATTTATTTGTGTAGTTGAGTATCTTGCTCCTATTGATTTATTTATTTACATATTTATTGATCCCGTCTGGATCTATTTATTTTGAGTTATTTAAGATTTTAGGCATATTTATTTATTTATTTTTATATTTATTTATTTATATATTTATTCATATTTATTTTACACTGTGCTTAGCGTACGTATGCTAGTTTGTGTGCACGATGCATGGCCTGCCAAGTTCTCGGAGACTTGTAGCAGCCCTGTTAAGCTTTGCTACCTCTCTGAAGGTAGTATTTGCTTCTGTGAGCTTAGATATTCTTATCGTTATTATATTGTTTATTGCTACTAGCTTTGCAATCTCTCTGTAGATTGTATTTGCTTTCTGAAATTTTATTTTATTATGTATTATATTTTTTTGATTTACCATCAGCTTTGCCAGCCCTCTGTGGACGGTATTTGCTATTATTATTTATTGCTTGCTCGCTATTCACCTGCTTTGACGTTCCTAGTGATTGCTGCTGAGCGCGCATTGCTTCTCTTGCTTGCTGCTGTAACCTGCTTGGAGAGCGTGATCTACGGCTGGAGCTGGTGTCAGTGGTGGAAGTTATTCTGCCTGGCGCCTAGAACTCTGATGCTCGACCTCCATCTACAGCCAGAGCTCAAATAAATCAAGCTGGCCGCAGAATCCGTTGTCATCTTCAACCAGACACCACTCCCTACAACCGGAGCATCTGTATTCAGGTCTTATGCATTTATTTATTAAGTAATACACTCATTTTGGCTCTCCAAGCCCAGCAAGTAGAGATAAGAGTTTAATTTATTACCGTATTTGTAATTGGGTTCAGCAGAAGATTCTGCACTACCGTCGTTTACCGTTCATCTGTTCTTGTAGTTTATAAAATAGATTCATGTTTTGCTTTCATATGCGAAGTTGGTTTGTGTTAGGCAGCCATTAATGATTGTGATCTGTGGTCTTATTTGAGCTTCGGTAGTTTTGTAAAGTAAAGTTTAACCTTGCGAAGTGGCTTGTAGTTAGGCAGCCTTGGTGCAGGCTTTGTTTATTATTCAGTAACCCAGTTACATTTGCAGTGCGTATTCAGTTTGCAGTATCATTTATTCTGTCTGGTTTTATTGTATTCGTTTATTTGAGTTGTTGGAACAGTTTTGTGTTTAGCGTAAGGTAGATTGTGATTTGCCGTTCAGCGGCTAGGGTCGTGTAGGCCAATTAGTCATTAATGAGATTCTTGTCAATATAAGTTGTTAAATTTAAGTGTGCATTTTGGTACTTATTTCACGTATACCTACCCACTCCCACTCTACCAGTGTGAGCAGCCGTGGCATAAAGGTAACTAATTAATTATCTTGTGACAGTACAATTAATACTATAAAAAGTAAGACGTATCCTTTTTGTTACAATTTAAAAATAAAAAATAAAATAGTTCAAATGGAAATTGACACAGGAGCATGTGTAACCATTGCATCAGAGCATTTTTATAACGATGTTCTGTCTCATATTCCTATCATTTATGAAAGTATTTCAATTAAGACGGTGACAGGAGCTTGTGTCAATCTCATTGGTAAAGTGCATGTCATGGTTGAACACGAATCTAAAATTTTCAATTTGTCAATGATTATTGTTCAATCTTATGTTAATTTTAAGCCATTACTTGGTCGCACATGGCTAGATGTGTTATTTCCCAAATGGAAAGATAATATGATCTTTCAAAACATAAGTAGTATTAAGTCAAGTAATGTAAAGGATAATTTTGCAAAGGAAAGGGAACGTTTGCTGGACAATTTAAGAAGAGAATTTGCAGAAGTTTTTCAAAATAAAGGCCAGAATTGCATTTAAGGTTTTAAAGCTGAAGTAAAACTTAAGGAAAATGCGTCTCCAATTTTCCACAAGGCGTACTCTATTCCATACGCATTGCGAGATAAAATCAAAAAGGAAATAGAGTCCTTAGTTGCTACAGGAGTTTTGGTTTCGGTCAACAAGAGTGATTGGGCTAGTCCTATTGTGTGTATTTCCAAAAAAGATGGCAATATTCGCCTATGTGTAGATTTTAAGGTCACAGTTAATAGAGAACGAGCATTACCCTTTACCCCTCGCATCAAATATTTTTCGTCATTGTCTAATAAAAAGGTTTTCACGGTAATAGATTTGTCAGGCGCTTTCCAGCATTTTGAGTTAAGCCTCATTCACAGCTCTAACATAGTCACTGTTTTTCGTCTTTGTCTTTGTCGCGTGGATTTGGCCCATTCTCAGCTGTTGACACAAACATTGTTTTTGTCTTCAGTTAAGTTCACACGTCTGCTAAACCAAACAAAAATATTATATAAAATACATTTTTATAATATAGAATATTATTAAACGGGCAGTGCTCGGTTTGTATAATTTCCTGTTATTACTAGTTTAACGTATATCGAAAAAATAAAACCAAAATAAATTCTTACATGGATGTGGTGAACATACCATTCCGCATCTCACTTCATTGCGAACATCACGTGGTTTTTTTATAAACGAAGCCATTAATGTTGTTTTGGGGCATGCCTCGTGCAATTGCAGTTTTGTGTATATTGCTACTGCTGCTGGAACTCGTCTTCATCTAACAATCGCAGTTATAATTTGTTTAGATCTAAGATTCATTTTCCCACGTCAGAATATTGTGACAGATCAACGAAATAAACTGTTGTGAACATAGGTGTATATTGTCTACAAACTACTTTTAGGTTAAAACAAAGACAACAAGTTTGAAGTTTGCATACTTTTATGTTTGTGTTTATGCTTAAGACAAAGACTAAAACTAGAGCTGTGAATGGTTTCATGTTACTACGTATGTCAAACACTTCAAGGTTATTACATACGACAAAAACAGTGACTATGTTAAGAGCTGTGAATGAGGCTTTAAGTGACAAATGCAAGGAATTATTTACTGTTAATACACCATTTGGATTATTCCAGTATACACGTTTAACTTTCGGTGCCGCTCCGGCTCCGCAAATATTTCAATCAGTAATGGATAGAATATTAGCAGATTTGGATGTCAACTGTTTTATTGATGATGTATTTATAGCGGGTGAAACCTTGCATGAGTGTTATGAAAAGGTAAAATTAGTATTTAAAAGACTCCGCGATTATAATGTCAAAATAAATGTAGGAAAATGTATTTTCTTTCATGATTCGGTGGAGTATTTGGGACATATTGTAGATAAAGATGGACTCAAACCAACAGTAGACAAGGTTAGGGCCATAATTTAAAAAGTTTTCAAAAGGTAAGAATAAATGGCACTTAAATTGTTTGTGTCAGTGTCAGTGGTCTATAGTTGAAGCACCGGTACCTAAAAATCTTACTCAACTTAGATCATACGTAGGATTATTAAATTTTTATAATCGTTTTTTGCCGATGTTGTCAAGTCATTTGAAACCACTCTATGACCTTCAAAAGAAATATAGTAAATTTATCTGGTCTGATGAATGTGGTCGTGCATTTCAAACTAGTAAACAAATGATAGTGCAACATAATTTGTTAGTTCATTTTGATCCGTCTAGGCCGATTGTCATTTCATGTGATGCTAGTCCGTACGAGATAGGCGCTGTTATGTCTAACATAGTGGACGGTGTAGAAAAACCTGTAATGTTTGTCTCAAGTACGCTTACGAAAGCAGAACAAAATTATTCCCAAATAGAGCGGGAAGCACTTGCGATCATTTTCGCTATTAAAAGATTTCATAAATTTATATATGGACAAATTTTAAATTAGTAACGGATCATCAACCATTGAAAATGATTTTAAATCCAAAAAGGAAAATACCACCGTTAGCAGCAGCTAGAATGCAACGATGAGCATTAATTTTGCAAAGCTACAATTACACGGTATCCTACAAAAAGGGCAAAGAAAATGTCTTAGCTGATTGTTTGTCACGTCTACCAGTAAACGGTTCCTCTTTGGATGATCCCAAGAAACTTTTTATAAATTCATTCAATATTGAAGATACTTTCCCGTTAACGTATCAAGATATATCAAAAGAAACGAAAAATGATATAATTCTCTCAAAAGTGTATGATTCGGTATTACGTGGTTGGTCAGAACGAATTAGAAATATAAATTTACAACCGTTTTTCGAAAAGCGTGATTCCTTATCAATAGAGCAAAATTGTATCATTTGGTTAAATCAAGTGGTAATTCCTCATAAATTAAGAATACAAATATTAGACTTGTTGCACGACCACCCCCTTTTTTATGGTTCGAATGAAGCAATTAGCTAGATCCACTTGTTGGTGGTCAGGAATAGATAAGGATATAGAGACAAAAGTGAATGGCTGTAGTTCTTGTCAAATAGACAGTAATAAGAAAAATAAAAGTATTATTGGCGAGTGGCCTAAACCAATTAATAATCGGGAAAGAGTACACGTCGATTTCTGTTAAATATTTGGTAAAACTATTATCATAATTGTAGATGTAGATCCAAAGACAAAATGGATTGATGCTTTCATTATGAATTCCATTAACGCTGCGAATACTGTTACAAAATTAAAACAGTCATTTTCAATATTTGGCTTACCAAAATAGTTGGTATCTGATTATGGTCCGCCATTTAATTCGAACCAATTCAACAAATTTTGTCAAGCTACCGGCATCACTCAACTAAAAGTCCGCCATATCACCCTGCCTCAAATGGAGCAGTTGAACTCTCTGTTCAAACTGTAAAAACTATGTTAAAAAAACAAACTTCAGGGTAATCAAATTAAATATAGTAACCCAATAAATTTGGAAAATTTGTTGCTCAATATTTTATTTAAATACAGAAATACTCCATGTTCTGTAACTGGTATATCTCCGGCAGAAGCAATGTTTAAACAGCGGCCTAGAACCTTGTTGACCCAATTAAAACCCCAATTTGGTAGTTGTAAAGATTTTCGTAAAGACTCTAATTCTTTTAAGAAGGAAGAAAGTAACAAGAAAATGTTGTTTTCAGTTGGTGATAAGATATTAGTTAAACTGAACATCTTAAATAAGTGGACACCTGGAAGAAAATTATTATTATTATTAATACTAAAGCTAGTTAGTATGAATACTTATCTGGTAAATGTTAATAACGTAGTAAAATTTGTTCATAAAAACCAAATGAAGCATTCATACCTACCGGATGAATTCCATCCAGGTAATTGTGTTGTCAAAGATTCTCCATTGTCATCTTTACCTAGAACTAGTGAAGTACCAAAGTTGCTAACTGACAGTGTTTGTGAAAGTGCGGCATCGCCGTCAGCGAGTGATAATGTTCCGGAAAAGATAATTTTACCGTCACCATCAGTAACCACTGATAAGCAGAATCCTGCACCTGGTGATACTATAAGACGGTCAGATCGAGTTAGCAAGCCACCTAAACGGTTTATGATTGACGATTAAGTGGAGAAAGATGTAGTGTTTTTAGTTAATTAAGGCTGAGTTGGCAGCACTGGGTTAGTGCGTAAGAATTCAGGTTGGTTATGTAAAGCAGTATTAAAATAAAAGTTCAACAATGTGTCCCTGAAAGCCACATTCGATACATCTCATGTCCCGTAAACCACCATAGAAAAAAAAAAGTTTTTGACTGAAAAAAATGTTCAACTTTAACAACTTGCACGGATTGCCAAAAAAATTGTAGACCATATTCAAGGCAAGGACATTAAAGTTCACACAATTTCCCTTAAAGTTAAAAAAAGTACAAATTTCTACGATGATTTGATCCAAAGTTATGAGCATTTGAAATTTAAAGTATCATAGAATGTCATGTTCAGTATCGCGTGTTTCCTCCGCGTTGCCTACGCACTTCTGCAAAACGCTCTCGCATGTTGATGGGACGACAAATTTTAGCCCGCGGAATGCTCCACCAGATTTCGCGAAACCTCGCGAACATTTCTTCGGTGTTAGCAGGTTAATGTGAAAACTTCATAACTTTGCACCATGTCATCGCAATTTTTCGAACTTATGAGGGTTTCATAGGAAAATGAGAAAATTATATTGGCAATAACTCAAATTGAGTCAACAATTTTTTTAGCGTGATCTGGAAGTTGTCAAAGTTAGAAACTGACAGCAAAAAAACGGTGTTTTTCTATGGTGGTTGGGAGGAGCTAAAATGAGTTTGAACGAAGATCGGCTCACACAGCTGTAAAGTGGAGATTGTAATGTACTGTGAGGTGGGCTTTGATTTTGTGTCAGTGTGAGTCGGGCCGATCCAGGTAGCCAGCGATGGAAGCGAACACATTCGTTGAGGGTGGACAAGAGAAGAAAGAAAGATGGAGTGAGTGCTTTTGCTAAACTCAAGTAAAGCAAAGCAAAGAGTTTAATTTATTTATTCCACGGCATTTTAATATTGTCATTTTGGGATATCAACCTGGAATCATCGTCTGCGGATTGTTTCAAGTCCGATCAGCATAACATCAACCCGACTACCGTAGTTTTTGGCTTACTACAAACAAACAGCACGTGTTGGACACACGACGAGCTCTGCATCACACGGCAAGGGAAATAGAACGTTTTCCACGGTATTTGCGCACTCCCAACATATTGTTTTGTTGTTTGATTGTAATTGCTTTAGTTAAAACCGGCCGGATAATTGTAAGTAAATATTTAATATATAATTTTTGTATGTCAGAATTTACATGTATCGGCCATTAATAATTGGACCTACCCCTTTTTCTTTCAGTATTTATTGTTTTTGTTGTTGTTATTTTACGGTAAGTACATTACATTTGGCGCCCAACGTGGGGCAATTATTGAGTGACAAAAAAATAGAGATAAGAAACTGCTTGGTTATTATTGCATGTATGGGAAAAAGATGTAAAGATGACTAAAACGAGAAGGAAAAACGCTGGAGATTCGGGTTCAGAGCGTGGTTCAGATTTGAACAAAACGTTATCACGTCTTGTGGATAGTCTAAATCAGCTAAGTCAAAATGTTAATACAGGATTTAGTCAAATGAGTAGCTTGCTAAGTCAAAACGGAAATGAAATTAAAGAATGCGTAAATGCTAATATTAAACCTAAATTATTAGATAACGATGGCGTGGGTTTAGAAAATACTGAAAATACTAAGTTTAAAGAAAATCCGGTTGTTGTAAATAGATCATGTTATAGCACTTGGAAAGATTTAGGCGGAAACAATATTTGGTTCAATCCGGGGGGTACTTTACATCCTGTCGTTTTTGTAAATAAATTAGTGCAAATGTTTGAAGATGCAGGAATACCCAATTATAAACAAGTCAATTTAGCTATTAGTTGTCTTAGAGGTTCAGCACATGACTGGGGTCTGTTAAAAGAAAAATCTATTGCAAATTTTGGTGAGTTTAAAGAGTTATTTTTTAGTCGTTACTGGAGCATTGAGGAAGAACGTGAAGTTTTTCAAAATTTAAAATTTGGATACTATGAACGAGGCTCACGAGCTGATTTTTTTTTAGGAATGATGCGCGAAGCCAGTTTTTTTTATCAAAGTCGCCAAGAGAGCGTGAATTAGTTCAAATGTTAAGTCAGCATTTCTCAGCAGATGTACTTCGAGGTATTTTGAATTCAGGGGCTGAAAAATTTGAGGATGTAGAGAGTTATTTACGACAGTTGGACCATACGTATAGTAATGAGAGAAGGAGTAATAAAGACTGGCGGGATAGAAAAGGAAACAATAATAAACCAAATAATAGTAGGTCACAACCCGCTAAAAAAGAAAATAATAGTGATAGTCAAGACGTACAACTACGAACTATTTTTAATAATGAGCCGAATGATTTGTTAGAGGAAAGTGATCGTGAAGTAAAGTCTATTGCAGTAGTTCCAACGGTAAATGCGGTAGTAGCTGGAGTTGAGACACGGGCACTAGTTGACTCCGGTAGTCAGATTACGTGTATTGCTCAAAATTTTCTCAACAAAATTTTTTAATAAAAATCCGGATGTACCAAGGTTACCAACTAGATGTGTTAGTGTTACGGGGGCGTTAAGTTCTAAAAGTCAAAAAGTAAGGGAGCAAGGTTGGCACAATCACGTTTGAATATTACTGTATTGTCGTTCCAGACTTAATTCGTGATATAATATTAGGATGCGATTTGATGCAGGATTTTCAAATTTCAATAAATTTCGGAGAAAATAAATTATCTGGTACTTTTCAAAACGAAATGAATCGTAGATGTTTTTAGTAAACACGTCTCACTATATACTTTGAAGCGGGCTACGACAAAGTCAATCTTAAGATGTGTGACAGAAGATTATTTTGAAAAAGTGGGCAAACCAACTGTTGTTTTGAGTGATAACGCAACTCAATTTACAAATAAATTATGGTTAGATACGTTAGAACAATTACAGGTTCAAGTTCGTCATACATCAGTATATTATCCTCAGGGGAATCAAACTGAACGGGTAAATCGTGAAATCGTTAGGCTTCTGAGAGCATTTTGTAATTCCAAGCACACCAAGTGGGCATTCCTAATTAAGGATGTAGAAAGCTGGTTAAACCAAGCTATACATAATAGTACTGGGTTTACTCCAAATGAACTACATTTTGATCAGGATCGCGAAAATAGTTTCATTAAACACCTTCAATTTCCACCTAGTGAGCCGGATGAGCGAAATTTTATTTACTTAGCGCGCGAACGTTTATTTACAAAAGCTGAAATGCGTCAGAAACGAAACCCGTACACTTTTAGTATTAAATTCATGTTCATCTTTCATTTAGTTATAAGCCAGCAAAGTGAAGTGAAGTTTGCGACAAGAATTTAATAGGGGGGTAGTGTAATGTACTGTGAGGTGGGCTTTGATTTTGTGTCAGTGTGAGTCGGGCCGATCCAGGTGGCAGCAGCTATCAGTGTAGCCAGCGATGGAAGCGAACACATGCGGTGAGGGTGGACAAGGAGAAGAAAGAAAGATGGAGTGAGTGCTTTTGCTAAACTCAAGCAAAGCAAAGAGTTTAATTTATTTATTCCACGGCTTTTTAATATTGTCATTTTGGGATATCAACCGGGAATCATCGTCTGCGGATTGTTTCACGTCCGATCAGCATAACATCAACCCGACAACCGTAGTTTTTGGCTTACTACAAACAAACAGCACGTGTTGGACACACGACGAGCTCTGCATCACACGGCAAGGGAAATAGAACGTTTTCCACGGTATTTGCGCATTCCCAACATATTGTTTTGTTGTTTGATTGTAATTGCTTTAGTTAAAACCGGCCAGATAATTGTAAGTAAATATTTAATATATACATTTTGTATGTCAGAATTTACGTGTATCGGCCATTAATAATTGGACCTACCCCTTTTTCTTTCAGTATTTATTGTTTTTTTTTTGTTATTTTGCGGTAAGTACATTACAAGATATTGAGCTTTTTAAAACTCTACTCTTTATCGATATTGGCTCATACCCATCGGAGTTATAACCTAAAATACTCAAAAAGCACTTTAAATTTCAACATTTTTTCAGTCAAAAACTTTTTTTTTCTATGGTGGTTTACGGGACATGAGATGTATCGAATGTGGCTTTCACCATTCGAAAGAGGAGACTTTGATCTTTTTAAAACTCAAAGTATTATTGATTTTGGGTCAAATGCAACCGAGTTATCATGGTTTGAAAATTGGACATTTTTCGTCATCAAAAAAGTGTTCCCCTAATTTTTTCCTAGAGTGTAGTTCCAAATATTTAACCTAAACACACGTAGAATTGTTATTTGTGTACCTAACACTCTACTCTATAGTACATAAAGAAAGGAATTGTACACAGTCAAATAATATTCGTAGGGACGAGTCTAACATAAAAAGGAAGGGTGGTTAGAACAAACAAATACGGAATTGCTAAAAATTTTAGTTGGACATACTGCGCGGTGTCTGGCAATTTTTCTCTCTCTAAAGTCTAAATAATATACCTTTGTAACTACATAGTACGATAAAATGTATATCTATAACGATAATCAATGAATTAACAATGTGTAAGACTGCTACACTCAAGTTGAGCAAAAGACGTGAACAATTTTGATTCAATTACCTTAAATATTTAGCTAATTAAAAATAATGCCCAGTTCATACGAGAAAAGATTTTCTTTAAAAGTTTTCTCCAAAAACAAAAACAAGTGCTAGAAACTGTTATCAAAATTTTAAATACGGGGAAACTAATTATTTGTATAAAATGTATAGGATTTTTTATTGAATACCTATATTTTATAGAAATATTTAGTTTCCCTGTATGGACGGTCTTGATAGTTTTTTGGAAACTTTTATAGTTTAGTAAATTTTTAATAAAAACTCCATAATAATTGGCTACTTGCATGGTATAGAAATAGTATATTACATAATGAGCGAGGTAATTTAAACTGGTTTATTAGTATTTAATATAAATAAAGTTAAGGCTGTACACTTGTTGACTGCAATATTGCTGCAATAGAATCAGAATTCATGATTCTGGCTATATCGCTCAAAATATAAATCTGACATTTACTATGAGTAATAACGTAGCATTACTTAATCGAAAAATTCATATAATGTATTGTTGCGTCAACAATTAGAGAAAATAAGAATTTATTTATGCATTTTAATATTTCAAATGTTACAGTTTAATTTTTGGGTTTAGTATAAGCTTAATATTTTTCATCTGTCTTGGGTACCTGGTTACCACTTATCAGGCAACCCTTATGCCGTAAGTGTATATCTTCGGATGTCACGGTGAGTATTTGCATGTGTTGTGGTTCAGAGTGCGCCACGGACTTGACTAATTAAATTAACTAATTTCGAAGAAAGTAACGAAGTCTGAAAAAGTTGTGAGTTTTGATCGGTTGTGCTATCCAACGTTTTGTGAATTTGTGTAGAATTTCGAATTTGGGTATTTTGTGGAAAATACAGACAAACATTAATTTGGATTTCCTGGAAGCACATTTGAAGAATATTATTTATTTGTATATTCATCGACATTAGTCGGTTTTATTGGATCAACTCGAACTTAATTAACTTATAGCCGAACAAGATCTGAGGTAATCTAATTTTTATAACAGTAATTTTATTCATACAATCTATTTAACTAAAGTACATTCTGTTTAATTCATTTAACTTAATAATTCTGATCTATTTTATTTAAATTCTTTATAGTGCCATGTGCACACTAATTAGTCAGTGGCGTGCGAGTTCCTCAATATGTGTAAGTGCTAACGTGAACATCTTTTTAGGCTTTTATTGATTTTATATTATAAAATCATATTTGACTGGTGAGCTTATTGCTTGGAATAAATCGTCCTGGTTACTCCAATAATTATTCGAAGGAACGGAAAGTGTCAACCACGCATCAGTTTGGTCGCAGAGTACCCAGCTCCTACTCCACTGCATTACGAGATTACTACTTTCGGGCATCTTCGGCCAGCTGACGAGCGACCCGAACTATTTGTGGAGGGGACTAACTGCCAACCCCAAAGACGAACGATTTTTTGACTCAACAGCTGAACGACAGCAAGCCAGCTAAGCCTTTATTTTCTTTTACTTTTATGTTATTTGTTAGGGTGTTTGATTAGACCTCTAGTTTGGTCGTTATTACGATTATTGTGATTTAAGATTATTTCTTATGCGTTTGTGACAATCTGATCTCACCCCGCATATTTATTTTAATTCTATTTATCTTTGTTCGCGAATACGCTCCGTGGCGTTTAGGTTTAACGTCAGTTGCTTTTAGGGCTACTCTAGTTTTATTTATTCATTTTACTACTAGCGCGGCGTGATACACGTTGGTCGACCTTCGCGTTCATCGCGTCCCCGTTGTGCGCACTTTAGTTACGTTCACAATAATTATTTAAGATAGTCCTATTAGTAGGGCCGCGAACAAATTCGCCGCGCGATCCGTTTGTTTCTCAACTCGCGGAAGTGATCGGTTTGATCGGATTCTGTCCACAGCATTTATCTCTTAGCTATATGCTTATATCTAAATTTAATTATTCTCATATTTATTTATTATACTTATATTATATATTATCTTTATTCACGGAATTTTTATCAATATATCCGTTTATTTAAACCTACGTGCTATTTTCGTTCTTGCGACCTTATCCCTCTTAGGTTTGGTGATCAACCATATCGGTTGAACCTTTTAGTCGGCATCGATCATCTGGCGCCCCCCTAGACCCTTTTGAGCAACCTACCCCCGTCTCCACTGTAGCTCGCCGTAGTTCAACTTGTGCCAGGGAATCAACATCTATTAGTAAGGCCGTAGCACAAATTATGGCCTTATTAATGCATATTTATTAATTTTGTTTTAAATAGTCGATTCCTTGCATTGGTCGTAAGAGTGCTATGAAAATATTTTTTGTCAAAAAAATTTCACATCTGAGAAAAAAATAGTAAAAAATCGGCCAAATAGACTATTTTTACTAATTTATTACTAAAAGACTATTAGGTATTTCAAAAATATAATTTCATAGCACTCTAGGGTCATCTTTTAGCTATCTATATATACAATATGAACAGTGTAGGTGTACTAACAAGAGCTCAGTTTGTAATATAGCAAGGTCCCTTTTTCACTATATTTTTGGCACAAGTGTAGCGCCTTAAGATTTGCATGTTGCAGATTTGCTTCGAACTTATCTACAACATAATAAATTATATTTAATAACGTTTGAGATGTCTCATTTCTTCATGTCTTTACGTATTATTTAGATATTAAAGTTATTAATGTCATGTTTTTATAGACATTGACAGCTTTGTTTTTCAGTGTTGGCAACATGTTACATCCAAAATCTTCAAAAATCTAAACTTAATTATTCAAAACCGAAGCAATATAAAAATTCAGTACTTATTTTATTGGATTCCCAATAATATAATCTGTATATACAAATATTTTCATTGCTCTAAAATAAGCTTTGATAATATTCGCTATTAATTATTAGTTCAAGCAAACCTCCGAATGCCACCATTATTAAAAGTAGGGTTTTCAATCTTTTACTTATTACTCGAAAACGGTAAAGAATTTTGAAATAAACGGCACAGATTCAAAATCTGCATATTTTTTACGATTTTTTGATATATAATATATTATGATTTAATGAGCTATTAGTCATTACTAAAAATTCGCCATTTTGACCGTAAATATTTAATTTCTCCCTTAATAAATTTCTTCTAAATGATCTGCTAGTATCACACAGCCCAGACTGTACAGCAAGATTCCAAGTTTTTGATTTTTTCCTCTTCCACTAGAATCCCCCACCAACAACCGATATGAAGTTTAATGTGGATACTTGCGCGCTAACATGAATCTGACAGATCTGATTCCCGCGCTTTGCTTTCTTTTCTTTGCCGTGTTATTGTTTATCAGTTTACGCAAGGGGTTTATGCTTAACTCAATATTCGACAACGAACTGCTTACCATCTTCAAAATTTCGCTGCAAGAAAAATATAAACAACTTGGTGGCGCGCAAGTAGCACATCAAACTTCATAGTGGAATCTCTGGCCCGCGGCCGTTTCCCGGCTGCCGGTTAGTTATACTGTTGTAATCGTAGTGTTCTGTAGTTCTAATGTTGTGAACAACAATAACGAATCTAACCTGTTCAAACCTGCTCCAACGTAAATAAACGACAATATTGTCAAACGTTTTGCATGCTTCCCTCTTAATTGGTTTATATTTTATTTAAAATTCGTGCTACATTTGGTTTTTACAGTGAAAATTGTTTAGAGTTTATTGTTTTTTGAAAAGAAGTGAAATGGGTGACAAGAACTGGTAACCCACATAGCACAAAAAAGTCTTAAAGACATTTTTACGACGTCTCAATTTACTACTTAAAGTCGTCGTAAGGACGTCTAATGTCACTAAGAATGTCAGTCTTTAAGACAAGTTCACAATTTCTTAAAGACGTCTATAGTGGATGTTTTTTAGACATCCAAAAATAAATCATTAAGACGTCCAGATACGAAATCTTTAAGACCATTTATACGGACGTCTTATAGACAAAAGGATTTTTGGTCATAAAGACGTCTATATAAGAACGTCTATAGGATGTTTTATGTGGATACGTAGGTACACTATAGGAATTTTAAAACAAAACAAAAAATTAAATGTCAAAATAAATATGTTATATTTTCAAACCAAAATTAATATTATTATAATAAAATATAATTTGAAAAAAAAACCTAATTATTAGTTAGTAGGGCTGTTCGATATTTGAATTTGTATAATTATATATGTTAGATGTAATATATATATATATATATATATATATATATATATATATATATATATATATATATATATATATATATATATATATATATATAAATTAATTATAATATTATTTTAATTATATATAGTAATTATTTTTTTCCTGTAGGAGGCGTGGTGCAACCATTCTCGGACGGTTTTCTCAATATCATTGTCAGTAACGATATCTTCATAATCTTGACGTATCACATCTAAAAAATATTTTTATTATAAATTGTAACAAAACCATATTACTACAAAAAACCATTTAAAAATGAATTAAACTTTTCGTTATTTAAGTTAAGTATCCACCTTAAAACAATGCCTAATTTTTAATCGCCTGTGATTCACCTGTTCTTGTTAGTCCATAAAAATGTATAACAGTAATATTACCTGTCAGAATTTTCATTACTACTACTCTAATTGCCATATTTGGTGATTTGGCACCAGTCCACGTGAATTTTGTTGCTGTTTCAGTATTCATTATAAACTCCATCATTTTTCGGATATTGTGTTTCCAGTCGCGTCCGCCAAGCTGCCTTAGTTTATTTTTCTAAAACAATTTATAATAAATAAATTAAAGTGCTTTTCCTATTCATAAAAATTATAATTCTAAATTATACTTACAAATTGAATCTGCATTTGATTATTTCGGCTTAAATTTTTCTCTAACTCATTGAATTCAATTTCATTTTTCGTTGGAAAAGGTGGAAGAAGACTAAAGTCTTTGCAAACTGCTTTCTTGTCAGTATGTTGTTTAAACGTTTGTAATTCCTCCTTGATGTCATGGAGCTCGCTTAGCACTTTTCTTATAGCAACGTGACAAGCTAAAAGGCAAATAATAAGATTCAAATAGAGAATAAAAATAATACGTTGTTTAATCTGAGTACTTACGGCAAGGAATTGGTTCGGCAGACAATTTCTTCTCTTTACTTGGCTGCTCAAAATCTATAACAAAAACAAAACTATTTTTTATAGATTGAAAGATATTTTCAGAACTCATCATACCTTCTGTATTGTACTCTTGTGTGGTAAGATATTATGTTCTTATTTTTGGGTTTAGGATCATCATTTGTAAGTAAAACAATAGTAAATGTATAAATATTTAGTTAGATATTTAAAAAAATACCTTCTTGGGAGTACGATTCATTTTCGTCTTCATCATCTATGTTATTACTACCTGAAGAATAATAGAAAATTATAATAAATACTTATATGTAATGCATGTAGTTCCAATTTTGATACCTTTTTTATAAGGTAATAAAAATTGTTCATTAGTTGCCACATCTTGATAAATTATTTCAGAATTCAAGATTTTGGCAACTAAGTTATTAGTTTTTATATCTTCTGGTGCAATTATATAGCTTGTAGAAGGGCCAGGCTGAGGA
Source organism: Agonum fuliginosum (assembly GCA_947534325.1). Taxonomy (NCBI): domain Eukaryota; kingdom Metazoa; phylum Arthropoda; class Insecta; order Coleoptera; family Carabidae; genus Agonum; species Agonum fuliginosum. The sequence continues at coordinate 9,156,878 of OX384046.1, forward strand.
TTAAATTGTAAAAGGCTTTGTGATTCTGCATAAAAAATATCAATAAAATATTAGTTTATAATATTCATATTCTATTCATACAAAAATTATACCTTCCTCATCTACGAAATCACTTGGCGGCGCGGATAGTATGTTAGTTTCATAGTCTGAAAAATTTTTCTTTATGATTTTTCTTTTCTGGTGTCTTGCTGTAGGATTCGTCGCTAGACAAATACATTGTTTCTTTTTCCACTTTTCGAGCTTCCTCGTATGACTCACATGTGTATAAAAATTTTTTGAATGGCATTATTATCCAAGCAGTTCCAGGCGTTACTTCTTTTTTTTATCAAAGTAGATAGATTATTTGTGTTCTTTGGCGGCCAAAATACTGTTTTTTTTTATCAATGTTAACCCATGTTGATGCTGATGTACAATAGTCAAAAATTATAACTGAGTATACATGGCGTTGTTAATTTTGAGTTTATCTAAGAAATTTTCGAATGGATTAATTTTATTATACACATATGAGATGCATTATACGGTAGTTTAATTATTTTTGCTTCTATCTTGTTTACAAACCAATACTGTAACTGCGATTCGTTATTTTTTTGCACTAAGTAGATTCCTATTTTTGTTGAAGAACATGGATAATGTGGAAGAGATGAAATATTTAAAAAACTGTTGCCGATTATGACTTCTTTTCCCATCTTTTTACCAATGTATTTTATTTGGACAATATTACCATCTTTCAACAAGCAATATCTATCGGCTTCATTGTTTGCCAAAATAAAATTAGGCATGATTATCTTTTTATGAGGTTCATTACAGCCAAACGGTAAAACGTCATTACACTGTTGTTCAAGTGTAATTGAAAATAATGTCTTATTTACAGAAACTTGTAATAAACTTTGTTCAAATAATCTTTTTTCTAACTGTTGCAATGGTTTGTCGGATTTCCGTAAAGTTGATTTTAATTTTTGCATGAAATTTTCGAAAGGAAAATTACGTATTGTATCTAATGGACCAAAATTATTTGCATCATCAGCTAAATGTGTCAGGGAATGTACGTTATTTATAAGTTGATCTTTAGCATATAATATTCCAAAATTTGAGACAAAATATTCTAATAATGATTTCGCATACTTGTTATTTCTTTTGTATTCGTTAGGATCTAATAAAATTCTTAATGCACAATTTAATGCTAAAAAATGTATATATTATTCTTTTTGTAAACGTTTATGCAGTAATACAATTCCATAATATAACAAAAAGTTTCTGAATTCTGTTGCTTTCCACATTTGATACTCATTTAGTGATCTTGGTTTTCTGTTAAATTCTTTTGGAATACAAATTCGGTACGATAATAATATTTTTGATAATGAATTTACATCATGAGCAGAAAATTTTGTTGACCGATACTCACTTATCCACAGAGAGATAAGTTTTTTCATCACGCCAAGGCAAACCATGTGCATATAATCCAGAGGTATATTTGTAACCATTCCTATACCGAGTTTTTCTAAAGGAGAAATTCCAGTATGGTGATCGTCATGAGTTTTTTGTGTAAACTGTTCATCATTTCTCAACTGACATTTTATTTGAGGAAAAGTCATTCTATGATTTACATAACATCCTTCCTGGATGCACTTTGAACAACCATAATAACCATTGTGTCCTTTTGTACACGTTATAAAACTACGAGCTGGCGCATCGCAAATAATTGCATTTATTTTAATAATAATATTATGACCATTATAAATTATATTATTATGCGAAATTTTTAAATATTCGGCTATAAATGCATCTAAATATTTATCAATATCTGTGTGCTTTGAAACTCCGTAATATGAACCAATTAAAAATGGTGTAGATTTAGGTATATTTGTTATCATGCCAAGAATAGGCCAAAATTGTAATCGTGAACTTTTTGATATCGGCAACCCATCTACATTTATGTTCAAATATATAATATTGGGAATCGGCTTAATATTTAACTTGTTTAATTCGTGTAGTATGTTGTTTTCCAAGCCAATATGTAAATAGTGTCCATCATCTTGTGAAACTATATTTGTTTTGCGAGGTGTATTAAGAATACTTCGTGCATCGCAGGGCACATTTAATTGTTCGTTACGTAAAATTTTAAGAAGTGAAGAAAATGCTACATGGGATATATTGTATTGTATAGCCCATATACGCAAGGATTCTCGTACATCATTTTTAAATTTAAATAGATCTTCTTTACTATTATTTAAATGTACACTTTCCGGAGAAGTTGACAATGACTCAAAACAGTAACGTTCATTTTCAGTTTCGTAAATAGTAACAGGTTTATTATTGGTGTCGCTGTTTTTATCAGTTAACACTAAATAAGCTTGTGTTATTTTATGCATAGATTCATATATTTTAGCTTTTTTTCTCCGATATATTTGCCGTGTACCTATTTCCAGTTTTCGTTTTTGGCTCATATTTTTTCTGTAAAATCATTTTTATATTATGACAAGCAAAATAAATACATTTAAGTATTGTGTTTAATTTCTTCCAAGAAAGCCCAGAAACACGAGTAAAAGTTAGGGTATTTCCCTCTAAAATACGCATATGATTTTAAAAATTTAAATTAATTTAAAAAAATTACACTACAATTCCAGTTTATCACAAATAAAAACCTATGTCTATTAGAATAAGTTCAAAAATACAACATTCAGTTTTGTCATTTAAAGCAGTTTGAGGTTATGTTTGTAAACAAGCTATAGAAACAAAAAAATATATTTGAAGACAGATAATCATAGTTATATAGGTACTTACCGTGCTGTTTTATGTTCAAATATAAATTTATTATAATATAATCATAAATTATAGCCCACTAATAACTTTTAATATATTTGGGATGTATGTCTGAAGACTAAACTGTTCAAAAGCGCGCAATTTTCTTAGCAAAATGGCGGGAATAAAGAGCGTGTAATTTAAAATGCAAAAGACGTCCGTAGGCTGTACAAATTATTATTGGACGTCCTATAGACTTTACAACTTAACGTCCTACTGACATCTTATGCTACACCAGAAAACGTCATTAAAACGACTTTTAGACTTTTTAAACTACGGGTCTTAAAGACATCCAAAATTTGATCTAACTGACGTCTTTCTGCAAAGTCTTTTTGACTAATATCAAATTTGGTCTGTATGACATCTTTTTGTAAAGTCTTTAAGATAGTGATAGTTGTACGTCTTTACTACGTCTATAAGACTTGTGTGCTATGTGGGAAGGTTTATTATTTTGTAAGTGTTTTAGTTTATGCACATTTTATGATAATTTCAGTTTTAAACGCACTGAATATACTCATCATGAGAAACAAAAAATAGTAGATTTCATTGTGAAAAATAAATCTTACTATGTACTTCGTGGAAATAAATTCTGGCAAGAAATGGCGGACGCTAAAGTATTAAGTAAATGTTATGTATTGGGGAACACAATAACAATTGTTTATTTTTAGGTAGTTGACAGAACCTGGCAATTTGCAAAAGAACACTTCCGCAAGATGATTATATTCAATCTCCACAAGTTAAATATCTCACCTAAGGAACGGCGTCTTATTCAAGAAGGGTATTTTTTTCATATTTTTTCATTTGAAATATTGGATGTGTGTTTAACTATTCGAACATACCTACAAAATTGATAAATCCCGGGTATGTCATTCTGCCTATACAACCAAAGTCTTCGCTCAGCTAAAAATAATAAAATACCTACCAAACCCGCGAGAAGTTTACTGCTTTCATTGGTCAAACGATGTCCTTGGCTGTACACGCAGAGACTGATGTGCCTCTTATGTACTTATACATTTATATTTTAAAACAAACCAACTTGTTCAAAAAAATGGTGTTTAAGATTGATTTTCTGTCTCAAGTAAAAATATTCACTTATAATATCACATGTGCATCCATTCTTTCCGGAAAATTTTTTGAGTGCTTTCCAAGAACGTCCTAATTAGCTCGAGGTGGTACACGGGAGCTAATTACGTTGTTGGAATGCACGATAAAAAATTTCCTGGACATGAATGAATGCACGAGTGCATATTCAGTAAGAAAATCGCAATGACACGGCCGCTCTATTTTTTAATTCTTTTTACAATTGAAACTTGAAATATTTACTAAATTTGTGTTTAACATTAATAAATTTGTATTATCCAACACCTCTTAATAAAAGCATCATAACTATGGTGATTTTAAACAAGCAAAGTAAAAAATTACCCACAAGAGGCTTTGATCAAAATTATACCCACTTGTGGGTAAATTGTTACTTTGCTTGTTGGAAGTCACCATAGAAACGATGTTTTAGGTTGAAAATTATCTCACTCAGCCTTCGGCCTCGTGAGTTAAGATTTCCCTCGTGGGTAATTCCTTACTTTGCCCACTTGTAAAGTAAATAACTATTATTTACCTTATTATTTGCTTATTTACACTCAAAATGACAAATTAATCAATTTTTAATTTAATGTCAAAGTGACAGATGACGAACAATTTCCGCTTATTAATTTCATTAAGTTACTCAAGCTACTAGTAAAAAGTTTCAGAGAAAATTTTTATATAACCATGGTTACTATTATTGTAATCCATTCATCCATTGGCTGTTATTTGTGTCATGCGATTTTCAAGCAAATTTATGCTTTTTGATTGCTTTCAAACAATCATATAAAAATATATAAAAGTTTAAAACATACTTTAATATCTGGTTTTACATTTGTAGGTGGGAGAAATCAAGTAAAGTGAAGCCTGATAAGAGTGCTAAACAAATTAAGCGTCCACGATATACTGAGGAGGAGGACAATGAGGATGTGTTTAGCGACGAAGAAAAAATTTGTGATTCATGTGATCTGAGCGATTCATCTGCACTAGAATCAGTAAATGCTAAAAGAAAACAAAGTAATGAAACTAGTAACAATGTTCATAGTACGTTACAAAAATCACCAGAGACAAATTATTTTAGTGATGAAAAAGCTGGTCCTTCTCATCAGCAAAACATTCAAATTTCGGATGAGAATTCAGATCAATCTTCTCCCTCGCATTCTCCTGATTTATTAGCCATCAGTAAGTAGTATTTATTAATTTTACATATTTCACAGTTGTATTTAATATTTTTTTTGTTAGAGAAAGCAAATACAACTATAATGAACATACCTAAATCAAATAGTGATGGTGATAAAACTCCAGAAAATCTTGATATAGATGCTGGTAAGTTATTAATTTAATAATTTTTTATTTATATTTAATTTTTTTTAAAATTCAGATGCCGAAATACCTAATAACTTAAAGAAATCGATAGATGTAACACTAAATAGTTCGGCAACCCAAAACAATTCTGGTAATTATTTTTTTATACTTTCTTTTTTAGTTAAAATAATAACACTTTATTTATAGAAATTGAAATACATAAAAAGACAACTAGTGACCAACAAACCCAAACAAATTTTGGAATGAACGTTTGTGATCATTCAGTAAATGAAAGCGATACAAGATGTATATATTGCAATAATTGTATATATTGCAATATTGAATTAAATGGCGAACGCCACCTATATGTTTCAACAATGGAGCCAGAGCCAAATAAAGATAAACTTGTTACAATATTAAGCAAAAGATTGAAAATTCAGCTGAAAAATATACATTTTGTAGATTTTTCTTCATATGTTTTATTACGCGATATATAAAACTTCCGAAATGTAGTATACAAACAATTTGGAACCGCTATTACTGATGGAATAGCAGAAGCCAGTTTAGTAAATATAGATATAGAACGAGTTATATCTGATTTAGAAATTTGCATACAACCGTTTTCATTAGATGATGGCGATAGTTGTTCTGAAAGTAGCAACACTGTAGAAATTAACAGTCAAGTGTTTAATCCTAAAGATGAGTCAACGCCACAAAGACCAGTCACTCGAAATATTAAAGAAGAACTACAAGATGTTAGTGTTATTTCCAACGTAAAAGAAGAAATTAACAGTTAAGTGTTTAATCCTAAAGATGAGTCAACGCCACAAAGACCAGTCACTCGAAATATTAAAGAAGAACCACAAGATGTTAGTGTTATTTCCAACGTAAAAGAAGAAATTAACAGTCCAGTGTTTAATCCTAAAGATGAGTCAACGCCACAAAGACCAGTCACTCGAAATATTAAAGAAGAACCACAAGATGTTAGTGTTATTTCCAACTTAAAAGAAGAAATTAACAGTCAAGTGTTTAATCCTAAAGATGAGTCAGCGCCACAAAGACCAGTCACTCGAAATATTAAAGAAGAACCACAAGATGTTAGTGTTATTTCCAACGTAAAAGAAGAAATTAACAGTCAAGTGTTTAATCCTAAAGATGAGTCAACGCCACAAAGACCAGTCACTCGAAATATTAAAGAAGAACCACAAGATGTTAGTGTTATTTCCAACGTAAAAGAAGAAATTAACAGTCAAGTGTTTAATCCTAAAGATGAGTCAACGCCACAAAGACCAGTCACTCGAAATATTAAAGAAGAATCACAAGATGTTAGTGTTATTTCCAACGTAAAAGAAGAAATTAACAGTCAAGTGTTTAATCCTAAAGATGAGTCAACGCCACAAAGACCAGTCACTCGAAATATTAAAGAAGAACCACAAGATGTTAGTGTTATTTCCAACGTAAAAGAAGAAATTAACAGTCAAGTGTTTAATCCTAAAGATGAGTCAACGCCACTGTTGTATTTGTGTAGGGGTTCGCTTTGGAAAAGTAATTCGTAGAAGATTTTGTATGTATTTATTTTGAATTCCCAATATGCTTTTATTTTAACTTTTAATAACTTCACAACCATATATTACAACTTAACTAGTAGACGAACAGTAACAGAATGAAACGTTTGAACCGCTTGAACAGAGCGATTTATATTAATTAGTAATTATGAGTTTGCGCATTACAATAGTTAATTACAAAATATAAGGAATCGTTCAGTCAGTTATTTTTACGTTAAATACAAATAATGCAACAATATAACACTCTTTCCTCTCTTAATAAGAATACAATACATTGTTACAATTTATAATAAATTATCAATTATGACTTATAATATACATAATAATTCAAATACATTTGTTTTTGAAATTCTGCAAATGGAATAAAATTATTTATTATTATATGTTAACCTATTTGGCTGCTTTCGTTCACGTTGCGAACGTTGTATAGCTACTGGCTCGTTGAATACTGCTGGTGCCTTTCTGTTGGAAGGGGTGTCGTCGGCAGTCTCAGAATATTCAACATCATTTTCCGCGTTTTGGATTTCAGTTTTAGTTTGAAAATTTGTTGTACCTGATTTATTATCCAGAACCTCAACTTGTCCAACCATTAAATCCAGACACTCAACTTGATTTGTATTATTTCGTTTACGTTTCAAACAGACTGACTGCAGATGACCCTTCTTCCGACAGAAATTACAAACGGCATTGATTTTACTGCAAGCATTCGCAAGGTGAGCTGAAGAACCACATCTGTAACAAGTAGAAGTATTTTTATTAGATTTAGGAAATGTATTTGTATTAGTACGTATATTTATCTTATCAGTTGTCCTCTTCTTAAGTGCTCGTTGTACGCTGATCGCTCCGATGGCGGCTGATGAACTGGATGCATTTATGTTGCCCTTATGCAGCAGTGCAGCGTCCTTGGTAGACATTTCCATACCGGAAGCAATCTCCAGCGCCCTGTCCAAGGTCAGATCCTTCGTCTCTAGTAGTCGACTCTGTATTCTTTCAATTCGTAATCCAAAAACGAATTGGTTGCGTAGCGCTGTCTTCAAATGTTCTTCAAATTTACAGTTTATTGACAGTTTTTGTAAAGCTGTTATGAAATCTTGTATAGATTCACCTTCGTGCTGTTTTCGTAAATGAAAACGATAATTTTCCGCAATTTCTAACGGTTCAGGGCAAAAATGTTTAGATAACATTTGTACTAAAAAAGCGTATGTTTTTTAAGTTGGATTTTCTGGAGTCTGCTTGTCGCATATAATATCATATGCGTCTGCTCCCATGTAGTGAAGTAAGTATTGTACTTTTTTATCTTCGGGTACATCAAAAACTTCAAATGCACCTTCTAATCTTGAAACCCATCGAGACCACTGGTTTCGATTGTCATACGGTTCAATATTAAATACTGTTTGTATTGTCGTAGTAGACATATCGTATAAAAATATGCTGTGTACTTGCCCTTTTATGTAGTAACGCTTTTTTTCCAATTAAAAAGAACGTGGTATTGCTTAATCTTCAAATATCTTGAGCATCCTCGTCGCCACTGTTGTATTTGTGTAGGGGTTCGGTTTAGAAAAGTAATTCGTAGAAGATTTTGTATATATTTATTTTGATTTCCCAATATGCTTTTATTTTAACTTTTAATAACTTCACAACCATATATTACAACTTAACTAGTAGACGAATAGTAACAGAATGAAACGTTTGAACCGCTTGAACAGAGCGATTCATATTAATTAGTAATTATGAGTTTGCGCATTACAATCGTTAATTACAAAACATAAGGAATCGTTCAGTCAGTTACTTGTACGTTAAATACAAATAATGCAACAATATAACAGCCACAAAGACCAGTCACTCGAAATATTAAAGAAGAACCACAAGATGTTAGTGTTATTTCCAACGTAAAAGAAGAAATTAACAGTCAAGTGTTTAATCCTAAAGATCTTTGTGGCGTTGACTCATCTTTAGGATTAAACACTTGACTGTTAATTTCTTCTTTTACGTTGGAAAATAACACTAACATCTTGTGGTTCTTCTTTAATATTTCGAGTGACTGGTCTTTGTGGCGTTGACTCATCTTTAGGATTAAACACTTGACTGTTAATTTCTTCTTTTACGTTGGAAATAACACTAACATCTTGTGGTTCTTCTTTAATATTTCGAGTGACTGGTCTTTGTGGTGTTGACTCATCTTTAGGATTAAACACTTGACTGTTAATTTCTTCTTTTACGTTGGAAATAACACTAACATCTTGTGGTTCTTCTTTAATATTTCGAGTGATTGGTCTTTGTGGCGTTGACTCATCTTTAGGATTAAACACTTGACTGTTATTTTCTTCTTTTACGTTGGAAATAACACTAACATCTTGTGGTTCTTCTTTAATATTTCGAGTGACTGGTCTTTGTGGCGTTGACTCATCTTTAGGATTAAACACTTGACTGTTAATTTCTTCAGTGTTGCTACTTTCAGAACAACTATCGCCATCATCTAATGAAAACGGTTGTATGCAAATTTCTAAATCAGATATAACTCGTTCTATATCTATATTTACTAAACTGGCTTCTGCTATTCCATCAGTAATAGCGGTTCCAAATTGTTTGTATACTGCATTTCGGAAGTTTTGTATATCGCGTAATAAAACATATGAAGAAAAATCTACAAAATGTATATTTTTCAGCTGAATTTTCAATCTTTTGCTTAATATTGTAACAAGTTTATCTTTATTTGGCTCTGGCTCCATTGTTGAAACATATAGGTGGCGTTCGCCATTTAATTCAATATTGCAATATATACAATTATTGCAATATATACATCTTTCATTTACTGAATGATCACAAACGTTCATTCCAAAATTTGTTTGGGTTTGTTGGTCACTAGTTGTCTTTTTATGTATTTCAATATCTATAAATAAAGTGTTATTATTTTAACTAAAAAAGAAAGTATAAAAAAATATTTACCAGAATTGTTTTGGGTTGCCGAACTATTTAGTGTTACATCTATCGATTTCTTTAAGTTATTAGGTATTTCGGCATCTGAATTTTAAAAAAAATTAAATATAAATAAAAAATTATTAAATTAATAACTTACCAGCATCTATATCAAGATTTTCTGGAGTTTTATCATCATCACTATTTGATGTAGGTATGTTCATTATAGTTGTATTTGCTTTCTCTAACAAAAAAAAAATTAAATACAACTGTGAAATATGTAAAATTAATAAATACTACTTACTGATGGCTAATAAATCAGGAGAATACGAGGGAGAAGATTGATCTGAATTCTCATCCGAAATTTGAATGTTTTGCTGATGAGAAGGACCAGCTTTTTCATCACTAAAATAATTTGTCTCTGGTGATTTTTGTAACGTACTATGAACATTGTTACTAGTTTCATTACTTTGTTTTCTTTTAGCATTTACTGATTCTAGTGTAGATGAATCGCTCAGATCACATGAATCACAAATTTTTTCTTCGTCGCTAAACACATCCTCATTGTCCTCCTCCTCAGTATATCGTGGACGCTTAATTTGTTTAGCACTCTTATCAGGCTTCACTTTACTTGATTTCTCCCACCTACAAATGTAAAACCAGATATTAAAGTATGTTTTAAACTTTTATATATTTTTATATGATTGTTTGAAAGCAATCAAAAAGCATAAATTTGCTAGAAAATCGCATGACACAAATAACAGCCAATGGATGAATGGATTACAATAATAGTAACCATGGTTATATAAAAATTTTCTCTGAAACTTTTTACTAGTAGCTTGAGTAACTTAATGAAATTAATAAGCGGAAATTGTTCGTCATCTGTCACTTTGACATTAAATTAAAAATTGATTAAATTGTCATTTTGAGTGTAAATAAGCAAATAATAAGGTAAATAATAGTTATTTACTTTACAAGTGGGCAAAGTAAGGAATTACCTACGAGGGAAATCTTAACTCACGAGGCCGAAGGCTGAGTGAGATAATTTTCTCGAGTGGGTCATTCCTTTTTGCCCACGTGTGAAGTATACCGTTTTATCCAACACCTCTTAATAACTGCTTAAATATTTAAAAAATATTAAGTTTCAACCTAAAACATCGTTTCTATGGTGACTTCCAACAAGCAAAGTAACAATTTACCCACAAGTGGGTATAATTTTGATCAAAGCCACTTGTGGGTAATTTTTTACTTTGCTTGTTTAAAATCACCATAGTTATGATGCTTTTATTAAGAGGTGTTGGATAATACATATTTATTAATGTTAAATACAAATTTAGTAAATGTTTCAAGTTTCAATAATTGTAAAAAGAATTAAAAAATAGAGCGGCCGTGTCATTGCGATTTTTTTACTGAATATGCACTCGTGCATTCATTCATGTCCAGGAAATTTTTTATTGTGCATTCCAACAACGTAATTAGCTCTCGTGTACCACTCGAGCTAATTAGGACGTTCTTGGAAAGCACTCAAAAAAATTTCCGGAAAGAATGGATGCACATGTGATATTATAAGTGAATATTTTTACTTGAGGCTGAAAATCAATCTTAAACACCATTTTTTTGAACAAGTTGGGTTTGTTTTGAAATTTAAATGTATAAGTACATAAGAGGCACATCAGTCTCTGCGTGTACAGCCAAGGACATCGTTTGACCAATGAAAGCAGTAAACTTCTCGCGGGTTTGGTAGGTATTTTATTATTTTTAGCTGAGCGAAGACTTTGGTTGTACAGGCAGAATGACATACCCGGGATTTATCAATTTTGTAGGTATGTGTTGTAAGTGTTAAATACACATCCAATATTTCAAATGAAAAAATATGAAAAAAATACCCTTCTTGAATAAGACGCCGTTCCTTAGGTGAGATATTTAACTTGTGGAGATTGAATATAATCTTCTTGCGGAAGTGTTCTTTTGCAAATTGCCAGGTTCTGTCAACTACCTAAAAATAAACAATTGTTATTGTGTTCCCCAATACATAACATTTACTTAATACTTTATCGTCCGCCATTTCTTGCCAGAATTTATTTCCACGAAGTACATAGTAAGATTTATTTTTCACAATGAAATCTACTATTTTTTGTTTCTCATGATGAGTATATTCAGTGCGTTTAAAACTGAAATTATCATAAAATGTGCATAAACTAAAACACTTTCAAAATAATAAACCTTACCAGTTCTTGTCACCCATTTCACTTCTTTTCAAAAAACAATAAACTCTAAACAATTTTCACTGTAAAAACCAAATGTAGCACGAATTTTAAATAAAATAAAAACCAATTAAGAGGGAAGCATGCAAAACGTTTGACAATATTGTCGTTTATTTAGGTTGGAGCAGGTTAGATCCGTTATTGTTGTTCACAACATTAGATCCACAGAACACTACGATTACAACAGTATAACTAACCGGAAGCCGGGCAACGGCCGCGGGCCAGAGATTCCACTATGAAGTTTGATCTGCTACTTGCGCGCCACCAAGTTGTTTATATTTTTCTTGGAGCGAAATTTTGAAGATGGTAAGCAGTTCGTTGTCGAATATTGAGTTAAGCATAAACCCCTTGCGTAAACTGATAAACAATAACACGGCAAAGAAAAGAAAGCAAAGCGCGGGAATCAGATCTGTCAGATTCATGTTAGCGCGCAAGTATCCACATCAAACTTCATATCGGTTATTGGTGGGGGATTCTAGTGGAAGACGAAACAATCAAAAACTTGGAATCTTGCTGTACAGTCTGGGCTGTGTGATACTAGCAGATCATTTAGAAGAAATTTATTAAGGGAGAAATTAAATATTTACGGTCAAAATGGCGAATATTTAGTAATGACTAATAGCTCATTAAATCATAATATATTATATATCAAAAAATCGTAAAAAATACGCAGATTTTGAATCTGTGCCGTTTATTTCAAAATTCTTTACCGTTTTCGAGTAATAAGTAAAAGATTGAAAACCCTACTTTTAATAATGGTGGCGCCATCCGGAGGTTTGCTTGAACTAATAATTAATAGCGAATATTATCAAAGCTTATTTTAGAGCAATGAAAATATTTGTATATACAGATTAAATTATTGGGAATCCAATAAAATAAGTACTGAATTTTTATATTGCTTCTGTTTTGAATAATTAAGTTTAGATTTTTGAAGATTTTGGATGTAACATGTTGCCAACACTGAAAAACAAAGCTGTCAATGTCTATAAAAACATGACATTAATAACTTTAATATCTAAATAAAACGTAAAGACATGAAGAAATGAGACATCTCAAACGTTATTAAATATTATTTATTATATTGTAGATAAGTTCGAAGCAAATCTGCAACATGCAAATCTTAACTTTATTTATATTAAATACTAATAAACCAGTTTAAATTACCTCGCTCATTATGTAATATACTATTTCTATACCATGCAAGTAGCCAATTATTATGGAGTTTTTATTAAAAATTTACTAAACTATAAAAGTTTCCAAAAAACTATCAAGACCGTTCATACAGGGAAACTAAATATTTCTATAAAATATAGGTATTCAATAAAGAATCCTATACATTTTATACAAATAATTAGTTTCCCCGTATTTAAAATTTTGATAATAGTTTCTAGCACTTGTTTTTGTTTTTGGAGAAAACTTTTAAAGAAAATCTTTTCTCGTATGAACTGGGCATTATTTTTAATTAGCTAAATATTTAAGGTAATTGAATCAAAATTGTTCACGTCTTTTGCTCAACTTGAGTGTAGCAGTCTTACACATTGTTAATTCATTGATTATCGTTATAGATATACATTTTATCGTACTATGTAGTTACAAAGGTATATTATTTAGACTTTAGAGAGAGAAAAATTGTCAGACACCGCGCAGTATGTCCAACTAAAATTTTTAGCAATTCCGTATTTGTTTGTTCTAACCACCCTTCCTTTTTATGTTAGACTCGTCCCTACGAATATTATTTGACTGTGTACAATTCCTTTCTTTATGTACTATAGAGTAGTGTTAAGTACACAAATAACTACACTCGAGGAAAAAATTAGGGGAACACTTTTTTGTTGACGAAAAATGTCCAATTTTCAAACCATGATAACTCGGTTGCATTTGACCTAAAATTAATAATACTTTGAGTTTTAAAAAGATCAAAGTCTCCTCTTTCGAATGGTGTCTCTGAAAGCCACATTATAAATAAATCTCATGTCCCGTAAACCACCATAGAAAAAAAAAGTTTTTGACTGAAAAAATGTTCAACTTTAACAACTTGCACAGATTGCCAAAAAAATTGTAGACCATATTCAAGGCAAGTACATTAAAGTTCACACAATTTCCCTTAAAGTTCAAAAAAGAACAAATTTCTACGATGATTTGATCCAACGTTTTGAACATTTGAAATTTAAAGTATCATAGAATGTCATGTTCAGTATCGCGTGTTTCCTCCGCGTTGCCTACGCACTTCTGCATTATGTGCTACTATGTATCTTTTCAAAAAAAATATAATTGTTATTGGTGCTTCTTTCTTCTTTAATGCTAACAAGACTGGCTGCAGTCGGTACATCATTTTCATTATTATACTGCATTTTCTTTTTTCTCTCCTTTGGTTCACTTATACTAAAACCTGATTTAACAAGCTTTATTCTTTCTTCGTTTTGAACCTCTGAGCGAAAGAATAACATTAATTTCTTTAATCGTTTACTTGTAGTTAATGTCTGTGTACTTTCACGATCTGCATCTTCTTCTATGAATTCTGTAGTCTCTTTATTAGCTACAGATGATCGTTGCCATGTTCTCAACAAATCTTCAGGCATACACGATTCTACTAATGGAAATAACATTGCAACGTATTTCTCACTAGTTACTCCAAGAGATTCCAGGGCTCTTAGATGGCATTCCAATTTGTCGTATAGCGAACAAAGTAGTAGAGGTTCGTTTTTGTTTATTACTTTCTTCATTACTAACGATAGTAGTTCTCTAAAGTAAACTTCGACGAGTAGGTCTTCTCGTCTAAATCTATGTTTCAGACCTTCAACTACTTTTTTATAGTTGTTTGCGCTAGGTGGAAAACTGTTTACATAATCATATGCACGGCTGCCCTCTATTGTTGATTGGATCAAGTATTGAAATTTATGTTCCGATGCTAATTCTTAGTCTTCATCTATTTTATGGAATTGGCCCCAGAAATGTAACCAGTCTTTTAAGTTGCCATCGAATTTTTTTAGTTCTATTTCTGGCAACTTAAATTTCCGACGAAAACTCCTTCTTGAATATACGACAATACTATCGTCGTCATGCACGGAAATGGCATCTTTAATTTTTAAAGCAATTTGTACGAGTACATCAATCTCTAACTTTTTGTACTTACGTGCATATTCATCTACAAAAGCAGTTTCTTGTTCAAATTCTGTCATTTCTGGATAACATGTGCTCAAATATTAATCTGTCCAAATTTTCCATTTCACGAGCCCTCTTTTCAAGTAATGACATGTTGACTTGAATTTCTACAACGTCTGACTGATCTTTCTTTAATTCATTAACTACCTTATCAGCCAGTGTGCTGAATGCCCTTCTTTCTATTGTCCTTGCTTTTTTGTCTCGTTCCATGTTTTGTTTTTTCTTTCGCCCTTTGTTTCCAAATTTTAACACAACCTTCAAAAGTACAGCATGTATTTCTGTCCTGTCACGGTCGCCAATTTGTGTTAGGTACACAAATAACAATTCTACGTGTGTTTAGGTTAAATATTTGGAACTATTTATTCTTTAGCTTTACAACAAACTTATATTTTATTAAACTGTATTGTATTTCAAAAACTGAATAAAACATGAAAACTATTTCATAAATTTTTGCAACGATCACACGACCACACCCAACAGTGATGCCAACTCTAAAACTTTTTTAGTTTCTGCGTTACCAACGCAACACATAGAGACAAATATTCGTTCAGACGAGTCCAATTCAAAAAGGTATGGGTGTTTCAAAGTAGTAAGAAATATTTTTAAGTTGGATAGTACATCAGCTGTAAATTAATTGATATAATGTTTTTAAGCCCTGTTCGCATGGCGATCTTTGGAAATTCTACGGAGAGTCAAAGTCACGGCAAAGAAGAAGTTTTTTTCTTTCTAGTGATAATTCCGTAGTTGTGAAGCAATCAATGAATTATAAATTCTTCTTTTCCAAGACTCATTGATAATTTAACAAATAATTCTCACTAGAAAGAAAAAAACTTCTTCTTTGCCGTGACTTTGACTCTCCGAAGAATCTCAAAAGATCGCCGTGCGAACAGGGCTTTAGGGATTCTACTGGTCCGACAACATGAGTGTTTAGATTTATTTCACATACCATCTGTGTTGTACAGCCTGGCCAATATTTTACCACTAGAAAGTAGAAAACTAAAAGACAATAATGACATGATACACTGTTCGAAAAAGGAGCACTTTTTTACCCTTAATAATGTTTATATGTGACTAAGGTCATAAACTAATCTCAGATTTGAGTAAATGAAAAAGAGCATTTAATTCAGTGCCCAAAAAAGAGTAAAATTATTTTTCAGGCTGTTGACTTTCCTATTAGAAACCCGTACCGTAAAGTAAAAGCTAATGTAGCTTCAGGTGCAATCGTTGTACGAAACAAATTATTCTTTTTAACTCTGTGTTCCACTAACGACATAAGTTTATCAAACTGATTAACGTTCAGTCTGGTATAATTTAAGATTAAAACCTCGTTACAAAGCCCCATTTCTTTAATTAAATAATCCCAATCACCTTGTAACAAACGTTTTTAATTTATTGAGCGTACTCACCATTGATGCTTGCGCTGCCGACGCTTTTTATTTATTATAGACGAAGACTGCATAATAAAAACTGAAGCTGCCGTAGTCACTGCTAGTCTTCTACGTTTTATGATTTCATATACATCGTTCGCTGTATTCTCAATATTCATTTCTCTAATTTGCTCTATCACAGAAATTAAACAGGTTAAAATTCTGCTATTCTGAGAGTTCGCGGTAGAAAGACAACTATACATATTATATACATATATATATATATATATATATATATATATATATATATATATATATATATATATATATATATATATATATATATATATATATATATATATATATATATATATATATATATATATATATATATATATATATATTAGGGTGGGTCGAAAAAAATAGATTTCGTTCTCTAGGGTCTTAAATGAAAGAGTTGCATCTAAAAAGTTGTGGAGATGTGCTGAAACATTTTTCTCATGAATACCCAGGCAGCACCGAGCCCCTGAAAACGCCGTTTTTTGCACTTTTTTTAGATTCTGGCCAAAAACTTTTTTTAATTTGCTTCAAATTGGCTGAATATTTAACCAGCTATTCCCAGATTGATACTGATTGAGTCAATATAACCAACATAGGGGTTAATCCTTTCCTAAAGGCGAAGAAAAAATGCTGAAAGTACCCAAAAATCGGGTTTTTAGGTGTTTCGTTATTCCGTCGATTGGAATCGTTATATTTCGTTTCTGTGTTACATCCAGAACACTAAATTCATCAATTGAATGATCTAAAGAACAGTTTCAGATCATATAAGTATGAAGATAGGTGGCAGCACCTCATTAAATGATTTAATGAGGTGCTGCCACCTATCTTCTTCATGGTTAAATATTCAGCCAATTTGAAGCAAATTAAAAAAAGTTATTGGCCAGAATCTAAAAAAAGTGCAAAAAACGGCGTTTTCAGGGGCTCGGTGCTGCCTGGGTATTCATGAGAAAAATGTTTCAGCACATCTCCACATCTTTTTAGATGCAACTCTTTCATTTAAGACCCTAGAGAACGAAATCTATTTTTTTCGACCCACCCTAATATATATATATATATATATATATATATATATATATATATATATATATATATATATATATATATATATATATATATATATATATATATATATATATATATATATATATATATATATATATATATATATATAACAATAAAATATCATGATTCTTCTGTGTAAACTCAAAGGTGTAACTAATAAAACACGTCTGTTAAAATAAAAGATTTTTTAAAATTATATATCGACCACGATCATATAATTGGCGCAGTCTGCTAGGATCACAAATAAAGAAGTCAGTGTGCTCGAAAAATTCGCCGTAAATCTGTACAGTGCTTTATTCAACAATTTCAATTGTTGCTACGTGTGATCGAACCAATAATCTACACCGCGAAGAAACTCAAAGCCTAACACGCAAGAAGCCTTCGTAAAAGCAAAGCTATACCAATAAGCCTTCGCTTTTATCAACAATCAACCTAAACAGTGGTTGCACCAGAGGTCTATTCATACGACCCATCAGAGGTCTATTCGTACGACCCATCAGAGGTCTATTCGTACGACCCATCGAGTCCACCAGGCCCAGCAGTTTACCAAGCCAAGCAGTTCACAGTAGAAGATATCCGTCAACTGAACGTCATCAGCCCCTCGCAACAATTGAGATGTCAACAATACAGATACTCACAATAAACCTGTAAGTCTCATTGTTGTTTCTTTCCAACAAACAAATTCATGTCAGATAACGAATCACAGTCATCTGATACAAGTGAAGTACTTGATTACATAAGTACTTTAGTAAGGAATATTACTTTAACACCAAGTAGGTTAAATATTCCCCAGATTCCTAATACGAATACAACAAATAATTCAGAAACCAAAATGACCGCTACTTATGCAGAGATCAAAAATCTTGCTAGTGTCATTCCTGAATATAATGGTGATGCAAATAGATTACCAAATTTCATAATTCAAGTAGATCTATTCTACGAAATTTTAAATTCAACAACTCTTGACGAGTTGCAAAAGAAATACGCGTTTTCACTAGTTTTGAGTAAATTAACAGACAAAGCTATAAATCTAATCAATGAGAACACTTTCAAAAATTGGTCTGATTTAAATAAATATTTATCAGAAAATTTTGAAGACAAACTTACTAAAGAAACCATTTTATTAAAAATATTAAATGTTAAAAACACGAATAAAATTCACGAAACTTTAATACAATTCAAAAATGATTTTGCAAAGTACAAATCAAAGTTCATTTATTAAAATATCATACCGCTCAGAAAACTATATTAATAAATGAAATACAAGAATTAGTCGTAAGACATTTCATTACATTACTACCTACTCACGTAAGAGGATCTTTTATTAACAACAATCCCACTACATTAGAAATGTGTGAAAATCTATTAACAAATGATTATAACTATGCACTCCAAACTTCTAAAAGTCCATTGTTAAGATCAGATATCCCTCAACAATCGCAAAAATTATTTCATATACCTCCACAAAAATTCCCTGCACAACAATTTCCCTCAAAACCTATAAATATTCAGCAAAATTCTAACAAACCAAACACCGCTTTCGCATCCAAGCAAAACGCTTACAATGCTGTCAGAACTAGACAACAATTTAAACCACAACCTATGTCGGGAATAACAAAAAGTACAATCCCAATGAGTACACAAACAATAAAACAATATTATTTACAACAAAATTTTGAATATGAACCTGAAAATTTCGAAACATCTTCCCAGGAAAACCTAAACCTTGATGAAAATCCAGATTTTGAAAACGATGATTCAAACAAAAATCATTTTTTAGAGTCCATAGAGCCTCCAGACCAAGAAACATAGTTATGACGTCCATTACTAACAAAATTCCTGTCATTAAGTTATCAAATTACAAAGTATTAATAGATTCAGGATCAAATGTAAACCTTATAAGTGAAAATACTGCAAAATTATATAAATCAAAAATCGTAAGTGAGAATTTAACGTTTAAAACAGCAAATTCAAAAGTACATTGTAAAAATTCCGTAATCTTAAAAATCTTTGAACAACCCCATAAATTTTTCATCCATACATTCAATAAAGATTGCGATTTATTATTTGGTATAAACATTCTAAAAGATTTGAAATGTAAAATAGATTTTGCCAATTAAAAAATTGAGTTTAACGAATACAGTTTTGAAGTAGAGTATTTACCCGGCAAAACAAACAAAATTGCAGATTACTTATCACGAATAAGAGAACCTTTCAAAATTAATTATGTGATTGGAGATGTAACCGAAACAGATATATTTTGTCATTGCGTTTCTAAAGATAATCGCTTTGGTAAAGGATTAGCCTTACAAATAGATGAACAATTTACAAGTAAAAAATACTGCGAGAATAATTATAAAAATCAAAACATGATAATTCAAAATTTTGAAAACAAAGTAATCATACATTTGTATACAAAAGACACCTATAAAGAAGATGTCAATTTAAAACAACTAAAACTGTGCCTTATTACTTTCAGAGATTACTTAATCAAAAACGACTTATTCGAAATTAATATGCCATATCTATCATGCGGGCTAGATAATTTAGAAAAATCTAAATTACTTCAATTATTAAATAATATTTTTAAAGACACAAATATTCAAATTAATATTTACGAACTTCCACAAAACTTCGCAAATGCACAGGAAATCGATAATTTTCTTAAAAATCATTCAAATGATTCAGTAGAGATTTTATTAAATAACGCGGAAGATATAGAAAGATGGTTAGAAAATTCCACAAACAATACTGTTCATTCCTCCCCAGAAGCACCTATAAATGGTTTAAAATTTTTAGAGAATCGAATTAATGTAGCTGACAATCAAATAATAATTCAAGAAGACGAAGAAAACAATGTAGAAATAAAAAGACTATTTGATCGTAAAAAATTAAGAATGATACTTTCATTAGAGCCAGAAAATAAAGAAACACAAATGTTTGAATTTATTCAAAATTATATAGTACCTAAAATACGATATTATTGTATCTGCACAGACGAAATTGCTAACATCTTAAATAAAATAATACAAGAAAAGTTTGAATTTGGAACAATAAATTTAATAAGAGTTAATCAACAAGTTGAAGACATAGAAAACGAGAATGAACAAGACGAAACAATATTCAATTACCACCACGGCAAGACTAACCACCGCGGTATATTAGAAACTTATAATAAACTAAAAACAAAATATTATTGGCCAAAAATGTTAGAAACTATAACGACATTCATAAACAAATGTGAAATTTGTAAAAAATGTAAATATGACAGACAACCCCCGAAATTAGAAGACCATCTTACACCAACCACTCAACGACCCTTTGAAATTATAAATTTAGATTTATTAACCCTTGACTCAAAATATTATTTAACAATATTTGATCAATTTTCAAAATATGCTCAAATATATTTTATAAAAAATAAAACCTGTAATAACGTGATTAATATAGTTTCAAATTTTATTAGAGAAAGATTACAACCACAAACAATCATTTGTGACTCAGGAAAGGAATTTGATAATTTAGCGTTCAAAACATTTTTCCATAATAATCAAATAAATTTACATATTACATCTGTCGGTAATCCAAAGTCAAACGCAATAGAAAGACTACATTCTATCCTAATAGAACATTTGCGAATATTATTTCAAAAATATCCAAATAAAAATCTAGATGAAATCTTGACAATAACTATATTAGCGTACAATGCCAGTATACATTCTACCACGAAACTAACACCAAATGAAATACTATACGGTAGAGATTACTCACACATGCGACCAAGAATGACCTCAACAGACGAACAACAGATAGAAACATTTTTGAAAAATAAGCAAAATGAACATGACAAATTACGAAATAAAATTGTCAACGAAAAATTAAAACGCTTTAAACCAAATACTACCCATACAAAATTTAAAAACGCCACTCATGCATTTCTCAAACAAAATCCTAGATTGATAACAAAATTCAAAAAACCATTATTTGAAAAAGTAAAAATTGATAACTACAATGATAAAAACCATACTATGAAGTAAACGGAAAAATTCATAAAAGGAAAGTAAAAATTGACAAATTAAAAACATGATTTGTTACAAATTCATATTCCTATCCCAAGGTCAATTTCTCCAAGATATTCCTGAGAACAATGGATATAAATTATTAGAACTCGGTAAAACTCATATTAATGAATATGATATTTACGCTTATTTCAATTACGACTTGCAACCTTTATTTTCAAATTTCAAAACTATTACTAACATAATAGACACCCTTAAGAACAATTCCAAACCAATACAAAATTTAAACTCTAACGCTTTTAATGTAATGAATATGATTTACGAAAATATAGAAAATCAAATTAATAAATTAAAAATTCATAAATGAAATAAACAAAATTAAAATAATAATCATCATTTCTATATTATTTATAGTTTGTTATTCTTAGTAATAATATGTCTTGTCCTATTATATAAGTTTAGAACTAAGTTTTTCACCTGTTGTAAAATAAATATTAAAAAAAACCCCCAGTAATAATAAGGAATCTGTAGAATTAAGTTCAATTAAATAATAATTATTGTAAATGGTAACCCTTTATTCTAATTTTAATATGTTATAAATTAATAAATAAATATAAGATAAAAATATGTAAGGGAAAGACATCTGATGAAACAAAAACTATTCAATTTCCTATTTCAACTAATAATACAGAACATCAGGTTTCTTCTCCATCCCCTATTTCTTAGCCATCATCTACAAGGGGAGGTATTATGTATCCTTACTAGATGATGACATAACAAATAGCAAGGAACTCTCTAACAGAGTCTCACGCTGTAACAAGAGTCCTTTAAGATAAACTTTGCTATAAATATGAGTAAGACAATGAAATATCATGATTCTTCTGTGTAAACTCAAAGGTGTAACTAATAAAACACGTGTGTTAAAATAAAAGATTTTTTTATTATATATCGACCACGATCATATAATTTATATATATATATATATATATATATATATATATAGCAAAAATAATTTCACAGGTATGCAGTCAGTAGATGGGTAAATAAAAGAAGTAGGCTCTTTTAAGTTACTGTCAAGCTTTCGGAATTAAATTTATTCCTTCTTCAGGACGCTACAATATGAGAAATAGTATCGTAAGTAAAAATAATTTTTACAACAAAGTATTCAAAATTGAAAACTTCCTACTTGTTGAGGTTATACTTGAAACTTAGCAATGATGAATAAAAATCGAAAACAATAGTTTAGCGATACAAAAAACATGTTGGTACAAAATTTTTTTGCGTGATTTAAGTGTTCTAGCAGTTTGCCCTACATAAACTTTTTCACAATCCATGCAAGGAATTTTATAAATAATATTCGATTGTTGTTCATTGACAACAGGATCTTTAACTTTTGAGAACAATGATTTGATAGTAAGTGAATTCTTGGTAGTAATTTTGACATTATCATTTTTGACTACTTTTATTAAATTAGATGTTAAATTGTTAATAAGTGGTAATGATCCAAAAATTACACTACTATTAGTTTCTAAGTTGTTAAGGTCAACGTTATTGTTGTTAATAACATTACTATTCACAGTATTGTTAGTGTTAAACAGTAGATGCATAATGAAATGTGGTGGATAAGAATTTTTAAATAAAATGTCTTTAAGTTTGTTGAGATTGCGTAGTTTAAGACTCGGGTGCGAAATAAGTTCAATTCTTTTCCTTAAACCCAAAATCACATTGATTTTTGTTTTAATGCTATGATGTGAATGGTAGTGTATATACCTTCCAGAAGACATAGGTTTCTGGTACCAATCAAGAATGATAGTATTCGTATCCGTTCTGATGACCAGAGTGTCAAGGAAGGGAACACTACGTTCCGTTTCACATTCAATAGTGAATTGGATTCTTGGATTGTAGTTGTTAAAAATCTCGACGATTTCGTCAACCCTGTCAGAAAGTACTGCACAAATGATGTCATCAACATATTTTTTTAAAAAGGGTACATTGAAACTAAATTTTGGAATACAGATGTCCAGTAATTGGTCCATCGTATATTGAGCCAAAATGGGACTTAAAGAACTGCCCATTGGCGTGCCGTAAATCTGTTTGTAAAATTGATCTTTGTATACACAGAAACTTGTATCAAAAATAAATTTTATCAGATTACATAGGTTATCAAGAGTTAAAGAACAATGTTCATTAATAACATTCCATTTTGCTCTTATACTTTCCAACACCAACTCAACTGGAATATTGCTAAATAGTGACACAACATCCAAGCTAATTATAACATAATTAGCAGGTAGTTGAAAATTTTGAAATTCAATAGCAAAGTCAAAGGAGTCCTTGACAAAGTACGAATTACTGTAGTCATATGAATTTTTAAGTATTTCAGCAACAAACTGAGCTAGTTTGCTGTTCGGAGCATTAACAGATGAAATGATCGGTCTTAAACTTAAAAAAGGCTTGTGAATTTTCGGCAAGCCATAATAACGCGGAGCTACAGCATTGTAAATTGTTAAGGTTTTTGCTTTTTCAGCTGAAATAGATCCTTGATTTTTTAATTGCGAAACTAATTTATTAGATTTTTGTTGTATTGTGCTAGTTGGATCATTTTTCAGTAGTTTATAACTGGTAGTGTCCGTTAATATGTCTAAAGATTTAGATTCGTAATCATCTTTATTCATAATCACGGTTACATTACCTTTGTCAGCACGTTTAACTAGCAAATTATTGTTCTCTTTGAGGAAATTCCTGCATTTATTGTAAAGCAAATTAATGTTATTATTGGTAGCTTGGTGTGATTGTAGATAATTGGTAATAATGTTAGTAATTCTAGATCTTACTATGTCCTTTTCCTCACCTTCCAGGTTGTCTATTAATAATTCCAAATCAGCTAAAAGTTTACGTATAGACACTTGGTGAGTAGCTGGGTTAATACTAAATTTAGGCCCTAAAGCTAAAATTTGAGAAATCTCAGAAGGAATTTCTACATTGCTAACATTCTTAATCCAATTAGGTTGAGTTTTGAATCTTTGTTTGCTGTCATTAATTAAATTTTGTAGTTTACGAATATTGTTATTCTTGATTTTAAAAAATTCTCTGTTATATTTAATTGATTGTTTATGTTTAAAATTTTGAAAAATTGAATTTGGAATAATATTAGTAATTCTAATTTCAATACTGTCCAACTCACTACAAATCCGTCCAAGGTGTTGAACCGTGCTTTTAATTTCTAATGAAAGTAATTATTTCCTTAACCTGTTATTAAGATTGTTGACTTTATGCCCTATGTGTCCATCTTGTATTTGTACTGTATTGGTTGCTGTTCTTGTCCGATCAACTATATGTCTTGGGATTACTCCTTCTTTGCGGCAGTTGAGCAAAAATATTCTTCTGTTTTTCATCGCTGCTAGTTTGATGTTCAGTGAGGTCCATTTTTTTAATAGGACCATGGTAGAATTCCCATATTGAAGTTTAATGTTGTTGAAGAAACCCATTTCTGTAATTAGAGTTGGAAAATGATCACGACTGATCAGTTACTTACGATACTATTTCTCATATTGTAGCGTCCTGAAGAAGGAATAAATTTAATTCCGAAAGCTTGACAGTAACTTAAAAGAGCCTACTTCTTTTATTTACCCATCTACTGACTGCATACCTGTGAAATTATTTTTGCTTCCTTAACTGATCAGTCGTGATCATTTTCCAACTATATATATATATATATATATATATATATATATATATATATATATATATATATATATATATATATATATATATATATATATATATATATATATATAGAAAAAATGTTATCGACCGTTTGTAGTATAATTAGAGTTAAACAATCTCGGGAATCGGTCAGGGCTCAAATACTAGTTGTTATTACGTACTTAAATTTATTTCAAAAATTCCAATATTTCGGACATTAATTGTGTCCTTCATCAGGGAAACTGTCAGGAAAATACAAAAATATAAATAAATAACATGAAAATTACACAAAAAATACATTGAAAACATTTTTAAAAAATACTTACGAAAAGTATTAAGTATTAAGAATCTGAACGCAAAACACTGTCTGCAGTACCGGTTTTCTTCTATCAACATTTAAATATTTATGTTTTGTTACTTTGGATGATTTATACATTTATAAGAACAATTTTTATAATTTTATACTTTGCACTCTGCGTATCTAAATATAACAAGTAATAGCAGGTGGTTCAGCCGTTGGACAATTCTCTGATTTCCCGCTCAAAATGTTGTTGGTTGGTTGGTAACTCCCACCTGTTGAACATGGCCTACTTCAAGTTGTAGAGTGACGTTTTGGAGAAATATTTCGCACGTGACAGAAGAGGTTAATTATGTTTGGTTCCAATGTTTGTTTAAAAGGAGATTGTAGTTTGTGTTGATGTTGTTAATGTCTTTTTTGCTGTTAATGGTGTTATTTGTGACAGCTATGTGAAACATTTCTAGCAGTTTCCTTTTGCTTGTGTTTTTTTCAGTTGATAATATACTAACGTCTTCTTTTTTAAAGCCATGTTTAAGGTTTCTACAGTGCACCGCCATTGTACAGGATTTTGTAGGAATTTTGATATCACTTATGTGTTGGGTCAGCCTGGACTTAAGGGCTTGACTTGTTTCACCTACATAACATTTATCACAATCTGCACATTTAATTTTATAAACTATATTACTTCTTTCAGGTGTTTTTATTTTCTCTTTGGTTTTTGTGAAATACTTGTTGAGCTGTTCTCGGTTTTTACAAGCTATTTTGATGTTTTCATTTTTGAAAACCTTCATTAATTTGTATGACAGATCTTCAATGAAGAGTATGGAGCTGTATTTAGTTGCATTATCATCATCCTTAGCTTCTTGTATTAAACCGTGTCTTGGTGTTTCAGTATTGCTTGTGTAAATCAACTTTTTGAGAAAAGCTGGTGGATATGAGTTCTTCCTGAGTGTAATATAAAGTTCTTCCATGTTTTTTCTGTGGTACATTGGGTGTGATAGTTTGAGTATTCGTTGTTTAAGTCCTTGTACAAAGTTTATTTTTGTCTTAAGTGGTTGTTCACTTCTGTAGTTTAGATATCTTCCTGTGTGTGTTGGCTTTTTATAGTAGTCGAGCGTTATTATATTGTCCTCTGATCTAATCAGCAGCGTGTCTAAGAAAGGAATGCTATTGTTTGTTTCCTTCTCACATGTGAATTGTAAGTGTGTGTTATAATTGTTGAACAAATTTAATGTGTATTCGATTTTGTTGTTAGGTACTGCTAATATTACGTCATCCACAAATCGTTTGAGGAATGGCAGCTCATAGTCCAGTTTCTTAACGCATGTGTCTATAAGGATATCCATCACTCTATTCGCCAGGACTGGGCTGATCGAACTACCCATGCTCAATCCAAAATTTTGACTGTAAAAAGTTCCGTTGAAAACACAATAGTTGCATTCCATCACAAGATTTATGCATTCCAGGAAATACCGTTTGTCCAGGGTACAGAAGTTTTTTATGGTTTCCCAGTTCTGTTCGATGTCTTGGAGAACTAGTTCTTTCGGGACATTACTGTATAGTGAGACGACATCTAGACTGATTAGTACGTATCCTGGTGGTAAGTTGTAGTTGTTTATTGTGTTTGCGAAATCAAAAGAATCTTTAACATTGTGTGTGTTTTCAGAGTCATGGCATTAGTGAGCACTTGCGCAAGATATTTAGATATTTTATTTACTGGAGAATTTATTCCACTTACGATTGGTCGAATTGGTAATTCCAACTTATGCGTTTTAAGAAGACCATAAAACGCTGGAGGAGTGGCTGTGTACATCATGAGGTTTTTAGCTAATTGTTCGTCAATTTGTTTTTCACGTTTTAGTTTTGACACTAATTCATTGTTTTTCCTTTGAAATTTGCTTGTTGGATCCTTTTTTATTTCCTTGAACGTGTTATCATCATTTAGAATATCTAAACATTTATCAATATATGCCTGTTTATTTATAAGTACAGTTGTGTTACTTTTATCTGCTTTGATTATGTAAATTTCAGGATTTTCCTTTTTAAATTTAATTAGTTGATTAGGCTTTAAAGAAACAAAAACAACTTTAAAGCCTAATCAACTAATTAAATTTAAAAAGGAAAATCCTGAAATTTACATAATCAAAGCAGATAAAAGTAACACAACTGTACTTATAAATAAACAGGCATATATTGATAAATGTTTAGATATTCTAAATGATGATAACACGTTCAAGGAAATAAAAAAGGATCCAACAAGCAAATTTCAAAGGAAAAACAATGAATTAGTGTCAAAACTAAAACGTGAAAAACAAATTGACGAACAATTAGCTAAAAACCTCATGATGTACACAGCCACTCCTCCAGCGTTTTATGGTCTTCTTAAAACGCATAAGTTGGAATTACCAATTCGACCAATCGTAAGTGGAATAAATTCTCCAGTAAATAAAATATCTAAATATCTTGCGCAAGTGCTCACTAATGCCATGGACTCTGAAAACACACACAATGTTAAAGATTCTTTTGATTTCGCAAACACAATAAACAACTACAACTTACCACCAGGATACGTACTAATCAGTCTAGATGTCGTCTCACTATACAGTAATGTCCCGAAAGAACTAGTTCTCCAAGACATCGAACAGAACTGGGAAACCATAAAAAACTTCTGTACCCTGGACAAACGGTATTTCCTGGAATGCATAAATCTTGTGATGGAATGCAACTATTGTGTTTTCAACGGAACTTTTTACAGTCAAAATTTTGGATTGAGCATGGGTAGTTCGATCAGCCCAGTCCTGGCGAATAGAGTGATGGATATCCTTATAGACACATGCGTTAAGAAACTGGACTATGAGCTGCCATTCCTCAAACGATTTGTGGATGACGTAATATTAGCAGTACCTAACAACAAAATCGAATACACATTAAATTTGTTCAACAATTATAACACACACTTACAATTCACATGTGAGAAGGAAACAAACAATAGCATTCCTTTCTTAGACACGCTGCTGATTAGATCAGAGGACAATATAATAACGCTCGACTACTATAAAAAGCCAACACACACAGGAAGATATCTAAACTACAGAAGTGAACAACCACTTAAGACAAAAATAAACTTTGTACAAGGACTTAAACAACGAATACTCAAACTATCACACCCAATGTACCACAGAAAAAACATGGAAGAACTTTATATTACACTCAGGAAGAACTCATATCCACCAGCTTTTCTCAAAAAGTTGATTTACACAAGCAATACTGAAACACCAAGACACGGTTTAATACAAGAAGCTAAGGATGATGATAATGCAACTAAATACAGCTCCATACTCTTCATTGAAGATCTGTCATACAAATTAATGAAGGTTTTCAAAAATGAAAACATCAAAATAGCTTGTAAAAACCGAGAACAGCTCAACAAGTATTTCACAAAAACCAAAGAGAAAATAAAAACACCTGAAAGAAGTAATATAGTTTATAAAATTAAATGTGCAGATTGTGATAAATGTTATGTAGGTGAAACAAGTCAAGCCCTTAAGTCCAGGCTGACCCAACACATAAGTGATATCAAAATTCCTACAAAATCCTGTACAATGGCGGTGCACTGTAGAAACCTTAAACATGGCTTTAAAAAAGAAGACGTTAGTATATTATCAACTGAAAAAAACACAAGCAAAAGGAAACTGCTAGAAATGTTTCACATAGCTGTCACAAATAACACCATTAACAGCAAAAAAGACATTAACAACATCAACACAAACTACAATCTCCTTTTAAACAAACATTGGAACCAAACATAATTAACCTCTTCTGTCACGTGCGAAATATTTCTCCAAAACGTCACTCTACAACTTGAAGTAGGCCATGTTCAACAGGTGGGAGTTACCAACCAACCAACAACATTTTGAGCGGGAAATCAGAGAATTGTCCAACGGCTGAACCACCTGCTATTACTTGTTATATTTAGATACGCAGAGTGCAAAGTATAAAATTATAAAAATTGTTCTTATAAATGTATAAATCATCCAAAGTAACAAAACATAAATATTTAAATGTTGATAGAAGAAAACCGGTACTGCAGACAGTGTTTTGCGTTCAGATTCTTAATACTTAATACTTTTCGTAAGTATTTTTTAAAAATGTTTTCAATGTATTTTTTGTGTAATTTTCATGTTATTTATTTATATTTTTGTATTTTCCTGACAGTTTCCCTGATGAAGGACACAATTAATGTCCGAAATATTGGAATTTTTGAAATAAATTTAAGTACGTAATAACAACTAGTATTTGAGCCCTGACCGATTCCCGAGATTGTTTAACTCTAATTATATATATATATATATATATATATATAAATTATATTTGTGAAATATAATTTTGTTAAAAAAAACAATTTTAGTTTTTTTAACATTTATTTATTTCTTAAGGCACTGCACTGACGTGCTTTAGCTGATACAAGACAATGTTACATGTGTCCTAACTCTTACTTATACATTTTTCTACATGATAAGGAAATGACGTTGTTTGTGGAGTCAGATATCACAACTGCAGCGTTTTGATATTCATAATTCCTCCCCATCAAGAAACAACGTTATTTCAGAGGGTTTAATCCTAAATCTTTATTATTATCTCTGATAATCTTTTTTTGTGTAAATTTTGAGATCAGAGTGTATATTTTATTTTTACATAACATTAAAATGATAATAATTATTATAATAAGGAAGATTACATAGAGAGTGGGTATATGTTGATTGTTAATTTGTTCAATTGATTCAATTTGTTTAAGATGTGTAGTATTCAATCGTGTTTCATTAATTTTAGTGATTTGAGGTACTTTATTTATTTCTGTGCTTTTTAAATTGTCGAAAATATGCTCTTGATACAAAGGTTTATATTTTTGGAATTGCCAATTTTTAATTGCGCAGATATCTTGGTCATTGATGAAAATTCCTTGTAATTGTTTATATTTATAAATTTTTCCACAATTGAATTCTAGTTTTTGTAAATGAGGTGAAAATATTATTATGTTATTTGTGAATGGTATTTGGGATATATAATTTTTTTCTGATATTTGTTCAGTTAAACAATCATCATATACTTGTTTACTTAGTATATTATTTATACAATTATTTATAGGGTTATAGTTAGAAATACAATACTTAAGAATAGATACATAATGATTATTATACGTTGTATACATGGTATTACCTTCTAATATTTGTTTATATGAGGAATCATAATATGGTGTGGGTGTGAATTGTTGTATTTTGTATAATTTGTTTGTGTAATTTGGGACGACTAAAAGAACATGTATTTTGTTGTTATGTAATGTGCATGTGACATATATTGTTTCGATCATTTGGAGGATATTTGGTATTTGGGTAATATTCAAGAGGCTGTCGGGGTCTATGATTGTAATGTCTAATTGATTTAGTGAACAAAACTCTAATGATTTTATAACGTTATCTACAGTATTTTTGAGTCGCTGGATGTAGATTAGTATCTTATTAACTTGCACTTCTGTATGCATTAGTGTTTTCCAAGTTTTTTCAGTTTTTAATATTGATATGATTTCATTAATTGACTCTCGTAATTTATTTTCATTGACGTTTATAGTGTGTAGTTCTTTGTAAAATTTATCTGTGAGTGTTTGTTGTTGGTGTATAACTTCTTTAGCTTGTGTTTGTAATATTTTCTGATTATTACTGAGTTGTTCTAATATTGAGTTGTAGCGTTCTTCGTCGGAGGCGTCGAGGTTTCCGGTTATTGATTTTACTATAGATCCGAGTCCGTTAATAAGTCCTCTTTTGTTACGTTTGTTAAATAGTTTGATTATGTTTGATTCTAATTCTTCGAACATAAAGTTTATAATTTTACCGTTTTCGATTAAGAATGTTTCATTTGTTAATTGTTTTAATTCTTTATTCATAATTTGTTTCAATTTTAGGTACTCAACATAGATGGGGTTTATGTCGTTATAGTAATAATGTAGTTGTTCGCTTTCTTTTAGGTGGCATTCACCGATGGTGTGTAAAGTGAAACCGGGGTTGATTGTAATGTTTTTGACGTCTGCGAATCCATGAGGGATTCTGAAACAATTAAACTTTTATTCTATCGATTTTTACTTTTCTCTCTCTGGTTATGTCTTTGGCGTTTATTGTTTTAAATTTATCATTAAAGTTTCTGATTTTAGTTTTTTTATATAGTGGTTTTTTGAATTTTATTATTAAACGAGGATTTTGCTTTATGTACGCTTCCGTGAGGTTTTTTAGTCTGTCAATTTTATTTTAAATCGTTTTTGTTTTTCTTTATTGATATTAATTTTTGTTTGTTCTATTTCTTTTTGTCGTTTTGCCATGTAATTTTGTAATTTATTTTGTGTGTTTTCTCTTGGTCTTAAATTTGTATAGTCGTAAAGTATTTCGTTTGGTGTCATGTTTGTAATGGATTGTATTGAATTGTTATATGCAAAAATACAGTCATTTACTAATTTTTCTAAAGGTTTCAGATTACCGGTTCGTGTTTTGATTCTCAGGTGCTCAATTAGTGTTGAGTGAAATCTTTCTATGGCATTTGATTTGGGATTCTGGGTTGATGTCATGTGTAATTCGATTTGGTTGTTGTGACAAAATGTTTGCAATGATATGTTGTTAAATTCGCAACCTTGGTCGCATATTATCTTTTTTGGAGGTATTTTTATTCTAATGAATGATTCTAAAGTGTTTACTATATTTTTGCTTTCTTTCGTTTTAATAGCGTATGCTTGTGCATATTTTGAGAATTGATCGTATATTGTTAGATACTAATGTCCGTCAAGAGTAAGTAAATCAATATTTATAATTTCGAAGGGTCGTTCGGGTGTTTCAGTGAGATTATTTGTTAGTTGAATAGGTTTTCTATCATATTTACATTCTTTGCATATTTGACAGTTATTTATAAATGAAGTGATGGTGTCTATCATTTTAGGCCAGTAATATTTTTCTTTTAGCTTGTTGTATGTTTCCATGATTCCGCGGTGGTTCGTTTTTCCTATGTGGTATGAATATACAATTTCATTTTGTTCGTCTGGTTGTTCTATGTCGGCTACTTCTTTATTGACTTTAACAATATTGATACTATTTGTCTCGAAGTTTGTTTGGATAAGTTGGTTTAGAATTTTGAATATTTCGTCGTTACATATACAAAAGTATCTTATTTTGGGGACAATATAATTTTTTATAAATTCTTGAAGTTGATTTTCTGCTTTATTTTTCTCAATGGTGACTATTAATCGTTGCTTTTTATTATCAAATAGTCTTATAATTTTTATATCATGTTTGTCGTCAAAAGAAAACGTGATTTGATTGTCGGCTACGTTTATTCTATTTTCTAAGATTTTTAAACCGTTGACGGGGTGTTCTTGAGCGCTGTGTATAGTTTCGATATCGTCCTGTGTACTGTTAGCTGTTATCTGTATTGAGTCATTGTCTTGCTCTATGATTTTTTCTAACTCGATTCTTGATTCTAATTCATCGCTTAATGCAAAGTTTTGGGGTAAAGAGTAAATATTTATTTGTATACAGGTATTTTCAAAAATTGTTACTAAAATTCTTATTAGTTCTTCTTTAGGTAATTTGTCTAAACCACATGATAAATACGGGATGTTAATTTCGTATATATCGTTCTTTATTAAGTAATCGCGTAATTGGGTTAATGATTGTTTTAATAAATTTTTGTTACATTGGTCGTTGAAGAATTCTTTTGAAAATAAATGAAAGATTTGTTTGTTGTGTTCGTTTTGAATTATGATTTTATTTGGTAATTTATTTGTACAGAAATTTTTACTATTGAATTGCTCATCAACTTGTTTTGCTAGTCCTTTGCCAAATTTATAATCTTTTGAAATACAATGTGCGAAAATGGGGGTTGTTGTAACGTCACCTGTTTTGTAATTTATTTCTAATTCTGCTTAAGAAGTCTGCAATTTTGTTTGTTTTTCCCGCGATGTATTCTATATCGAAGTTATATTCGCTGAGTTCAATTTTCCAGCGCATCAACTTCTGATTTGCGTTTTTCATGTTAAAAAGCCAGACCAGCGGTCTGTGGTCTGTGCGTATTATAAATTTCCTGCCGTAAAGATAGGGTTTGAAATTTTGGATGGCCCATACTATGGCTTTTAATTCTTTTTCGATCGTCGAATAATTTTGTTCATGGGAGTTGAATGTTTTCGATGCGTAAGCCAGTGGTTTTTCTTGTAAGTTGTGAGTTTGAGAGAGTACACCACCCATTGCGTAATCGGAGGCGTCAGTAGTAAGTATGAAAGTTTTATTAAAATCGGGAAAGGCGAGTATCGGCGGGTTTGTAATTAATTCTTTAGCTTTTGTGAAGCATTCTTTATATTCATTGTTATGAATGTCTATTATGGACCCTTTTCGTAAGCAATTTGTAAATGGTTTGGTTAATTTTGAAAAGTTCGGAATAAATCGGCGGTACCAAGAAAGTTTGCCTAAAAACGATTTTATTTCTTTTATTGTTTTTGGAATTTGGATATTTTGAATTATTTCTATTTTTTTGTATTTGGTTTAAGACCTTCGTTTGAAATTATAAATCCTAGGTATTCGACTTCTGTCTTAAAGAATTCTGATTTGTCCAATTGTATTTTTAGGTTAGCATGTTTTAAGTATGTGAAAACTGTTTTAATATTTTCCAAATGCTCTTGTTCGGTATTACCGAAAATAATAATATCGTCTAGGTACACCAGGCATATTTTGCCGATAAGTTCGTGTAATATTTCGTTCATACATCTTTGAAATGTGGCAGGGGCATTGATTAGTCCGAAGGGCATACGCAAAAATTCGTAATGTCCTGATGTTGTGCTGAAGGCTGTTTTTTCTCGGTCATTTTTGTCAACGAGTATTTGGTGGAAGCCTGAATGTAAGTCGAGCGTGGTGAAATATTTGGGTTTATTTATTTTGTCAAAAAGTGTGTCTATGTTTGGTATGGGAAATTTGTCTTCTTTCGTTTTTTGATTTAGTTTTCGGAAATCAATTACCAGTCTAGTTTTTTGTTTGCCTGAAGCATCCATTTTCTTCGGCACGATCCATATCGGTGAATTATATGGACTTCTTGATTTTTGTATGACTCCTGCTTTTAACATGGTTTGAATGTGTTCTTCTATGTTTTTTTCGTAAATTTGCGGGAGACGGTAGTTTTTCGTGTGTATTGGAATATCGTCTGCAGTGTAGATTTTATGTTGTATTTTATTTGTGAAAGTCAGCATTTCGTTTTCTTTAGGGAAAAGTGAGTCGAATTGTTCTAATAATGTATGTAATTTGTTTTTTATATTTGGATGTAAGTGTTCATCGCGTATTTGTACGTGAATTTCTTTACTTTGTTTATTCAAATTTTGTATATTAAATTTCATTTGGTTCATTTGTATGGTGTTTTCTGTGAAGTTTATTATAGTATTTGTGTCGCGAAGTATTTCTGTTCCAAATAGTAAATTGCATTCTGAATGAAAATTAAGAATAAAAAATTTATGTTTTTTGTTAAATATTTTAATTTCAACGTACTTGTTGCATTTCACTTTATTTGTCGCGGTTCTAAAAGTTAAAAATTCTTCTAAGATTTTCATATTATTTTGTTTCACAGTTTCTTCAGTTATCAAGTTAACATCTGATCCTGAGTCGATGAGAATTTTGAAATTTTGGAATGTGATAATTGAAATTGTTTTTGTATTGGAAAACATTACGTATTTTCGTCTGTCTGTTCTGGGTCGAATTCTAAAAAAGACTGGGTTTCAAGAGTTTCGTCTTGGTCGTATATTTCTTCTTGATTCGTGATTTCGTTATTAGTTTCTATGTCATTATCTACTTCTAGAGCGTAATTTTGTCGTGTAGTTTGTGCGGACATTGGTATTGTCGATTTTGTCATACCGGACATTGGAGTTGGTTTGAATTCGCGTTTCGTGTTAATGGCATTTTTTATATTTTGTTTACTGAATGCGTTTGGTCCGGATGGACGTGAAGATTGAGGGTTAAATGGTTGTGAAGGGAAATATTGTCCTGGAAATTTCTGTGGTGGACCAGTGTTGAGATGTTTCTGTGGTTTTTGGGGTGTTATTCTATTCATGGGTGATTTATGTAATTGTAATGAATTAAATTCATTAGTTAAAAGTTGTTCGCATGCATCGAGTGTTTGCGGGTCTTTACTTATAAATGAGGCTCTAAAGTTCATGGGTAATAATGAAATAAAATGAGAAACAACTGTTTTTTGGGTTTCGGTTATTAGACATTGTTTTCCATATGTTTCATATTTTAATAACTGAATTTTTGAAATCATTCTTTGGTATAATTCTTTAAATTTCTTTAGAGTTCCATTTATATTGTTGTCTAT
The DNA here is from genome assembly GCA_947534325.1 of Agonum fuliginosum. NCBI lineage: Eukaryota > Metazoa > Arthropoda > Insecta > Coleoptera > Carabidae > Agonum > Agonum fuliginosum. Next base: position 9,192,860 of record OX384046.1, read on the forward strand.
TTGTGTAATTTTTATTGTTGTTAACAATAATGTATTGTACGTGCTTTTATCTTCAAAGTTAGTTTGAAGATAGAGTTTTATTTCGTTCCAAGATGTGAAATCTTGGATGTCTAGTATATCTTTGGCTTTATCAATAAATTTTTTCTGCAGCATAGAAAAACAATATGTTTTTTGTATTTGGGTAAGAACTAAAGAGTCCATTACTGTGTAAAAGTTATCTACTTCTTTTATAAATCGGGGGAGACATTTTATTTCCCCGTTATATTCGGGTACAGCGTCAATGAAATTTCTAATGTCGTTAATCGTCGTGGTTGACATGACGTTAAAATTTATTGGACAGTTATTTAATTCCTCTATTGGGTATGTCAAAGGTATATCGGGTGTACTATTGGATTTTATGATTTTACCAATGTTTAGTTTACTTGGTCTGAGTGTAACTGGTATTTTGTTGAGTTTATCTCTTAAGTTTTCAATTTAGTCGTCGTCAGACATATATTATTGATATTCTTAAAATTATTACAATATAAAATTTAGTAACAGTATTTAGTTACGGACCGATTGTTACGACCGGCAAAGGTTTATTCAGTTTGAAAATGTACTTACGATATGAGTATCGTGAGATAGACTGTTATTTTCATACTGGTGAAGATCTTGATGCGCTTCAAGTGGGCGGGAGTTGTATCTTGTTCTGCACCTCGTAGAATCGACTGGTTCGGTGAGGTGGTGTCACGTAGTGCCGGGTTGATGCCTTGGTTAAAGATGGGTCGTACGAATAGACCTCTGATGGGCTAATGTAGAAGCCGTGAGATGGGTATCCCTTTCTCACAATTGATGATGTTCGGATAGCTCTTTGTGAAAATTTGAAAATTTTCGGCAAGCGTTTCACAGATTTACGAGGATTACACTCACTGGATTCTTGTCAGCTATCCTACCGACTGCGCCAATTATATTTGTGAAATATAATTTTGTTAAAAAAAACAATTTTAGTTTTTTTAACATTTATTTATTTCTTAAGGCACTGCACTGACGTGCTTTAGCTTGAGATTCTGATACAAGACAATGTTACATGTGTCCTAACTCTTACTTATACATTTTTCTACATGATAAGGAAATGACGTTGTTTGTGGAGTCAGATATCACAACTGCAGCGTTTTGATATTCATAATTTATATATATATATATATATTAGGGTGTCCCAAAAAAATCGAAATCGTTTTTTTAACGCATACGTATCGATGTACTTCAAATTACTTGATATTTTGTTAGTAAACGCATTGTTTTCAATCCGTCAACATGTCAGTGGAATTACGCAGTTCTAAAAAGAGTATATTTTTAATAGGGGACGTAAAACATCAAATAACGGGTTCAAAACTTCCCTCTAATGGACAAGTTCTGGCAGTTTTGTTTTACAATATTCGTGAAGTGAAATTAACTGTCAATGTAAGCGCAAATCTCACTATTCGCGAGTGTATTATCTATTGGGAATAGGCTCGTATACCAACCAAATCTTTACCTAATTGTGTAAAGAAACTAGTGAACTTATATCAAGTTTGGAGGGACTTGCAAAAAATGCACAAAAAACACAAGACGTATTTAAGCAGCGCCAACAAGAGTTTGTAAACAACTTAGATAATTTGTTTGACATTGCACACGCCGATGCGCTTCAATTAATAAAAATAAATGAAGATAGAATCTTCTTGCAGCGACAGAGAGAGCTAGGTCGCCCTGGTCACTTAACTAGAGTGGACAAAAAACTGACTGATAAAGAAGAAAGGGCGCGCCTCAGAACTATTGAGGAAGAAAAGCGGCGTGCTAAATATTTCTCCGCGCAAACTCCATCGACATCATCTTATGAACCGTTACAAAACGACTCATCTTCTGATTCTAATGAAAACATAGATTTACAAGAAGATTTGCCAAGTCTGACCAAGAAAACACAACCCGGAACAAGTAAAACACATATGCGAAAAGATTTTATAACTCCAAAATTAGTAGCAGCGCTAGATAGGTGTCAGCTAAGTATGAGAAATTCTGTGTTCATTCTTGAAGCTACAATTGAGGCACTTGGATACAATACTGATGAATTTCCGATAAGTAAGTCCTCAATTCAAAGAATTCGTCCGCAAAAACGGAAAGAGCGCGCGGAAGCCATAAAAGTTGATTTTCAAAACGAGGTACCAGATGTTGTTACTGTTCACTGGGACGGCAAATTGTTGCCTGCTTTAGATGCTCGGAAATCAAAAGAAGAACGTCTTCCGATTGTTATTTCATATGGAAATAAAGAACAACTTATTGCTGTGCCAAGGTTGGCAAGCTCTTCAGGAAGCGAACAGGCGCAGGCTGTTTGGAACGTGATTGTAGACTAGAATCTCGAAGATAAAGTGCAAATTCTTTGTTGTGATACTACGGCTTCAAACACAGGTCGTATCAATGGTGCCTGTGTGCTTCTTGAACAAAAACTTAATAGAGAAATGCTTATTTTTGCTTGCCGCCATCACGTGTATGAATTGGTGTTAAAAGCCGTGTTCGAAGTAAAAATCAGTCAAGTGACAATAAGCCCTGATATTCCCCTTTTCAAAAAATTCCGAGATAACTGGAAAGGTGTCGATTCCGATAAAATACAGTGCTATAGAGAAAAGCTCACACTGCACTTGACTGTTTCCGAAATTGACAACTTGCTTGACTATTATCGAACTGAACTAACCAAAGAAATAATCAGAGATGACTATCGAGAGTTGATAGAGCTTTCTGTGATATTTTTAGGCGGAGATACAGAGAAAACATTTAAAATTCGACCTCCAGGTGCCATGCACCAAGCTCGATGGATGGGGAGAGCGATTTATTCCCTGAAAATATCATTACTTAGTGATCAATTCAAAGTTACGAGCAATGATAAGGCGGCACTGTTCGATGTTTGCCTGTTCATCGTGACATCCTACAGTAAAAGCACCTTACCAGGATTTATGCTTTTTGAAATCGATGAAGGTTTACGAAAAAATTGATAAAAGCATCTCAAGAGCAGCTTTACAGAAGTTAAGCCAGCATTTATGGTATTTGACTGATGAAGTATCTGTCTTGTCACTGTTTGACGATGATGTGGACCAAGAAGCTAAACTAAAAATAGTTGAAAATTGAACCAAAGAGAATTTATCAAATCATGGTAAACGTTACATCCCATCGACGGAAGAACTTTGTGGTCCATTATATGGTTAGTTTGATATGCAAATATAGAAGATGTTTCCTTAGTTTTCTGTTGATATCACAATTTTGTTAACTGCTTTTGTCTTTTTATTTCAGAGAAGAACATCTATAACTACATTTCAGTCAAAAGCAAATCATTGTTCGATCGTCTTAAAATTGATGACAGTTTCCTCCACGATTGTCCTACTTTGTGGTTAAATTATGCTTCGTTTCAAGAAGCCAGAAAGACGGTTTCAACGTTGCGGGTAGTGAACGATACAGCTGAAAGAGGGGTCAAATTGATGCAAGACTTTCATGGATTAATAACAGTTCAGGAGGCACAAAAACAATTTTTATTACGTTGCGTACAAGAACACCGGAAGATTTATACTGACTGTAAAAAGCGAACTTCGAAACGAAAGTTTAACTAATAATGCTTTTTAATTGTAAAATAATATATATATATGAACAGTAGTGGTGCATAAGCGCAAATGTTTGCAAGGTTCATGCTTTTAGTCACTATGATGAGTATGAATAGTCTATTTCATTTCTTAAAGAAGTAATGGAAGTATTTTCTACATTAAAAGTTGGAAAACAAACAAATTTGGCAACCATCGCAAACATGATTATTGATATCAACACAATCTGTCTTGAACCTACAGGAATTTTTGTTAGAATGCAAAGGATATAGTTTCGTACTTCTAGATTTACCCCACACAGTTTGGAGAATTTATTTAGTGCAATTAGATCTAAACAAATGGTAGGTACCTACAAAATTTACAGCAGTGTAAAAATAATTTAAAATTAATAACTGTTTCGCAATATTTAAAAGATGTATCTAAATCTAGCTACGATAAAGACGAAAGAGAATTTCTGTACGATATTTTGGGTGTGGTAGCAACAAATAGTGCACTAGCATATATGATGAAGTTCGTTTCCCAGTAATTTTCAATTACAAAATATTAATTTGAATAGGTATATCAGAACAGAATTCTTTATACAGTATTGCAGTATTAAAAAAACTTCAAAAGTTTGTGATAACTGCATATTATATTCTGTAGGATCTAAAACTTATATAGTTATACAAAACTTCAATACAGTAAATATGTAAAAATTAAAAGTTATAAGAAAAATACATTATTTTATTGTAATGAAGAAACGTTTAACTTCTTTCTAAAATTAGCAACAACTTTCAGGCAGTATTATAATACTGTTTTTTCGCAAAATATTAATGTAAAAGACTTTTTTATTCATAAAATAAATGAAATATCAAATTTTGATCATATATTAAATTGTCACACTTTGAAGTAAAAAATAATAAAACGTTTTGTTTTATTTAGGCTTAAAATTGCAAGCAAAAAATGGCACGTAAGAAATTTGTACATGCCAGTAAAGCATTAATGGAAATATAATGTATTTACCGATATTTACAAGTCTATTATTATATGCTTTGAATAGTGAGCCATAATGTAAATAGTTTATTCAATTTTTATTGGATAAGGCTTCGAAAAATAATTTTTAAACAATCATTTTAATTATAAATGTTTAATGGCGATAAACAGAGAAAAACTCATGATTGCACTAAAAGAATTAAAGATTGAAGCCAAACTAAGAAGAATGATAAAAATGTCAATGGCAAATTCCAAGATATGCGTGAACAAACGCAGAACACAAAAGAATTCGCTATAGACAAATGGATACGACAGGGAGATGCACTATCGGCTACACTATTCAATATAGCAATTGAACATGTAACAAAGAACATAAATAGAAATACACTAAGAAGAAATGGTGGACAAATGATAGCGTACGCAGATGATGTAGTAATCATAACAACAAGAAGAGACATAATGAGAAACATGATAAATGAAATAATAAATGAAGGTAGCAAACTTGGATTAAAAATAATTGAAGACAAGACGAAAATGATGCGATATGGAAAACAAAAGCAAGACAGAAAAATAAATATAGGTAACCTCGAACTTGAGGAGCTAGATAAATTCTAGGTGTAATGATAACAAACACAGGAGACAGAGAGACATAAATTAAAGAAAAAGTATTTGCGACAAACAGAGCGTAGCATACTTACAAGAATTTGCTAAAAAATAAAATACTAACCAAAGCAACAAACATGAAAATGTATAAAACATTGATAAGACCGTTGCTTCTATATGATGCGGAGACGTTAACACTGACAAAAAAAGAAGAGGAACAACTGAGAGATAAGCGAAGATGAGTATAGAAGAAGAATGAACAGCGAGATATTAGCAGAAATAGACGGTGAAGACATCGTAAGAAAGATTAAGCAGCAGAGAGTAAGATGGCTGGGACACGTATGGAGGGCAGGAGAAGAGGCGACGATACGAAATATTATGACATGGGATCCCGGGAGAAGAAGAGGAAGACCAAGGTCAACATGGGCAAATGAAGTGAAGGAAGACCTGAAAAACGCTGGAGTTACCAACTGGAAAGAAAAAGCAGGTAACAGAGAGCTGTGGAGGAATATAAGCAGCAAGAAATATTAAGAAGAAAGAAGGGCTGATCCCCCCGTAAATAGGATCTAGAGAGCTTCCCTAGAAGCGGCGCTGCCCCCCAGGGGGCGTTTTGAGCCACCATATATATATATATATATATATATATATATATATATATATATATATATATATATATATATTGATTCCCAGCACAACCGACAATAATACCACTGGGGCCGAGTGGTTGGATTCCACTATAATAACATCTACCATCCTGTAATTGGAAGTTAATTCTGTAGGTTGGTTACCATTAAAATAAAATAATATATATATATATATATATATATGCAGTTTGAATTCTTCCGGGTATCTTCTCGCGTTGGTCTGGTTTGGTTCTGCGAAGAACCGTTGTTTAGACCTAACACCAGCTCGAGAACACGGAATCAATCCAAGACCTGAAGATGGCAAGTGAGACCTTGCCGAAACGTCGTCTAAACAACGGTTCTTCGCAGAACCAAACCAGACCAACGCGAGAAGATACCCGGAAGAATTCAACAAATAAGGACAAGGAGCAAGTGTGGTTATTAATTACAAAACAATTTAATGCGAAAGCACCAAACACAGTATTTAGGATATGTGAGTCGTTGAAAAAATAATATGATAATATCAAACGGAAAACACGGCAAGGTGTATCAAACGAGCGAATGTCAATGATAAAAACGGGTGGTGTAGAAGCGTACAGAGTAACTGACAGAATTACTCACGAATTGGCTGTGTCTGTTATGAATCAGAAGACTGTGCATGGCCTGCAAAATAATTTTCACGATGATTATATACCACAGGCAAGTTGTAGTAATGATTCTACTACAAAAAATTATGTAGTGAAAAACAATTTTTTTTAAAGAAGTAAGTGCAAATGTAAGGAGAGTCAAAAATTGATTGAAACCCAAGACTAATACTTAACCAAGTGAAATTTGGCATGTGAGTAGTTAAGAACATACAGAAACTAAAAAAAAATCGCTCCACCTCGGTATGCTCCGCTTCCCACAAATTTTCAGTTGAAACTTTGAAAATTTTCTTGTAACGCATTTTCCTCGAACACTATCAAAGATTTTGGAAAACGGTTTTGTCAGCTGAGGAAATTTGCTACCAAAATGGTCCTTGAAAATTATTCATAAGTAGTACCATGTAGGCTCCAGCCGTTTAATAATCGAATGACTTGAGAATTTTCTGTATAGTTGGCGCTACATTGAGAATGACGTAATAAATTCGCCGCTACAGAATGAATGTGGTATAACTTTGTTAAAGAACATCTCTTGTAAAGATAAAAATTGCATTTTATTCGTCAAGGTCTCCACTTTCAGTTGCACTAATAACATTTGAATTTCCGATCCCGTTATACCGAGAAAATTGCTTTTTAAAGAATGAAAACTCAATATTAGAAGATGTTCAAAGAATTCTCAATATTTTCAATATCTATGAATGAAATTGTAAATTCGTAGAGGATTATCTTCACCAAATCATCCCCAATCACATGCAACTATTTGAAGGGAACGTGCCAGAAGAGAGATGAGTGGCAGAAAAATATTGCAAAGAAGATGAGGAACAGTGGGAAGGCTTATGTATCTAATATTTACAAATAAGCAAAATGTTTTCAAAGAAAGACAAGTCAAACCACCATGTAAAGAAAATTGCTAGCTGAATTGTTCCTCTAAAATAACAGAAGAAAATCGCCAGAAAATTTTCGCCGATTATTGGAACATGACTGATTTAAATAAACAAAGACTGTTTATTTCAAACAGTATGCAAGATATAAACCCGAAATATAGATATGTACGATATTACGAAAGCAGAATTCAGTTACTAATACTATCTTAGAAGAAGAAAAGAGGGGTAAGCATGGTAACCAACGAAAGTTGGATGAGGCAATCAAGAATGGTATTCGCGAACACATTCAGTCAATACCAAAAGTTGAGAGCCATTACATGTGGGCTAATACATCGAAGCATTTTATTGAGGGTTGTAAAACAATAGCAGATATTCATATGGATTATGTTGAGATTTGTAAAGCCAAACATTTACTTTTTGGAAATTATGTAACGTTCTACAGGATTTTTACGGAAGACTTCAATATATCGTTTTTCCAACCCAAGAAAGATCAGTGTGATGTCTGTGTTGCATATGAAAACGCGAATGGTGAAGAAAAGTTAAATTTAAAGCAAAAGTACGATGAACATTTAAATGAAAAGAACTTATCACGTTTAGAAAAAGCTACAGCTAAAGACAAATCAAATACTATTCTTGCTGCTTACGACCTGCAAGCTGTTTTCCAATGCCCAAAAGGAGATATTTCCGTATTCTACTATAAATCTAAATTGAATGTGTTCAACTTCACAGTATACGATCTTCATAAGAAAAATGCGAACTGTTATGTCAGCCATGAAGCACTTGCTAATCGAGGAGTAGATGAAATTGGCTCAGGAGTGTGGAAGTTTTTAGAATTAAATACTTCAAAAATTGTAGATCAACCGATTGATGTGATATTCTACTTAGATAATTGTACAGGCCAACATATCAATAAATTTATGGTTTCACTGTATATGTATGCGACTCAAAAGTTTCCGAAACTTCAATCAATTACTCATAAATTTCTTATTAAGGGACATACCGAGAATGAGGGCGATTCTGTTCACTCGTTAATTGAAAGACAGGTCCGAAAGCAGCTGAAAGGCGGACCAATGTATACTCCTGAAGCATTTATTTCTGCAATTAGAGCTGCGAAGAAAAATGGAACACCATTTCAAGTAAGTGAACTCTCTACTGAAGATTTTGTTGATTGGAAAGATGTTTAAAACCAGCTGGGTGTGACTTTAACTACTAATACTGAAAATGAACCTGTGAAATTAATGGATGTAAAAGTACTGAAAATACAGAAAGAATATCCGCGTAGTATGTTTTATGAAACATCATACTCTCAAGAGAACTTAAAAGAGGCTATTGTTATAAAGAAGAAGAAAACAGTTAACGTAGAATTACGAAAAGCTTATAATAATAAAGCTGGGTCGTCTGAAAAGAAAAAAGCTGATTTACTAGATCTAGTGGAGAAGAATTATATAGCCAAATTTTATCAGTATTTTTACAACAGTTTGTAGTATTCTTATATATTTATTTTTTAGTTTTTAGTTTTTTGGTACAACAAATTACAAAGAGTGTCACAGCTCACAAAGATTGTCTCTTAAGGGTTGTTTTTTTAGTTAATGAGAAAATATGTTATACCAAATGAATTTTAAACAATTATTTATTGGTAGAAACTCATTCCCTGCTGAAAAATGTTAATATTAAACTAAAATTTTGTATTTTCTAAATTTCTTACTTTTAAATGCTGCTCCTGCAAAATCTACTTTTCAGAATTATGACATTCTTGTCGCAAATGAACAATATGAAGCACTGTATTTTTTGTTAAACGAAACCGTTCAAAAAATTGTCCATCTGATAAATTATGAAAGTGATCAGCTCGTTCGTATATTATTCTCGGAGGGTTATTAATAAATTCTATATCTTCCAAATCTTCTAAATCGTCATTGTCATAATCCATATCATATTAATTTAACATAATTGAAAAATCATTAATATATTCACTTGTCAAATGATTGTCATTTGTTTTTTTTTTAAATTCTGCTCTTCTGCCACGTTTCCCGGTGAGTGACATTCGTCGGCTTTCCTTTTCTTTGGCTTGTGCTCCTCTGTCAAATCTATCATATCCGGTACTGACATAGGATTGGGATACAGTTTTCCTAATCCTATTTTCCAAATAATTTTTTTCCCTAACTTATTATTTACCTAATATTTTTTTTCTAATCCTTCTTTCCTAATTTTTTTTTCCTAATCCTTTTTCCCTAATATTATTTACCTACCTAATATTCCTAATATTATATTTTCGTAATGTTTCATAATCTTTCGTAATGTGGTATTCTGAAATTATGGTACAACCATGTTTTTAGGTTAGCCTGCTGCGCACTTTAAAAAATAACTCGAGGACTGCGCGCTCCAACTTGCGCTGCGCGCGCCTTTGGGACTACAGTGAGCCTGTAGTCGGGGACAAGGTCCAACTGGGATAGTGAGACTTACTAACTACGGAACCCTATCTAGTTCCTCAAGTTAAAATCTCCTAACCTAACAAATAGGTGAAATATTAGGAAATTAATAGGAATTAGGAAAAAAGGATAAGGAAAAAAATATTAGGAAAAAATAATTAGGATTACTGACCCCACACCCTGACATAGATCTCTGTCTAGCAGGTGTACGCATTAACTGGCTGTTGCTTTTGAACGGGTGTTTACTTGGTCCTGTACTGATGTCTTCGTTCTTTATTTTGTTTTGCATTTCGTTGGGAGCTCCCAGCGTCTCCTCTACATTCTGTCCTATTTCGTCGCTGTGCTTGTTGTTTTCTCCCAAGCCTTGTTCGTAGTCCGAATCGGTAACCTTGTCCATTGCTGTGTCTGTTTCTCCAGCGATAGTTGCCACCCCCCTCCTCGTAACCAGTGGGACAGCGTCTGCCGAGGCAGACGACGGGATTCCCTTCTTCTGGAAGACCCGCCCGAGGATTTCATTTCCATCGCTACTATCCATTTAATCATGTCCTGCATTTTATACCGTCTGCCAGGTTTGGTCGTCATATCCTTGGCCAATGTAGACTGGGCATTATTTTCTATAAGTTAGTGTAAAAATATACATGATGTACCATTTAAGAAAAATACAGAATTAGTAGATATCTACAAAAATTTAATTTACTAGATTTATACAGATTCTGTTAGCTTATTAATTAATTTATTTTTACGAACTTCAAAACTGGGCTGTAGAAGCTTGTTAAATATCTTAAACAAGTATCATATATCTAATGGCCGTTAGCACCATTACAGTTTAACTTCTACGTTTACTTAAGCTCGGTTTAGGCTAAGCCATGGTTTAATTTTATAGTGCTTTGCACATGTAACATTTAAGTGAAGCTTAGTTAAACTACACATATTTTTACAATGAAGATTCGAACTCTACTTCTATGCATTTTAAATTATTTTGTATGCATTATTTGATATTATTTTTTTCGGAAGATTTGTCTTGTGGCTATTGTGTCGCAATCAAATCATGATTAACGAAGAAGGTAAAATATACGGCTGCGAAACTGAAGATGATCATCAGATTCAGAAGAACGGAAATAGGTGGTCTGATAATGAAGTTAAGATGTTAATAAATTCTTACAACGAAAAAAAGCATTTGTTTTCATCTCCGCAATATAAACCCTTAAGTGGACGCGCAGTAGCACTGAGTGCTTCGTTTTAGTTTAATGTAGTACAAATTTTATTTCTGATATTTACGATTGGGCACACCCCCACATATCCTACGACTGTAGTGTCAGCCTACTAGAGCCGAGATGGTTTTCAGTTATCCTTAGTGACTTTAAAGTTATGGACGTGTTTCCGACGAACCGCACAAGCGTAGCACGCAGTGCTACTGCGCGCCTACTTGTGTAAGTAAAATTGAAATTTCTAGGTTTTGCAATTTATATGAATTGGTTAATTTCAAATGCTTGTTTCATATAATTATTATGGTTTCAGACCAGTAAAAGACTCAAAAAATTTAACTGAGGAAGAGCTTGCCAAATTTTTGGAAATAGATGAAAATGAAGAATATGAAAATGATGAAAATTTGTTGGAACGTGATTCAGAAGATTCCGAAGAAGAAATTTTAATTGAAAGCGACCACAATTCGAATACAGAGCAAGAGATAAGTGAAAAAGAATCAGATTCAAACTCTGAAACTGATGAAGTAGTTGATGGAGCTGGTTATTTTACGGCGAAAGACAAGGTGACAAAATGGAAGAAAACTCCATTCACTAGTAAATTTAGTAAGACTAGGTCTCGTAATTTAGTAAAAATATTTCCTGGGCCGAAGGCTACTGCACGGAATACACCCGATGAAATAACAGCATTTCACAAATTGATAGATATTCAAATGATTGATTCTATTGTTCTACCAAAGATACATTTCAATTTTCTTGTTTTTTTTGTACCCTTTTGTAATTTATTGTTATTTTTTATTAATAAATACTTTATTTCAATAGTAACTAGGTATATTTATTTATTTCACATAAAATTTCATAAGAAATTGAAAATGATCAGTGATATAGGTAGTTTTAAAGGATGGTGCACAAAGTGCTCCGCGCGCCCAGTTATGTAACAAAAATTGGCGCGCCCACTTAAGGGTTAATAAGCAAGTTTGAATTATTATAAGCAAAGATAAGCAAAAGAAAGTGTGAACAAGAGCAGCACAAAATGCGACCACAAGTGGAGAAATCTGACTCCAGATCAGAAGGTTGCGTGTTCAAATCACGTCGGGGTCACCAATGTCGTAAGTAGCGGAATATATATATATATATATATATATATATATATATATATATATATATATATATATATATATATATATATATATATATATATATATATATATATATATATATATATATATATACAGGGTGTCTATTTAACTCGGGCCACTATAGGTAATTCCTAAACTAGAACAGATACGACTTCGATTAAATTAGACAAAAGTTGCCTTATCAGAAGGCCATTTTAGTGTTGTATTTGTTTATCCAAAAATATGTACAGGTATCTAGATAGAGCAAAAACTTTTATTTTTTTAAATGGTAATCATAGGTAGCTATGGCATCATTAAAAGGAGTATTTTTTTCTCTTTTCATCTGTATGTAATTTTCATCATTTATTTTTTAAATAAATGTCTTATTTACACAAAACCTAATACACTTTATTCTAATGGCACTTAAAGTAGGCTTTGATAAAAACAATTTAAAACGATTTATATTGTTTTAAACATTTTTCTCGTATTGCTGTCAGTTTGTATATTGTTAAAAGTAGTTTTTAGTACTGTTGTCATATTAAATTGTTTTTATCAAGGCCTACTTTAATAAGTGCCATTAGAATTAAGTGTATTTGGTTTTGTGTAAATAAAACATTAATTTAAAAAATAAATAATGAAAATTACATACAGTTGAAAAGAGAAAAAAATACTCCTTTTAATGATGTCATAGCTAACTGTGATTGCCATTTAAAAAAATTAAAGTTTTTGCTGTATCTAGTTACCTGTGCATATTTTTGGATAAACAAATACATCACTGGAATGGCCTTCTGATAAGGTAACTTTTGTCTAATTTAATCGAAGTCGTATCTGTTCTAGTTTAGGAATTACCAATAGTGGCCCGAGTTAAATAGACACCCTGTATATATATATATATATATATATATATATATATATATATATATATATATATATATATATATATATATATATATATAGATACAAGACGTCAAAATACAATTTTATGAAAACAAGTAACTAATAATTGAAAAATATCAATAAAATAATAAACATTTGAATCTCCATGGCGAATTCATTTCGAGAACATGTCGTATCGTAGTGCGCGTTCCCACAGCCACATACAAAAAAAGTTCTAGAACACAATGAAAAAACAACAGGAAATTCCAAAATAATTTGGAAATATTTTGAAGACATGCATGAAATTTATTTTAATAACCCTCAGATGCATCCGATTGTTGCAATCGTTGCGGCTAGTAGTTCTGGTAGAGTAAAAATTAATAATTCATCGCCCACACCATCATATAGTACTAGCGCAACACAAAATGTTGCCCCGTCCTGTAGCAAAATAATGAACACATCCACGGAAGTTAATTTATCTACTACAACAACTTCAAAAAGGAAACGTGAAACAGTTGTTAAAAAGCAAAAAAGAAGTAATGATGACATAGTTCCAAAAAATTAATAATAATCACGAACGACGATATCTGGAAAAAATGAAGTAAAAAAAGAAATGTTTGAATGGTTAAAACAATTATAAAAATAATTAAGTGGAAATTGCCTACAAGAAAAATACTCAAGAAAAACTTGCCGTAAAGAAAACTGGTGGCGGACGTGATAACATTGCAAATGACACTACTTATGATTTCGCATTATCAATAATTAACAGATAAAGTGTATTCGGACTGAATAATAGTTTTGATTGTAGTTCCCAAAATATAAAAAAATAATAATGAAGAAATCGAGGTAGAAATAGAAACAAACTCGGTATATTTTATTGAATCTACAGACGTCGATTGGGGCAGTTACAAGCCTATAGATTTACAAACTCCTGCATGCTCAAAACTGCAAAAATCAAACCTTAGCATCTGTAATTGCTTAGAAAATGTGACAGGTGAGAAAACAGAATTTGAAACACTTTGTAGTGAAAATTCGAAAAAGTCATGGCTAAAACGACATCGGCCAATCTTAGCGACACAAAATAAAAATGATCTTAGTGTAATGTACAAAAAAATTAGAGACGTGAAGTTGGATTATTATAAATTTCAACTCGAAGATTTAAATAAACGACGTGAGAGAGAACAAAATGAATATGAATGGAAGAAAGAAGAATATGTCCTAAAAAGAAAATCTTGCTATTAGTACGGGTGCCAGCGACCGTTTTAGTTAGTCATTTCATAAAAGCTGAAAATTTTTCGTACGCTTCATTTGGTATCACTAACAAGTGAATGGACCTCCAGCTAGCGCACTTCCGGGGGGTGTAGCTGCGGCAGTCTCCCACACACGTAATATAATAATACATAAAAACTAATACCATAAAAGCTGGTAATTTGTTAAATGTTCATTATGTTGTAAATAAACGAGAAAACGTATCAAGCTATCTTTAGAGTGAGGGATTATGCCCCAGCTTTTGACAAGTAAACAAGTAAAAATATGCACTGAGTAAACTGATACCAGAAAAGCTGAAATTTGGTACAGTTATAGTTAACTTAATAAATTAAACGAAAGAAATGTCCAGCTTCATATTTAGTGGGGGTAAAGTGTCCAGCTGATACATTTAAAGATGCAGCGCATCGCTATGTGCGCGGGCGCGTTGCTTTTTTGACTGCATCAGCTGGGCACTTTTCCCTCACGAAATATGAAGCTGGGTATTTTTTTCGTTTAACTTATTGAGTTAGCTATTACTGTACCAAATTTCAGCTCTTATGGTATGAGATATTTAAAAAAATTTCATTACTAAACACAGCGCACCCATGCTGTTATTGAATCTCACAAGTTTTTGAATGTAAAGAATTTTAGTAAATATCCTCTTTCCCCACCACAATATGCTAGGACCCGGCATCGAATACGTGCAGATGAACAACTGCGAATCGACACGGTCCCCTCTCCTACTCAATTTTGGCGTATCTCTGCTCCGAGAAATAGCTAAACAGCTAAAATGTCAAACGTATATCCTTGTGTATTTTGCTCAAAAAAAAATAGAAAATTAAATCTTTTCGATACGGACAATTTGAACAAGTGCAAAGCCATTTTAAAAATACGGAATGACGGTGGTTTGAGTTCACCTAAAGTTGTATTGCCGGAAAGCGAACAACTTTCAAAAATATCACATTCAGTGCCATATCCGTTTCACAGCTTTACCTCCAAATAGAGAAGATATGATACGAAAAAGCAAAAAAATGACTAACTAAAACGGTCGCTGACTCCCGGCCTATATTAGATGCCAAAATAAAAGAAGAACAATTAAAGTCTGTTTTGTCGCCTTACATTTCAATGTCAATTTTAACATTTTTGTACATGTATGATCTTAGACTAAAAATAGTACTGTACTTATTTTTTTATTTTGATGAACTTTTTTTATATTAAAATGGAAATTATTTAAATAAATACTCATATATGTACAAATACATATTTTATATGAGGCACATGTAAGAAGTCGCCCGAATAAATCATTTGCCAAATTTCGGCTAACGTGGAATTCTGTAGCATGTGGCTGATTCTGTAAATTTGGAATTGGTGGAATTTGACCGTTTTGTATGAGTTGTTGGAGTTCAAATTGATCTATATTTTCATCAGGTGGTGGTTCAGGCTCTTCAGTTTGGCGTGCGATATTATGCAATACAGCAGTTGAAACGATTATAGTTAATAATGTTTCCAATTTCAACCTACTTCCATACGCCATGATTGGAAATCTTCGTTTCCAAATACCAGAAATATTTTCAATTTTTGCACGAATTCTTACATGTGCCTCATTGTATAATTGTTCTGCTCGTCTGTTCGGGTTGAAAAGGGGAGTTAATAAATATGATCGAACGCCACTGTCACCTATAGAAATATAAATAATATGTTTAATAGCTAACAAAAATTTAATAATATTCGAGTAGATAGGTACCTAGAAGTACGATTGCGGGTACAAAGCTTCGTCGAAGTTGACAATTATTTAACCTTCCACTAGTCGCGCTCATTTTTAGAACGCTACTGGTCGCGCTGGGTCTCGTAGACTTTTTAAGATATTTCGAAAATAATTTATTTTTTATAACAAATTTAGCTAAATTTACATTAAATGGTTATTATTCTGTGTCATTTAAGTTTTTATTTTTCAGTGCCTATTACATTTGCAAAAGTATTTATTATTGAAAATTTCTGAAATTTAAAGCAACAGAATTAAATGTTTTCAAACTTAAAGTTTCATTTTGTTTATAAAATAAATACATATGTTTTTACATACAAAAAATGGTGGATTCATGACAAATAAGTTTTACAGAAAAAAGTTTATGTATTTTCATTAGTGCACATTGGGCAAAACATTTTAGCGTGCGACAGGCCAGAATCATTGTCAAAGAAAGGTTCTTCTGCTTCGAATTCATCCCATAAACGACGTAAATTTTCATAATTCATCAAAAATATTTTCTTTCGTTATACATAAAAATCTATTATTAAAATATTTGAACTTTACCTTGCAATTCCGAAATCAATTAATGGCGACAATAAAAAAAAACGTAAAATAAAAGAGGGACACCTAGTGGTGTCGCGCCGGGTCTGTAAGACTTTATCGCTAATTATAGGCCAAACAATAAAACATACTGACTTCAAACTTTACTATGTTGTACAGAATCAAAAACTGGGAAGCTAAACAGCTGCACAAGTATCGCCTTTCCCCCACCCTTCAATAAACAATAAATAAAAATTGGTTGGGTCTGTGAGACTTGATGCGACTAGTGAAAGGTTAAAAATAGTGGAATCAAGACATGATCCTGGCCAACGAGCAACAATATTTATGAATTCAAAATTGGCGTTTCCTACTGCCTGTATATTTATTGAAAAGTATGATTTCCTATTTCTAAATCATTCTGCATCTTCACGTCCTGGTGACTGAACGCGTACATGCGAACAATCTACAAAAATTATTGGTAAAACTAGGGTTGACGTGCCTATGTGAGAAATGCCCAGAAATTTGGAATGAAGTAGCGAAAAATGATGTTTTTAAAAAAAACTTCGAAAAAATTATTAAAAATAGGTGCAATTAGATTGGTTTAATATAATTATCAAACGTTTAGTGTGAAAACAATTATTTCTACTTGTAATTATACTTAAACGTATTTTTTTAAATTCCCGGTAGATGGCAGTATGGATGTTTCTAATAAGTTGTCAGTGGCACTGAAACAATGGTTTTCACAACCAACAGAAATCTGTTTTTTGACATAAACTAATCTATGCTAACAAAACCCTTCTTGAGTCCAACAGAACACCGTTTTTTGACATAAACTAATCTATGCTAACAAACCCCTTCTTGAGTCCAACAGAATTCCGTTTTTTTGACATAAACTAATCTATGCTAACAAAACCCTTCTTGAGTCCAACAGAACACCGTTTTTTTGACATAAACTAATCTATGCTAACAAAACCCTTCTTGAGTCCAACAGAAATCCGTTTTTTGACAGCATACTGCATTTGAGCCAAATTACGTTTAGTAAAAATTACACTTACGAATTAAAACTTTCAGGCAACAATATGAAAAGGCACATACAGATTAAATATAACCCAAAATTTATTAAAATATTTATTTTTCCTTGTACTAAATAAAAAATAACAATAAAACATGAAAAATATTATTCACACATACATACAAATAACATGCAAATGAAACCAAACATCACACATAAACATATTGCACAAAAGAAATTATAAATCATATGTAATAATAATTAATTTGATATGAGCACATATATACTAATTAAAATATTAGACAAGACATACACTGACAAACATGCATATTTATTTATAATCTTTACCGTTAACAGTGAAATAAACTAAATTAAACACAGTAAGAATAATATTAAAAAGAAAAGCACAGAGTAAGTTTGCAAAATAAAATACAACAAACAACAAAAAATAAACTACGAGTATGAGGCGCAAGTATGAAAAGTTCAGCAGAACCAGAAATTAATTTTCCACTCATGGATTATATACTTTAATTTTATTGATGTTAAATAATTCGAACAAACATGACTTATTTTTATTACACCTACGCCAAACATATTCGGCTAAATACGAATCAAAAGCGTTTGTACATTTATTGGTGCCTCTGAAACCAGAGCTGGGACCAATACTCAAAAAAGTATTTAAATACTAAATACTTTTGAGAAAGTATTTGAAATACTAAGTACCAGTATTACTGTAAATACTTTTTATAACTCAAAAGTACTTACAATACTAAGTACCTACTAAGTAATTACTAAATATAGCTAAACAAATGTTTTAAATAAAATAACACTGAAAATTGCATGACATAAATAACAGCCAATGGATGAATTGATTACAATAATAGTACCTAACCATGGTTATATAAAAATTTTCTCGTAATTAATAAGCGGAAATTTGTCCGGTATCTGTCACTTTGACATTAAATTAAAAATTGGTTAAATTGTCGTTTTGAGTATAAATAAGCAATTAATAAAGTAAATGATACATATTTATTATTAGCTCTCGTGTACCACTCGAGCTGATTAAGACGTTGTTGGAAAGCACTAAAAAAATTTCCGGAAAGAATTAATGCACATGTGATATTATAAGTGAAAATAATTGTTTATTTATATAAACCTAATACAAATAACAATGACATTTAAACATTTATTAATATTTTTTACAACGTAAGATTCATTCTTTATATTATAATTAACGGCTGATTTTATAGTCTCCGGTTTAAATTTTAGTTGAAAATTTTATAAAAACTATAAAAGCAGATTTTGATTTACTGTGGAGCATAAGAAGTCTTCTTGTGTATCGTGCGCATGTGAAAAGTATTTAGTATTTTAAATACTTTCAGTACTTAAAATATCTGAAAGTATTTAAAGTACATAAAGGTATTTAAAGTACTTTTTAAAGAATAAAAGTACTTAAAGTACAGTACTGAATACTTATTTTGAAAAGTATTTTAAGTAAAGTGTTTAAAATATTCGATGTACTTAAAGTATTACTTCCAATACTTTTACTTTAAGTAATTCCCAGCTCTGTGTATCGTGCGCATGTGAAAAGTATTTAGTATTTTAAATACTTTCAGTACTTAAAATATCTGAAAGTATTTAAAGTACTTTTTAAAGAATAAAAGTACTTAAAGTACAGTACTGAATACTTATTTTGAAAAGTATTTTAAGTAAAGTATTTAAAATATTCGATGTACTTAAAGTATTACTTCCAATACTTTTACTTTAAGTAATTCTCAGCTCTGTGTACCGTGCGCATGTGAAAAGTATTTAGTATTTTAAATACTTTCAGTACTTAAAATATCTGAAAGTATTTAAAGTACATAAAAGTATTTAAAGTACTTTTTAAAGAATAAAAGTACCTACTTAAAGTACAGTACTGAATACTTATTTTGAAAAGTATTTTAAGTAAAGTATTTAAAATATTCGATGTACTTAAAGTATTACTTCCAATACTTTTACTTTAAGTAATTCCCAGCTCTGTCTGAAACTACGCTTGATAGCACTCCACATTCCTTCTATGCTATTAGTGTGTGCACTACTTTCAGGATCTTTGAAATGAACAGAGTGATTAACTTTCAAATGTTTATAGCCTTCATCTTTTAGGCACTTATAAGATCTCCAGCAGTCACTTATAATAGTTGTACCAGGCAAAATATACTTTTTTATTATTGATAATAATGTGTCTTTCCCTCGATTCCCTACCACACACACAAAACATTTATCCGTTCCTCTTTCAATTCCACCAAAAACCCATTTTCCCTCCACACGCTTCCCTTTATTATATTTTAGTCTAAGATCCCGCTTACATCCGACATCCCTCATACTTTTTCCAGATGAAAATTTTTTTTTTACAATAAAATTTATAGGTAAACAAAATCTGCGGTGATTGACGCCCCATATCCTGGCAAGGTTATTTTTAATAAAAAGTTATTTGATATTGATATTGATATTTGAATTTTTTTTCCCAGTTACGGCCATTCTTTTTCTTTATAAATTTAGTATCAATCGAAAGCAATAAACATATAGAAAATGCCGCAGGGTGATTGACTACCTTTTTCCTGGCAAGGATACCGGTCAATCAGGTGTAAACAGGTGAACTGGTATTAGTAATTTACCCTCATTCTTTTTCCTAATCAATTAAATATGGATATGTAGATAATTTTATTGCTGATCCAATGGTATGTGATTGACTTTTCAAATCGTGGCAAGGCTAATGATTGCCACGATTTAAAGTTTCAATATGAAGAAGTGACACGAGCCTGCTATTTTGAATTTATCATGTTGATTTTGGCGCCATCTATACGCGGCACCATGACCTAATTCAAGAATTGGGGAGAATAGCAGGCGTAATACGAATCATGCGAATTTTATATTTATATATTGAAACTTTAAATCGTGGCCACGATTTGAAAAGTCAATCACATACCATTGGATCCGCAATAAAATTATCTACATTTCCATATTTAATTGATTAGGAAAAAGAATGAGGGTAAATTACTAATACCAGTTCACCTGTTTACAGCTGGTTGACCGGTATCCTTGCCACGAAAAAGGTAGTCAATCACCCTGCGGCATTTTCTATATGTGTTTTGCTTTCGATTGATACTAAATTTATGAAGAAAAAGAATGGCCGTAACTGGGAAAAAAAATTAATCAAATAACTCTTTATTAAAAATAGCCTTGCCAGAATATGGGGTGTCAATCACCCCAGATTTTGTTTACCTATAAATTTTATTGAAAAAAAAATATTTCATCCGGAAAAAGGATGAGGGGTGTCGGATGTAAGCGGGATCTTGTACTATTTTCTTTTTCCAAATTTACTTTCATCAATTTCAACAATAGCATTTACTCCTCCGATAGGAACGTTATTATTTTCCACCAATTCGAAACAAACCTCACGACAGAAATTCAACCAGTCAGCAACAGTTGTTGCCGCCACATTCAGTTCAAGCATTATTTGCTGGCTACTAAATTTGTAAAACCACATATACGTCAGTAAAATAATGTGAAACATGGTTAGATGACTCTCGGAAAACCAACTATCTTGTCGCACACTCCTTCTCACGTCATGTTTTGTCGGTATTATGGACTGACATCGCCAATGAAATTGGCCAGAAATGTCTTTTCTGCGGCATAACACCATTAACTTCCCACACACATCACACTTTCTTTCACTAGCAATCAGCCCTCTTTCCATGCACCATCTTATTATTCTTTCTATCCCTTCATTTTCCAGTGAAAATAAATATCTTAATGTTATATTTTCCATTTTAATATTTTAAATTCAAAGATAAACTGTTTGAGTCAAACACTTCTGAATCAAACAATCTAGTCCCAAATACGCGCGAAAATGTTCAAAAAGCTTCATAATAGCAATCCATATGGCATCTGTATCGCTTTCATAATAAAACCTACCACATTCCAAATTTCTTGGCATTTCATGCATAGGCACGTCAACTGTAGTTTAACCAAATTATTTTACCAATGACGCCAACAACTTTAGGGAACAAAATGGTGTGTTGTGTTGTGGCGAAGTGAATTTTCGTTACTATAAAAAATGTCTAAAATAATCCTCATCTGTTGGTAACGAATATACTTGCAAATTTCATGTCCATTTGAAGTTATAAATTTCGTTTATACTTCGCATTTAAATATGTCAATAGACTCTTTGATCTGAAAATTGTTATAAAAGTTGAGCTGAGAATCTACTCAGACCATAACGTACCTATAAAACTGTGATGAAATCCAGCAAGAAGGTTGGATTCACGAAATAATGTGATAGTAATCATATTCAGGTGTTATTCAATTAGCCCTAAAGGTATTTATAATCCAGGTTAAGATCTTGATATATTTTATTGGGCCAAACATGTGTGTTCACAACCTGTCAAAAGATTAGAATTAAGTATTTTGCGTTATATAGAATCATTGGCCTACCAGACAGAGTTTGGTTTAGGTAATTTGATAACATGCTAGAAATTATTGAAGTCAATTTGAGGTTAGCTTAGCTCTCTAGAAAACACTTTGCAATCTTAACTTCTACAAGGGTCAAACGAGTTGTTCAATTTGTCGCTAGGTGGCAACTGATAAAATAGAGACTCTGCGCAGTACAGTACTACGCAGAAAACCGTTAGAAAAAGAACCTCAGAATGTTCTGGAATTTAGAGAAAGAAACTGTCTGTTGTCTAGCAATCTCGGTCAATCACAACAGATTAGAAAAACCGTTAGAAAGAGAGCCTCGGAATCTAGCATGATTTATTTTTATATAAAAAGGCCAGATTTTTCGATACGATCAGTGTTGCCAGATCTACAGTTTTTCTTGGTCTTCTACTTACAGATCTACAGATTAAAATTAATAAACTACAGATATTTCGTAAAAAATCTAAAAACTACAGATATCTCGTACGATTTCATATTTTTATTGTGAGAATTTAATTTTTTTTTAAATGTTGGTATAGGTAAATATATGTTATGTAACTAACTTCATACTTCAAAGTTCTGCATTCTAGAAAGTTTCTAACTAACCTAACTTATAAGCAAGATAGCAAGAAGCAACAATCATAACACAAAATCATAACCTAGAAAATTTCAGTGCAGTGAATGCAGCAGTATAGTTCACGGTAGTTGTTTTGTTAAGAACAGCAGTATTTAATTAATGGTAAGAATATATTATAATAAATTGTATTACTGTAAATTTATTTCATATATTGTAAATTATTTTAGACAATGCTTGGCGAAGAGATTAATAATTCTGATTCCAAAAACGAATCATTTTCGGATTCAGAGGCGAAAGCTATTAAAGAATAACAAAAAAGATATACTCATACTCAGACATTTTCCGATTCGTTATCGGTTTCGGATTCGTCAGAGGCCGACACCAACGCTATTAAAAAATCGAAGAAAAGATATACTCAAAAGTTTTTGAATGGTTAGACAAAATTGCTACAATTTTCTGGTTTGTTAAAACCAAGCAAAAAAGAAAAATCATTTGCGTACTGTGATGCACGTCATTGTGATCTTTCCTTAGTAGCTGGGAAAACTGATATAGAAAAACACTCAAAGCGAAGTAAACACACAAAAATAGTCACCGATATAAAGCAGCAACAAAAGTTTACATCCATGGCTCATTTGACAACAGCAAGAAAGGAGAAGCTTGTTTCTACAGCTGAGATTCATATGGCAGCTTTTATTGCTGAACATAATTTGGCAATTAATGTCACAGAACATTTGCCATAATTATTTAAAAATATGTTTCCTGATTCAGAAATTGCGTCCAAAATAAACTACAGTCGGACGAAGACTACAGCAATATTAAAAATTGTAACAGCCATTGAAGCTAAAGAACAACTTGTCAACATCCTTAGATTGAACAAATTTTCTATCATAATAGACGAGTCCACCGATATCTCTTGTTCAAAAAATTTAGCAATTATTGCAAGAGTCGGCATTGGTTATGATTTGAAATCATAGACATGTTTCTGGCTCTTTTGTCTGTTACAGAATGCAATTCTCTCTCTCTGTCTATTTATGAAGGCATTAAAAATCTTTTTGTTAATTTAAATATAGATTTTAAGAACAATCTTATAGGATTTGCAAGCGATGGAACTAATGTTATGATGGGATGCAATAATTCCGTCTCTGTATTATTGAAAAGAGATGTGCCAAATTTAATATTGATAAAATGTGTGCCACTCATTCCACCTATGTGCTTCATACGCTTGCAAATATATTCCGCCAGAAATTGAAGATTTGGCTCGTGATGTTTATTCCCATTTTAGTAGGAGTCCAAAGCGAGTGTATATATTTTAAAAGAATTTCAGCATTTTTTAGAAGTAAAGCCCCATAAATTACTTCACCCAGCACAAACCCGCTGGCTTTCTTTGGAGTCTGTTATAAAAAGATTGCTGGAACATTATATATTATTACAAAATTATATCTATATTTTCTTGAGTTCATATTGCCATACTTCAACAATATTAATAAGACAATTCAATCTGAACGGTCCCAGATACATCGAATGCACAGCGATATTAGAAAAATTTATACAACGTTATAGATATGTTTATTAAAAGAGACATTGATGTTGTTAAATATACATATACCAGAAATTATATGCAGTTAGAAGATATTTACTTAGGTGTCAAAGTGTCTGCAGATATAATGAAAAATATATTTAGTTGTGCAGATTTACATGCATTTCACATAAATTGTCTGAATTATTTAATAGAATCTTGCAGCCAAATACAAATAAGGTTTGATTTTTCGGACAAACTCTTTATTAAAATACAATATTTAGATCCGAATATTGTATTGGATTATAATGTTCGATCAATTGTGCCATTAGCATTGGAGTTTCCAAATTTGATTAATAATGATCAACTACAAATATTAGACAGCGAATGGAGACAACTAAGAAACACTACTGTTTGGGTTACTGTAATAACCAATGAGACGAATATTGGTTTAGTTTTTCTTTAATTTTTATAAATACACTATACACATTTATAACAAAAACAAACATGTGATCGAGTCTTCGAATTTAGTGGACTGTACTAATACAATAACTAGATGGCAGCACGCTGCTATCTCTCAACACTGGGTGCGTTCAGTCAGTAGGTGACAATATATTGGGGTTCGCCCAGACAACTACATTAAATTTAAACCGAAATATGTGTGTCGATGATTTCTGGAAAAGTATAAGCGTATTAAAAAAATGGGAACAATAGTCCAACTTTTCCAAATTTATGCAAATTTGTAATAACATTTTTTTTATTAAAGCTTCCAAAAAGGAAATCAGTATATTGAGTTACTATTGCACAGGTGCAGCAAATAATATATTAGATAATCATAGTTTTGACTATAATATTATTATCTTTACTGCATTCGAGATAGACATGTGAGATAATTTTCTCGTCTGTAAATCTCATGAAAACTAAAGTCAGAAACAAATTAAAAAAGGAAACAATTTATTGGAAATAAACAGTGTTATTCATTAATGTAACAAACAATATGGTATATAAAATGAAAGCCATTTTTCAATCAACCAAAGAATAATTTATTTTCTTATATTATAAAATTATAATAATTTTTTACTTTCTTATGCCCAGTGCACACGGAGAAACATTTTGACAAGTTTCCTGAAAAAAGTTTCCAGAAAATGGAGATTTTCTTTGAAAAACTATAAATATGTTTATGATCACATGTCACATTTGACGATTTGACAAATAAGAAGTTAGTTGCACTTCACAATGTTTCCTGAAAACGCCTCATTTTTATAGGCGCCGTTAAAACTTCGAAGTTTCCGGAAACTTTTTCCAGGAAACATGTCAAAAAGTTTCTCCGTGTGCACTAGCCATTAGGATTATGTATGGTAAAGGTAATGTACATATCAACCAAAGAATAATAATTTATTGTCTTACATATTATAATAATTTTAATTTACTGTCTGTGATTATAAAACAATTATTATTATAAACAATAAGTAAATGTTACTTTATGTACCTTTTCTTATGTGCAAATAAAGTATGTCATACAGAAAATGTAAAACTTATATATTTTTTTAAATATACCGCGCTTTTTTAACTAAAAATCCATCTACAGTTTTTCTACATATTTTTTAGGTAAATTTTTCAGACTTCCTTATTTTGTTACTGGCAACATTGGATAAGATTATCAGTCGATCAATGCAATTCACGCATATGGGACTGACAGGGTGGCTCTTCTAGAACAAAAGGTGAGGAACTCGGAATGGAGTGAAATATAGTAGGAAAATAAAGTTAGAACTTTGTTTTGCGTCCTCTCTGATCCAGGGGGCAAACGAATCGACCAATCATAACCTGGCGTCCTTTTCTATTTTACCAATATTACCGAAACCCTCAGGTTACATTTAGAGGTGGTGTTCTAGGTAGACACATAATCATAACCGACTCTCAGACGCGGCCCTCTCTGCAGGACCTATCCTGAAAGTTCTCGTTACCTAGACCAATTGAAGACATCGGTGTAAAAAGGGGATAGCTCCATTTTTAATTATTTGTCAGGAAACACTAAAAACTATTTTACTTACGCATGTTCAATTTTTTTTAAACATGAAAGTTGTTATAAAATATTGATAACTAAAGACATATTTACCTTAAATTACATACACTTCAGATTGACACATATGACATAATTTCAAAAAAAGTTAGTGGAGCTACCTAGTTTTTGCACCGGGAGCATTTAGTTGCATATAACTGTGTCTAATATGTGTATATGTATGCATGTAATAATGTAAATATCTATATTAAAGTAAAATTGAGCAAAAGGTAATAATAATATTGCAAAATGATTCATATAAAAAATATACAGCTATACTTAGGTATATTTTACATATCAGTAAAACTGTCTTCATCAATTTTTTGTTTCTCTTCATCCCCTTGACATTTCAACTTATTATAGAACCGCATGCAATCTATGAAACATATTTTTCTGCGAACTCCTTTACTTGAACATATTTTGGCCGTTTTAACGGTAAAGTACCAGAGGCACCTCCGGAGTTACCTCCTTTATGCACCGAAAATAAGTTGGTGTTTTCAAATAACTCATAATAAAATCGTAACGAAAGTAAGGAGCTGTATCGTTTTTGCACCATATGATAGAGCATTCGAACCTTAGTAGAAATCAACAATAAAACAAAAATAGACAAAAAGTGGATCTGCCTCCTTTTTGCACCGGTGTCTTCAATTATCCTGAAATTGTAACAATCCTTTATTGCATTTTGACGGTGGTGGTTAAGTTTGACCAATCCAATAAACGAACTTAGCGTGATCCTCTCTGTAGGTCCCAACCTAAGTTGCGGTTGAGTGTTTGCTTAGAACAATTATCCGTTAAGGTGTCGTAACAATCGTTCTGAAGCCTCCCGCTTTTGTTGTTATTCCTTTTCCAAAACTTTTGAATTCAATTTAGACTATTTTCAATAAATATAAATTATTACCACGAGTTCAAAATCAAAAACCGGTTAAACTAGTGAATTTTGTATTAGTCCAAAACGTTGCGCCAGCGCCGTCACCGTTAATTATTTAATTGACAATTATTTTGCGGACAAAAATATGTCGCAAATTATTATTTATTTAAAGAAAGATCTAGTAAGTAGATATTTTTTCTAATAATTATTATTGTATCCACCGAGGTCGGATATTTATAAAAATACAAAGTCCTATAATTCACTAGCTGTTAAACTCAGAAATATTTTAGCTCAAACTCTGGTAAATTTATTTATGCCCAGAAGCCGCAAAGAAATTGTTTAAACTTTTATTTGATCTTGTGTCAAATTCTAATACTTGACGTCAACAGTTTGAGTCCGGGAAAACGCAAAAACGGCCTTATCCGGTAAAGTGTTGCTATATAAACCGCATAAAATTAATCAACGCAATAACAATTATGCAGATTAAAGAACTCTTTTATTCAAAAATATACGAATCTATGTGTACACTAAAAATTAGGTAACAAGGAAACTTAAACATTAATGTTCAGATTAATAGTACAATTTGTATTGCCCTCAATAGTTATTGGAGGATAATTACTGGTAGAAGAAGTGGTGTTATTTAAACTAGTTTTATTAATAACTTCTTTGTTTTGCTCGAGGTTTTGCTGCTGCAATACATCGACAAAGGTTTCTCCGTTCAGTATCACCCTCGAAATTTTATTTTTGTTTTCCAAAGAGTCTTCTATGTATTTCTCAGCCACAGACGAACTCTTCCAAACCCCGTGTCTTTTAGCACTGCTAAATCAGCACCAGCATTGGCCAAAAGCGTTGCAGAAGATCTACGAAATGAATGGCCAGTATATATGCGCTCTCAATCGACCAAATTTTGCAGTAAATTTTTCCTAGCAACGAAAATTGTATTTCTAGGCCTTGAATAATAACGTAGGGGATATGATAATACCAGAAGAGATGATAGTTTTTGGCAGATAAACACGTTCTAGAATACGAAATGACACATTTTTGAGATGATGTCTGTGTGTGTTCGTTCGTTCGTTACGCCGTGTGTTACAATTTTTTCGGAAACGATAACTCTAAAAGTATCAAACATTTAAATACCAAATCTTATATCTAAGGTTTAAATACGATTTTCAATAGTCCAATTCTATTTTGGTAACAATTCATAAACCGGAAGTTAGACTTCATATTATAAGGCAATATATGATTTTTCTTAAATTATCTCGATAAATAAAGCATTTATGATAATATAGTTTCATTAAATATATAAGAGAAAAGAATTTTCTGTACCTGCCATTTATAAATAGGACAATTTAAAATGTAGTGTTTGAATCTTTAAAATCTTGTAGGCTATGATTGTTTGACAAGATTGACATAACAATAATAAAAATTTGAATTATTATGACAGTACAGTTGACATCTTTTGCTTGCATCTTGGTTTACATTATCCTTTACATACTACATGAACATGAAACTATTAAAATGTAAGTAAAACTATTTATTAAATTAGTAGAATAAGCAGAGAGGTCGTGTGCTGGCCACAGCAGATTTTTTATGTTAATATTATTTGCATGAATCTTTTATTACTATTATTGTCTTCGATTATTACCTAGAACCCTGAGGAAGGTAGATTTGCTACCGAAACGTCGGTGATGATTATCATCTGTTAATAAATAAATTTAACTTTGAAGACTGAGAACTCTGTTACTTTTTCATTCCATTTACCTAAACAGTCAAGAACTTACAATTTAAATTACCTTTTAATTTTGAGGAAGATTTCATACACAGTATTCTGTTGCGTGGGTCGCAGTTTGTCAATATAATTACCTACTTAACTACTTTTACTGAAGTACTTTTACATTATTTCAGTATTATTGAAATAGGTACTTACTTTAGTATTTAAAAAGTACTTCCATATTATTTACGATTATGAAAAAAATGAAAATAAGTCTTAAGTACAAGTTTTTATTTTAGTAACTTAAAATTTTAAAGTAATAAGTACCAAAAATATTTATACTTAAGTAAAAGTATTAAGTACTACCTATTTGTTATTAAAAATTGATACTTAAGTATGCCTAAATATTTAAGTAATGGCCAGCTCTGCATGATATGGCAAATAATTTCCTCTTAACCTGTAACCTGTAACAAATTCATTATTACATTTTTATCTTTATGATATTTATCTGCTTTATTCATTTCATCAAATTTACTACCACAAGTCAAGAGTCCATATCTGAAAGGTTACAATTGTTACAAACACAATAACTGTCATGCCAGGGCCGTAGCCATGGAGGTCAGGCAAGACAAAGCCCTGTCTGTAAAAACTTTCGCCCTTCCTGGGAGCTGAAAAGCTGATTTCTACCTACTATAGTATAGTGTATACTGCCGTCCTTAGGAAAAATGTCCTATCTGCAAAAATTTTATTTTAGCTATTATTTTATATAAAAAGTTTTGTGGAAACATCTATGCGGATTTTTACTATAAAAATTGCTTTATATAAACATAATAACCATGAATAATAAATTCTACATTTTCTTAGGGCAGCTGGACATTCTATTTTGGTATATTTGTAATAATTTATGCAGATTACAAAAATCTCAAAATTTGCAGATAGGACATTCTTCCTAAGGAGGGCAGTATAGATACTGAATTATAGCTTGATTTTTATTTTGTGCCCCACAGTTGTCTGACAATAAATAAATAATTTTTATTTCTGTACTAATAATGTGCTCAAAGTAATGATCTAATAAACTTATTGTTTCGTTAGGAGTTTTTCTAGCTTGGATTCCATCGTACATATAAACATAAGATTTCTTTTGTTTTGACGAATGTATGCAGAAGTTATACATCCATAGATGACGTAAGTAGAAAGCATCTCCAGCTGGTACTTTCGGTAAAAGAGCATTTTGTTGATGGTCAAAACATAACGTTTCAATTTCAGGGTTATTTTGGGCATATCCTCTGCTTTTTGTCTTAAATCATCAAAGAAAGTTTGAGCTTTTGTAAGATGGAGTTGTTTCTCATTTTCTATTGTTCTTATCTGATCTTCAGAAAGCGCACTCTTGCCTTTGAGCTGGGGCTCGATTTTGTCGCAAACTTGGCAGGTGTTCGATCTTGGATGGCCGAAGCTTATATTAAAGTTCGCTTTCAGGTATCGAAAAAAAAATCGTAAGAAACTTTAGGTTTACATGTTGTTGTTTCTTCTGTCGAATGCCATTTTGCATATACGTCAAGCTCATATTTTTCTAAGTAGAGTTCGTGCATTTTTTTAATATTTAATATTTAATTTCCTCCGGTATACTAATATGGCCTGTTAGAACGCTTTCCCCGTAAATCAGGAGGGGCTGTTGAAGTGTCATTACGGGATACCTGTAGTCCAGTCCGTTCAACTCGTTTATTAGAAATTCCATGCAATAACACAAATCCTTTCTTGCAAACTCTTGCCTCAAAAGACCCAATTCGAATCTGAAATTATAGTTTTTCTAATTAAGTGTGTTTATGAATTAAATATGTTTCTACAGCATACAAAATAATTAAATCATGCATTGTTAGGTTTGATCTTTGATATCATGTTTTATGTACAAATATTTAAATTATTATTCTTACAATATATGTAAAAGAAGTCTTTTTGCGCTTTTCTGCACTTCTTTTATGATTTATTTGCCTGCGAGAAATAAGCCTGTAGAATTTGAACGAATATCACTCGACTTTAAAGGACCAATTCCCTCAACGACAAAAAATAAGTATCTACTTACAATAATAGAATCAATTGTTCTCTGGTAGCAAGCCACACCATTAGTTACACCGAATGGAATACGACAAAACTGATACAGATTTCCGCAAGCTTCAAATGCAGTATATTGTTTCTCGTGAGATTGTATAGGTATCTGATAATATGCTGATTTCAAATCTATTTTACTAAAAACTTTGAATTGCGAAATTCTAGCTACGATATCTTCAATATTTGGAAGTGGGTATGCATCTAATTGAGCAAAACGATTAATTGTTTGGGAATAATCAATAACCATACGTTTTCTGTGATGTTCACTTGATACAACGAGTACTTGAGCGCGCCAAGGAGACTTGCTTTCTTCAATTATTCCATCTTCAACCAGCTTGCGAATCTCTTTCTCAATATAAATTTTGTCTTCATTAGAAAATTTTCTTGATTTAATAGCGATAGGTTTACACTCGGGAATCAAATTTGAAAATAAACTGACGGGTTCAATCTTTGCTTCAGCAAGCATACATATTTTTAATGGTGGTTTGGATCCACCAAATGACATTTCTAAAGTAGAATGATTTTGTAAGATGTCATGGCCAATGACTACTTCCGTGCAGAGATTTTTCATAATAAGAAGTCGCATATTATTCCATTTGTAGCCCTGAACTTCCATATTAACAAAGCAAGCACCGCTAACGTTGGAGACGAGCGATGACGAAGCCATAGTCACATTTTGCTGCCAAGGTTCTACTGGGAACCCGTAGTGTTTGACTACACAGTGACTGATGAAGCTAACTGTGCTTCCAGTATCAATCAGTGCTTTTACTGGTCGTCCGTTTACGTGTATAGATATGGAGCTTTTATCCAATGTAGTAGCAGCCGATAGTACGCATGATAATATATCTTCGATAATAGATGAGTCTGTAGAAGCTGAAACTGAATTTTCTTTAACTAATTTACTTCTGCATACTTTAGCAAAATGTCCACGCTTTCCGCAACAGAGACAGTTCGTTTTGTATGCAGGACAATTTATGCGAGGATGTCGCTTACTTCCGCAGAAGTAGCAGGAGTTATTTTTAAGAATATTGTTAGTGGCAGCTGATTTTGCCGAAATATTGGGAGTACATAAGGATGCTGTATAACTTTCGGAGTGAATCTGTGCAAGTTCAAGTGCTCTAGCTTGATTGTAAGCTTCTTCAAGACTGAGTTTTGTATTTTCTAATAATCTCTGGCGTATGCCAGCTGCTGAGATACCAGCGATAAATGCATCTCTAATAAAATCATTTTCATTTTTGTCAGCTGTAACTGCAGTGAACTGACAATCTTTTGAAAGTATTTTTAGTGCTTGCAGGTACAAATCTATTGTTTCGCTAGGTTGTTGCTGTCGCGTTGCAAGTTTATGTCGAGCAAAAATTTCATTTTTCGGCTTGATAAAAATTGCGTCAAGAATAGTTATAGCAGATTGAAAAATTAGGCATTCTGAAATATGAGAAAATATCTGAGATGATAAGTGGTTGATAAGTGTAACGACATCTACAATCTTACACTGTACCACATCCATTCAATAAAGTATTATTGTTATCACATGGTGTCAGAAGTGAAAAAAAAAGTGAAAGTTAGCTTTAAAAAAGCATAGATAATAAACTAAAATAAAAAAGTACATTATAATAACGTTAAGATTAGTAAAAAGTCAAAAAACAAAGTGTTATAATGCCTGAGAACGAAAATACAGCAGCCCAAGCACAACCGCCGCAACATAACCTAGCATTAAGACCGCCAAAACCGTTAACCCTAAATGAGGAAGTTTCCCAAACATGGAAAATGTGGAAACAACAATACGGTTGGTTTGAAACGGCAACACAGTTAAACAAAAAACCGGCAGAAATACAAGCTGCAACATTTATGTCTGTCATTGGACCAGAAGCTGTTGTAATTTTCAACTCGTTCAATTTAAGTGATACCGAACAAAAGAACGTAGAAGTTATAAAACAAAGATACGAAGAATATTTTACACCCAAAAGTAACGTCACCTTTGAAAGATACGTATTTAATAAACTAAATCAAGAAGAAGGAGAATCGTTCGACGAATTCCTTACTAAAATAAAGTCTAAAAGTAAAAAATGCGAGTTTGGAGATATACATGATAGTCTCCTGAGGGATAAAATAATAATAGGAATCAGAGACGAAACGTTAAGAGAAAAACTACTTGCTACAGAAGATCTGTTGTTAGAAACAGCAATAAAAATGTGTCGAGCTAGTGAGCTTACAACGAAACGGTTACAGAATATGAAGACACAAGATAGCGTAGTAGACATGGTAAAAACAAAAAAGACCCAGAATCAAGTTTCACTCAAGAATAAGGAATTCTTGTGCAAGCGATGCAATACAACTCACGGCAAGAGAAGTTGTCCGGCATACAAAAAACAGTGCAAGAAATGTAAAAAAATGAATCATTTTGCAGTAGTATGCAAATCAAAGTCAGCTAACGTAGACACAGTAGAGGGACAGGAAGAAGAAGTTGATGAGTTGTACGTGGACGAAATATTAGTAAAGAATAAAGAAGAGTGGTACGAAAATATTTTGCTCGAAAATCTTAAAGTTAAAATGAAGTTGGACACGGGAGCACAGTGTAATGTTCTGCCAAAAATGACAGCAGATAAACTAGGAGTAAAAATGTCAGAGTCAAGAATCAAGAGAATAGTATCATACACTAATAATAAAATGAACGTAGAAGGAGAAATACAAGTAGAAGGGCAACTGAAAAATAAAAAGCAGTTACTAAAATTCCTAGTAGTAAATGCTGACGTACAACCAGTGTTGGGAATCCAGTCGTGTGTCCAGCTAAACCTAATTAAGAGAGTGAATGAAGTAAAAAACGAAAACATATTCAACGGGTTAGGTTGTTTAAAAAACTATGAGTACGACATAGATCTCAAAGAAGATGCTAGATTCGAAATAAAACCGGCTCGAAAAATACCGCATGCAATAAGAGAAAAAGTAAAACGCGAACTAGATTCCATGACAAAATTAGGAGTAATCCGTCCAATTAGCGAACCAACTCCGGTAGTCAGTCCAATGGTCATAGTTCATAAAAATGGAAAAATACGAGTCTGCTTAGATCCGTCAGATGTCAATAAAAATATTTTAAGAAGACACTACCCATTGAAAACGATCGAAGAAATAGCAACTAGAGTTAAAGGTGCCAAATACTTCACTAAATTAGACTGTAAACGAGGATTCTGGCAAATCAAGGTGAGTGAAAGAACTCAAAAATACTTAACTTTTGCCACACCTTGGGGCAGATATACATGTTTAAGGTTACCTTTCGGCATAGCCAGTGCACCCGAAGTGTTTCAAGAAGTAATGAGCAACTTGTTAAAGGACATGAAAGGAGTAGAAAATTCCATGGACGACATCTTATTGTACGCATCAACTAAAGAAGAGCTAAAAAAAATAACGGAACAAGTAATCCAAAAACTAGACGCAGCTGGATTAAAATTAAACAAAGAAAAGTGCGAATTTGAAAAACAAAAAATAAAGTTTTTAGGGCATGTGCTCACCCCAGTAGGAATAAAAGCTGTTGAAGAAAAGACTGAAGCAATCAGGAAGTTAAAAACGCCAACGAATGTAACCGAACTTCAACGTTTTTTAGGAATGGTAAATTATTTGTCTAAATTCTTACCTAAACTATCAGAAGTAACTGAACCAGTTCGACAATTGTTATTGAAAGAAAACGAGTGGTTATGGACGGAAGAGCACGATAGAACCATTAAAAATATAAAAGAACTCATTAGGCAACCACCAGTACTAAAATACTACAACTCGAACGATGATGTCACACTACAAGTAGATGCGAGTTCGAAAGCACTAGGAGTCGCCTTAATGCAGCAGGGACAACCAGTGGCGTTCGCAGCAAAGGCTTTAACCAAATCACAACAACAATATCCACAAATAGAGAAGGAAGCGTTAGCGATCCGTTACGCGTGCCGCAAATTTCACGAATACGTATACGGGAAGAAACTAAAAATAGAAACCGATCATCAACCACTAGAAATCATCTTCAAAAGAAGCATAGATCAAGCTTCTCTGAGATTAAGAAGAATCCTATTCGATGTATTACAATATTCACCAGAAATTGTATACATAAAAGGTAAAGACATGCACACAGCAGACATACTCAGTCGAGACTGCAACTATAGTGTTGAAGAGGAAGAAGAAGAGATCAACGTGCAATTAATATTACCTGCATCCGATAAAATGCTCAAAGAAATAGAAGAGAAGACAAAAGAAGATCCAGAATTGTCAGAACTTATGAAAATTGTTCAAGAAGGATGGCCTGAAAATCAAAAATCAGTCCCAGAAGCAACTCGTCAATATTGGAACTTCCGAGAACAATTATCAGTTTACGATGGAATATTAGTAAAAAATGACAGAGTAATAATTCCAAAAATACTACAAGTAAAAATACTACAAAATATTCACAGTGGACATTTCGGAGAGCAAAGCTGTTTAAAGAGAGCTCGAGACGCAGTATATTGGAGAGGCATGAGCAACGACATAATAAAGTTAGTTGAAAAATGTACAATTTGCCAGAGTAGAAAAAGAAGTAAACAACAAGAGCCTCTAATAAATAAAACAATACCAAGCAAACCGTGGGAAATAATTGCAACGGATTTATTCAAATGCCATAACGAAGAATACATCATCATACCTGATAGCTACTCAGGATTTTTCGATTTTGAAAAGTTAACTAATGAAACATCCGCTGAAATCATAAAACATTTGAAGAAGTGGTTTGCAACACATGGAATACCAGAAGTTCTAGAGAGCGACAACGGGCCGCAATACAGCTCGAGGAAGTTCAAGGATTTTGAAACCAGCTGGAAATTCAGACACCAAACATCAAGTCCGAATTATCCCAGAGCCAATGGCTTAGCAGAACGAAATGTACAAATAGCAAAAGAGATGTTACATAAGTGTAAAAAAGACAACAGTGATGTCTATTTAGCGTTACTAAATCATAGAAATATACCCAGAAGCAAAGAACTAGGTTCACCCGGTCAGCGATTATTCAGCAGAAGAACCAAATCTCTTGTACCAATGATAGAAGATAAATTCACACCACAAATCCAACAAAATGTACAATTAGAAATGACCAAACTCAGAAACAAACAGAAGGAATACGCAGACAAAAAAGCTAAAGAAATGTCACCACTTAAAGTTGGTGATAACGTAATTGTCAAACAAAAACATCGTTATTGGAAAGGTGGACAAGTGGTCGAAAAGTTACAAGAACCAAGATCATTCAAAGTCAAGATAGCAGATGGTAGAATTCTGAGAAGAAACAGCTCACAACTACGACCAACGCTAGCAAACTATAAACTAATTAATAATAATCCAATTGTCATTCCAGATTTTCCAAAGCACAGCTTGTCGACAGAAACCGCGAAAGAAGATACGACAGCGAAACCAAACGCAGAAGCAAACACAGAAAGATCACCCCCACCCGAGAAGGCTGAAAATACCGACAACAAGACCAACGAAACAAGTCCGTCCACGACTACCAAAGAAGTTCGTACCAGAAGCGGAAGACTTGTCAGAAATAGAAACATTTTAGATTTATAATCATTTAACATAAATATTGTAATCTTAAAATATTGTATAATAAGGATGTAACGACATCTACAATCTTACACTGTACCACATCCATTCAATAAAGTATTATTGTTATCACAATAAGTAACTTAAGCTTGATCTCCTCAGACGGGGGTGCAGTCGCTGTTCCTATGAAATTAATAAAAGTTCTCTTCCAATGTATCCATGCAGCACTATTATCATTTGCAGTCGATGGATCTACTTCAAATCGTTCAGGTTTCAAATACTTGTCCATTTTACGTAATTTATGTTTAATAAATTGTAGTAAAATGTAGGCCCGAATTAATAGGCTTTATTAAACATAAATTAAACTATCGTTTACAGAATTGAATAACAAGAATATTGACAGTTTAGTAAATAGAAACGAACAAAAGATAATTAAATAATTATAAGATAACTTAGATATTATAACAAAGCCCAAGTGTCTTGTACCGTGGCCCAAGTAAATAAGTATCCTACAGAAGTTTGTCGCCTAGTTTATTAAAATTATTGATTATCAAAGTACGTTTTTCTTCAGAGACTTTTTCAAAACATTTCCACTTGCAATGGCAGTCAGTTCCTGTAGTTCTTGCATCTTTCAGTTTATTTCTTGAATTTGTATGCGCTTTTCCTTCTGCTAAGAATCTTTTTCTTGCATTTCTCTTCCAATCTTTTTCGTTCCTAACCTTTCTCTTTTTCACAGCTTTCTGTACAATTTTATTTTCTTCTTCACTGCTTAAATCTGAAGGTTCGTAATTATCACTAAAATCTACACTAAAAGGTTCTGCATCACTCATTTTTAAATCAATATTACTAACTATTTTAAGAGAAAAACAACAGGTAGTATCGAACACAAAATTAGGTTATGTGCATCTAGTTGTGAAGTACAAAATATAATGAAATTCGTTTGGCGCAAGTAGAAGCTATACTTTCTTGTTGCACAAAATAAAAGAGGATGTATGTGGATATTTTAGTATAAAGCCCTACAGACTTCGAGTAAATATATCGTTGTTGTACTAAACGATAGAGCGATTTAAAAAATATATTTATCCGTAGATAACTCATTTTGGCCAAAAATGACAGATACCTCCTTGTTGCTGCAGGGTCTTCAATTAGAGGTTCAACTGAACTAAATGAACAACCCAATACCATTCTTGAGTCCCACATATTCGGTTTTTACTAGATTTGCATTTTCCTGTGTTTGCATTTATACCGTATATAAAATTCTGGATTTGAGTTTTCCTGTGAATGAATCTTTTATAGTATAGGATCATAAACCATTGTTTCACAATCGCTGGAAAATTCCACCACTTTTTCTAGATTTGAATAGTCCTTATGCGTTTTCTGCATCAATCGGATTCTAGACTTGAATTTTCTATTTGTGCATTCTATATGTAGTTGAATTTTCTAGCTCTGAGCTTTCATGAATTTGCTCCTCCACTGTAAGAAATTATGACAATGGAGTACTTGCATGGTACTGAAAATGAAATTTTTAACACTATGAACCTAATGTCAGATCTAAAACATTAATAAAAATACAAAATTTATTTTAAAAAAATTACCTATATGTTTTTTAGTAAATTGAGAAAGAAATTTTGCTGTTGCTATTTTGTATTGGACATATGGCAGCTTTCTACGTTACACCACACATTAATCAATTTTCATTAATTATTTTTGAGCTTGTTAATTAAAATTTTGTAAAAATAAAAATACGGGTTCCAAGTTTTTATCCCTTCTTCAAAAATAGTGAATAGTAATATATCAAGGGATCATTATTTTGCTGGTAAAATTTATTTCAAAAGATTGTTGCTTGATAACATTTCGAGACAAATGACATGATCAAAATCCCGAGCTGAAGGCGAGGGATTTTATCATTCAATTTGTCGAGGAATGTTACCTATAAGCAACAATCTTAAGAAATAATTTTACCTGCAAATTAATGAGACCCGAGATATATTTTGTTAGACTATTTCCCAAATAAACAGACATAAAATATGAACTAATAAATTTACGTTGGACTGTCCTAATATTTTTATTATTAAATGTTTTCTAATGCCGGAGTAAGTAAAATTTGACACTGCTGCAGACCGATAAGAATAATTATTCGTGGTTTTTCGTGTTTTTAAATAAAGACTAATTTTTTGTGCCGAAACGGTTGTTTATTTTGACATTTAATTTGTTTACTAACCTTTGAGTGTCAAAATTTTAAATTTTAGTTTCTTTCGTTTCACAAGTTCATTAATAATTTGTTCCAAACTAAGGTTTTTGACGTAACTGTATTTTTTGGCGTTATATTTGATAATATTTTTATTTCATCGTAAGGAGTTGTCGCAAAAAGGTTCATTTGACACTTTTAATTTCAATTAAAAACAATACAAAATCAATAAAATTGTCATACATGGCCATGTAACGGGTAAATTGTCACTTGAACAATCCCTAGGGAATTTTTTCAATTTTTGCAGATATATTTTGTAATTCATTGGTAAGAATTTAAAAAATTTAAGCAAATGATTGGTTTAATTAATATATGGGAAATAGTCAATAAAAAAAATCATGCAAGTAGCCCATTAGTGAAAATGTGATGTAAAAATTCCGCTTATTAAGGTAGTAAGAGCGGAAGCGAATTCACTGAAGTTAGGTGCATTCATAGACATTACCTGCTGCATACTTCACTAACTACAATGTTCTAGAAATAACTACATATATAAATCATTTAAAACTAATTCATAAATGTACGCACATGTCAATTTTTAAATGTATTGATTGCTCACAATCGTTTCAGTCCCTATATTCATTTAAACGACATATAAGAAAACATATGGATACTGGAAATAACTCTGACAGTACATTTACACCACTTAAAATATCAGCAAAAGAAGTCAGTATTAACAACTCAGATAAAAATATACCAACGTGTAGTAATATTCCAGAACAAAATAATACAAATACTGCTAGTAATGAACAATCTTGTTCTCAAGCATTTTCCCAAATACACTGGCGGAAAAAAAATGAAACACTTGAAATTCGTAAAAATATCGACCATTTTCAAACTGCCATAACTCGGTGTATTTTCAATCGATATCGATGAATCTTCGAGGGCGAGAAACTTTGAAGTGTTTACTTTAAAGTCATGCATGCAAACTTAAGCGCAACCTCTCCCGCCTCCCTCTAGCAATCATGTGCAAAAAAAGAATTTTAATTTTAAAAATGTCCAACTTTGAGAATGTGTACGGAGTTTAAACATTTTTTTTTGACTTGATCCACCAAAAGGGCACTAAACTTTGTTCAATTCCCTGTGCAGGACTCAAAGAACGAAGTTCCTACGATGATTTGGCACAATGACATGAATTTTTTTTTTTAAAGGGCATTTTTTGGTTTTTCGCACATAACAGCCACTTTTCAACCAAATTAGACGATTTTTTCGGGGAAAAAACTCATAGTGGCTCTACTTTAAGGGGGTAAACTCAAATTAGTATGATCCCTTTTCGTACCCTTCAAAACCCGAACAAAAAAAACACGTTTTTGGGCAAAAGCACGTCCAACTTTGGCCATGTTTATTAAGTTGGAAAAAATTTGTCTACTCGATCCACAGAAAAGGCATTGAAATTTGTTTGGCTGAGTTATGTGCGAAAAACCAAAAAATGCCCTTTTTAAAAAAAAATTCATAACTTTGTGCCAAATCATCGTAGGAACTTCGTTCTTTGAGTCCTGCACAGGGAATTGAACAAATTTTAGTGCCCTTTTGGTGGATCAAGTCAAAAAAAATGTTTAAATTCCGTACACATCCTCAAAGTTGGACATTTTTAAAATTAAAATTTTTTTTTTTGCACAAGTTTGCATGCATGACTTTAAAGTAGACACTTCAAAGTTTCTCGCCCTCGAAGATTCATCGATATCGATTGAAAATACAAAGAGTTATGGCAGTTTGAAAATGGTCGATATTTTTACGAATTTCAAGTGTTTAATTTTTTTCCGCCAGTGTAGATTTGAGAAGTAATTTCTTATCTTTCGTACTTAATTTATACGGACCAATGTCACTTAGTAGAAAAACAGCAACTGAAATAATTAATTTCGTACAAAGATTTGTTATTAATCCATTCATTGAACAAGTTAAATACGATTCAAATAGTCAAGCAATATGTAAGGAAATATCTGAAGTAATATTGAAAAACATATGTGAATTTAGAGATTTTTTTGAAGACATTCAAACAGAATATAAATTTAAAAAATTCTTAAAAGAAAACGATTTGTACTCAGATCCTACAGAATTTTTTATAAATAGTAGTGAAACTACTACTTCATTATCTAATATACATAAAGGAATATTATTACCTTTAAAAGAAAATTTGAGACGATTTTTTGAATTACCTAATATTTTAAAATCTATTCATGAAAATTTACGAAACACAGAAAACAGCAGCGAAATTTTAAATATTTGTAGTGGTTCTGTATGGAAGAAAAAAGTAGAATATTTTCAAAATAAGAACGTACTTTCTTACGTGCTGTATCAAGATGATTTTGAAATTAATATTCCATTAGGTTCCAAGGCAGGTATTCAAAACTGTCTGCATTTTATGTAACCTTACCTTTAATAAATACAGAAGATATTTCTCAATTAAATAATATATTCGTGACTTATCTTACTAAAACAGTTAGTTTAGAATTTGGTCTGTCATATACTTTTGTAAATTTGTGCTCAGTTTTAAAAGACTTGGAAGAACACGGTATTAATGTTGAAATCAGCAGTAAAAAAGAGACAATTCATTTATTACTAGCAGCAGTAACTGGTGACAACTTGGGATTAAATACAGTAATGGGCTATACAAAATCATTTTCGGCAAATTTTTCGTGTAGAATATGTAAAGTGCAAATAAATCAGTAAATATAACATTACATAATATAAACAATTTTAAATTAAAATGTCTGCAAGTGAAATGCAATGTTTTGTACATCATTTACCCCTTTTAATTGGTGATTTGGTTCCTCGAAAAGATCCTGTATGGGAATGTTTATGTTTACTTCCGTCATATGATGAGAGAAAATTAAAAGATTTTGAAACCATTATTATTTGCAAAAATGTACTCTTGAGTACTGCAATTAAGTGGCAGTTTTGTTTTGGTCATTACATTTATTCTCAAAGAAACAAAGAACCTCAATTGTTGGACAACAATAACGACGGTAAATATGTAGATTTAAGTTCTGAATTATTTCATATTTCTGTAAAAAATATTTCTCCTTCAAAACTTACAAATTTATTGTCTATTCCTCATACTTTATTATTTATATATAGGTAAGTCATCATGGCGGCTAATAAGTCATCATGTTCCGAGTGCAATGAAGAGTTTAAATCTCCGAATGATCCGGAAATAATATGTGACGGAAAATGTAAAAATAGTTTCCATATGGGTTGTGTTACAATGAAGAAAAGTGAATATAACATTATAACGGCAAATAAAGCTATAAAATGGCTTTGTGCTAACTGCCTAAGTGATTTCAACTCAAGTGATATACAAGTGGATCTCATACAGCAATGTATGAATCTAATTAAAAATCAAGAGAACATAATAAAAAATCTTACTGAGGAAATCAATTTAGTGAAAACCAATATGCAAAAAGTAAATTATAAAATTAAGTCAAGTCAAGTTCAGCCAGCTGCGGTCAGCCGATCGAGCGAACCGACTGAGTCGGAACCAGAATTACTAACTCAAGGTAATAATTATTTAACTGAAGTGAAGACAGGTGCCACCACCAACACTAAAACTGTACAAGCACGAAAACTACAGATGTCAATAATTATGCAAGTAAACTAAGATCTCAGTCCACATCAACAATACCTACAACTCAACCTGAGCCAAAAAATAGCCCTGAGAGTATCATTTCAAAATCGTCTACGAAAGCGAATGATGAGGGTTTTACCGTAGTTAAACGAAAAATAAAGCGAAACAAAAATATTACTATATGCACAGGATTGAATATGAACAACTTAAACAGTAACCTCAGTGCCGTTGAGAAAATGTCTCACATACTTGTATCACGTCTGGCCCCTAATACCATTGTAAATACTGTAGAAAATCACTTAAAAAATATGAATGTTGGCCAAGTTGAACTCCCCGCGCCAAGTAGTTACCTGATGCGGCGAGAGAGGACCCGACGAGCACCAAAACCGAGATGCGAGTGTGGTTGTTGAAGATGGTTGGCAACCAAGCGGTCGCGAGAAGAAAATGATTGTTATGTTATTATTAAATTACAAAAGTGTAACTTGTGTTAACGAAATTATAGATATTAAATTTAAGCTAAGAGAGTTTTATTTAGTGTCTAACATGAACTTAAAAGATTTTAGTTGTACACAACTAAACTCAAAAGTCAAAACACAATACATACTCCTCGTTCAAATTAACTGTGCCTGTGAGCGACAACGTATTGTTAAAAAATCCTAATAATTGGCCAAAAGGAACTTTTATTAATAATTTATATACAAAAAATAATAGAATGAATAAAACACAAGCACAATCTAAAGACATTTCTTTTTTAGAACAGCGAACTTTAAATCAGAAAACATTATGAACTTCAAAATAATGCATCATAATATTCAATATATTAAAAATAAACTAGAACAATTAGAAATACTAAGTGAACAAGAACAATAAGTTTTGTGTGTATCTGAACATTGGGTTAGTCATGAACAACTTCCAACAATTAAATTATACAATTATTCTGTGATAAGTGCCTCCTGCCGAACTATACATGGTGGTGTGCTGATATATGTACGAAATGACTTTATTTCTACTAATCTAGTTTCAATCAACAATATATCAGAAGAAAAGTGTGGTGTAAACCAGACTGTAATTTTATAATATAATATATTAGCATGTAACTCAGGCTTTGAGATAAACTGACAGATTATATACATAACCTGTAGATGATCAGATCACATGAAAATAAAACATAAATAAAACTTACTTTGTTGATTCATTATAAATAATATTGTTGTTACCCATTAACACTACAAAAAGACATTTGAATGTTGTGCGATTATGTACAGAACCTGTAGATGATCAGGGGCTCGATTCTCAACTTCATTCGCGTCCACACGCATACGTGACAACGCGAATGGTTTCATTACGAATGCGTCTCGAATGTAAACAAAAATCGTATTCTGAGCAACCCCTCGCTTTCGCCTTCTTACTACGCGAATAGTCATTATCGACAACACTGTAATTGCGAATGAAGCTAATTTCAGAATTGATTTTGACATTTTAACACATTGTTTTTATTTATAATTAATTAATAATTAATTATAAATTAATTAATTAATACAATGAGTGTAAATGAATTTAACAGTTCTAAAATTACCGAAAACAAAAAAACACTTTGGTAGAATATATGAAAAATAATCCGGCGT
Source organism: Agonum fuliginosum (assembly GCA_947534325.1). Taxonomy (NCBI): domain Eukaryota; kingdom Metazoa; phylum Arthropoda; class Insecta; order Coleoptera; family Carabidae; genus Agonum; species Agonum fuliginosum. The sequence continues at coordinate 9,236,622 of OX384046.1, forward strand.
TACAATCATCAAAATTTGGGCCAAAATTTTTCGGCAAGGGATGCAAGAATAAGTGACAAGAAATTTCAGATATATTGCACAGTATTCCTGGTACAAGAAAAACCTGGAAAAGTTGGAGAAAGGTAAAATTAAAACAGAAATACGCATACATAAATATATTGTAGTACACCATAATTTTGATTTATATAGACGTGGCAAGATATGAGAAGTAGGACAAAATTAAAATTTTCAAAAAATAAAAAATATGCTCGCGGTACTGGTGGTGGCCCTTCTACAAATGAATCTCTTTCTACAATAGAGCAACACATTATCGAAATTGTAACTCCAGTTGCAATAGATGTACACGAAAGCGTAGAAGAATCTATCGCAACAATTGTGTCTACGGAGAATAATGTAAAATAAATGTTTATTTATTGCCACATTTATATTAGGTACATTGGTACATATAAATTAATTATGTCTAGAATCGCGAAGAAAACAGAAGTGGGCAACAATATCACTCATCATCGATACCTCCAATAGAACAATTACAAGAAGACGTAGAAAACATAGAAAGTACTAGTGAAATGATATCACGAAATAGAAAAATTCCAAGACGGGGAGGAACTAGATTAACGAAAACTGAAATTGCAATAAAAAGTTACGAGGAAATGTTCAGGCCGGAATGTAGCTGTCCACGATTTCGTCGAGAAAAAGGAGAGATATATACAGACTTAGTGTGTCGAACAAAGGCAGCAATAGCGAACGCGCTCTAAAAGTGGCATCGTATTTGTATGATATTGTATTTATAAGACAAAAGAAATAATCAAACACGTTATTTATATACTGTATAACATATTACCTACAGTGCGGCGCATGAATTTTAAGAGATTTTGTATTTAAAATGCCCTAAATTAAACATGTAAAAGTAGTATTTTTCTCTTTATTCGGCATTTTTTTAAAACAATACTATAAAAAAAATTTGGAAAAATCGATGCGCCGCACTGTAGAATGAATATTAAATATTGTCGTAAAAAAATTTCAAAGATCTTACGTTAGTATTAGATTCAATATTATACAAACCGTGGAGCACTGTTTTACCTTTTTCTCATACAGCTACATTCCCGCCTTAAAGAAGAAAATTGATATAAAAGGAAATTATTATAATGAAAAATTAAAACTATTAAAAGAAAAAAACAATTTATTAAATGAAAATAATAATATATTAAAAAAACAGGTAGAAGAAATTGAAAAATTTGCGAATATTATAAAAAATTTAAGTGAATAAGTTATGTTATGTTAAGTTATAGTTGTTGGTTATTAATATTAAGTTTGTTTCATAAATTACATAAGTTTAAATTATACTAATAAGTACAAACTGTTATTGTCTAAAAACTTTGTTAATAAATGATTGCCGTGCTTGGCGCCCTTCTGTTAATTCCGGATTTACTCTTCTCATAATATTGTTTTGTAAATTTTCATTATTTTCCATGTCATCCAACATTCCTAATGAATAATGAAAAAATCAATTTATATTACTGAAATTTATAGCATATCTTTATATTTATACCAAAGTCTACGTTTTCAATATCATCTTCATCATCAAGGTCAACGTTATTTACAATACATAAATTGTGTAACACTACACAAGCATTAATTATTTTGCAGGCCATTATTGGTTTGTAGTGCAACACACGGTGTTTAAGTAAACACCTAAATCTCATTTTTAATACACCATTGCAGCATTCAATAGCAGAGCGAATTCTTTTGTGAAACATATTAAATGTAAGTTACATCACCCTTTCCCATAAAACTTGCTGACTCCAGGCCACGTGTGTCCCGCCAGAGGCCAGACACCCTGCCACTAAGCTACAAGACTCCTAGAAATAGGAAACCCTTTTTCCCATGATATGTTTACTTTATAAATCTAATACAATGTACTAGTTAGTTATGAATTATCGCCTGTAGTGTTAACAACTAAATCTGATTAAATATTTTTGTCTCTAAAAACTTGTACTTATAAAATAAACAAATAAAACTTGTTTTTTAATAAGTTTGTTAACTAAAGATATTTAACTGGCGCAGTCTGGACGGATTTTTTGAACGTAATTTCTAAAAATTACGGTCCGTTTCAACGGTTTATCAAAAGTTGAACCCAACGCAGAAGACAGAAGCTCCAAGTGTTCCAACAACGACGAAAGAAGAACGAGCGAACATCGACCTTCCAAGTCAAAGGCTGAAGAATACAAACCTACAGTTGGCATCACTCCAATGGACAAATTGATCTTCTCAATCCTGTAAGTACCTATGTCAGACAGAGACTTTGATGATATTGTAAATTCAGACTCAAATTCTAACACTGATACAGAATCGGATTCCTCTGACTCATACTCAATTATCGATCCAAACGCAATTATCGTTATCGATAACCTTGTAGAACAAATCAATAATTTAACTATAGAAAACATGGCTCCTCCTCCAGTAAAAAAAGAATACCTGGACATGATCCCAGACTTCTATGGAGATAATAATTTATTACCACGATTTGTTCAACTTTGTGAAAAATTATTAACTAAATTCTTTAATACTGTAGACACTGCAGATTTTCAAAACGAATATTTGATATCTACTATTTTGTCTAAAATTAAAGGTGAAGCTGCAATAAATGTTGCTAGTTGTGACACAAATTCATGGGACAGTATAAAAGAAGCAACACTGTTTTGAAATCGTTAACATTGTTTTGTAGATGATCTATATAAAAAGTTGTAAAAGTGAAAGTAAATTTCAAATTTTTTATCTAATTACTGTCCTGAAGTGCGTTTAATACCTACACTAAAGGAAAAAAGTGTTAGTTTGTGTGAATTCGATCTTTTAGCAGCAATATTCGGCAGTTAAAAATATAAACATAACCTGTACACATATTTTTGGCGGCATGCATCCATCAGATAACGAATCAGTAGAAAATGTTACTCTGGAAGCAATCTGGGGAAAACTTCAGATGCTTGATTCAATAAAAAGTGATATAAATAATTACATAACATCAATAGAAAAAAACTCCAGTGAAATAACATCGCTAAAAAACACAGTAGAAGAATTACGCAAAGAAAATCACATTCTTTCGAAAGCTGTTAAAAAGCGAAATCTTATTTTTTTTGGCCTAGCCGAAACTGAAGAATCTGCTCTTGTACTAGAGCAAAATATACTATCTGTATTAAAAACAGAATTAAACGTAACTCTCACAGCTGATGATATAGACGAAGTTTACCGTTTGGGCTCGAAGAAAGATAAAGTGAACCCTGTGCTAATATCTTTTAAATCTACGAAAACTAAAAAAATTGTATTCTCCAAAAGACTTTTATTAGCTAATACTAACAATTCAAGAAAGAGAGAAACGCAAGAACGAGTATATGGCACGTACGCAAAAGCAATATCCGCAAAAGGTTTCGTCCGTATCAAATATTCAAAGTAAATCAGTCAATATCCAGGACAAAATACAAACACCAAAACGGGGCCGTCAACCATCTGATGACACACCAACTAAATCATCAGAAACAACTATTAACAGAAACTCAAAAATTAAGAAGCAAGACGAGGGTCAAATAGGCAACAAGTGTAACGCCAAGGATAGAAACGAAGAAAATATTTTTTTAGATGCAACTTCATCGCAGAAGTAGAGGTCAGATCGCCAAGGTTATTAACGTCAACGCCACAATATTTAAAGAATAATCGAAAAGTCACTAACTCTGAAAACACTAATAACAAACAACTGGGCGCCGATAACGTCAATAAAAGTAACGTTCTCTCTAAAAATAAATATAACAAGTCATTAAGTCTGCAGCTAATATTCTGGAACATAAATGGTATAAATAATTTATTTAATTTGGATACAGAAACTATGGACAGAATATTAGCAGCTGACATTTTTTGTATATGCGAAACATGGTTATGTACGAATAATTTTACCCTTCCTGATTTTATGGCATGCTATACATCTTTATTTTTCAGTAATGCAGTAAAGGAAAAGAGCAGAGGTAGAGCAAGCGGAGGTCTAGCAATATTTACTAAAAATAAAGCTAATATAAAGGCAACGTTAGTGGATGCTTCCAATTTATGGTTAATACTAGAACTTGATCATTTCCATAACAAATATGTTATAATGTTGATTTACTTGAAGCCTGATTTGCATATAAGCTGTATCGATCTAATTAAAGATAAATTGACCTCAATTACAGTCTTGTATAAGTTACACCAAATTATTGTTTTAGGGGACTTTAATTCACACATCGGCGAACTGAATCAAATATCAGATGAAATTATTCATTCGCCAAATGTACAGGGGCCAAGACGGTCTATTCATCGTTCAACTAATTCGAGGGGGAAAAAACTCGTTGAGTGTATGGAGCTTTTAGGTTTTTATACTATTAACGGTAGGGCAACGGGAGATATTCCAGGGAAATATACATATATTAGTAAAAACGGAAATAGCACAATTGATTTAGCCTGGTTGAATATCAACGGTATTGAAAATGTTTCACTTTTTAATATTATTCCAACGCTTTCAAACTCTAATCACAGTCTATGCATAATTTGCTTCGGTGAAGACAAATCGACACCTCTTAATCCTCAAAATAATTATTTTAAGCTTGGTTACAAAATATCATTTAAATTTGATGTAAATAAGATACAAGCTTATCAAAATAGTCTCGAAAACAACAATTGTATATACTTTAACAGTAGTAATGTGAACGACTTGGCTTGCAATTTAGAAATGGCGATCAAAGAAGCATCATGTGGGGTCGGTATGTTAAAAATCGATAAATATAATAAAATTCCTCATAACAGAGAGAGTAAAGTCATATCACATAAACCGTGGTTTGATGACGAATGCAGGAAATTGAAACTAGAATGTAATAATAGTTCAAGAACGCTACGAAAAAACTATTCAAATAAAAATTTAAATAGTTATCTCATAAACAAAACAAGATACAGACACCAAATTAAAATTAACAAAAATAAATATCTAATAACAATTAAAGAGTCACTTTCTAATGTAAAAAACAACTCCGAATTCTGGAAAACTGTTAAGCATTTGAAAAAGAGAAATAAACCAATAAACGGTGTAAATATAAATGAATGGGAAATATTTTACAATGACATATTTAAAGTAGACACTAGATCTGACCAAATGTTTTTTGACGTCTCTCACCCACACTTTGATTCTGACGTTACCATTGATGAATTGCAAGCCAGTATACATAAAAGTAAACTAAACAAGGCAGCGGGCAGCGATGGTTTATCTAATGAATTCTACAAATTCCTTACAGACAAGTGGCTAGCGTATTTATTGAACTTATTTAATAATATCTTATCGTCTGAAGTAATACCTAACTCATGGTCCCGAATTCACACCTTCCATATTTATAAAAAAGGCTGTATTTCAAATCCGTTAAATTATCGGGGTATTGCACTGATTAATTCTCTATCCAAAATTTTCACTCAAATTATTTACTGTAGATTACAAGAATGGTGCGAGATAAACCATATTCTGCATGAAAATCAACTAGGTTTCAGAAAACATAGAAGTACAATAGATAATATTTTCTCGCTCACCGCTACTATTCAATTACGGGTAAGACTAAAAAAACAATCCGCATTTGCAATTGTTATCGATTTTAAGAGAGCTTTTGACAGCGTTAACCACAAGATCTTATGGGAAAAATTATACTCTACAGGACTCTCGGCTAAACTAATTCGAATTTTCCAAAAACTTTATAACAACACAACTTTAGAAATTAAAAAAGATAACAATGTATCAAACCCAATTCATGTCACTCAAGGGGTGCTACAGGGTGATACCCTTTCGCCCTTACTGTTCGCGTTATTTATCAATGACATATGGTCCTTCTTTGAACACGCAGGTCACAGAGGACTAAACATAGATGGTCATAATGATGTATTATTACTTGCATATGCAGACGATTTAATTATACTATGTGACTCTCCGGTTGACGTAAGAAGAAAGCTCTCTACCCTAAATCAATTTTGCACTAAAAATGATCTTGTGGTAAATACCTCAAAATCCAAAATTATGTATTTTCATAGGGGTAGACCAAAAACACTAAGTCCATTCCTATATAATAACACACCTATAGATTTAGTTAATGAAACTATTTATTTAGGTATGAAATTTTCTTCCTCAGGAAAATTTAATATGGCTGCCACTGAAAACTATAAAAAAGCAATTATCTCAGTTCAAAGTGTAAAAAGTATTCTATACAAAGGCAAATCTGAAGGATGGCAAGAGAAAATTCGTTTACTAAAATCAATTATCCATGCAACCGCTTTATATGCAGCAGAAATTTGGGGTCCTTACCAATTAGACGTTATCGAAAAGGTCCAACTACAATTTCTAAAAAGTATTTTATCACTACCAAGAAACACACCTAATCATTTTGTTCGTTTAGAGACTGGAGTCCCACATTTGGCGATTGAAGTTTGGAAGCGAACACTATCGTGGTGGTCAAAATTGCTAGCAATGAATAATGAACGTACCCCGAAATTATTATATAATAGATTGTATCAGTTGTGTGAATCGAAGAATCCTAACCTGGAATTTAATTGGTGTCTTCATGTGAAAATTTTTCTTTTAGATCAGGGCTTTGCTCATATATGGCAAATACAAAAAATTAATAAAACACAAATTAATGACATAATTGAAGCATATAAAAATTCACTTATTCGCAAAGATTTAGCAGAACTTGAAAATTCTAAATTCGGCTGTATCTATAAATTAATAAAATTCAATTTCAATAATGAAGCGTACTTGCAGTTAAAAATACCAATGATTAAAAAACAGATTTTATGCCAAATCAGGTTATCGAGTAAGAGAGGTTTGAAAATTTTTTATAGAAACATAAAGTACGAATTGGACGCATCACAACTTTGCCCATTGTGCAACTTAGAAAAAACAGAGACTATCTTTCATTTTTTCCTTTACTGCCCAATATACCAACATTTAAGAAACCACTATTTAAAAAAATATAATATTGATCACTTGGATGAAGTTAATTTTGCAGGTTTTTTCATAGATTTAGATCTCAATAAAATCAATAATATATTTTTTTTCACAATTGAAAGCCTAAAACTTAGAAGTTTCTGCTTAAGCGAATGAGTACAGTGTTACATTATGCTTTGAATTCGTGTCCCATGTTTCGCAAACTGCAGATATTATATTAATTGTTATAGCTTCTTTTCTTTACTTCATATCTGTTTCTACTTTAATATACTAGTTAGGATGTTAAGATAATTTGGTATAATTATTGTATTATTTACTTCTCGTATAAAAGAAAATTTTTGTTATTATTATTGAATAATTATTTAATATGTATGTTGTTGTCAATCCATTTGTATGGGCAACGCCCGGTCGCAAATAAATTATTATTATTATTATTATAAAAGAAGCATTGCTAAATTCGTATTCTGATAAACGAGATTGTTATACTTTAGGAATTGATTTAACTGAACTCAAACAAGGTAATGAAACGGCATTTGATTTCCATAACAAAATAAGAAATATTCTAAATTTACAAATTTCCTATGTAAACACGCACAATGCTACAGAAGCAGAAACTTTGTCAAAACATTTTAGAGAATACGCACTTAGAGTTTTGTTAAGAGGACTTAAAGAACCCTTAGGCACTCTTATGCGAACTAAAAAGCCTAAAGATCTTAATGAAGCATTAAACATGCTTACTAATGATTTTCAATTAGAAACTACTATACGCACACAATCTAAACAATCGACTAACACAATCAGACACAAACAATTACAAAACAATTCTAACAGATCTAATACTTACCAACCACAAAGATCAATAACATCATACAACCCTGTATATCAAAACAGATCTTTCACTCAAAATCCCACTAGTAACGTTCCTAAACAAAACGTATTCACATCAAATACTAATCAAAAATTTCCGAAACCATTCACTAAATGTTTGAAAAAAACGCGCAAATTAATATCAATGACCCCGAGTACATCAGCTGTTTTAACACATGCAAAAACATTCTTATCAATGAACCCATACTCCAGTATCCCGACTTTACTAAGCCCTTTAACTTGACTACAGACGCAAGTAATTTCGCGATTGGTGCCGTCCTATCTCAAGGCCCAATAGGAACAGATCTTCCTATCGCATATGCAAGCCGCACCTTAAACACGTCCGAGCAAAATTATTCCACCATTGAAAAAGAACTCTTGGCTATCATTTGGGCTACAAAGTATTTTAGGCCCTATCTATTTGGCAGAAAATTCAAAATTATTACAGACCATAAACCCTTACAGTGGTTATTTTCATTAAAAGAACCAAATTCAAAATTAACTCGTTGGCGACTCAAGCTTGAAGAATATGACTACGAAATTATTTATAAAAAAGGATCACTAAATAAAAACGCTGATGCCTTGTCACGCATTGAACTTAATGTCAACAATGTCCACCCTGGCACAGAAATTTTTTTCGATTACATGGAAAAATTTAATAAAGAATTCAAAAAACCTGAAACTTAATCTGTTATCGCAGAACGAGACGATACATCTGACTCTGACTCAGACAATACCCAACACTCTAATCCTGAAAACCCAATAATTGGTATTCCCATTTCCGAATCATCCGTTAATATTGGAAAAAATCAAATCATTATATCAGAAGTTCTACATTCTCCTGCTCAACCAAAGATAGTAAAATTACATAACGACAAAATGAGACTTCATGTACAATTGTCAAAAAATCAATTCGAACAAGATTTAATGAAATTTATAAAAGAATATATTGTTCCCAAAGTCAAATACTTACTTTATTTTGAACAACCTATTTATGAAAAATTTACAACTTAAAAACTTTTCAAAAATTCACAAATTAATTTCGTTAAATGTAACACAAAGCTGATAGACGTAGAAAGAGAAGACGACATAAAAGATAAGATAAGAAATTACCACGAAGGCAAAACTAATCATCGTGGCATAGTGATGGGTCGTTCATGAACGAGTCGTTCAAAATGAACGACTCATTTTAGTGTGCCGTGAACGAACGACTCTTTAGTTCGTTCAGCACGGCACACCAGTTCACACTAGCACCGTGCTAGCTCCGCTCCCCGCTCCGCTCGCTGAACGCAGAAAGACGAACGAGTGCGAGTGGAATGAACGAAACATACAGACAGCGCACGGTACATAACATATTTCAGAGCACTATTGGCTTGACTGAGTGCAGTGTATTCTGAGAAGAATGCATGCGTTTCTGTTGTACGGCCAACAATGAAAATAATCAACAATATGGAAAGTGGGAACAATGGACTGGACAACAACAACAAACGTTTTGTTAAATTTGTTGAACATTCTTCAAAATGTTGCCAGACAGTACTCCTTTTGCTGAATTTTTATTTTGTTTATTTTCCATTGTCAATATACATATACAACAACAATAAGCAACACAACTAACAACTAAAATGCTCAGGTTCAGGTTCATACAGTTTGGCACATGTGCACATGCCACATCGCTGCGCATCGCATATGCACACAAGGCGAGCGCACAGTGCTGTGAGCATGTGCAGAGCAGCTCAGCTGAGCAGCACACTAGCACGGTGTCATTTGAAACGCACAGTGCTGTTTTACAGAGTCGTTCGAATGAACGACTCAGTGTGAACGACTCACTTTACTGAGCGGAGCGAAATGAACTGACTCATTAAAAATGAACGAAAGACCCATCACTATCGTGGCATAAATGAAGTTCACAATCAAATCAAAAAAATCTATTACTGGCCGAACCAAATTAAAACTATAAGCGATTTTATCAATCAATGCGAAATTTGTCTTTCATCCAAATATGAACGGAACCCTTTGAAACCTAAACTAAACTTAACTCCTACCCCGAATAAACCCTTTGACACCTTGCATGTAGATACTCTTAGCCTAGAAAATTGTAAATTTCTTACAATCATCGACGCCTTTTCCAAATACGCACAAGCTTACAAAATAAATTCCAATAATGCAATCGAAATAAGTAATAAATTAATACAATTCTTTTCTCATCATGGAATAACAAGACAACTAACATCCGATAATGGTCTAGAATTTAAAAACAATATTGTTAAAGAGTTATTAGCTTTACACAAAATTGAAATCCACTTCACAAGTTCCCAAATCCAAACTCAAATGGTCTAGTAGAAAGATTTCACTCTACATTAATCGAACATATACGATTATTTAATCTACAAGATAACTTTAAACGTGAACCTATAGAAACTTGGCTTACAATAACACTACACATTCTTCAACACAATTCAAACCAACAGAACTAATAAACGGTCATCTAGACATAAATTCAACTCTTGATATTGAAATAGAGAAACAAATCACACAAGATTACGTGCAAAAACATAAAGATAAAACTAAACAAATCTATGAAATAATAAACCAAAATTTACAAAACAATAAATAAAAGAAACGAAAATCTGGAAAATTTACCAACTATTCCAAAAACAGTATTTGTTCATAACAAACAAAAGGTAAATAAAACAAAAGAACAAAAATTCAAAAAAGAAAAAATTAAAACAGTAAATAAAAATCTAAAAACTGCAGAAATAGAAACTGAATCAAATAAATCTAGAAAACAACCAAAAATTCACTTATCAAACATTAAACGACCACGGAAAGTAACCAAACCTTCCAATATTCCAGGTCCCTCCACTTCACGCTCATCCTCGGAGTAAACATACAAGACATAACACAAAACCCAGGACTCCTCGCGCTGAATTTAGGACCAGCTAAACTCCAAAAATCAAAACACACTATTCTTCACTATTACGACCTGCAAACTCTTTATAACCAATATGACAAGTTAAACACTCAAATTGACGAATTTCAACAATCATTACCAACTGACATAGTGCATAACTTTGAAAATAATAATAAAATCATAAAATTCATTCAAAATTCGATCAATAATAAAATCGATCATTTAGTAATTCATCCTGAAAATAAACGACAAAAAAGAGGACTAATTAATGGAATTGGCTCAATAATAAAAGCAATAACAGGAAATTTAGATGCCGAAGATGAAAAACGATATGAAAACATAATGAAACATTTACAAAATAACCAACAAAAATTTAACAATCAACTAAAGTACCAATACTCAGTGAATCAGAAATTAACGAATCAATTTAATAACACAATAAAAACGATAAAAGAAAATGAACTCATTTTAAAATCAAAATTAGAACAACTAGAACATATTGTTGTAGGCAAAACTTTTAACCAACATCAACTATTTATTCATGACATTTATAGTCAATTCAATACTGTATTTACAATAATTCTCAATACTTTACAAGATATCGAAAATTCATTAACTTTTTGCAAATTACACACAATGCATCCTAGTATCATTAAAAGCAAGGATCTCTTCTTAGAATTAAACAAAATTTATAAACACTATAATGAAGAATTACCCATGGAACCTATTCCGGAAAACATACCAAAAATAGAAGAATTGATAACAATAAATTGTAAATTAGAATCAAACAAAATTATTTACTTTATAGAAGTCCCAATCAATTACGAAACTGACTTTAATTTAATCCACCTTGTTCCTATCCCAACAAAATACGGAAACGATTTTGTAACTGAAATTCCAAATAAAAATTATTTTTTAAAAACAGACCATGGTAATATCAAGTCTCTTATGTACAAAAGGAAATAAGTATCAATGTCCAAATAACATCAACGAAGTTCAAAACAACTCCTGCGAAGAAAATATCATCTCTAAGAACGACAACAAAAATTGCCACTACACTAAACTCAACATTTAGAAAAATCACATCGAAATATTGGAAGAAGTCAACCAATACCTCGCAGTATTCCCTAAACCAGAAACCATCAATTCTTATTGTAAACAAGGGGACGAAGTCAAGAAATTAGAAGGAATTTTCTTAATAAAAGAAAATAACTGCAAAATTGAATTTCAAAACAAAAAATTATCATTCAAAGAAGGCACATTTGGCAAACCAATCATCATAGAAAACTTCAAAATTAATTTAAACACAAGCCAAGTATCCAAAATGTCCATAAATTTAAAAACAATTGAAGAACTCCAACAACCAAATAGCAATTACGAAGAGATCAACGATTACACCAACAACAACAATATAAATTACTCAGTCATCGTCTTGTACGCCATTTTACTAATATTTGCAATTAGTTTGTTTACAGTATAGTCCAAGCAAAGCGTGCTAAAAAAGGGGGTAACCGTGCATTTTGGGTAGGCAGCGATTTTATTTTTTTGTATCATAGGGGGGTCTGTCGTCATTGTAAAACCGAGTTTTCGGGACGGTGGGTGTTGTCATTCGGCCGCCATCTCGAAATTAAGGGTGTAATTTATTTTTTAATTTATCTCCGTAACCGTGAGGCTGACAAAAAATTTGTAGATAGCATTTTTATAGCTTATACAATTATCTATAACTTTTGTAAATAACTTTTTCGCATAAGATCAATAATAAAAAAATCTGCTGTGTCCACCACAGTTTTATTTTATTTTTTATTCAGCAAAATTTAAATAAATTTATATTTTTTCCCAAACTATTTAAGTTGATACCAACTTCGACAAAATTTAAATAACATGTGAAAAAATCTGATGTGGCCAGCACAAGACCTCCCGCCATACTATGCCCACTCTTTTTAGTTTTTAATATACTATGAGTAGGTACTCACAAATATATATTTTTAATTTTATGTAAACTGTAGAAGAAGATATAAACGACTGTCACTATCATAATCAATTTAAATTTACGTAGAAACAAAAAAATACACTTGAAAAAATTTGAATAATTTTTTGAGAAACGATCGAATATCGCATAAATGTAATTTTTTACAATTTTTACTAAACTTATCTCCCCGAGAGCTTTAAATTGATATCAAACTAGGTATAATTTGAATAATGTATAATAAAAAAATTGATGATCGGTTAAATGAAATTTTATTTTTCTACTAGAATTATTTTTCCGAGAGCTTTAATTTGATACCACACAAGATAGTATTTTAATAAAAATAAATACCTAAGTTGTGTTTATAAAGTTGGTACCACTGGTTGAATAAGAAAAAAATTGAATAATTTTTTGAGAAACAATTGAAAATCGCATAAAAATGTCATTGTTTACATTTTTACTAAACTTGTCTCCCCGAGCGCTTTAAATAGACACCAAACTCTACCTCGACGGTATTTTTCTATTTTTCGTTTTTTTTTTGCTCTTAATTTTTTCATTATTGATCTTATGCGAAAAAGTTAATAACAAAAGTTATAGATAATTGTATAAGCTACAAAAATGCTCTGTACAAAATTTTTGTCAGCCTCACGGTTACGGAGATTAAAAAATAAATTACACCCTTAATTTCAAGATGGCGGCCGAATGACAACACCTCCCGCCCCGAAAACTCGGTTTTACAATCACGGCAGACCCCCCTACGATATAAAAAAATAAAATCGCTGCCTACCCAAAATGCACGGTTAAATCACGCTTTGCTTGGACTAGTATGGTTACAGAAAAAACTAAAACCCAAATCGAACCAAAATCAAGATATCGAACTTCGGCCATCAACCTGCCAATCATCATCATGGAGATTGCCAGAAGATGCCCAAATCTAAGGGGGGAGGAGTTACATCACCCTTTCCCATAAAACTTGCTGACTCCAGGCCACGTGTGTCCCGCCAGAGGCCAGATACCCTGCCACTAAGCTACAAGACTCCTAGAAATAGGAAACCCTTTTTCCCATGATATGTTTACTTTATAAATCTAATACAATGTACTAGTTAGTTATGAATTATCGCCTGTAGTGTTAACAACTAAATCTGATTAAATATTTTTGTCTCTAAAAACTTGTACTTATAAAATAAACAAATAAAACTTGTTTTTTAATAAGTTTGTTAAATAAAGATATTTAACTTGTATACTCTGGCGTATTTACTGCAGGTTCAGGAAGTATTGAATTAAATAAATATGTCCGTAAAGGATACCCTGAATCACCTGAATAAGTAAATAGGTGAAAAATATGATTAAATACTGTAAAACGTCGAATTTATTTGACACACCTAGTAAAATATAATCTCTGTGTCCATTTCTGTGAAGAAATTGAGTAAATTTGATTATCTGTATTGAACATATAATAACATTTAAAAAAAGATATGTCAGAATAAAGAGTATAGTTACAGCTGTACAGGAAAAAAATCTTAATTTTTACTATTAAAATAACTTCAGAACGCCTTTATAAAACAATACGTGTATTCGCCTTTTTTTAGAGAAAAAATTTAATAACTTAGCAACTGCGCGGAAAACTAAAATGAAACTTATATTTTCGTATAGGTAAATAAAATACAATTCAAAATATATAAAAATATATAGGGTGTTTCATTTAAAAAAGACGAACAATTATTGCAAAGTCGTTATGCAACACCCTGTATATGTGAAAATAATTTTAAGTTATGCTCCTTGGGTAGACGAAAAATTCTGTTAATAAATTTATGCTGTATTTTTAACGACAAGGGAGATATCGATGACGGGCATTTCGATGACTCACCCTGTATATACAATGGGGGATCGAGCCGAAGATATTCTAGCGTCCTTCAGATTATCAGAAGACGACAGTAAGTTGTATTTAAAAATAAGAGAAGCGTTCGAAAATCACTTTATTGAGAAACATAATATAATATATGAAAGAGCACAATTTAATTTACGCAAGCAGGAAGCGGGCGAAAGTGCAGTCTTTCATAACAGACTTACATAAATTAGCAAAGAACTGTAATTACAGAGAGCTAGAAGATGAATTAGTAAGAGATAGAATAATAGTGGGTATTCGAGACGCGAAATTAGCAGAACAGCTACAGATGGATCCGGAAATGACTCTAGAAAAAGCAATACAAAGAGTCCGCCAATCAGAAGAAGTAAAGAAACAACAATCAGTAGTTCGAAACAAAGAAGTAATATAAGAAGTTTCGAGGCTGAGGGTGTCTGAACAAAAATTCAAAAAAGGGAAGAAACCAGCGACTAGAAAATTTCCAAATTGCGGTAAATGCGGAAGGAAAACCCATGAGAAAAATGAAAAATGCTTTGCGGAAGATGCAGTATGCAATAAATGTAAGAAAGTAGGTCACTATGGGAAGATGTGTCGTACAAAGAATATCCAAGATATTCAAGAAGAAGACGATGAAGACGAAACATACGAAATCGGGAAGGTGGAAGAAAAAGGAAAAAATGAAGCGTGGAAAGCAGAAGTGCTAATGAACGGCGTGACGGTTTGTTGTAAGCTGGATACAGGGGCGGATGTTACCGTTATTCCGGTAAAAATACTATTAAGAATACGAATTTAATAATGAATAGAACACGAAAAAGGCTAGTAGGGGCTGGTAGAATTAAGCTAAATACCATTGGGGTCATAAACACTTCAATAAGTTATAAAAATAGATGCATAGATGACAATATTTATGTCGTAGATAATCTGGAAGAGCCACTGCTAGGAAGACCAGCTATTGAAAAGTTGCAGCTAATAAAATGTGTGTTCAGTATTGAAGAGCTGGAAATCACAGAATACCATGAAGTTTTCAGGCAAGAAATAGGAAAACTAAATGGATGTGAATACGAAATCAAATTGAAAGAAAACGCTATACCGTATTCAGTGGCCGCACCCAGAAAAATTCCCTTTGCTTTAAGAGAAGAGTTGAAGAAAGAACTGATTAAAATGGAAAGAGACGGGATAATAAGAATAATCGACAGCGCTAACGAATGGTGTTCGCCTATTGTAGTAGTCGCAAAAAAGTCAGGGAAAATTAGAATGTGTGTAGAGTACACAGAATTAAACAAAAATTTAATAAGAGAAAGACATATACTCCCCGACGTTGATGAAACATATCCAAGCTTAATGGAGCGAAGATCTTCACAAAATTGGATGCAAATTCAGGATTCTGGCAAATTCCTTTGTCGGAGAAATCTGCAGAACTTACTACGTTTATTACACATTTTGGTAGGTTTGTGTTCAGAAGATTACCTTTCGGAATCTCCTCAGGTCCAGAACATTTTCAAAAAAGGATCAGTCAAGAACTAGAGGGCCTAGATGGGGTGATAAGCCAAATGGATGACATGTTGGTTTTCGGGAGAAGTAAAGAAGAACACAATATTAACTTGAAACAAGTGTTGGATAAACTAGAAGGATTGAATATTACGTTAAATCGAGAAAAATGTGAATTTAGAAAAAAATCAATTACATTTTTAGGCCACGTAATTTCAGAAAAAGGAATGGAACCAGATCCGGAGAAAGTTCGAGCAATACAAGAGATGGAACCTCCACAGAATGTATCCGAACTACGAAGATTTCTTGGGATGTACAACTATCTGATAAAGTTTATACCACATGTTGCAGATAGCATCAAACCGCTACACGAACTTCTAAAGAAAAATATTGAATAATCAGAAGTGTTTCGAAGAACAAAAAGGTAAAATAACAAAATTACCAGTCTTAGCATTTTTCGGCCCGCATAATCCAACCAGAATATTAGCGGATGCGTCAAGCTTCGGAGCAGGAGCTTGTTTGGAACAACAAGAGAAAGGTTAGTGGAAACCCGTTTGTTTTATCTCTAGGAAGCTGACGGAAACTGAGCAGAAGTATGCGCAGATAGAAAAAGAGTGCCTAGCTATCACATGGGCATGTGAGAGATTGTCTCAGTTTATTGTTGGAAAACGAATAACGATTCTAACAGACCATAAACCACTACTAACTCTTTTGGTGAGTAAGCCAATTAACGACCTTTCACCTAGAATCCACAGAATAATAATAATAATAATAATGTATTTATTTAGCAGAGCTATTAAAAATACAATCACTTTACAGTAAATTTAATAATTTATGTATTTACAATATTTCTTATTTGAATTTTAAACCTATTTACATTAGAATTCTTTACATAAGCTGGTAATTTATTATATTCTATTATTCCCTTATAGAAAATTGTATTTTGGGTAGAAGTTTTATGTCGTTTTTCACGATAAATATCACATGTTTGTCTTGTATTATAATCGTGTACATCTTTATGAAATTTAAACAAGTCAGTTAGATAATTTGACATTTCTCCACTAATAATTTTGTGTATAAATACTAACATGTTATATTTAACAAATTTTTTTACATTTAGCCAATTTAAACTCTGAAGCATGTACTCCACACTTGTGTACTTATTACAATTTAAAATTGCACGCATAGCCCTATTTTGTAATACTTGCAGTCGGTCAATTTCTGTATTATTGCACATAAAAAGAATAGTTGATACATAATTGAAATGAGGTAGAATTATTGCATTAAAAATAGTTTTCTTAGCCTGAGTAGACAGTATTTTTCTTAATCTATTTAGGAACCCTATTTTCTTGGAAATCTTTTTACATAAATAATTAATATATGACTTAAATTTTAAACCACAGCTTAATATTATACCTAAATATTTAATTTCAGTTACTATTTCTAATTCACAATCATCTATCAGTATTCTTAAATTATTTTTCCGGAAGATTTGTAGGTACTTCGGGTATCCTATGATCATTACCTTACTTTTAGAAGCATTAAGATTTAGTTTGTTACATTTTAACCAATCACTTATCTTAATTAATTCACTATTTATTTTATCTGACAAGTCATTGACATTCTTACCCGACATGTAGAAAACAGCATCGTCTGCAAATAAGTGACATTTTAAAAATTGGCACTCATTTACTATATTATTAATGTACAGAATGAAAAGTAAGGGCCCCAAGATACTCCCTTGGGAGAGCCCAACATTTATACTTGCTCCAGATGAACATATTTCGTTACATTTTGTTTTTTGTAACCTGTTAGTTAGATAGCTCTTGAACCACTGAAGACATGTACCGCCTATTCCATATTGTCCTAATTTACTTATTAATATATCTCTGTCAACCGTCTCAAATGCTCGTTTTAAATCTAAGAATATCGGTACTACTGCATTATTATTATCAGTTGCATTTTTCCAATTATGTATTACAAATTGCAGGGGCGGATACGAGCTTTAATGCCGGCCCTAGACAATAGTAGAAGACCGGCCCCAACCAATATTAATCGCTATTTGAAAATTATCCATTTTAAATTAAATGTCGTTTTATAAAGGTTTTTGTCAAGCTAAAATTGATGATTGTTTTCTGTTTCATTATTTATTAAAAAATCACAGTGAAATAATTTCCTAAACTAAAATTAAATTCTAATATTAATAAAATAAAAAAATATATAACATAGCTATAATAACAAATATAAAATTACCTTTAAATATGAAAATACAAAATTGAAAAATAAAATAATAAAAATAATAATTGCTTTGATAATAGCTGTGATGTTGACGCTACTTCTTCAATAATTATTGCGTCATTATGTCCAGGTCTTGCATGATATCTTTTTCACTTGCCATAAGCATAATTGCCTCTAAATGCTCGTTTGTCAGGGAACTCCTTAGTCTATTTTTGATATAGGTACTTAAGTTTTGAAAATGAACGTTCGCAATGTACTTGAGTTGTAGGAATTGTCAAAAGGTATCTGTATGCTAATGCTAAGTTTGCGTAGGCATTTACATATAAATTATATTTTTGCAACAAGCTATAGCAACATATAGCACAATTCTGCCAATTTTTACAAATTTTATTTTCTTTTAATTTTATATCATTTTAATCAACATTAGTTTCATTGTCACTACTGTCACTAGCTTCTTCTTCGAACACATCGGAAATTGATGTTTTTAAATTGGGCCAAATATTTGCAAAATTAAATAATTCATTTTGGAGATTTTCTTTTGAAATATCTAATTGAAAAATTTGTGACAGTTTTAACGAATTTGTTTCAAAATATGCTGTTTTAGTATTTTCAGTAATATCTTTAAAATTAGTTGGAGAAAGTAAAGCTAAATCCAAAGATAATGCCCGATATATTCGGAATCGTTCGTCCAGACTATTAATTATTATTGTGTCTAAAATTCTATTGTGAGTCTAGATCTCAAATTTTCGGCAAGCATCATCTATGGGCTGATCGCGACTTAGTTCCTCGTCCATTCTTCTCTTGCGTCTTATTTTTTGTACGGGAAAGTCATTTTGAATAATGTAATTGAAATTATCATTCGATTTTAATTGATTTTCTGCCCATTCTATAAATGCTTTTGTGGACTTTTCAATTGTTTTTACATCACGTTGAATATTTACAAGGGAATCGTAAACTGAAGATACCATTTTACATTCAAGGTTTATATGAGAGCACTGTATTTGTAACTCTAGTATCATGTGTTTGGCTGAGTCACGGTTCTAGCCACACCGTATCCCGAGAGACTCGTACTACCCATTTCTTGTGTTTTTAACAAATCAATACCACTGGTTTGTAAATATCTTGACAATGGTCCAACAAAGGTTAATATTCTCATGTAGGTATATGTGCGCAGTCATCAATGTCTCATACTTAAAGTAACCCCTCAATCAAAGATCTTGCTTTAGTTCTTATATCAGCAGCAAAATTTTCAGAGTCAACTATTGAGCTGAGGGCCAGCAGAACATCTACGTACAGAGCATTCTTGGGAAAATCAAATATATAATAAATAATATAAGGAAACGATGAGCGTCGCACGTGCTCACTTGCGCTTGCGCAGAGCTAGCTTGAGTCATACAGTTATTACCGAATAAATATAGAAAATGTTTAAATTTAATTTTAAGTACTCAAAATGGCATAATAATAATTATTATTATTTCGGCCCAATTTTAAGGCCCGGCCCACCGCATGGTATAAAGAAACTAAGGTATGTGCATGCGCATGTCTCCCCACCAGCGCGTTCTCGCTGTGACGTCACGCGGCAGACAGAAGCCGGCAGAAGCATTACGGATTGTTGTTAAACTTAGTTATCTATATGGTTATTTCGAATTTCTTCAAATTGTATACTTAAATATTTACAATGTCGTGTTGTGCAGTATATAGATGTACAAATTATAGTAAAAAAAATCGAGTTACATAAAATATCACAGGTTCCCAAATTACTGAAGAAGAATATCTTTCAAATGTTCAAGATGCTAACCATATGAGACATGTACATTTATCAGATTTGGAAAGTAATGCTCTGTTGTATATTGCTGGATACGTAGCCTTCAGATTTAGAACGAAGTACAATTATTTGAGAAGTTTAACTAAAACTTTCGATACGCCTGTTCCTGATTGGATTTTCTTTTTAACGAGAGGTAATTTAACATATCCTTCTAAGGAATTCATGAATATTATTGAAATTGCTGAAAATATGTTCAGAAGATTTCATGGAGACAAGTTTAATACTGGTACTTCAATAATTAAAAGTCTTGCCAACGAAATACATGATAAAACTAAAAACATGTTTGAAGTACCTATAGAAGTATTATCATGTTTTGTACGTGTAAGAACATATATAAGAATACGGGAAATAAATAAAAATATATTATATACTAAAAAGGCAGATAAGAAAAGAGAAAGCAAGAGGCTAAAGAAATTTACTAAATAAATCAGCAAAATTTGATTCTTCTAATAACATAATTATGTATTTTAATATTATTAAATTTATGTTATATGTTAGGTAGTATTTTTTGCTAAATTCATGTTTCATTTACAAGTGACGTGTTATTTTTTTATACGTACATTGTATTATTGTTTATTCAGATACGTTTTATATTGTACCTACTATAAAGCTGTAATTATAAACTAAACAGTCATTTATTTAAAACTTAAGTCATGTTTGCCAATATTTGTTTGTTAATAATTTAATATCCATATTTCATATTTTCAGTTTCGTAGTATTCATTAGTTTACACGATTTAAATAAATTTGGAACGTGTATTTTTAGTTTTATATTATGTATTTCAGTCATGCTAAATGTATTGAGTTTTAAAAATTCAGTTTATGTGAGCATTACCACAGATATCTGTGAAATTACTAAATTTAGAGCGAATATACAGTTAAATATTTATATTACAGTTATATTATACATAAATAATTATTGGTTATTGTGCACAGTATCATACAAATTCAAAATTACTATTTCCTATACCACGGAACTACTGGTTCTGGCTTCTGTCTGCCGCGTGACGTCATGCGCGAAGCGAACGCATTTTCGGTCACCGGACGAACATACCTTAGTTTCTTTATACCATGGGCCCACCGGGCATTTGCCCGGTGGTCGTATCCGCCCCTGACAAATTGTAATGCAGTTTCACAACTGTATCCTTTTCGGAAACCTGACTGACATGATGCAAGTAAATTATTATCCTCTATGTATTGAATTAATTGTAAATAGACTGCCTTTTCCAAAATCTTTTCTAAAGCTGGTAACATATTTATAGGGCGACATTCTTCCGCTTTTACAGTATTATGAATTTTTTTAATAGGAACGATAGTAGAAACTTTAAGTTTACCTGGTACTGTCCCTGTTTCTAACGAACTATTAACAATATTTATGATTTTATCCTCTAACACATCTATAAACTCCTGTATTATCCCTATATGTACATCATCAGGACTAGCTTTATTGGATAAACTGTTTACAATATATTTTAATTGATCATAATCTAATAATTTGAAATTCATTAATTCGGAAGTTACTACTGGATTGCATTTAACATTAGTACTATTGTTTGTATGTATAGATAATACAATATTATTTATGCTATTTATAAAGTAAGTATTTAGTTCTTCTACTATTACCTTCTTATCAGTATGCATAGTTCCATTTATTGATAATTTGTTGAAATTATTATCTTGATCTTTAACAGTAATTTCTTTTATTGTTTTCCACATCAGTTTAGAATTTCCTTTACAATTGTCTATGTTTTGTTCATAGAATCTTTGTTTTTCAGTTTTAATTGTTTGCCCTACCTTATTTCTACATATTTTGTATAATTCCCAATCTGCGTTATTTCCTGTTATTCTGAATTTATTGTAAGCATAGTATTTTTGTCTAATAGCTTCTAACACTGTACTGTTAAACCATTGTTTTGTATACGTTTTACAAATTATTTGCTTTTTTGGCATATGCCTATCAATAATATTCTTAATATCCTGATAGAATGCTTCAAATTTTGTATTTACATTATCATCCCTAAAATTATATACAATTGTAGCTAGTGAATGTTTAAAACTATCATAATCAGCTAATCTATTTCTTACAGTTATTTTATGCAATGTTTGCTCATTTTTATTTTGTACTTTAATTTTAATTTGTATAACTGAGTGGTCCGTAATAATAGAATCTTCTACCACTGTACACTCAGTATTATAATAGTCATTAGTGAAGACTAGATCTATCATAGTTTTATAAGTGTTAGATATATGAGTATAATTATTAACCAATTGTATTAATCCTGTATCATTCATGACGTTTTTAAATCTATTAACATAATTACTTGTATTATCTAACCAGTTTAAATTAAAGTCTCCAGTTATAATAACATTATTTGTAGCTGAAACTAAACTTTCTACAAAATAATTCATATCATTTATAAATTCGAGGTGATCACCATTTGGAGAATGGTACACACAACATAAAGTTGTTTTCACATCATTTAAACATATTTCAATTACTGTTTAATCATTCCATTATTTGTTTAATTGTATCTGCCGCCACATTGTTACCAACCCTACCCTAAACAGGGAATTTTTAGTATCTAGAGATTGGCACTGGTGTTAGCCAGGCAGTGTTGTTGAGAGTGTAAGGCACGCCACATGTTAATAAAAGATCAGTAAAAGTATTCAGTGTTTTATTCTCATCAACAAAAGAAGACGATCATTCCATCATAAACATTGGTCCTTCGTTGCCGGATAGTAATAAATTTACTATTTATACTGTCAAATAAGCAAAAAATCAGTGAAAATACACGAAATCAAGCTATCCAATCATCCAGTCAAACAAACGTCGCACGCAACGTCGTTTTACAACAAGAAAGGAGCTGAGCTACTACAATTCAGCACAGCGGCCCAAGTCAACAGCGAACGCAGTAGCGTATCGAAGTGATACATATTGGACGACTACAATCAGTCAACAAGGGAGCAAATTCCAAGAAGAACAACAATTGGCGGTATTTATTGCTTGCATGTTTCCTATCAAGTTTACATATTCTATTTTTCTAAAATAATCCAAAATGAGTCAAGCACTAAATGACCTTATTAGAAAGAAAGGTGGTCTGAAATCACAATTAACGTTGTTTAGTAATTATTTGAGTACACTTAATAAAAATGAATTGTCAGAAGTAGACAGACTAAACCTTACTAAACGCGTTGAAAAATTGGAACCAGCTTTAGATTTATTTTTAAATATACAGAATGAAATTGGTTGTCTTCAAGACGAAAGTGATACTGATAGTACAGAAGTATCACAATTCCAAGATAAGTATTTTATGTTATTGAGTAAAAGTCAAGTTATGCTCTCTAAGTATAATATTGAAGATAATCAATCAACTGTTTCAAATGCTTCCACCAATGCAAGTGTTAAAACTAATCAAACTGTTTCTCCCGTGCATGCCGAAAGAGTGAGAGTAACTTTACCAACAATCAATTTACCCACATTTGATGGGACTTTTACGCAATGGCGTGAATTTAAAGATAAATTTATTTCGTTAATTCATAAAGACAATGGCTTAACTTCCAGTCAAAAGTTAACTTATTTAAAATCATCTCTAAAAGATGAGCCGTCCAACTTGTTGACTTCACTAGAAACAACCGAAAGTAATTATGCAATCGCTTGGAATAGGCTAGAAAAAAGATATAATAATAAACGTAGAATTGTAAACAATCACGTTCAAGCTATACTAAATATACCACAAGTGTCACGAGATTCATATCAATCGTTAAATAATTTGATAAATTTAGCACAAAATCATATTGACAGTTTAAAAACATTTGATATACCTGTGAATAATTGGGATGCATTACTTATTCCTATTTTATTATCCAAAGTAGACTCAAGTACAAGCAAGGATTGGGAATC
The DNA here is from genome assembly GCA_947534325.1 of Agonum fuliginosum. Taxonomy (NCBI): domain Eukaryota; kingdom Metazoa; phylum Arthropoda; class Insecta; order Coleoptera; family Carabidae; genus Agonum; species Agonum fuliginosum. The sequence continues at coordinate 9,260,675 of OX384046.1, forward strand.
TAAATTAAATAAAAAAGATGTAAGCATGGACAACCTCCCATCACTTGATGAATTTCTTGAATTCTTAATGATCAAACAAGCTACGCTTGAAACCATACACAGTCGCAACAAAAGTGATCAGATCAAGCCACAATTCACATCAAAATCTTTTCGCGAGACAAAATCTTTCACTACATTAACACAAAATTGTACAAATTGTAATCAACAACATCTTATAAATAATTGCGAGTCATTTCAAAAATTAAATGAAATAGAAAGAAATACACGTGCTCGTGAATTAAAACTTTGCTTAAATTGCCTTCGCAAAGGGCATTTTTCACAATCTTGTCAATCAACAAATACTTGCAGAAAATGCAAAAAGAAGCATCACACATTATTACATTGTAATAAATCAGACAATAAAATTCCAGGAAATCAACCCGAAGTAATACAAGGTAACTCAGAAATTCAGCATGGTGTTACCGCGACAAGTCAAACTAATAATTTAGATTCACATGTGTTATTATCAACAGCCATGGTACATGCAATTAACCATTCAATTTCTCAAAAGATAAGAGTATTATTAGACTCAGCCTCACAATCTCATTTTATAACAGAAAATCTATGTAAAAAATTAAAATTAGAACCCGAACCAATAAACTTTGAAGTCAAGGGAATAAATGGAATTACAGTAATTAATAAAATGGTTCAAGTACAAATAAAGTCCCGTTCTAAGAAATTTACTACAACTTTAACTTGTCTAGTAATTCCAGAAATTACAAATGCATTACCTGCTCAAACAATAAAGGTAAATGCAATAAACATTCCCCCACAAATTACCCAGAATTTAGCTGACCCAACATTCTATAAATCGGGACCTATTGAAATTCTGATAGGTGCAGGTCTTTTCTGGGAATTGATTTGTATTGGTCAAGTAATAAAAGAAAAACATTCTCCAATTCTGCAGAAAACTAAATTGGGCTGGATAGTAACAGGAAACGTTTATAGTCAAAGTTCAAATAATCAAATTAAAACGCAATCATATTTGACACTTAATGAACTACATAAAGATGTAGAAAGATTTTGGAATGTAGACGAATATGTAATCAATACTAAGCGCAACTTAACCGCAGAAGAACATTATTGTGAGAGTTTATTTGATACGACGTGAGATCAGTCAGTAAAATTTATAGTCAAAATTCCATTTAAGTCAAATATGGACGAGTTAGGTAACTCTGAAAATACAGCTTTATCTCGATTTTTATCTGTTGAAAAACGATTAATTAGAGATTCAAATTTACGACAACAATACATACAATTCATGCAAGAATACGAGTCGTTAGAACACATGTCAAAATTCAGTAGTGACAAGGGTTCAAATTCAGGTTTTTTATTACCCCATCATGCTGTTATTAATAATTCTAGTCAAACGACAAAACTACGAGTAGTTTTTGACGGTTCATGCGAAGTAGATGGCGGATTACCAATAAATTCATTACAATGTACCGGTCCTACACTTCAAGAAGAATTATTTTCAATTATTGCACGTTTTCGTATGTATCAGTTTGTAATAACAGCTGACATTACGAAAATGTACCGGCAGGTCTTAGTAAATCCCGATGATCGTAAATTTCAAAAAATTCTATGGCGCACAGATCAGAACGAAACTCTAAATGTATACGAATTAAACACGGTAACCTATGGAACTACCGCAGCTCCATATCTTGCTGTACGGTGTTTGATACAATTAGCAATCGAAAACGAACAAAATTATCCACTTGAATCTAGTATTATTAAACGCGATTTTTATGTTGATGACGTATTAACAGGAGCTAATACAATACAAGATCTTTGCAACATTAAAACTAATTTGAGCAATATATTAATGTCAGGAGGATTTGAATTGCGCAAGTGGGCGAGTAACGTACCTAAATTAAATGATACTTCAATTATTAATAAAAATTGCCCAGTTCAAATGACAGAAAATATTCAAAAAACTCTAGGAATATTTTGGTGTCCACAGACAGATATATTTTCATACACGACTGACAAAATTAAACCTCAATTGCAAATCTCAAAACGATCAATACTTTCAACTACATCTCAATTGTTTGATCCACTAGGATTTCTTGCGCCTACGATAATAATTGCAAAATTCATTTTACAAGATTTATGGAAATCAAACGTAAGTTGGGACGAAACAATTCCTATGAACATTCATACCCAGTGGTTGGAATTTAAAGATAATTTAAAATACATAAACGAAATAAAAATTCCTAGATATGCATTACTTGCAAATAGTGAAATTATTGAATTACATGCATTTTCAGATGCTTCAATAAAGGGTTATGGAGCATGTATTTATGTGCGGTCTGTAAGCGCGAATCATGAAGTTAAGGTAACGTTATTCGCCGCTAAGTCTAGGGTGGCTCCATTAAAATTAATTTCACTGCCACGACTTGAATTGTGTGCAGCAGTCATTGCAGCGCAAATGATTAGTAAATTTAAATCCATTTTAAATGTACAAATTTCAGGCATTCACTGTTGGTGCGATTCAAAAATTGTGTTATGTTGGATTAATTCTGAAGCAAATAAATATCACGTTTACGTGGCAAATAGAATTACTGAAATTCAAAATCTAACAAATCCAACAAATTGGCATTACGTACAATCGCAAAATAACCCCGCGGACTTGATCTCTAGAGGTGTATTACCACAAAATTTAAAAAATTCAGATCTTTGGTGGTGTGGACCTGAATGGCTTATACACAATGAAATTAAAATGGTTGATGACACGTCATTGAATGATGCTATTGACATGCCTGAACTAAAGAGAAATATTATAGCATTTCCTGCAATAACAGTAAATTGCTTTATTCCAGTTCAAAATTACTCAACAATTACTAAATTAAAACGAGTTACGGCTTACTGTTTACGTTTTATAGAAAATTGCCGAACTAAACAATTAAATGAACGAGTTAAGGGTGAACTTACTTTAACAGAAATTTCTAAAGCTATGATATTGTTATTAAAACTTGTTCAAGAATCTAGTTTTCCAAATGAACTGAAGTGTTTAAAGGAAAACAAGCCAATCAATAACAAAAGCAGACTACTAAATCTTACACCATTCTTAGACTCAGATACTTTGATTCGAGTTGGTGGTAGACTTAAATTGTCTGACTTTTCATTTGATAAAAAACATCCTATTGTCATTCCCAAGGATAATCACATTACAAATTTAATTTTCGAAAATGCACACAAAAAACTCTTACACGCAGGTCCTAAGTTGCTTCTTAGTACCATATGTGAAAACTATTGGCCATTGAGCGGTAGAAATATAGCAAAAAAAATTGTTCATGACTGTGTGACTTGTGTAAGATTTCAAGTTAAATCTAACCATCAAGAAATGGGAAATTTGCCACGCAATAGAACAACAATAATGCCTCCCTTTCATTCTACGGGCATAGATTATGCAGGACCGTTTAAAATAAAGGATAAAAAAGGAAGAGGTAGCAAATTATCAAAATGTTATATTTGTTTATTTGTTTGTCTTTCGACAAAGGCTCTTCACTTAGAACTGGTTACAGAATTAACTACAAGTTCATTTCTAGCAACTCTACGACGATTTGTGTCACGTAGAGGCAAGCCATTGCATATTTATAGCGACAATGGAACCACTTTCATTGGAGCTAAAAATGAATTGAATCAATTAGGTGAATTTCTAAGTGAAGAAAAAGAAATCATACATACTGCTGTATCAGAATTAAGCATTAATTGGCATTTTATTCCACCATACTCTCCCAACTTTGGCGGGCTGTGGGAAGCAGGTGTGAAAAGTACAAAATTTCACTTAAAAAGGGTAATTGGTGATATTGCTTTAACATATGAGGATTTCAGTACACTTTTATCTCAAATTGAGTCAATAATCAACTCCCGTCCTCTGAGCCCTCTGACCCTAATGACATGCAAGCATTAACGCCAGCTCACTTTTTAATTGGGCGACCATATACTGCTGTACCTGATCCAAATATGCAAGATGTTCCAGTATCTCGACTAGATAGATTCCAGCATCTGCAGATGATGCAACAACAATTCTGGAGCCGTTGGGTGAAGGAGTACATTGGTGAATTACAACAGCGTCAACGATGGAAGAAGGGGGTTATTTCTCTTCAACCTGGTACATTGGTTATTCTAAGGGAAGACAACACCCCTCCAGCACGATGGCATCTAGGTAGAGTCACTGCTCTACATCCTGGAAAAGACAATATCACGCGAGTAGTGTCTGTGAAAACTTCCAGTGGTGAAGTGAAACGACCAGTATCTAAGCTATGTGTTTTAAATGTAACGTGAAGAATACTTACCTTAAACTTATATTTATATATGTATTTATAATTAGTCTGTAATGTTTATTTTCTTTGAAATAAGTATTTCAAGGCCGGCGGTATGTTTAATCATTCCATTATTTGTTTAATTGTATCTGCCGCCACATTGTTACCAACCCTACCCTAAACAGGGAATTTTTAGTATCTAGAGATTGACACTGGTGTTAGCCAGGCAGTGTTGTTGAGAGTGTAAGGCACGCCACATGTTAATAAAAGATCAGTAAAAGTATTCAGTGTTTTATTCTCATCAACAAAAGAAGACGATCATTCCATCATAAACAATTACTAATACCCAATAATTCATCTGAATCACCATTTGTTCTTTTACAGTATATGATACATTTTTTTGTACGTAACATAACACTCCTCCAGTATGCCTGCTCACAGAGTCCACTCGTATTGTATTGTAGTTCTTAATAGCAACTTCGAAGTCTTCAATGTCAGCTGTTAGATGAGTCTCAGTCAGGCAAGCCACAATTGGTTCATGATCACTAATGTACTTTTCAATTTCGTCTCTGTTTTTTAAAACACTTCTTGCATTTAAACACATCACCACTACACTGTTCTTTAGTTGCTATTTTTGACTATCTACTTTCCATTTATTTGACTGTTTCTCTAGTTGACGTTTAAACACTACACAATTCTTATCAAAAGATGAATGGTTGGTGTCTAAAGTCATGTGATACTTATTGTTAGCATAAATACAATTTACACATTGTACTTTAGTTGTGCATTCACCCTCGTGTTTAATAGCTCCACACTTATAACATGATGCATTATTCGTACATCGGTCTGCCCTATGATTAAATCCATGACACTTGTAACATCGTAATGTGTTTATATACTGATATGCTTTACATATGCTCCATTTAATCTTTAATCTTCCTTCTTCTATAATTTTTTCAAAAATATCGAAATTACTACCTTCAATAATAGCCATGTACCCATTTTTACCTTCCGCTTACCTGTAAAGGAAGGTATTGGAATCATGTAAAAAATCGGGTTGTGAGTTTTAAGTGGATGAGCACGAATTAGGTTCCTTACAACTCATTTTTGATAGTTTCTCGATGATGTCTGTATGTATGTGTGTATGTGCGTGCATGTGTGTGTGTTTGTGTGTGTGTGTGTGTGTGTGTGTGTGTGTGTGTGTGTGTGTGTGTGTTTGTGTGTGTGTGTGTATGTGTGTGGTCCGGGCCGATGCCGGATGTCACATAACTCAAATACGAATTACCCAAAAATTTTGATATTTGGTATTTTACAATTGTATACGAATAGGAAGAGCACATTAGATTTTGGTACAAATATCTTTACCGGAAGTGATATTTTTGAAGATTGAAAAAGATAATTGTCAAAAATTTATATAAATTTGGATAAATATAGTATTTATTTGTAATAAGAATAAGAGGCAAAGTTATTTGCAACTTACGTTATAAAAAATTGTCTTTATTTGGTAGCATTTAAGAAATGCAGTAAAATTAAAAAAATAAATTTATCAGATAAAAACGTTGAAATCTTGTAATCCATGTTCGGTTGATTTTTGTTTCTGCGTAAAAAATATTGACAGGTGAGACGGGTGACAAGTTGACATACTAACGCCATATAAGTCATAAGTAAGACATTAAATGTAGTAATTGAACGGAGGATGGCTTTTCAACACAGAAGAGTTTGACTGTGAACGAATCTTTTGATTCAGGTGACGCAAATTTCTGTGTTTGAATATTTTAGATTTTTATTTGTATATTTTAGGGACACCGGATTGTATACGTATACATTTATGTTTATAAGTCTAGATATGGCGGAAGGTTGTGTGCAGGCCACTTCAGATTTTTTATACTTTTCTTCATCACAACCACTTTTAACTCTATATTTGGATCAGAATAGAATACTGTGTTTTGCTGTTGTATGCAATCTAATAATACTTGAATTGAATGAGGCCTAAGTTGAGCAGGTATGACTATGTACAGGGGAAAGTATTTTACGTGCCCGATACATTGTCAAGAGCTCCAACTTCGAAGCCCAAGAGGGAAGATTTTATTCTAGAAGAATTAACAGCAGCCCAGGTAAATTTAATAATCAAGACCGAACCTATTTCCGATGTTATATTGCAGCAAGTTTACCAACATCAACAACAGGACGAAGTTTGCAAAGAACTAAGGAAGTACATTAAATACGGTTGGCCAAAAAAGGGGTTATCACCGGAAATGCTACAATTAAAATTATTTCAAAATGATTTCTCACTAACAAATACTAATTTGATATTAAAAGATGATAGAATTTTCATACCGGAAGATTTAAGAAAAGAAATGTTAGTAAGGGCACACAACGGACATTTGGGTATTGTAAAAACCCGAAGATTGTCACTAAAGAAGTGGAAACCCTAATAAATAGTTGCGAAAAATGTCTAATAAATAGACAGCGGAAAGTCGAGGAGCTTATTCCAACGCCAGTTCCTAAACGACCGTGGCAATTAATTGCTGTGGATATACTGGATCATAACCAAAAGTGGTATATAGTCGCAAAGGACTATTATTCCAAATATATAGAGTATAAAGAACTAAAATCTATATCATCAGAACAAGTGGTCAAGTTTCTAAAAGAAATATGCGCTAGACATGGAATACCAGAGAAAGTCAGATCGGATAATGGAACGCAATTAGTGTCAGAAGAATTTAATGAATTCACACAGGCGTACGGAATAGAATTAGTAACGAGCAGCCCCCGTTATCCACAGTCTAATGGGCAAAATCCTAATAATTATGACTTAAGAGTTCTATTTTATAATGCAGCACCGGTAGAAACAGGATGGTTGCCAGCGGAACTTCTAATGAGAAGAAAATTGCGCACAACAGTGGCCATAAGTAAAGAGAAGTTGATACCAAAACTACCAAATCACCGCGTGTTTAGAAAACGCGAAAAAGAACTGAAGAAACGACAAAAAAGGAACTACGATCAATATCATAATGTGAAGAAAGAAACTCAATTAAGAATAGGAGCACGAGTGTGGGTGACGGACATGAAGAAATTTTACCAGGTAACTAAAAAGCGAGAAGAACCAAGAAGCTATGCATTGAAATCAGCGGACGGTAGATGATACGAAGAAATAGATCGCACCTCATAGAAATTCCGGAGCAACAAGATCAATCAAAAATCATAAAACCCGCAGAAGAGCAAAGCGGCAAACAAGATCAACCAAAAAAACATAAAACCCTCAGAAGAGCAGAGTGGCAAACAAGATCAATCAAAGGTAAAAGGAAGAAAACAACAGAAAGTTACCGAAACAAAACACACAAGATATGGTAGGAAGGTAAATAAGCCAAGCCGATTTAAATAAAATAAGTTTAAATAATAAAATTAATAATTTAAAGAAAGGGAGATGTGGTGTAAACCAGACTGTAATTTTATAATATATTAGCATGTAAACTCAGGCTTTGAGATAAGCTGACAGATTATATACATAACCTGTAGATGATCAGATCACATGAGTAGTATATGGGTACGTTGAGGACACTTTTAATCCTGAACGATCCTGAACGGGCCTGAACGCCGCACACCTGAACGCGCAAATCCGAATTCGTCGCTAGAAACTGTCCTCGCGGTCTATCTGTTCTGGTTGTTTTGCGGTCTGTCTGTCCTGGTTGCTAATAACCGTATGGCACTGTGTTTATATAATCATTGTCTACATTAACAATTACGCGCTTGTCATATGTAAGTTTAAATGTTTTAGTTTCATCTTTATTTACCAAGTTTTTGGTTTGCTTATTTCTAGTAATATTATTATATTTAATTTCAACATTCTCTATATCTTTGTTAATAATCTGTCTCAGAGTTTCATGGTTAAGTTTTTGAGAATTTTGATAGTTTAATGTAAAGCCTTTAATTTTACAAACACATTTGCATTGTAATTTTTCATCACTGCATACACAATTATTAACTTTATATGAATAACTTTTTGGACCGGTTGAAAGAAATTCCTCAATATATGTTTTAGAACCAAGTTCATCTGTCCACTCACCCAACATGCAACCTGTTTCAACAGTATTTGAACCATTGTCAATATAAAAAATACTATCCGTGTCAAAATATAAAATTTTGTCTCCTAATTTGTCTAACATGTTATATAAACGTAATCTCGCATTAGCTGTTGTGTATGAAGCTATTGCTATATTGGTAGCAGTATTATTTTCAATATAGTAGTCTTTAAATTTATATGTGACATGTACAATATTATCATTAACAAATACACAATCAATATTAGTTAGTCTGTTATCTAAGAGTATCTCGTAAAAACGTGCTGGTTCAGTTACATATTCTGTTTTGGACATATTTAATCTTTGACCAAATTTACCCCAGAGCGAATTTAAACATATTTTAGCTACAGCTCTTTTACCGGGGTTTTCATTAATAGAATCAGGATCCAAGTCTATACTTAATTTGTTTTTTACTTCTAAAATATATTCTTCCTTTGTTTTAAAATCATCTGTCCACTTCGATGATTCTAATTTTATTTTCATAAAGTCCTTAATATAACCTTTAAATAAGTTATTAGATTTTTTTTCATAATGCCATACATCATAAATTTCTTTTATTTGATAGCCTTTTTCTAGCGCTTTGTCAATTTCAATTGTTGTCCACGTGCCTGTTAAACAACGTTCTTCATTACTATGCGTACAGTTATTATTATAACTTAAAACACATTTATAACATAATGGGAATACTAATTTTTCATCTTTATTTATTTTTGCTTTTATAGGAAGTATAGGATGATATAATTGCTTTGGTGGTAATATTTTACACTTGATAAAGCCAAACCAGTTACTATTATATTTACGAGGTTTTTCAATTATAGTAGGATGGCCAACTGGAAAATTATCATAATATTGAACTGTGGGATACAAGCTGCAAACATCATTGTATCTAATTTTTTCACCTGGTTTAACTTTATATTTTAATTTTGTAGCATTTGTTCTACCACCAAAAAATGAGTCTCTAGGATCTAACGATGTAATAATATTTGGTTTTACACATTTCTTATAATCTTTTTCCCACTTACACTCCCACATTTCTATAACAGTATAACCGTGTCTTCGAAGTAATTGAGTTCTCATTACAGTTTTATTATACAAATACCTGAAATGTGTTCTTGTAACATTATTAATGTTATTAGGTGAATAGCATGTTTTACAACCATGCCAAAAACAACCATGGAATTGATAAACGGTATTTTTTATTTCATCATAACCATCTACTTTAGCTCCACATATAATTTCTTCACCACCGTTTAAAGCGTGTTTTATGTTTTTATTTTCAAAACTTTCTAACCAACTTATAGATTTTTGACTATAACAGTCTTTCTGCTCTTTATCTATTACACCTATTGTATTTTTTTGTAAATACTTTGATCTATATATCGCCATGCATACACTAGCTATAGTTAGATATTGAAACGGATCAATGTTTGCAATTTCAAGAAATTGTTTTCGCAACTCTATACAACCTTCTCTTAAAATATTGACATCTGATTGACAGTATTCAACAAGTTCTTTTTTATTATCAAATATGTAATTAGGACCATGTGATTCATACCATTTTAAAAATTCTTGTCTTTGCTTTGGCTTCATAGAATTGTAATTATAAAATTTCTTATTTGGTATTTCGCCTATATAGTTTTCGTTTTCAGGAGTGTTAAACAAATGTGGATAATAACCTTTTTTGAGTTCTGTTAAACCAAAAGTTTTTGGAAAATTACAAAGTGGGCCAGCTACAAAATTCATACTGTCTATTATTTTTAGTTTTATTTGTGTAATTTCAAGTAGCATGAGTTTTGAGCCGTTATATATTGTATATGGTTTTAAAGTATTTTCTATACAATATTTTAATATAAAATGAGAATCATATGCTTTAGCATTATGTGCTATACAAGTATATCCTTTATGTTGTTTATTAATTAACCACTCACAAAATTCATCGTTATTATAAAATATGAATTCAGTACCATTGAAATATTGAGCAACAATTAAATTAGGTACATGCACACCTGTATCTTGCTGAGTTTCATAATCAAAGAAAATATATTTTTCAGTATATGTACAATGTTTCCAAATTATACAACCTAAGCATTTACCTTTTTTACATTTTTTACAGCGTAAAATTATACAAACTATGCATTTACCATTTTTACAGTTTTTACAGTGTAAACATTCACATATACCACCTTTTTGACCATTTTTACATTTTTTACAGTTTAAACATTCACATATACCACCTTTTTGTGTTTTTGGCTGTATATAACATTTATGTTCTTTGGCTAGTACAGGTTTTTGACAATTTTTACAAAACTCCCAACCACAATTATGTTTTCTATCAGTTTTATATATTTTTTCACAAGTTTTACATCTTTTTCTTGTTTGACATACGTTGTTTTTTAAATGATTATTAAAACAGTTTTCATAAGAAAACCATACATTACACTCATTACAGTAAACATTTTCAACATCTTCGTTTTCATGTTTAGATTCAAAACAGTCATGGCAAATTTCAGATTTTTTAATTTTACACTTATGATTATTATTATTTTGATATGCTTTATTACAGTGTCTGCAGTAATAACTAGAGCCGTAGAAACCAGTCATACTATTAATTACATCGAAGTGGTTACCATTTTTATACAGATATACTGTAATATCTTTATTTGCTCCTTCATATATTATAGAATTAAAATTTTCGGCACATATAATCTTAATTTGAATATTTAGTAAGGTTTCCATATTTTTTATATCTTCGAGAGTGAAACCCTCTTCGTTATATGTTTGTAGCAAACTACACAAATTATTTGTTATAATTGTTTGTAATTTTCTACCTTTTCTAATATATGTTATATCATTGTTTGTTACATCTTTATCATACAAATTAAGTTGCTTAAATATGTTGAGATTATTTTCATATGTTAGTGCTACCACAATAGCTCTTGGTGCACATAAATTATCACTGTTGTTTATACGTGTTATAGAGTGTTTAGTTTTTATATTTTCTGTTAAATTTAATATTTTTGTACCTTTTCCACCCCGCGGCATATTAATAACTTGTGCATGAAAAACAGTATTATCTAAATCAAATTCTTCATCATAACCCAAGGCGTTGTGAAAGTAATTTATAATATTTTGAGCATTACTATCTTCATTAATATTTACAGATATAGGGTTACTCAAATTGGGACATTCTAATGTAAGTTTAAATTTATCTCCATTTTTATAATTTGTTTGCTGCTTAACATAGTTTATTATTTTATCTACATCACTTTCAATATTGTTTAGATCTTTTAATTTTATTTTTAAAGTTACTTGATGAGTTTTGTATTTTTTAATATATTTGTTACGTATATCTTCAATTATTAATCTGTCGTTAATACATTCATTTTCATGGTGGTAGTTATTACAAATATTACACTTTTCTTTCTTGATTCGAGATAAAGAAATTCCTGGAATACTAAATAAACTGTCATAAAATGGGTAAATGTCGTGTAGTATATTTCTGGGAGCTGGTACAGGTTTTATATGATTTCTAGGTGCTGGTACTGGTTTTTTAATTATATTATATCTAGGTGCAGGTGTAGGTGCATGTGCTTTAATTTTACACACTAGTTCAGCTTTTTTTAACTTTGAATATCCCTTTATATTTTTACTTTTACATATAACACGTAAATCTTTAACAGTTCTTTTACTTAAACAATCATGATTATCAGTTTTAATTTTATGCACTAGTTCAGCTTTTTTTAACTTTGAATATCCCTTTATATTTTTACTTTTACATATAACACGTAAATCTTTAACAGTTCTTTTACTTAAGCAATCATGATTATCAGTTGGATTATAATCAGCATTACAGATATCACATTTAACATATTGTATAAAATTTGTTGATGAGTTTGTTTGAGATGGACCAGCTTCATTCATCTCCATTTATTACAAAATAAATTTGTTAATACTTTTTCAATCTTAGATTTTATTAATAATTCAATTAGATCATTTAGTAAACTTTATGGAATACACTATAACACAGTATCTAAATATTTAAGAGAAAATAATATAAAGTATAATAAAAAGAAAAGTAATTTAATAAGAGAAAGAGATGTCACAGGTAAGTTTGTAATTTCACAGTCTATTAGAAACAATGACGATGAGGATAAAATTAAGAAAATTTTAACTCCATTCACACAAAATTAAGCGTATCTTTATGTGTGGACTCCTTTTCTTTTAAGTACAATTTACCATAGTGTTTATTACTTTCTTTATGAAGTTTTAAATGTTGTTTTTTTACTGTTTCACCACAAGTACACACTTCTGTGTTTTCATTATAATATTTACGCATATATTTATTTATTTTGTCTTTATTTTTCTTGCGATATTCTTGCATGTAACTATTGACATTATTTTCAGTAGTCATTTATAAGAGAAAAATTTTGTTAATATTTTTCATAAGAAAACATATATTTAGACAAAAATTCATCCCACAACTTATCATTTTCATAGTGAATTTTCTGTGGTTTGTTCAAGAATTTATTTAAAAAATACTTGTGTGGTACATTATTTTTATAACCACTTGTATACAAAAAGTTAAGTAAATATTGATATTTTTGAATTATATCATTTTTAGTTACACCATCAAGAGATGTATAAAAATTGGGTTTTATTTCTATTCGATAATTATGAACTAATTTCTCAACATATTTCATTTTATCAACATGTTTAATAAATAATTTTTTATTACACCGATTAATCACATGAAAACCACAATTTCTGCAATTTGGTACATCATCAGCAGCATTAAAAGAATATTCTAAACACTGTCTACATTTTTCATAAACCTCATCATCAATATCTATAATTCGTGCATCTGGAACACTAGAAAAATCATTTATTGGTAATAATTTTTTTAAGACTGGTGTAATGATATTTGAATATTTATTAATTCTTTGTTGAAATCTTTCACGATCTACTGCATATAGATGCCAAATACCTTTACGACTTGCTCTATAAGCATAAGCCCAAGTAAACATATAATATATTTTATTATTATTATTGAACCTTACATTACGCTTTTTAAAATATCTTGAGTATCTTTTAATATTTGTAAACCTATTTCTATTATGTTAATGTGTTCAGCATCATTTGGTTTCTCAACAACTGGGTCTTCAGTTACTGATTCCTCAACTACTGATTCCTCAACAACTGGGTCTTCAGTTACTGATTCCTCAACTACTGATTCCTCATCAACTAATTCCTCAACAACTGGGTCTTCAGTTACTGATTCTTTAACTACTGATTCCTCATCAACTGATTCTTCAACTACTGATTCCTCAGAAACGGGTTCCTCAGTAACTGATTCTTCAACTACTGTAAGCGGAAACTCAATTACTGATTCATCAACTACAGGTGTTTCAACTACTGTTTCCTCAACTAACTCCTCATCAGACATGTCTGTGCTACATTCTTCATATGACTCAAATATATTTTTTACAATTGTTTCAATATATTCTTTAAGACATTTTATTAAATTTTCTTCTAAGGACTTAGATTCGTTAACAGCAACCTGCTTGTTAACCGTTAAATCCTTATTTTCATTTTGTATATCTAGTAGAATATTATAATTAGTAAGTTGACTTTTAAAATAATTGAAATCATCGTTACTAAAGTTACTAGCTATAGCATTAATTATTTTATTTAAGATAAGAGCGTATTCTGTGAGTTGTTCTTTATTTGCCATTTATAAGAGAAAAAATTAGCGTTAGCTTATTTGCGACTATTTATTTAACAGTTTTAAAAATAACATCCCAATGAATTTTATCATGATAATCTTCTAAAAATTGTTGAGTGTATCGTTTCCAATAATATGATAACACAGTCCAATCTAATTTGTCTTGAAACTCTCTAATAAACTCTTCATCCAAGTTTTGTTGATATGATATTTCAACAAAGTCTAATTTATCTTGATGTGCTCTAATAAAATCTAAACTTAAATTCTTTCTAGTTGAAATCACAAGCCATGGTAATTTTTCAGCAAATTTAGTCATAAAGTATTCACTTAAATTCTTTCTTTTAGCAACAATATTAAAGTCTATATATTCATGCATTTCTTCTAAAAAGTCCTCACTTAAATTTTCATGAGATGATATTTCTGGCCAATCAACCTTATGTAAATACCTCATACAGATATCTTCACTCAAATCTTTTCGCTTTGATAATATATTGAAATTCACATACTCTTCATATTTTACAATATGGTCTTCATCAAAATCATATCTACTTGATATTTCATTCCAATTAATTTTATTAGAATCAATTTCCATTGGAAAACCATAATCATTCACAAACTCAACAAAGTAAATATGTGAAAGACCTGTTAGAAAACTATCAATCAATCGAAGTTGCAAGTACTGACTCATCATTATTTATTAGATAGAAATTATTCATTTACAATTTTCATGATCTCAAACAATAGTTCATTTTTGAAACTCTCTTATGAAATCTTCTGATAATTTTTTCCAATCAACTTTATCTTGAAACTCTCTTATGAAATCTTCTGATAATGTTTGCTCATATGATATATTAGACCAATCAACTTTATCTTGAAACTCTCTTATGAAATCTTCTGATAATTTTTGATACCATGATATACCTTCCCAATTAACTTTATCTTGAAACTCTCTTATGAAAGGTTCTGATAATTCTTGACACAGTGATATTTCTTCCCAATCAACTTTATCTTTAAACTCTCTTATGAAATCTTCTGATAATGTTTGCTCAGATGATATATTAGACCAATCAACTTTATCTTGGAACTCTCTAATAAAAGGTTCTGATAATTCTTGACACAGTGATATTTCTTCCCAATCAACTTTATCTTTAAACTCTCTTATGAAATTTTCTGATAATGTTTGTTTCCATAATATTTTACGCCAATTAACTTTATCTTGAAACTCTCTAATGAAATCTTCTGATAATGTTTGAGGCCATAATATTTCACCCCAATGAACTTTATCTTGGAACTCTCTTATGAAATCTTCTGATAATGTTTGCTCAGATGATATACCTTTCCAATCAACTTTATCTTGAAACTCTCTTATGAAATCTTCTGATAATGTTTGCTTATATGATGTAATGGACCAATCAACTTTATCTTGAAACTCTTTAATGAAATCTTCTGATAATTTACTAATGAAAACTTCTGTTACTGCATCCATTTAATAGGAGGAAAAATTAGCGGTGTGCCACAATTCTCATTATTTCATACAACAACTCGTTTTTATAAAGACTTGTGTTAAAGTGATTACAATAATATGTTATATTAATAGTTTCTTTCATTTTATTATATAAATTAATACTGTTTGGATTATACTCAAGTCTAAGTATAACTTCTAGTTCTGGATAAACAGATTTTAACACCTTGATACGATTATTAGCTTTCCGTTTCTGAATTCTTAAAACATAATAAGGATATTCCCACATATGATTTTTCTCAATTAGTATAAACTGATGATGTTTGTTTGCATTGCTTGGTTTAGAAACTACATCACGCTGTATTTCTTCAACCTTTTCTGCTAAAGATTCTACTTTAATTTTTAGATTGTTTACTATAGCCTTGTACTTGGACTCTATCTTGTATTCACCATATTTTCTTATTGATGGTAAGACTTCTTCAACAACCCAATCCTGAAACTTTTCAGCAATTGGCATATTTGATTTAAGAATTAAGGAATATACACCTGGTTCTGACACGTAAACAGTGTGTGGTTGAGTATTTAAAGGGGGGAGCAAATCGCTCCTCCCTATACTAGCATAAGTTTTACGATGTTTTTCACGAACATGTTCACGGATTGATTCTCTAGGATTTTTATACTTCAATATTTCAGCAACATCTTTTGCCTTGAACCATACATTGTTATCTTTATCTGTTAGATAATTGATTTTATTATTATTAAAGATGATGTTGTTGTTTATAATGTCTACAACTGATTCCATTTATTACAAACAACTTTTGTTAATATAATTTATGAATACTAAATTGTAAGTATGCGGAAGGTTATTTAAAGGGGTGAACGAATTGCTCCACCCTTCAATTTTTCATATATTGTGTGATAAAGAGCCTTATATTTGGTTGGCTAAAAAGGGTGTCGCGTTTTACGACTCCCTTATATGTTAGAGACAATATTAGTAATGATGTTTTGCGACGCCACGCGGCGCAGCAAACATTATGTGGTAATAACGTTTTGTTCAGACATGTGTCTGAGCAATAATTAAGCGTCAGTTGGTCTGCGACTAAACAATATTCTTTGCATCAACCCAAGAGTTATGACTATTATCAAAACCTAACCATTTTACAAATACTTTATTAGCTTTACGTTTAATTACCTTTTCAACTAAATACACATCGTGTTTAACTTGAATTAACTCTTCTTCATAAAAGCAGCCTTTTAACTCTTGTTCGCGATAATCTTTCAAATGATAAGTTATAGGGTTTGAGTACAATATTTTACTAATTGTGAATATCTCATTTGACCAATTAGGCGTATAGCCTTTCTCAAAAACTGTTTTATATTTAGATACTCTAACTTGATCTCCAATTTTATACTTGGGTTTAGATTTTGGTATTTCTTCTTGAAACAGAGGTTTTAATTTTTCTTCATTCTTTTTCTTTGATCCTTCAATAGGTGTCATTTTTATTGTACTGTGTTTAGTATGATTATAAGTATTTACTAGCTCAGGTAACATGTCAAGCCACTTGTAATTTCCATTAATTGTAAATTGTTTCCACATTTTTTCTTTTAAAGTTCTATTAACACGTTCAACTACACTTGCTTTCTTTTCTGAATATGTTGAATAATGGTTTATATTATATTCTTTCATTAATGTTTGAAAATCTGTATTGTAAAACTCCAACCCTTGATCAGTTTGAAGATTTTTTGGTACTCGTTTCACTAAAATTGATTTAAATGCACTAGTTATACTTTTACCAGTTTTATTCTCAACAGGTATAGCCCACAAATATTTAGAAAACACATCAATTACAACTAATAAATATTTATAACCTTTATTAACTCTTGAATATGGAATCATTTCAACCAAATCAGCTTGCCATAAGTCATCAATACCATATGTTATTACTTTACGTGTTGGAAAATTACGTCTTAATGGTTTGTGTAATTCGCTTGCAATTTGTTCTCTAATATCTTCTAAATTTTTTTAACAAACTTTGATTTCTTTGAACCACACTTGCTACACTTTGCTTGTAACATTGGTCGACCATTTTTAGTTACTGTTTTAGTAACATTAGTTGAATTTGTATGAGATTTACATTTAAGACAATATATTAATTCAGCCATTTATTAATTAAAAAATTGGTCTGCGACTACTCTAATAGTCTATTAATTGTATCATGATTTAAATTTGTTGTGTTGATTACACTTTTAGCAAATATTTGGAATACATTGTTATATGTTTTAACAAAATCAAGAAAATCTTCCTTGGTTAATTCAGATTTGTTATTAATTGCGCTATAGTTATCTTTTACTATTTTATTAGTATTATTAGCAAATACCTGAAATAAATCATTTACTGCTTTATGTAAATGCAAAAAAAGTGTTGTTATTTTTCTATTAATTGATTCATTTTGTGCTTTGTTTAAATCATCTTTAGTGTTTTCTAATTTTTTATTAAGTGTATTATACTTTAAATTTATAAATCTCTCTGTATTATCGGAAAATGCTTTTAATTTTAAATTATTCTCATTAAATTTTGTTATTAAATCTGCATTTATTTTACTGGTTTCTGTATGATATTTGTTATCTACTTTTTGAATTAGATTTTCATATGATTTAATAATATTTGACACATAACCTTTTGTACAGGCATCTGTGTCTTCTTCAGGATCTTGTGTGTTGCATAATCTCTTGTTTTCAATATCAAAGTTGTTGTCATTTGTTAATTTAAAACCAATTCCAGGCTCGCCTTTTACACCTCTTTGGAATATAAAATAATCGGAGTAATCATTAATAACATTACCAAATCCATCCATTTATTACAATAAAATAATTAGCGTCAGTTGGTCTGCGACTAAAACCAATCACTGTATATAAACTTCTTTTCTTCATTTAACTCTTCTTTAATATTTATAATTTCATTTCGTACATTATCGTTACCCGCAGCTTTTTCAGCTTCAAGAAATTGTAACCGTTCTTCTAATTCTGTTTTATCATTCCAGTATTTATATTCCACATTTTCTTTATATTTTTTGAATTGGGGTTTAGCGTCAGCTGAAGCAGACTTTAGTCTACGACTAATTTTACCACCTCTTTTTGGTGTTGAAGTTATGTCTTCCAATGAGTGATACTGCGATACAGGTGTTGTAGGTGTTGTTGGTGTATCTGAAATATCAGATAAATCTTCTGATTGAGGAAATTCTGGTGACTTTGCTCTAGCTTCATCATACAATTGATGTCTTTGTTTCTTTTTGCTTGGAGATTGTTTTTTATATTCCTCCCATATAGGTTTAATAATATTGTTGTATTTGGTGCTTTTACTTGATCTTGGTTTTGATGGTTGATCAGCTCTTTTTATGCAATTAGAATATATTAAAATTTTCTTGTAGTTAGCTAAATCATGTTCTGTATAGCCTTTAGGTTCCTTTTCAGTTAATAAACTCCATATACCTTTTGTAGACGGAACTGTGAATTCAACTAAATTCTCATTTTTACCAAACTTATGGATGCTAATAGAATGTGGTTCGTAGTATGTTATTAGTACATTTTTATTACCAATACGACTATTACTTCGATTGATTCCAAATGTTTCATCTATGTTTGTCTTGTCTGTTTTTGAAAGGTATACATCACCTAATTTTTTTTCACCCAATACTCTATCTCTTATTGTTCCTGGTTGAATTTCATCAATTGATAATTGTGATTCTGGTTTTGCCTTTAACATGAAATTATGTTTAATTTGTTTTAATTCATTTAGTTGCTCCTGATAATACTCAATTTGTTTATCTACAGACCTTTTTAATTCCTGTTGATATTTAACTTGGTCATCTATAGAACTTTTTATGGGCACTAATTCATTAGTAATTGGTTTATATTGTTTTTTTAAGTTTTGCTCTTTAGTTTCTTCTGTGTGATGGTACGTGTCAAACGCAACCTTTGCTTTTTCACGTGATTCTATAAGTTTCTTAGCTAGTTTTTCATCCATTTATATAACATAAAATTCATGTTCATGTTCATGTTCATGTTCATGTTCATGTTCATGTTCATGTTTATGTTTATGTTCATGTTTATGTTTATGTTCATGTTTTTATGTTCATGTTCATGTTTATGTTCATGTTCATGTTCATGTCTTCATGTTTATGTTTATGTTCATGTTCATGTCTTCATGTTATTTGTATTTCTACTATTTCTACTATTTCTTTAAAATTGCGTCTGTACTTGCCACTATAAACATTTTCTTCTTCTTTGTTTATAGTAAGATAATCATGTTTTTTTTTCCAACATATATTATACAGAGTTTTAAAATCATCATATGTCATGTCTGATCCCATATGATCATCATAAACATGTCTTAAGTTTGTGTTGTCTGTAATCTTAAATAACATAATTATATTTAAGTTATCACGAATCATTTGTTTAGGTATTCGCGTATATGTTTGAGCTAAGTATAAACAACTAATATTTTTATGTCTTCCAAAACTATAGTAATTTTCAATTTGCTTATTACTGTAATTAATATCATCAATAATAATAACGGAAGATGGCTTTATATCTTCTAAAGATAAAATATCATCTGGATTTGGGTATTCATGATAACCATGTTTATATTCCTTTGGTAAAGTAGAATTTACTACGTTAATAAAATCTTTTAAAAAAACATATTTTGGTTGGTATAACGATGTTGAAATAACGTGTATGTCAGTATAAAGTAAACCGTTTTCTGAATCTGTTAATATTGATATAGCGAGATTTGTTTTACCGCTATTTGAACCACCTATTATAGCACCTCTTATAAGATTAGGAAAATATTTATATAATTTAGCTTGTTTTTCAATCAACATACATTGTTGCAAGCCTTTACCATCTTTTTTTAGTTTCATATCCATTTATTACTATTTAATAATTCTTTGTAACTAAGTTGGTGAGAGGGTTATAACTGTATTCAGCGTTACTTACAATTAGACCGTATATTCTTGTATTTGCTTGAACAGCGTTATGAAATGTAAATTCAGATGTAATATTTGTAACTACATTTTTTGTAACCATTACGTGGTAAGATAAATTTATAATGATAATTGGATTAACCGCAAATTCTTCATAACTAAGAAGGTATTCATACAAACGTGGGTCCATTTTGTTGTAATTCTCATAGCTCGGTTTAAAATCTTCATACCCTGTGTATGCTTTACCATAATTATTATTTTCAAAGTCTAAACCTAAATCCGTGCCTGGATATTCTTTATCGTCTAGCATTACTTTTACATTTTTCAAATTCTTGAATTCAAACTTTGTGTTATCTTTTTCAATATTACGATCTTTATCTATTTGAAAAGCGAATATAGCATACAACGGTTGTTTTGACATATTACCCATATCCCACGTATAAGATTTTACACCTGGTGTAATTACAACAGGGTTTTTATATGACCAATTTTTAAAGGGTATTTTATTTGCTTTATTTGTTTCTATGATTTTATTAATTTCTATTTCATCATTTGGAGATGGTTTAATAATAGGCATTTCCCAAAATACATCAGTTATATTAACTTTTACTTTATCTTTTAATGCTGCTGGTACTATTAAACAATTACTGTCGTCAATATTTCTAAGAAGTTCTAATGTTTGACTTACACGCATAATAGGTTTATTATAAATTTCAAAAATACTAAATACTTTATTTAGTGGAATTGTTACTGAAAAATTTCCTTTTTTATCTAAAATTTTACCACCAAACCAGTAAGGTAGTTTAGTTTTATTTAATAGTACTAGATTTTTTAGTAAAACACTATATCCGGGGTTGTCAACAAGTTCTGCATAATTAATAGAATCATTACACATATAATATTTCATTTGCCCATATATATGTAGTGGTAAAAATATAATTGACTTAAAATTATCTTCTGTTAATGGTTCATTTCCAACTACATCAATAAAACCATTTATAATTATTTTACTATTTGCTGTATCAAAAACAGAATTTTGAGATGTTATGTTAATAGTAGTAGTTCGTTGAGGAAAATTAATATAGTCCCTCTGTTGAGGTAAATAAGAGTGGTAGCGATAATTCTCTATACCTTTATTCATTTATTAGATAAAAAAATAGTGTCAGCTACCGTCCACGAGCATCTAGTTGCTAATTTTTCTTATTTTTAATTTTACCTCAATATATTCACCTCTGAAATCAATCAAGTTGCCGTATTCATCTCTAATTTCTATAATAAGTGTGTCAATATAATTTTTGCCTATTATTTGATAATACTGATAGTTTTTCGGTTCTTCTTCAATATCATAACCGGGTTTTACTTTAATATTAAAAGCATAAATAACATTTGTACGTTTTGAGTTTATATATTGACCTAATGCTAATGAACAATGAACTCTAATTGATTTAATTTTAAATATATCAACTTCATTATCTGAAATATGTTTCTTGTTTGCTTCAAGCTTTCGTTTATTAAAACCTAACAATGAGCCTATAGAAGTATCAGTGGAGAAATCAATTTGAAATATAGATTTTATTTCAGATTTAAAAGTGTTAGTATTTGGTGTTAATTCAAAACCGTTACCAATATTTTCTTCGAAAATATCCTTTAAATGAACAATTCCATAAGTACCAGCGGGTATTTTAAAAGTAGTTGATTTCTTGTCTTTAATGTATGTGAATGTATTATTTTGTAGTATTTCCGATACATTTGGTATTTTGAAATTAGTTTTTAACCCTAAAAGACACACTTCATACTCACCGTCACTTATATCTAATGGCGGATAAAAATCTACTTGTAAAATAGATGAGTACCGATTTTTTGAATTATTTAATATAATAACTTCGGTTCTCATTTATTACTTAAAAAATGACTTAGTTCTAATATATAAACAGCGTTATTTAAAGGATGGTGCTTTACCACCCGTTGTATATAGCTCATTTTGAGTTTAAAAATAATAAACAGAGTTTACCGCAAATTGTTTGATCATATTTTTGATATCTATCGTAATTATAATATATATCTGCATTGTTAAAGTATTTTATTAATTTTTTCTCTGGGTTAACGTCACCAAACGAATCAAAATAATAGATTTTATTATTAATTTTTCTATATGCTATCCAATGTGTTCCAGAACCTGAGTTTGAGTCTAAATTTACAATTCCAGATTCGTTTTTATGAATTTTATTAGGTAAAGTATCATCCATAAACACACCTCTGAAATATGGAATTTTTAATTGTTTAGCATAGTCTATTAATTCAAAATTAGATAGTGGACGATTTGGAATACTTGCAATTATTTTTTTTTTGACTTGTTCCAATTTTCATCACCTAATGAAAACATTCCTTTACCTGATTTTGGTTTCTTAACACCTGAGCCTGTTGCTTTTCTATATGCATGACCTGCTGCTGCTGCTACAGTTCCAGTAGCTATAGCTTTTGCAATAAGTGCTACTAACGGCGGTATAGCAAATGGTAAAAAACCACCATATTTTTCTGCTGTTTTAACTAATGTACCTCCAACTTTTGCAAATTTAGCTGCTGGTAAATATAAAACGCTCCTCCCAGTTTTAATACTAGACAATAAATGTTTCAGTACTAATTGTAGAGGTAATGATATAGAACCACCGTGTTTTTCTAATTTATTTATTTTATCTTTTACTGATTTAGAAGTTGAACCTGTTCTCTTCAAAGCATTTGCTAATGTTGAGGCTAAAAATGATATTGTTTCTGGTACACCACCACCTGATTTTTCATTACTTATTTTATTTACTTGTGTTGCTGACAACTGTATTGTTGTACCTGTTTTATTCTTCTTTGCTGCTTTAATTTTATTCTGTTGACACTGTGTAAGAACGCTACTCATTTTTGCTGATTTATTACTAGAAAAACCCATGCCCATTTTACGTTTCGCTTTCATAATATTTGTAACTGACCATGCAGCAGCTTTTTCACCAACTGTTGCATCTTTACTTTTAACTCTATCCCATGCTTTATATTCAAGTATTTCATCTGCTTTATTTCTATTTTTTACATCTTTATACTGAGAATATGCGATATCGTGATTCTTACAAGCTTCATCTAAAGGATTAACGCCTCTATCACCTCTTGCTAATCGTTTCTGTAATTTTGTACCTGGCCCACAATAATTAAACCCAGGTACATGTGCTTCAAATGGTAAATTATTTATTAAATTATTCACAAATCCTGATCCTTTTTTGCTCATTTATAAATGGAAGAATATTTAGAGAAACGAAAATACGTTTACCGTAAGAGTTATAAATTTAATAGTAATATTAATATTTGTTTTCATATTGGTGAGGTTATTTTCCCAGCAAGCAGTTTATCTGCGTTTGTATTTCTACCTCTTGCTGCTTTATCACTTGGTAGTGCGATTTTAATGACGCTCAGTGAAGTATTAAATATTAAAGAAAAAATGATTGAGTTTAAAAAATGCTACAAGTTTTACCGAGATATGTTGTTATTGTTTAAATCTGGTAAAATCAGTGAACAAGAAATATACGATAAAGAACGAGATTTTTTAGATAATATTACGTATTTTCCTGTTGAAAAATACTTAAAGAAGAAAAACTTAAATGGTTATACAACTTAAATAATCCTACCACAATATTTCTTACAGAATCCATGCACGTGATAACAAATATGCATTGTTAACATAACTGGTGTCATCTCTTCAAATAGTTTTTAATTTGCAATAATACAGATTTCTTTGTATAAATTAAACCATCTAAATAAAACTCCATCAAACATTATATTTTGTACTCAAACGTTATATTTTACACTTAAGCGTTATATTTTGTACTTAAGCGTTATATTTTGTACTTTAACGTTATATTTTGCACTTATGCGTTATATTTTGCACTTAAGCGTTATATTTTGCACTTAAGTGCACTCAACGTCACATGCGCCTAGATTATTCTAGTACATTCTTACGTAGTGGAGGTGGTAGTGGTATAAAGGTTTGAAAATGATGCAACAAGCGTTAAAATAATCAAATGAGTAGTGAACAACAGCAAACACAAGATCAAAAATTTAGACAGCTACAGCTGCGACTTGAAGAAGTAGAACAGGAAAATAAACGTTTAATACAAGGTGTACGTTATACAGTTAGAAAAACAAGTGAAATTCAAGCAGATATAACAAAATATCAAAGGCAAAAAGAAAAGTAATGTATACTGTTAATATTTTTATTTAAATAATACATATATATTAATTTTTCAGAATGCAAAATTTAAGACGACAAAAAAGATATCAAGTAAAGAAATATGTGCAAGAAGTAAAAAATTTGGACGTTTCAATCGGAACTATCGATGATGATTTAATTACTCTAGAAAATGAACTAAAGATGGCAAGAGGCCAAGAATATGAACAGGATAATCGTATGGATTTAAAATGTGAGTACTATTATTTATTTTTATAAGTAGACACTAATTAAACTTTTATTTACAGAATAACGTCTAAGATATCTTCAATGAAGTTTTCAATGTAGCATTTATATATTTATAATAAACACAATGTCATGGAAATTGGTTGTTGGTTATTTATATCCTTTTACGAAGGTAGATCATTAACTGTTCTCATTAAATAACATAACGATTAACCTATTTTATTAATTCTCATTTTTTAAATAAATTGGATATCATGTATTTGTTTATTGTTTCTTTCTATTTTACCTTTATAAACTAATCCAGGTGGGTTTTTATTCATTTCTTTAATTTGTGGAATGAATTTATTAAATCTTGGAGGCAATGATACTTTATAGTTTTCCAAATTTGCTATAATTTGTTGGCCGTAATTACCAGTACTAGTTTCAAGACTTACAACTTTATAAGGTTTATTTAGTTCTAATTCAGAAAGTTTTACAAATTGATTTGATACACTATTTAGCAAGTCTGCATAGTTAGTTTTGTTCTCCATTTACTACAATAAAATTATGTTAATATAATTATCTCAACAGAAAAACTATTAGCGCGCTGCGATCTTCGCTCTACAGAAGAGCTGTTCGGTATGAGTCATCCACCGTGTTACGTCATCGTAGCGCGCTAAGATTTCGCAGAACACAAAAACAAGAAACAATATTTTGTTGTTAATAAAAATGGATTCAAACATTTACAGAGATTTTTTTAACGAATTAATGAAGCAATCTGATGCAAAACATTTAATACCACCACTACAACTTAATGAAAAACAAATAATAGTTACACTTAAAAGAACAAAATTTGGTAAAAATATACTACTTATTGAGTTGGAAAATTGTACTTTATTTTTACCTCGTTTAAGTGGTGATGATAATGATTTGTTATTAATATTAGAAGATGTTCGAGAATATATTGCATAATTTATTATTTAACCAGGACAAATAAACCGCAAAACAACCAGAACAGATAGACCGCGAGGACAGTTTCTAGCGACGAATTCGGATTTGCGCGTTCAGGTGTGCGGCGTTCAGGCCCGTTCAGGATCGTTCAGGATTAAAAGTGTCCTCAACGTACCCATATACTACTCACATGAAAATAAAACATAAATAAAACTTACTTTGTTGATTCATTATAAATAATATTGTTGTTACCCAGTAACACTACAAAAAGACATTTGAATGTTGTCCGATACTTTTTCGAAAAGAAAATAATAATATAATAATATGTGGAGACTTTAATATTGATTTTCTTAGTGACTCAGAAAACTTCACCAAATTAAGAGACTTATTGAACTCCTATGAATTGACCCCAACAATTGATTAACCAACACGTATTTCGATAAATTGTAAATCATGCATTGCATTGATAATATTTGTATCTTTACGCATAAGTTCAAGTATCGCGCACATGTTGTCAACACAGGTTTACTGACCATACCGCTCAGGTAATTGTCCTTGACACTGAACATAAACAAACGTAGAATATATAATGAAAGCAATTTAAATAATTTTAATCAATGTTTATCCACAGAACTATGGACAACGGTCTACGAAAAAACAGATTTAAATGATAAATTTGAAGCTTTTTTAATGATAATTAATTACTATTTTGAGTTAGTTTTCCCAAAAATAAAATCCCGAAACCCTCTCAAACATGCTAGATGGATTACTAATGGCATTAGAATATCATCTCAAAAACTTAAACATTTATATAGATTAAAAAAATACAGGTTTCATTGGCGATGCTTACTATAAAAAATACAAACGTGTCTATTCTAAAGTTACAAAATTAGCTAAGAAAAAATATAATGATGAATTATTAATGATCTCCTCAAACAAATCGAAATGTGTATGGAGCACAATAAATAATTTAAAAAACAATTCTACATATCAAAAAAAAAAAAAAAAAATTCTAATCGATAACAAATTAGTGAAAAACCCAATTGATATCGCTTATAGTTTCAATGAATTTTTTATAAATATAGGATATACAACAAACTGTGCTCAATCCTATGCCTCCCCAAACCCAAGTAAACATGAACCTAGACCAACATGAAAAAACTATATTTTTAAATTATGTATCTGTAGAAGAGATACAAAACATTGTATCTAGTCTAAGTAATTCATAAGCAACAGGCACGGATGAAGTGCCAAGTAAACTTCTGAAACATTGTGTATATTACATTGCTGAGCCACTTGCTCACATAATTAATGAGTCATTTTGTTATGGCTGTTTTCCTGCAGCTTTAAAAACCAGTACCGCAGCGTGGAGGGGGGGGGGCGGTGCCTCGGCACCAGGTGCCAACAATGAGGGGGCGCCGTTTTGGCTTTAAATTTAAATTAATTTTTTTAAATTGTATTTGTATAACAATAACGATGAACTATTGCGCTGACAATGAAAGTAATATAAAGTGTTACATTGTTGATTTTATTTCGAGGAATTTACCTTCAAATTAAATAGAAAATTCTTGGATCATATTCCCACACAGCACACACACATAAATCAGTAATTCTTGAAATTTCTATTGAAAATAACATAGCTGCTTCTTTAGATTATAGCACATTAGTTCGGGAGTTTTCGGCTTACAAAGCAAGGAGAATAAAATTTTAAATTAATGTTTTTTATAGTCTTTACTTTAAAATGAAATGAAATTTTTGCCTCATTTCATTATAATATAATTGTATATTTACTTGTAAAGTAGCAGTTAATTTCAGTTAAATGTTATTTTTTGTAATTACATAATTATAATTATAAGAGATTAAAATTTATTTACATGCAACAAAAAATCATTTTTTGCTCCCAAAGAAAAAAAAATCTTCAGGAAATTAGAGGGGGGAGGGCGTTAGTTTTTGTTTATGCACCAGGCGCCGTTTTATCACGCTACGGCTCTGTTAAAAACAACCAAAATAAAATTGTTTAAAAAATGAGATCAACAAGATATCTCAAACTACCGACCAATTTCATTAGTAAGTATCCGTTTTCCACAAAGTATTTGAGAAAGCAATGCTTGCAACAGTAATTAGTTATTTAAATAAGTACGACATACTGATTGAAGAATAGTACGGTTTCATAAAAAAACCGATCGACAGTAAAAGAACTTGTAAATTATTTAGATAAAGTATACTCCGAACTAGATAAAGGTCATTACACAGCAGGATTGTTTTTAGATTTATCAAAGGCTGTCGACTGTGTAAAACATGATTATATTGCTAAATAAATTATATGCCATAGGTATCAGAGGCATGTGTTATGAATGGATAAAGTCATATTTGATAAACCGACAACAACTGGTTGAAATAAATAATATACAATCAAGTCAATTAAATGTCACTATGGGAATTCCTCAATCATCCTGCCCACTCTATGCGGATGGGGAGGAT
This sequence comes from Agonum fuliginosum, assembly GCA_947534325.1. Lineage (NCBI taxonomy): Eukaryota > Metazoa > Arthropoda > Insecta > Coleoptera > Carabidae > Agonum > Agonum fuliginosum. The sequence goes on from OX384046.1 coordinate 9,289,088, forward strand.
TTTCATAATTAGTTCTCACACACACTTTGTCGCTACTGTCGTAACTGTCATGCGCAAAATACTCCTTCGCACGTGTTAAATACTGCCCACACCAAATTTGAAAATGACAGCCACCGATATGACACGAATCCCAAAGATGTTGTTTGAAAAATATTTATTCCTGTTTTTACAGTCAAAGGTTAAAATTGTCTGGAAATTCAGTGCATTGTTTCGTGTTTGTGTTGTGTTAAGTTCTTGTGTGTTGGTTATTTCTTCATTGATATTTCCTTATCGCCACTCATATCTGGTAAGAGAGGTATTGTAATCATACTAAAATTTCGACAGTGAGTTTTCAATGGATAAGCACGTTTTGAGGTCCCTAGAACACGATTTTGATAATTTCGCGATGATGTCTGTGTGTGTGTGTCAGGATGGATGTTGGAGGTACGATAACTCAAATACCACTGAATAAAAAAATTTGAAATTTTGTATACAATATAATGACACACTAGTTAGATCTGATTAGGTTTTGGTGTTGATCGTGCAACCGGAGGTGGTAGTTTCTTGAAGATCTGAAGAGTTTTTCTGGAATATCCTCAAAATTTATGAATTAATAGGAATTTTTTTAATAACATTGTATACTAAATGTTACTGTCTACAATATGTATTGAAAACGTTGTTTCTATCTAGTACCATTTTCCAATTACAAGAAGTTAAAAATTCTACAAATTTGTTACAATTTTGATTTATCTGCCTACCTATGAAAACAAAAAATAAAATATTTGAGTGTTAATGTCATATGAATTTTGGACTTTTTGGCAAATTGAAATGGAAAATATAAAATGTCATTTATTATTTATAAGGTCATAATAAACTTTAATAATATTATAAAAACTACAATTCTCGAATTCCCTTGTACAATGGTATATTTGTGAGTAAGTACCTTCATACACACTTAGTAAAATAGTAGAGTATATGGCGAGAGGTTATGTGTTGGCCACATCGGATTTTTTCAACATGTATTACCTTTCGCACCTTGCATCTTTATATTTATCCATATTCATTTATACTTATAATGTCTTCCAAAAACCGTTGTTGTGTTCCTTTCTGTGATCAACTGGCACCAGTAGAGCACAGATTTCCAGTTTTCGATGAAGTTGTGTACAACACTTGGTTGGAGCGTATTGGTTCGGAAAATCTAAAGACTATGGATCCGAAATCGGATTACAACAATCGGTTTGTGAATGACAAGCATTTTTCGGAAGAATGCAAAATTGTGGGCTCTAAAAAGTTAAAACACTTCAATTCCATCGTTGTTTTTACCAGGTCTCGTTTTTATTCATGTTGTGTTTTTAGGTGGTGAATATGATCAATGTTTTTTACTTCCGTCTGCATCTATTTTAACGGGTAACGATAACGACGTATCCTCGTCAGGTGACCCATTTCCAAGTGGTTCAACACTGAATCTTGATCACGTTAATGTTAGTGATATTTCGACCGTAGTTCATGATTACGATTATATTGATAATCGAATGGAAATATCTCCTAAGCATCCACATCCCGACGCTTCTGGTAAGATACAAGTTTTTATAAATTGAATTGCCATTTATTCAACTATCATGGAATTTTTACAAAATTTACAATAATTGTTATTATAATTTTAGGTGATGTGATGCACGATATTTCGACGTTGATTCATGATCACAATTACGATGTTCGAATGGAAATATCACATGATCGTCCACAAATTGATATTCCAGAAGCCCGTGCTTCGGGTAAGTTAACTGTTTTTATTAATTTAATAATCATTTATTAAAATTTTTTGTTGTTGCAGATTTTGCTACAAGAAAAGACAGCGACTACTTTCCAGCAAAAAAACCTGGTATGTGTATTTTCATTACATTTTCCTTTATAAAAATAGAAAGAAAATAATTTTACATTGTAAAATGTACAGTTGGTTGCGGAGCTGTCCGTATTACTACATAGAAGACAGAAACATGAAACCTGAAAAATTAAGAAGAATTAAATCGTGTTCAGATTTAGATCCAAGAAAACCAGCCTTTAAGGCCGAAATATATTAAATATAATAATAATATAAAATTAAGAAAAAAAAATGTTTTTAAATACCGTATTTTTTAAATATGTGTTAGCGGTTTGGGTTATCCATATATTATTTTAAGAAATATTACTATGAGAATAATATGAGTCTGCATTGTAGATAATAAATTAACAAACGAAAATATAAAGCACTTAACGCTATCTTATTTGTTATTCTTTGTATATAAAGCCCTATTCATTGAAGTACAGCACGGTAAGCTAAAATAATCGTTACTTCACTTAGTTGGTGACTACTGAGTGAAAGTGTTCTTGTGCTGGGTGCAGTGAATTAGTGGTTATTGTGGAAAAGCAAATTTGGATACGCTTCACTCAGAATTACAGTGTGAGTCGAAGTTTACATACCTATTTATCTGTCTGAAACTCTGTGAGTAGAAGTTATCTGTCTATGTGAGTGTATTTATACTGGAATCTGAGTGGATAATATGAATACTGAGAGAGTATATGACATATTTCTGGTAAATATGTGAGTCGGTAATACTGATTACTGATGCTGCAGTGAGTGAGAGCACTTACAGACAATGCATGCGCAAAGATTAAACATATGCGCTGCCAATAGAAATAATAATATGGAGTTTTCTGAGAGGGGTGGCTGATTGGCATATTGATACCTTGGCTCAGAGATTCTATAATGTTTATTACAGGCTGTTGTGGAGTTGTCTGGGAAAGGTGGCTGATTGGGATATTGGCACCTTGGTTCAGAGACTCCATGACGTGGAACCAGATGGCTGATGCTGACTTCGGCATCTGTGTTCTTGGTACTGGCACTTGCGGTTTATCATGCTGCAGTCAGTGTTTTGGAAATACCCGATTGACTGACAGGGGGTGCAACTCCGGCGCCACTGTTAGGCTGGGGTGTGTAGTACCTTGGGGCGTTGACCCGGGTTGCTATTCTAGATAGTAACAGTGCTGACTCTGTTACTAGTCTGGATGAAGGCAATGCGACTCTGTGAGAGTTATAGCGATAAGAGTACCTGCTGTGTACTGTTTGCTATTGGGGGTGCTGACCCAAATATGTTGCTGTTGGGTGTTGACCTAATTATGCTTGACATTGAGCTAGGTGGTGACCTAGTGTGCTTACAATAACATTGGTGTGGCTGTTACTGATGTTTGGGTGTGAGCACTGCTGATATGAGTTGAGAATACTGTATGTGAGAGATGCTGATGCTGTGAATATCCTGACTTATTTATTTATCTTACTTCATGTATTCTTTTTCACTGAACCTTGTGGTTCACAGTTCGTTGAACTGGTTACAGGGGTGACACATTTTTGAGCCATCAAGAGGGCTGTACAGGCGTGTGCGGTTCTTCTTATCAAGGAGTTGAATGTGAGTTATGTTTATATTAGTAGATAATAACATGCTCGATATAAGAGACATTTTTGAGCGACCTTGATGTTGGTGTGTAATATACACACAAATATTATACATCTAACATATTTCAGAAGTGGGATCAGGACAACGTGTCTCACTGCCTGATCGGGATAACGTGTCTTGCTGATTGATAAAGAACGTATCCTGTTTCTTTGCTGAGTCATGGGCTCAACTTCGGGTAATAGTTCCGAAGATGAATGTCGTTATAGGAAAGGACATCGATCTAAATCACGTCGTAGTAATGTAACGTCACCAAAGTCAAAACGGACTAAATCAAAGAAATCGAAACGGTCGATATTCTAAGTCACCGTCAAGAAGTTCAGAGGAGCAAATTTCACAATTGGCAACAATCGTGGAAAATAGGACGTCAAACACCAGATGCAAGTAGACCGTCTACTGGAAATTCTTTTCGAGGTGACACTGTGGTTCCATTTAAACCAGAAGAACCAGATAGCGATATAATAAGATGGTTGAAGAAAATTGATGAATTACGCCAAGTATTCAGGTGGTCTGAGCGACCTTGATGTTGGTGTGTAATATACACAAATATTATACGTCTAACATATGTGTCCTTTAATAATAAATAAAGCATTGTAAAATGTACATTCAAACAATACATACATTCTTACCCTGGTGCAGACAAACTATTTCATTTGCAGTTTCCCGGAAACAACCGTAGTTTTAAATGTTAGGGAAGTCATTCCATGACAGGTATGATTAGGGTAAAGCTGGTGATGGCTAGTTATTATTTTCTGTGAATCTGCTTAGCAAATACATTTTTCTGTTTATCCGCTTGCAATTAAAAATCTTTATCCCCTTAGACATTACCAAAATAATCCTGTATAATGGGTTGATTTCCACTTATTATAATCCCCAACATTTCCATCTTAGTATTTAGTAATTTTTGTTTCAAGTACATTAATTTATTTCTGTTTTACAGGTACACGTGCAAAAAATTTGTTGAGAGAAATAAACATAAGGAATAAATCCGACTTAACACCGAGAGAGCGATTCTTATACAAAACTGCAGCCCGATTGCGACAATCTATTAATAAACTTGAATAATGCTGTTTGTCTTTCAAGCAGCTGAATCGTTCTCCGAATCAGGTTGAACCGAAATCATATTTCCCGCGCTACAATTTGAATCCGACTACTGCTTCAGACTGCAGAACGAAGTTCACTCGACCGAAAGCGAATTGACTTGACAGCCGGCATTTGATGCGAATCAGTCAAACAGGCTAGACGTGAATTTGAAGAGTGATTATTTTACAGTCTGATAGCAGTGAACTACCTCAATTGTGATTGTATTTTGATTGTAGTGTTGCTTGGCGTAATTTAGGTAATTAATAAGTTGTTTATTGTTGGCATTTCATGAATTTATTGTAGTTGTATAAATGTGTAACATTTTGTAATTTAGTTCTAGATTTCAACACACGTTTTTAATAACAATAAGAAACAAATAAAGTCTCATCGCCCTGGAAATAAACGTTATAGAACTCCTGAGGTTATTTTCCCAAAAGCTGTCCCAACCTAGTGAAATACTTAGTGAATTTACAAAGCCGAAATAAGCGTTTTGTTACAAGGTTTTTAAAAAAATCTGATGGATCAGTTGGACAAATCAACATATGGTTTTGTTATGTGTCAGATCCGTAACAATAAACTGAAACCCAAAGGACGTCGTTTTACAACCGATGACAAAATTATGGCATTGTCATTGTATAAGCAGAGCGGTAAGGGATATCAATTATTATCAAAAATGTTTGCACTGCCATCGAGAAAAACAATAATGTCGCTTATAACAAATATTCCGTTCAATACTGGTGTCAACACAAAAATTTTAAATAATTCCAAAAATTAAAATTGCGAGATAGAAACTGCGTAGGTACTCTTATTCGATGAAGTAGCAATTGCGGCTAATTTAGAATACAATAAATATAGGGATGAGGTGGATGGATTTGAAGACCACGGTAACGGCATACGGACAAACCATTTTGCAAACCACGCTTTGGTTTTTATGGTGCGTGGTATCAGTAAAAAAAACAACCTGTTGCGTACTTTTTCACTACGTCGCATTTCAAAAGCTCATCTCTGGTACGGTTGATCAAGAAAATTGTACGTGCTGTAAGACAAACGGGTCTAAATGTAATTGGTACTATTTCCGATCAGGCTCAGACGCATCAGTCAGCAATTAATAATTTAAAAAAAGATGCCAACGCAGAATATTTAAGAAGAGGAGAAGAATTCCGAGGCTTGGGCTATGAAGTCGACAATAAAGAAGTAATTCATTTATTTGATGCTCCACATCTTCTAAAAGGAGTACGCAATAATTTTCTCACAAAAGACGTTCAATTTATACATAATAATAAGCAAAAATTGGCGAAGTGGGATCACATAGAACAATTATTTAATGTTGATAAAACCACCTTGGACAGTGACTTTAAGTTATGTCCGAAATTGACAGAACTTCATGTGGTCAAATCAAAAAAATGAAAGTCAGCTACGCGGCCCAAGTTATGACCCAACGTGTATCAGCTATAATGAGAAAATTAGCAGAATTATCTGGTAAGTTTTTAATTTATTACTAGTTTTTTTGAAAACGATTTGTAACCTTATCATTATTTATTTGTTATTTTGTTACAGCTCAACATCAACCCGAAATTATCGATCCTGCTGCAAAGGACACCGCAGATTTCCTCATGCTCGTAGACAAACTTTTTGATAGTGTCAACGGTGCGTCCATTTTTCCTAGAAATGGTAAGCTACTGCGGTGCGCGGTGACACGAAATTCAAAACACATGGATTTCTGGAATGAGGCTTCGAATATTTTAAGTACAATAAAATTTGTCTGAACAAAAACAAAAAAACTTTAAGTTGTGCCAAGTATTCAAAACTGGATACAAAACTTAAATTGTTTGAAGTATTTGTGTGACAAATTATTTAAATTAGGTTTTAAATTCATAGCGCTACGTAACTTCAACCAAGATCCGCTAGAAAATTATTTTGGGCAAATAAGAAGCCATGGCGCAAGAAACGTCAATCCCAGCGCAGCTAATTTTAGAACCTCATTCAAATCTCTGCTATTAAGCAATTTTGTGTCATCTCACTTCGTGGGAGCTAACTGCGAGGAGGATGAATCCGATGGTGCCTTAAGCACCTTAAAAAGTTTTGTTACGGACAGTGTGCCGACAACGCCAGAGGAAGAGCAGGTTGCTGGTATGTAAGGCTTCCCACCTATACCATCATCTCCACCATATGAAGCGCAAAAAAACTAATTAGCAGACGATGCATGTCGCTACCTGTCCGGCTATGTAGCAAAAACCTTAATTAAGAAAACAAATTGTAAAACTTGTAAAAATGACATAGTAGATAATCAAAATGTTAGTAATTTAGTGTTGTGCCGGGAATATAGGAGAGGAATCTTGAATAACCCGACGGAAAAGTTTTTTAGACTTATAAAATCCATTAAAATAATTTTTAATAAATATGTTAGTGACGTTTGTCACAGGAAGAAAATATCTGCTATGTTCTACGATATTATTTTAAAGCATATAATATCCAATTTTCATCTTCATGTGACAAACATAATTTGTTAGAGGATGCTATAAATATTTCAATTAAATTGTTATTATTTCAACATGTCAAAGAAATTAACAGAATTTTAAACGGAAAGTTACTATTACCGGACTCAAAAGATGAATTTAAAAAAAGCGCTATCTCATTTTACAAAAAAAGGTAGGATATGTAAAAAATATGTAGTATTAATAAACAAAAATATATTTTACTCCTTATATATTTTACATTTTCTCCCTACACATATAGTCCAGTATCATTGTCATGGTTATAATGGGCCTAAGTTGCATCAAGTTGTGGTAGTAGGTTTCGACCTCGGCATCCCTCCGGAACACTTTTGAATATCTCAAAAACTGCTAAATTTTTGCACTTTTTTCGGTTACTTACCATTTTGACTATGAAGGAGCACGATTTCGACAAAGACCATTATATGCATTTTTAAACTAGATGAAATTATCTAAAAGACCAGAATGGGTTCGGTAGACGTAATAGTTTCCGAGATACAACTTTTCAAAGTTTGACAAAATCTACAAATTTGAAACTCCAACCGTTTCTCTTCTACAAAATTTTTACTATATTCTCTCGGGGAAAAACTTTAAATTTCAGCTTATAGAAAAAAGTTCAATGCTGGAAACCGGAAGTCACTATTATTATTCGTTTAGAAATTATAGTTGATTAAACACAATAAACAAAAGAATAAACACAAATTTTACTATATTCTCTCGGGGAAAAACTTTAAATTTCAGCTCAACCAAGGCCCCTGAAAGTTTTTGACACAATGTATCTTATAGAAAGAAGTCCGAGGAATTTAATACTGCAAACCGGAAGTCACTATCATTATTCGTTCAGATATTATAGTTGATTAAACACAATAATGAAAAGAATAAACAAAAATTTTACTATATTCTCTCGGGGAAAAACTTTAAATTTCAGCCCAATCAAGACCATTGAAAATTTTTGACAGAATGTATCTTATATAGTGTTGCCACAAGACTCAAAACCAGTCTTGTCTAAAAAATTCGAGACGAGACGAGACTAATATCGAGTCTCGACAATAATTCCTTGAGTCTTGACAAGACTCTCGACTATTATTTCATCAACTATTTATTTATGTTTTAATTTTATTTAATAGTTTATAAAACGCCATGAGCATAAGTGGACGGTGTTATGCAAAAATCGTCTAACCCACAATTTTTTAAAATTGAGATTTTTATTGAAAAACATTCTTTGAGAGGTGCTTTACAACAAGCAAAAATGATTTAACCTGTTAAGCGATCGTACAGCCATCTATTGATGAATGTCCTAACCCACGAATTATAAATAGTCGGTATAGAAAGTACGCAAAAATGATTTAACACATTCGGGTGGGATAGATTACTTTTGAAAAACTAGTGATAGCCAATGTGTTTAGTTTTTTGGTTGCGTTTAAACTGTCAACAAGATTTTGTCTATGTTATGTTTTCAATTGGTGACTATAATTAAGTGGTAAGTAACAATTTTTTGTACATACTTGATTTTGTAGATATCATTATCGATATTTTGAGAAAAAGTGCAGTATTTAATTATATCTAAAATAAATTTGAGGTTATGTTGTATATATTATTTCTTTTGAACGAAATGTAACCTTTTTCGTTGCTGTTTTTCGTGAGTGAAAATATAAATTAGATTTTAATTTTTAATGTTATCTACAATAAATTGTACTTTTTTGAAATATAAACAAAACTAATATGATTGAAAATATATTTGTTTCTGTTAGAATAAAGATGTCAAGGGGACAAAAAATATTAAATATGTTACATCTTAAGCCTATTACATGACAGGTCGTCATGTGAATCAACTCTTACAAGTGGCATGACAATAAACACCAGTCATTCTAAGCTACTTCTAATCACACCTGATGACAATCTGATTGAGACACCTTATTCTACAAGCGATTTTACTATAGCCACTAGTTCTACTAAGCCAAATCCGAATGTACCTTATGATGACCTGATTGATACACTTTCTACAAGCGGCGATACCATAAATACCAACCCTTCTGGGCTATCTTATCTTGTGACAAACTGATAGACTCAGCTTCTACAAGTAGTGCCATTCCCACGATCAGCAGTATTATTACAATTTCTCATGCTAGAAATATTGAGGAGTCGGATGTTGAAGAACCTTATGATTCATCTGGAAGTGAATTTCTACCTTCAAATGTAAGCTCAAACGAGATTAGCTCAGGTGAAGAAAATACTTTAACCACACAAGAAGAAGGCCATACCGCTGAATATAAAGGCAGGAAAACACGTGGAAGAAAAAGAAAAAATGAAGCCCAATCAAGAAAAGAGAGAAAAAAGTTATGTAACACAAATCAGAGATACATAACAGTTAAAAATAAAATCGTGGAACCAAATGCACTGAAAAAATTGACATTAAAACAAGGGAAAGGTTATTTGAGCAATTTTGGAGTATAGGAAGTTTTGAAGGAAGGTGTGTTTTGCTTAATACGTGTATTAAAGAAATCGATAAGAAGAGGACTTACACAAAAAATAAAAACTCAAGAAGATCAAAGACCAGAATATACTTTATAGAAGATGTACAGGTCTGCAAAGAGACAATACTAAAAACTTTGCAAATTAATTCGAATCGTATTCGTATTGCACTAGACCAGCTTAAAAGTAATAATACCATAAAAGATAAACGGGGCATTAAAAGTGGAGGACGAAATGCTAGCGATCAAAAGCGCATTCAAGAAGTTATCAATCAAATATCTTCATTTCCAACTTACTTCACTCATTATTGCAGAAATCAAACAGAGTCCAAGTTTTTAAGTCCTAATTTAAATTTGAGAAAAATGTATTCGCTATATAAAGAACAAACCGACAATCCTGTAAGTCTATCAAAGTATAAAGACATATTTTATAAGAACTTTAATTTACGATTTAAAACACCGCACAAAGATACATGCAAAATGTGTGATATATACAAAGCGCAGTTAAATTGTTCTAGTAACTTGGACAGAGAAAACATTGAAAAAGATCATGAAGAGCACTTAAGGACTGCAGCAGAATTGCGTGAAGAAATGAATAATGATTTAAAATCGTCACGCGAAGATGAGACTGTGGAAACTTTAACATTTGATTTACAAAAGACACACCCTCTTCCCAAATTACCAACAGGTATTGTTTATTACAAAAGACAGTTAAATTTTTATAATTTGGGAATAGCAGTGGGAAGCTCAGGTAAAGGAATTTTTAATGTATGGTTAGAACATGAAGCTGGCAGAGGAACCCAAGAAGTTGGTTCTTGCCTTCGTAAATTTGTCATTGATAATGTTAAAGCTCCAGTAACGAAACTAAATTTATGGTCAGATTCGTGTGGTAGACAGAACAGAAGTATAAAATTAGTTCTAATGTTAATACATCTTCTGCAAAATCATCCTTGTTTGGAAGAGATTCGTTTAAAATTTTTACTGTCTGGTCATTCATTTTTACCGAATGATTCGCATTTTGGTGATGTGGAATGTGCATTAAAAACCCAGCAAAGAGTTTACACAGATCAAGATTACATTAACATCATGAAGACATGTAGAAATAAAAATAAATTTATTGTTAATAAGATGACAAGGGAAGAAATGGTCTCTGTTACTAATTTAGAAAAGGCGATAACAAATAGAAAATTTGATATAAACAAGCAAGGTATAAGCTGGTTAAAAACTCATGAAATTCTTCTAAAGAAAGATCAGCCACAGGTTTTGTTTATGAAATATAATATAAACGACAAAGACTATACTGAAGTTAACATTGAAAAAAGAACAAAAGGTCGCAAGCCAGATTTAAAAAAAATAGAGCTGCCATTATTGTGGCCAAATGGTAAACCTTTGTCCAAAGAAAAAGTAAAAGATTTGAAAGAAATCATGAAGCTAATTCCCCAGGATGCTAAAGCTTTTTACGTATTCCTTAAATCAAACCCAGGGCAAGACTTTGAAGAGGATGTAGAGGGGTTTGGAAACGACTTGGATTTTGAGATCGATGACGATTTCTTGGACGATTAGTCGATTGGTTTGTGAGAAAACATATTTTCTGATACGAAGTTTACTTTTGTCTAAATCAGTATGATCGTTTTCCCAGTTTTCAAAAATAATCTATGCCACTTCTAATGTTTACTTTTTGTAAAATTTGACAGTTTTTGTTAATAATTGTAGCATTGAAGGTGTCTATGTATATTGTTCTAAATAATTAAAATAAATAAGATATTACTTTGCTAAACAGTGTTTTTCTGTTTGTGTTAAACTTTTAAACTGATTTATCTCAACAACAATGGTAAGTTGCTTAGACGATTTTTGCATAACACCGTCCAAGTATATGCGACAAGAAAATTACTTATAGTATGCGAGATATTAATTTTTAAAGTTTTTAAATGATCCTGGTTCCCAAATCTCAAATTCGGCGATCTTACGAGTCTCAAACAAGCATTTTTATATGAATGAAACATAATATTTTTTCGCTAGCCGCATAAATAGATGTAACTTCATTTAAATTGACATATCTTCATATTACGCAACAATTAAAATATAAACATACTAATTTGTTTTTACCATGACAACAATCATTTTTTGTATTAGGACGAATAGATTTACTTTTTGTACAGTTGCTATAGTGATCATAATTCATAAACAATCCCCAAATGGTCTCCTTTTATGGGAATTATAATTTTACTCGTTCTATGATCAAAATTACATCGTTTATATAATATATATTTTGACAATTGTGATTTTATGATTATAGTTAATAAACAGAGCTGGGACAATTCACCAAGAAAAGAAATTAATTCACAACTAAAAAGGAATTAATTCACAACTAAAAAAGGAATTAATTCACAATTCAAAATAAAATGTAAATTTACAAGCCTACAATTATTCACAAGCCCTTTTAGAAAATTAAATGAAATTCGATATAAATAGTAGAAATAATTCAAAATGTTGTTAAATAATATCATAATAAATTAAGTTCAACATATTTTCGTAAATCATATAGCTATATAAATATTATATGATGCAGCATATAAATAAATATAAACTTACCTTGTACGTCAAGAACTCTTTTATGATATTCTTTTGCAATATTTAACAAAATCACAAGTAAATCTGTAAGCACAAACTACTCGAACTTAAATGAATGATCATTTCACAAATACTAATATTCCATAATTGCTAACTACTAGGTACCTGCACAAAAGGCATGAATAAGAACGTACTGTTATCGACATTTTGAAATTCAAATATATCGCGCCATGATGCTAGAGTAGGAGAGAAGAGGGAGAGTCGACGAAGAGTGAAAAAAGACGGAACTTATGTATTGTATTATAGTAGTTTATACGTTGTAATATTATTATTTAATAGTAAATAAAGCATATAATTAATACATAACACTTCAGAAGTGAGATCAAACTGAATTGAACGCAGTTAACCGAGTATAAGTTGAACAGAAGAACACTGAACCTAACAAAAAGCGCGGGAAGAACAGTGTCGTGGAGAACAAAGGCGAATAAGTGAATTTTCTGCTAAAAAACTGAAGTCGAGATACGAGATGGGTGAGAACGAGGCGACCAGTGATGTTGATGGTGATAGGGATAGTCTGGAAGGAGCATTTGTCCCAACACGTGAAAGAGAACCGCCAACAACAATGGAAATGTTCCGATTGATGTTAGAAGAGAACAGAAGAAGAGACGATATGATTATGTCTTTAGTTGCAAGAGTAAATTCAGCCAGTACTACAGACAATAGTACACAATCATCGACGCAAAATTTCCATATTATGCCCGATCTTTCCAAAACGATCGGCACTTTTAGCGGTGACGAAGACAAAGGCCAAGCTGGTGAGTGGTTGAAGAATTTAAGTAGCATGCAAGTACTGCACAATTGGCCGGACGCTTTCGCTCTGGAGACGGCACGCACCCACCTAGTTGGAGGAGCTCGCCATTGATATGCCACCCACGGACATGAAATACACACGTGGACCCTTTTCAAATCAAAATTCAACAAAACATTTGGAATTAAAGTTAGTAAAACGACAAAATGGCGAACAATGATGGAACGAGTTCAACAAAAGAATGAGAGCATCAATTCGTACTACCATGAAAAAGTTAAGTATTGCTCTGATTTAAACCTTAGTGTTGATGAAACCAAAGACCAAATACTTTTAGGATTGTATTCAAAAGAATTATATTCAACTGTTGTGGGCCAAGATCATACAGATTTGGATGATCTACTTCACGATTTGGTTAAATTCGAATCACTGACGAATACGCGAATTGAACGAGTAAAATCAGCCCGAGAAGAAAAGAAACCAGCCGAAAAAGATGAATCAAAGGAGAATGAGACCCGAAACAAGAACCAGCTACCCAAGAGGAATGAAGATAACAACCCATTGTGTTTCAATTGCAAGAAGTATGGACATGTGGCGAAATACTGCAGCAAATCAAAGCCACCGGTCACATGTTTCACTTGCAAGAAGGAAGGACATATTAGTAGAAATTGTCCGGAATCAAAAACTGTGCAAACGATAATACAAGATAACGAAGAAGTAAGCCGTGGAGATGACAAGTATTATTATGATGCAGTTCTTAACGGACACACGATCAGAAGTTACATCGATCAAGGCAGTAAAGTCGTTACCCTACGGAAAAGCGATGCAGATGCTTTAGGATTTAGCTACGAAACACATAAGCCTGAATTCAAGATAAAAGGATATGGCGCCGGAAAAGTAGAACCACTTGGACAGTTTGTAGCAAATCTTCGTATTGATGCAGCAGAAGCAGAAGTACCAATAGTTGTGGTTCCCGATGCAGTCCAAAATATTCCTCTACTAGTAGGTCAGCCTTTCACGGAACAACCGCATATTACGATGATAAAACGAGGCGACACTGTACGAATATTCGAAGAGAAGGTGAATGAAGGAAACAACAACTTAGCCGATATAACAATACCAGAATTACCAGACAGGAAGATTGCAGTGTGGGCGAAAGAGACGGTAATAATTCCTTCTAATTATATTGGATACGTTTCAGCTCATGCAGACGCCACTGAACACCAAGAGATTATGGTAGAACCCCAGACAGCTGTAGGAAGATTCTTACCACGATGTGTCGTCAAATTAAATTAAAGAAGCTACCATTGAAAAAGGGATGAGAATCGCTCGCGGAGTTCTATGTGTTGAAGCGGAAGAGGATGATTCTTCTTCTGAGCATTTAGCAAATGAAGAAAAACGTGCTGAAGAAATCATAAGAGTAAGTGCATGTGGTGAACTGACAAAGATGGAACAAGAATCTCTGTTTCAAGCGTTGGTAGAATACTCAGACTGTTTCTCCTTGGGATCTGAAGAAGTAGGGTGTACAAACAAAGCAAAAATGGACATTGAACTTATAAATAATGACGTAGTCACATACCGACCCTACAGGTTAAGCCATAAGGAAAAGGAATTTGTACGAGACAAAATTGAAGAGTTAAAAGCAGCCGGAATTGTTGAAGATTCCATTTCACCATTTGCCAGTCCAGTGGTCATTGCGAAAAAGAAAACAGGAGATGAAAGGTTATGTATCGACTACCGGTCGCTAAATAAACGAACCAAAAAGGAAAACTTTCCTATACCGCTCATCGACGATCAAATTGAGCGACTGCAAGGTAAAAAGTATTTTAGCCTGCTTGATATGAAGAATGGGTATTACCAGGTACCACTCACAGAAGAATCTAGAATGAAGACAGCATTTGTGACACCAGACGGCCATTATCAGTTTACCTGGATGCCGTTTGGCTTAGTCAATGCTCCCGCTGTGTTCCAGCGTATGATAAACCTAATTTTGGGACCATTACGTTACACTATAGTAATGGCTTACCTTGACGACTTGCTGATACCGAGTACAACAACTGAAGAAGGTATTGTGAACCTGAAACAAGTATTTCAAGTGTTCAGGGAAGCGAATTTAAAATTAAATGCAAAGAAATGCGGATTTCTTTGTCAAGAAGTTGAGTACCTTGGATATAGAGTTACGGTTACGAATTTCCATGCCCAAAGACAGTGAGAGAAGTACGACAATTTTTGGGACTTACTTCTTACTTCCGTCGTTTCATACCACAATATGCAACTATAGCTAAACCACTAACGTCTTTGCTGAAGACAACCGAAGAATGGAGATGGACAGAGAAAGAGAACGATGCGTTTGAGAAATTGAAGATTGTCCTAACTAATCAACCTGTATTGAGTATTTATAAATTTGATGCTGTGACAGAAATACATACTGACGCGAGCCAGATAGGAATCGGAGGAGTGTTGCTTCAAGAGCAAGATGATCAAAGAATGCACCCTATAGCGTATGTAAGTCGACAAACAACGCCAGAAGAAACAAGATACCATTCCACGGAGTTGGAGACACTAGCAGTCGTGTGGACGATAGAAAAACTGCGATCATATTTGATAGGCGTACATTTCAAGATAGTTACTGACTGTAACGCAGTAAGAGGCACCTTAACCAAGAGAGACATGATCCCACGAATCGGACGATGGTGGATCAAAATCCAGGACTTTGACTTCGAGGTAGAGCACCGACCCGGCGACAGGATGCAGCATGTCGATGCTCTAAGCAGGAATCCTTGTGGAGATGCTGAAGAAATGGATGTTGCAGAAGGATTAAACATTTTGACCAATGAACTAGAATTTGAAGATTGGCTAACACTAGCACAGATGAAAGACGAACGGATCAAGACAATATTACACATATGTAATCAGAGTAAACCAGGTAATAAAGAAGAGAAACAAATCAAGGAAGATTTTGAAATTCACGAAGGCCGAGTATTTAAGAAACATGACAGCAAACTACTGTGGTATGTACCGAAGAAGATGAGGTGTCGAGTACTGAAGCTATCACATGACGATATGGCGCACCCAGCCGTTGACAGAACAATAATGAATTTGCTAACCAGGTTCTGGTTCCCACGAATGCGACGATATACGAAAGGATATATAGGAGCATGTCCAGAGTGTATTTATAATAAAGTACCGGGAGGTAAAAGGCCAGGGATCTTATATTCGCTCGATAAAGTAGGTATTCCATATCATACAATACATATGGACCACCTAGGACCATTCATTAAAAGTAAAAAAAGTAATTCCTACCTGCTGGTCGTAGTGGATGGTTTTACGAAGCATGTAATATTGCGAGCAGTAAGAAATACGACTTCCGAGTCGACAGGGAAGGTTCTCCAAGATATCATCACCATGTTTGGGCCGCCAAGTAGTTATCACCGACCGAGGGACCGCATTTACTGGGAAACCTTTTGAGAAGATCTGTGCAGAGCATAAGATAATCCATATACGCAACGCTACAGCAACCCCACGAGCCAACGGGCAAGTAGAAAGGTCGAACCGCACACTAATTACAGCGCTGACATCAATGTCAAAAGATCCAGAATGTCGAGACTGGGATAGCTACGTAGGGCAAGTACAGTATTCCATAAATAATAGCGTCCATAATGCCACGAAAACTACACCGTTTAACTTGCTGTACAACTATGTACCACGATCATATAACGGGGAACATCTACAAGATGAATTAACTACTCAACCAGATGAAACCGTTCCAATAGCGGCAAGACGACAGAAGGCGATGGAAGAAATCCTGAATGATCAACAGAAACAGCGTGAACGATATAACAAGAAGAGGGCTTCCAGTGTTAACTACATGGAAGGGGATCTGGTGGTAACGCGCCGAGAAGCACCAGCGACTGGTCAGTCAAGGAAATTGACTGCAAAGTACCGAGGGCCGTATATAGTGACAGAGCGATTGCCGAATGATCGCTACCGAATTGCCGACCTACCCGAAGTTCAACGTACTCAGAGACGCTATGAAGGCATTGTAGCCGTAGATGCTCTGAAACTCTACAACCCTGAGGGACCTGATACTGAAGACGATGGTTCTAGCGACTCCGACGAGGAAGCAGATCAACCCAATGACTCAGAACGACGCAACCTCGAAGAAGATGGGCAACAAGAAGCACAGCAAGGCCGGTCACGGTCCCGTTCTCCCACACCGAACGAGCTGGAAGAAGCTTCACTGGCACCGCCGAGTGACGAGTCAAGACCACGACGTCATCGAACCAAACCACGAAGGCTCGATGACTACACCCTCTGAAGATCCGGTGAACGAGGACGTTCACATAGTCAGATGGCCGAATGTTAACGACATTTTGAAATTCAAATATATCGCGCCATGATGCTAGAGTAGGAGAGAAGAGGGAGAGTCGACGAAGAGTGAAAAAAGACGGAACTTATGTATTGTATTATAGTAATTTATACGTTGTAATATTATTATTTAATAGTAAATAAAGCATATAATTAATACATAACAGTACCTACTTGATTTTCTTAGAACTTATGGCTTTCTTTTTCGTAATCCCTTAAAATTTACCTTTTGACACTCAACCTAAGACCACCGTTAACTTCTTAGTATAGGATAGGCTAAACAGATTAAAATAACTGTAACTGCTACAGTAACAGTTTAAAGTAACAATTTGCTATATAACACGAAACTATGCAATTATACACATAATCTTGATTCTCGTTTAAAAACCCAAAATGTAAATTGTGTAAAAAAATTCCATTGCCCAGTGCCGATCCTGCAATAAACATCTGCCAGTTTTCTTAAGAATAACATAGCAATAAAAGTCTCTTGCTACGGACTGCCAAGATCGCAAGTTTTGTCGCTGAATTATATATTTTTCAAATGAATTAAACCCATTTCAATGAATTAGGTAATTCATTAGAAATGAATTAATTCATTGAAATTGCAAAAAACAATTTTCAATTCCAATTAATTTGTTCGAATGGGCTTAAGCCTTTTAGAATTTATTCACTCTTTTTAAAAGAGTTTAATTCATTAGAGTTAAAAAATGAATTGAAATCATTTTTCAATTCATTTTGAATTATTTCAAGCCCAGCTCTGTTAATAAGTTGTTTGTTGGGTTTGTTTCTTTGTTTAATCTCTAATAAGTGATTATATTTTAAAAGAATACAATTAAACTGAAACGTAAATAATATGTATTGTACTATTATACAAGTTTTATAAGTACATGAAATTTTTTACATAGAAAAAAAGCAACTTACTAAAAGATATGAGTTTTGTAAATAAAGTAACATTTAATTTTTTTTAAAATTTATATCTCTTTTAATAATAATAGAATCTTTTAATCGTAGTTGAACTACAATAATTTGATAATCAATGTGGAGCCTAATACCAAGAGTGGCAAGAGTCTTGTCGAGACTCAAGACCAAGACGAGACCTGCATTAAGTCTTGTCAAGACTAAGACGAGACCCAAGTTGTCGAGACTAACTCAAGACCAATGTCAAGTATCGTCTCGTCTTGTGGCAACACTTATCTTATAGAAAAAAGTACGAGGAATTCAGTGCTGTAAACCGGAAGTCAATATCATTATTCGTTCAGATATTATAGTTAATTAAACACAATAAACAAAAGAATAAACAAAAATTTTACTATATTTTCTTGGGGAAAAACTTTAAATTTCAGCTCAAGCAAGACCATTGAAAGTTTTTGACAGAATGTATCTTATAGAAAAAAGTACGAGGAATTCAGTGCTGCAAACCGGAAGTCAATATCATTATTCGTTCAGAAATTATGTTATTATTATGTTATGAACACCAAATTTTAAAAAATTATATTTTAAGATTGTGGCTAAACTAGGGTCTCGAAAATTATAAAAATTATATCGTAAATTGTAGCCAATTTAATCCAGTTTAAAAATGCATATAATGGTCTTTGTCGAAATCGTGCTCCTTCATAGTCAAAATGGTAAGAAACCGAAAAAAGTGCAAAAATTTAGCAGTTTTTGAGATATTCAAAAGTGTTCCGGAGGGTCGCCGAGGTCGAAAATTTGGATTTTGCATCTCAGTCACATCCTATACAAGAAAAAAAATAGAAACCTACTACCACCACTTGATGCAACTTACGATGTACTAGGTTACTGGACTAATAAATTTACATCACATGTTTAGTTTGAAAAGTCAACTTAATACAAAACTGTTTTTAAGTATTAATATCAAAACATTTACGTATTAGGTTGATTTTTTCAAACTAAACATGTTCGATATTTTGAAAGCTTATGTTTTATATGTAATTCGTATTATCCGCCAAAATAAAATTAGTTCCTCTCACACTCACTTTGGAGCGCATGTCGGCTGTTTTCAAAAGTCATATGTTTGTTAAAGCGTTCGCCTTCTATACACTCTCTCTTTTCTATGCTTGGTCCTATCCTATTTCTACTTTATATAAATGATATAAAATCCATTTTAAGCAACATAGATTTTGTAATATATGCTGATGATATCTCAATATTCTTCTATGATAAAGATACTGCAGTAGTTGAAAAATCAATAACAACTTGTTTAAGTTACCTTAACTCTCACTTTAATAATAACAAATTAATTCTTAATGCAGAAAAATCAGTTCTGCTCAATTTTTCCACCCGTAGTAACGAGACACCAATAACAATATATTATAACACGCAACAGATAGAACGAACAAAGACAACCAAGGACTAGGATTTATGTTAAATGAAAATGTCAATTGTGATGACCATATAAATTATTTGTGTAAAAGAGACACCTTAGAAACACATGTAATATTAATGTAATTAGATCATACTATTTTTCAAACTTCATGTCAATTTGTTCATATGACATTTTAATCTGGGGATCATCATCATCCCTCATTAGATTGTATATCATCCAAAAACATGTAATTCGAATTATATATAATTTAAATTACGACGAATCATGTAAAACAACATTTATTTCAAATGATTTATTAACATTACCAAGTTTATGAAAACAAAACAAAGAATTTAGTAAGCTGAAAAAATCTGAATTCATAGATTACATAGTTCACAATATTGTACCAGAATCTTATTCTAATAGTGAAGTGTTTAATTTATACTTAAATAAAAACAGTGAAGACACTTTCTTTGATGCTGGAGAAAATAAATCTGAGTGTCACAAGTGCGAAGCTAAAGAAGATAAATTAAAACTGTGTGATAAACTAATTGTCCAACTTGAAAATAGAGTGAATGATCAGGAACTTATAAATAATTTACTAAAAAGTAATACACCAAATTTAAAAAATAAAAATAATAAACCTAACAAATCTAATACAATAAAAACTGATAGTGAAACAGTCAAAGTTGCGCTATCTAACGAAAAAAACTTCTAATAATAATTTATCGACTGGCACTATTCAATTAGCACAAGCGTCAACCAAAGAAACTCGTGCTGTAAACAAACAAATAACCTCAAACTTAAATAAAACAATTACAGTAAACAGAACATCCACTCAGAACACAATGCCTAGTTTTAAAAATAAACCTGATTTAAAACACAAAAATAAAACTATAATTGGAGTAATGGACAATAATAAAGACACAGGGCTGCATGCAGCCTCAAAACATTCTTTTATTCACGTTTACAATCTACACGCTGAAACTACTGTTGAACAAGTGATAGACTATTTAAAAATTAAATTTCCAGAAGTTATGGTGGAAAAACTGAACTCGAAACGTGAATATTACTCATCATTTAAAATCACTGTAGAGTCCAAAAACTACGAGGAAGCAATTAATCCAGAGCTATGGCCTCAAGGAGCTAAACTCAACAGATTTTTTCACAGACGAGCCAAAGTGAACAACATACAATAACAAATAATGTAATATATAATACACAGGTCACATTGTTCCATATTAATATACAATGTTTATCTAATAAAATTAATGAAATTATCTTATTTTTAGACAAAGTCAAGTTTGACTTATTATGTTTTACTGAGCATTGGCTTAACGAGAAGCACTTAATGACTATTAATATCCCTGGATATATTTTAGCAAATTATTACAGCAGAGTTGTCAACATGCATGGAGGAGTTGCAATATTTGCAAAATCTGAACTTAAACTAAAAAGGTTATGCTTACAGAGATTTTGTATTGAGTTTCAAGCTGAATTTAGTGGAATAATTTTAAATGAAACTAATACTGCTGTTGTTGGAATATATAGATCTTGTAGTGGGGACTTAAGCATATTCCTGGACAAATTAGAATCAGTTCTCACGTATGTGGCAGGTATGCATGATAATATTATCTTGATGGGTGACTTTAATATAAATTTTTTAGTGAAATCTCCTTCTCTTAATGACTTTAAGTGTCTTCTTAAAATGTTTAATCTAAATATTACAATATTTCAAAATACCAGAATTACTGCACGGTCTGCTTCATGTATTGATAATATCATTACAAATCTAAATTCGGATACATTTGTGTGTGAAGTCATTGATCCCAGTTTGTCTGATCATTGTGGGCAAAGTATCACCTTTTGTCAAAATTCAAAATTGCCAAAATTCAGTTTTAAAAGAGTCATAACAAAAAAGGGTATTTCCGATTTAAGGGAATCTTTGAATACATTTAACTGGAGTATTTTTGATGACGCAAATATTGATATAAATATATCCACAAATATTCTACTACAGACTCTAGAAAATTATGTCATAAACTATTTTCCTAAGAAAAAGTTTCAAGAGAATACTGCAATTCCGGTAAATTGGTTTAACGATTCACTTCGTAAATTTAGAGACTTTCTGCTTGACGTAAAACATAGATTTAATATTACTAAGCATCCTGAGATTTTTTCTGCGTATAAACGTCTAAAAAATGTCTATAAAAATGAAATATTGTATGCAAAGAAACATGCATATGATAATTTTATTTTAAATTCTACTAACAAGTCCAGAGATTGTTGGAAATTAATTAATTTCGAAAGAAATAATAACAAACCTTCAAATAACTCTACTGTTACGCCAGATGAATTTAATGATTTTTTTGTACTATTGCTGAAAATATTATTGATTCACTTCCTTCGTCCAGTAGTAGTGTAACTGATTTAATCTCAATGATATCTTCTCCACCTAATTCTTTGTTTTTATTTCCAACAACCCCGGAAGAAGTAATAAACACTATCTTCAAATTAAATAATTCTACTTCTTTTGATATATGTGAATTAAACAGTAGAATTATTAAAGAAATAGCTGATATTATTGCTGCACCTTTAAGTAATTTATTTAATCGATGTTTTGTGGAAGGACTTTTTCCTGACGCTCTTAAAATTGCGAAAGTTACTCCGGTATTTAAAAAAGGTGATGACACTAATCCTAATAATTACAGACCCATCTCAATAATACCAATAATTGGGAAAATATGCGAAATACTTGTCAAAGATAGAATAACATATTTCTTAGAAAAATCAAATGTATTAAATGCAGAACAATTCGGTTTTAGAAAATCTCATTCAACGTCGTTGGTATTGCAAGAACTTATTAATAACGTAGTTAATAACCTTGAGGCAGGGCACCATTCTGCTCTTACGTTATGCGATCTGTCAAAAGCTTTTGACTGTGTCTCGCATGAGCTTTTACTGAAAAAACTACATGCTAATGGAATCAGAGGCAAAGCTTTAGATTTTTTTGAATCATACTTAACAAATCGACAACAATGTGTCGTTTCTAATGGCTCTGTTTCAAATTTATGCCCTATTGTTCATGGTGTGCCCCAGGGATCAGTCCTGGGGCCCATACTTTTCATAGTTTATATAAACGATCTTTGTGATTTTGTAAAACCCCAGAAATGCGTTCTATATGCAGATGATACTACTTTGATAACTTCACACACAAATCCAGAGACCCTGAATCAACTTTCAAATTCGATTTTGAAACAGACTAAAGACTGGTTTGCGGCTAATAAATTGAGTTTAAATGAGGATAAAACCCAAAATTTAATTATAAGTTCAAATCGTAATGTAGCGGAAGGTAACTCTGTAAAAATTCTTGGCGCTTTTGTTGATGAAAATTTAACTTGGGTAATACAAGTCGACAGATTGTGTAGTAAGCTCTCTAGTTTAATATATGTTTTTAGGAATCTGAAAACAGTACTATCTCTGAACCTTTTAAGAAGCACCTATATGGCATTATTTCATAGTCACTTGCTTTACGCAGTAATTTTGTGGGGTAACTCTTCTAACGCCATTAAAGTATTTCGTTTACAAAAGAAAGTTGTACGATTGATAGCCAATGTTGGCTCTAGAGAACCTTGTCGAAAATTATTTCAAGATCTTAATATTTTGCCTCTGCCATGTATTTTCATTTTGGAAACTTTATTATATATTCACAAAAACAAAAATTTGTTTGTTAGGAATGGTGAAGTTCATGAACACAATACCAGATCTATTAATGTTTTCAGAAAGAGACGTTTTCGACTTGAAACTTCAGCTAGAAACTCAATTAATTTAGATCTATATAATCATCTACCAGTTTCATTAATTACATTAGACATTAAAACATTTAAATCTAAAATTAAAAACATTTTGCAAAATTATTGCTTCTACTCCGTGCAAGAATTTCTAAATACTACACTTAATCTCGATTAAGCCGCATGCTCGGAAATTTTAAATACTTATTATGAATTATTTTTTTCTTTATATCTGACCTGTCATTAATTGTACAAATTCAATATGTGATTAATAAATTTTATTATTATTATTATTATTATATACATAGCTATAACACTCGTTACAATACACAATTGTTAACCCCACAACATAGAACTGCTTTTTTTGAAAAGGATATGTATAGTATAGGTCCTAAATTTTATAATATATTAAGTAGTGAACTGAAGAGCACCCGGCTGAATCTGCAATAATCCGCCATGAAACAATTTTTAAACGAAAGTTCTTCTGATCTCCAACTTCACGCGGCGCTGTATGTACCATTTTTTACGTTTTACTGTTACAAGATGATTCCACTGTACTATCTCGCTCCTTTTCTACTATGTTCCTTATTGTTCATGTCCATATGGTTCATATTTGTCACCATTTAGTCCAGGCAAAATGCTACAAAATTCGCCAAATAAACAAAAAAAGTAGGAGACTTCTGAAAATTTGCAGAGTTATAAAAAATATATAACATTCAAGATTCCGATGAGTCCCCATCAGCAGAAAGTGTGCTCGAGCCGCCATATTGAAAAATATTTTTTTTTCAAAAAAACTCGGTAACTTTAAATTGTACGGTAAATATTGATATTATAATATTGTAGCTTATAAAATTTCCTACAAAAAGATGCTATCACTTTTTTATATAGAACTAATAGTTTACGAGAAAAACGAGAAAAAATATTTTGGTAGAACGAAAATAATTAAATCATGGTTTAACTTTGTTTCCTGACACAAAAACGGCTGTAACTTGCGAACGGATAGAAAAAACGACTTCCGGTTAGAAGCATTCGATTCTACAGACATTTTTCTATCAAATATATTATTTTTAATTTTTCAGAGGAGTCTGGTATAGCCACAATTTAATATAGAAATTTAAATTATGTTAGTTTATTTTTAAAACTTTTTGTGTCAACATTAAATTGCGGCTTAAGTAAGGACTTTAAAAGTTTGAAAAATAATGTATCTTATAGAAAAATGTCCAAGGAATCCAATACCGGAAACCGGAAGTTGATATCTTAATTTGTTCAGAAATTAGAGTTGATTAAACACAGGAAACAAAAGTAAATTACTAAAATGTCACTATTTTCTCTACGCGTAAAACAATTAATTGTGGTTTAATTAAGGCCCTTAAAAGTAATTTAAAATAATGCATCTTATAGAAAAATTACTGACAAATTCAATTCTGGAAACCGGAAGTCGATATATTAATCCGGTCAGAAATTAGAGTTGATTAAACACAGTTAACCGAAAAAAATTTAAAACTTCACTTCTTCTTCTCGCACAAAATCTTTGAATATCAGCTCAACCAAGAGACCTTTAAAAGTTTTTAAAATAATGCATCTTATAGAAAAATGTCCAAGGAATCCAATACCGGAAACCGGAAGTCGATATCTTAATTAGTTCAGAAATTAGAGTTGATTAAACACAAAAAATTTAAAAAATATAAAATTTTCTGAATTTTCTATGTTA
Organism: Agonum fuliginosum; assembly: GCA_947534325.1. NCBI lineage: Eukaryota > Metazoa > Arthropoda > Insecta > Coleoptera > Carabidae > Agonum > Agonum fuliginosum. Next base: position 9,314,170 of record OX384046.1, read on the forward strand.
AAATTGAGGCTAAACCAGGCCCCTCTGAAAAATTAAAAATAATATATTTGATAGAAAAATTTCTGTAGAATCGAATGCTTCAAACCGGAAGTCGTTTTTTCTATCCGTTCGCAAGTTACAGCCGTTTTTGTGTCAGGAAACAAAGTTAAGGCATGATTTAATTATTTTCGTTCTACCAAAATATATTTTCTCGTTTTTCTCGTAAACTATTAGTTCTATGTAAAAAAGTGATAGCATCTTTTTGTAGGAAATTTTATAAGCTACAATATTATAATATCAATATTTACCGTAAAATTTTAAGTTACCGAGTTTTTAAAAAAAAAAATTTTTTTTCAATATGGCGGCTCGAGCACACGTTCTGCTGATGGGGACTCATCGGAATCTTGAATGTTACATATTTTTTTATAACTCTGCAAATTTTCAGAAGTATCCTACTTTTTTTGTTTATTTTATGCAATTTTCCTGGACTAATTTTGAATTTGTCAACTTGTGTTCTGAGCAGTTTGCGATTACATTATATATTGTTGTTATTATTATTGTTACTGTTATTATTTGTTGTTCTTGTTATTTTTCGTGGATTTGTTTTCGTTTAAGTTATTATTATTTTTGTTTTTGTGTGATTGTGTCGCGTGTTTTGTGCGGTGTTGTGGAAGCAGCACAGCAGAAGAGGCGTATTTGTAGTTGGTGCGATGAGTTCTGTAAGTATTAATTATTTTAAATATATTCTTTTTAACATTTTTCGGTATTTGCTGATTATAAGTATATTTAATTGTAGCGTGAGAGTCGCAAATGTGTGGTGGCGAACTGCCCCACAAATGATCGCCAGCCAGGTGATCGTGGGAAAATATTTTCGTTGCCAAGGAACAACGACAGACGAATTCGATGGTTGCATTTGTTGGGAAGGTGTGATCTTCGGGAGAAAAAAAGGTCACAATTAAACGGCTCGACAGGACATAGGATATGTGGCCTGCATTTTCAGAGTCAACATTTCACCACGGTGGAAAAAGGCCCTAAATCGGAACGCCGAACCTGATCCCATTGTGGAAGGTATTTATTTGGTTTAAATTTGTTATGTAACATTATTGATAATACATAAAACATTTTTGTTCAAAGCTCCCGAAGATCTGAACGTCACAATTGCACCATCGTCGTCGCCTTGGTAAGTCCACCAACCATTCTATCTCCTGTGACCCCGACACAGGAGATTGACCAAACAACGTCGTCTGCTTTGGTCTCTATACTCTGCAAGACACCCTCCAAGCGACCATCTTCAGATTCGTGTAACCTGGAGACGACACCTGCCAAGCGACCCCGGACGCCACAATCGGAAGAGAAAAGATTAAGGGACCAGGCAGAACGCCAAAACGTCGGAAATTAGAAATGACGCGGATTCCTTGAAGTGGTATGTATTTATACTTACATAACATTATTAAGCAACGATGAATTATGATTGTTTTATTTGTTTGTTTTAGTACGGTTACAAGATCTTGGGGTAACCCGAAAAACTCACCTTTCTCCTCGCAAGAAGTTTATGTTCTCAAAGCTACAACAAGCTGACCGGACAGTGGCAGTCTTGTAAAGACGTCGTGTTATCCTTAACCAAAAACTCCATTCAATACCTCGCAATCCTTCATTAATAACCTTCAAGATTTACCAAAAACTCTTAAAATGTTCCTTCTATCTCAACTCCGTAATTTCCAAAAAAACAAAAAAGCCCCCCGATACACAATCCAAGAAAAATCCATGTTCCTTTCTATCTTTAAACATTCTCCTAAATGCTACCGGTATCTTCAGAAACTTTTGACTTTGCCGTCACCACGGACTTTACGAAAGGTATCGAGTAATTTTAATTTAAAACTTGGCATTAACGAGCGTGTGTTTAGGTACTTGAATAGCGTGTCTGAGAGTATGAATGAGCTGGATAGATATTGTATTCTTATGTTCGACGAGATGGAAATAGCTAAAAATCTTACTTTGGTAGTTGGTAAGAATACATGTCGTGTTAATGGATTTGTTGATATGGGGGAAGAATCAAGTCAAGTCATTGCTGATCACGCTTTAATATTTATGATTCGTGGGCTTCGAAAGAGGTGGAAGCAACCCGTTGCCTTCTACTTCACGAGAAGCTGCGCGAATCGTTTTATACTAAAGAAATTGATCAGTGATGTAATTAGAGCAATTCATGAACGAACGAAATTCAAAGTCGTTGCATCCGTTATTGATGCCGGCTCTTGGAATGTGGGAGCAATCCGATTACTGACCCGTGAAAGTGGAAGAGATCCTAATGACTTCGTCTACAATGTTGATACTAATAAATTTTTTCATCTATTCGATGCTCCGCATTTCGTTAAATGCATGAGGAATAGACACGGAGGCACGTGGAACCGTCTCAAAAAATGCGCGTCAAGACTGCTGCGCAGATCTTTAGCAACACTACCAGGATGTGTTTGGAACTTATTTCACATAACGGGAGTATTAACGGATTGCTTACTGCAAAATTCGTTGGTTTCATGAATGATCTATTTGATTCCATGAATTCTACTTTCACATCAGCAAAACCGTTGGGTAGGCTTACCAACAAGTCGCTTCACTTAGATTTTGGCAGTCCGCGAAAACTATCCTAGACGGGTTAGTTTTCTACGAAGAACATAATAAAAAGGTAGCTAGTCCAGGGAGTGCGCGTCTGTTTATATATACTCTTCGCAATGTCGAGTTATTGTGGAAATTTTTGTCAGACATCGGATTTAAATATTTGGGTACCAGGTGTTTACATCAAGATCCTCTCGAAAATTACTACAGTGCTATTAGGGGATTGTGTGCAAGTAATACCCGTCCTACATCCTCTCAATTTGCTAGTGCATATAAGATTAGTGTCATACAACACCGTCAAAAGTTGCTCTGGATCAAATTGTGAGGATGATGGCGATCGATTCCTATTTTCCTACGATGTCCATGGTGGAATCAGAAGTTCCACCTCCTAGTACAACCCTTGCATCCGACATACCATTCACTTCAACTGACTTCTAACCCGACATCCTACCAACTACTTCAGCACAAGCACCCTTTAGCACAGCTGTAAACATGGCGAAGAGAATGTGTGGACTTGTAGGCTCCTATATTGCTGGGTTTTTATTAAAAAAACTTTTGCATCGTGAGTGCCAATCGTGTACGCAGTTTCTTTTAACTGATACATGTACTGGTATTCATGATGTAATTAGACTGAAGGAGTATTCTAAGGACAAGTCCCGCCTTAAATACCCTTCAGAACCTTTTATTAAAGCAGTGAATGAGGCAAAGGACAAAATTTTCCGACAGATTCCATTCCTTATACACCTTCCCGATTTCTTCACCCGTTTAACCCAATCCACATACTCGATTCCTTCCGATTTTTGTTCCCAGCACGGCGTTCTTCTTCAGACTCACACCATCAACTTGTTGTGTTTTGTGATGGTACGTCATTTTATAAAAATGGTAAACTTGAAAATGAATAACAAGGATTCCAGATCTAACGAAATTATTGACAAATTTCTTAGGTCTGCGAAGAAATGATTATCATTTTAGTTTACCATTTTTAAAATGACATACTTATCGTGACTTCTTATCCAACCCCATTCTTTATCCTTTAGTGACTCTTAATTATCACCTTCAATACCTACAGACGAATGCCAAACATCATCCTGTGTTGGCCCAAACTTTAAGAAATCCTTCAGGTTCATGGTATATTTTCGAGGTTTCATAACTATGCCAAATACAAATATCATCTGCAGGAGCTCAACAATCCTTTGTGGATCATAATCGTAGAAATTTATCCAAGTCTGTGATTAATTTTACATAAGCTAGATGATATCGTACACCTAATATAATCTTCATCTGATCAACGATACAGCGTATAAAAAAATCTTGGAAATTACTTCAAGTCTGTGATATATTTAACATACCCCATCAAAATAATACCGTACACTAATTATCATCTTGAGTAGTTCAGCCTGTTTAGCTTAAACAAAATGATACCAAACACAAAATTATTATCATCAACAGTATCTCAACGATCCAGTATAAAATAAAAAAATTGTAAACTATTTTAAGCCTGTGATATATTTAACATAAGCTAGATGATACTGTATACTAATTATTATCTCCAAGAACAACGAGTTAGTAAATAAAAAATTTCACTTTGAGTCCGCGTATACAATACTCTGACAAGAGTAGGTACACTATGTTCCAAATGTTCTGCCCCAGAGATTGGAAAACCCCCGTTGATCCGCAACCATTGTAGCACCATTCGTCAAAGTATTAGAAATACGGCCTTCTTAGGTTGTAGAAAAAGACAGCTTGCGAAAGATAGAAGCAGTTCTCGGTGAACCATTGCGGATTACGCCAGGTAGAGCAAAAGTGCTTTGAGCTCTGTTTCAGTTTAGAAATACAATTTCCATAGTTTTATTTTGTTCATTTCATTACATTTCTAAACAAAAATTGCATTATTATGAAATGAAAAAATTATTTTAAATACACAATTTTATAAAACTTTGTATCCTAAAAATGCCACAATGCCTTAAAATGATAAAATTAACTTATTGCCAAATTTAATATTAAATATATAAGATAAATTATTGGCACTGACTAAAGGTAAAATTTAAAAATGAAGGAGATCCTAGACTGACCGAATAAATTGAAAGTAAAAAATCTTAAGTTAATTATTTTTATGATTAGTAATTTCATTTTCAATATTTTAATTTAGTTTATATTAAATACATAATAACAATAAGTATGATACAAAAGTTACAAATAACAAAATCGAAGTATCATTTTTAGCAATAATTTCCGGGCAAAATTACAAGATTATAAAAAATGATCACCACACGATTTTTTATTTCAAAACTCGATACACAGTAAATCTTTGAATGTTTAATGAGTACCTACATTAATTAACACACAATTTGACTTGTGCAGCGTTGAGGTTGATAGTGGCGGCGGCGAATTGTTAAAAATAAACCGGCGGCGGCGAATTGTTAAAAATAAACCGGCGGCGGCGAATTGTTAAAAATAAACCGGCGGCGACGCGCCGGCATGAACGCTTAATTTTAAGTGGCTTTTCTTTAGGCACCGTGCCGGTGTACGCCGGCGTATTTACATCAAAAACTTCGTAATATCGACATGTGTAGCAAAGTTAGGGGAAAATATCTTATTAGATGCCATCCACATAATGATACAATTTTATTTTTATTTTAATTGAACAATTACTTTTTTATTTTGTTGTCTAGAGATAGAGAATGGACAAAAGTTGAACATAATAATAACGCAACATGCAACTTAAGAAGTTATTATCATAACTTGATTGCCAACTTACATGATACTGATACAACACATTTAAAAATAATGAATAAATAACAATATAAACAAACAACATAAAAAATAGGTAATAAAATTTAGAAACTGGAAAGAAATAATTATAACAGAAAATGAATCTCAATAAAGTTATTGTTAAAAAATACATGATACAACACATTTATATTCTTGCAACATGTATTAAAATTTTCATATGTTTGTTACTCAAGTGACCAAATATTAAGAAATAAAATTATGGAGAATGTGTTCTTCTGAATCCTAACCCAAAGCAATAATTGTTCTACACTATTTACCCTATACCTGGGTTAGTCCGCTGCTGTTTCTATCTTTCACTTGTTGTCTTTTTCTACGATCAAAGAAGGCCGTATTTCTAATACTTTGACGAATGGTGCTACAGTGGTTGCGGATCAACGGGGGTTTTCCAATCTCTGGGGCAGAACATTTGGAACATAGTGTACATCTAAATATTTGTAAATCTAATTTTGAACAAATCTTTAAAACGATTACTTTGCCATATTTTAAGAGTCATTGTACGAAAATACATAATTAACTTAAATTTGAATAAACAACGAACCATCAATAGCTATAAGAATATGCTTAATATTTCTGATGCCAAAATTTATTCATATCATGTTTATAAGAAAATCAATATTGTTCTTTTATGAATAACTGCATATGTAAATAACTAACAAAAGTAATTACATGTATGTTCTCACATATAATACGATAGCACCTGCTTCAATGTTAATTAAGTATAATCTCACACCCCTGTTGTTCAATACTTAAAACAGAAAGAAAAAATTGATTTGATTTTCATTATAAAATCAGTTCTTCTTTTCATGTTTATAAGAAAATAAATATTGTTCTTTTAAGAATAACAACATATGTAACTAACTAACAAAAGTAATTACATGTATATTCTCACATATAATACGATAGTACCTGCTTCAATGTTAATTAAGTATAATCTCACACCCCTGTTGTACAATACCTAAAACAGAAAGAAAAAATTGATTTGATTTTCATTATATAATCAGTTCTTTTTTTCATGTTTATAAGAAAATCAATATTGTTCTTTTATGAATAATTACATATGTAAATAACGAACAAAAGTAATTACATGTATGATCTCACATTTTGTATCACATGTTGAGTAACATAATTATATGTATATTATCTTATAATAAAACTTTGTATTAAGAAGAAATGTATTCGATTACGTCTTGTTGACTATTTTTTTAAAACATTTTATGTATTGCTGAAGAAGGGCAACATTCTGGGCCCGAAACGTCCACAATAATAAATACGACATGACTCTTTGAAGTCGTCAATTTAAATAAATTTATTTTGGGATCCATAAGCCAACCTTTCCTACTTCTAAACTTCATAATGTTAAAACTTTGCCTGTGTTATCATATTCGTGAAGAAATTCTTATTTTTTTCAAATTTGATTATTTTTTAATTGTCCACTCTAGTGGACATCGTGCACTTAGACATGAAGATTAGAAAAATGTTGGTTATGTTCTATTCTATTCTATTCTATTCTATCTATTCTTATCTTGATCTGTCACTTGCGAGTTGTTTTTGGTTATTGTCGTATTATTTTCCGTTTGATATAATTACTTCTGCTTTGTTTTTTGGTACTTGATTTGGGTTTATGTTTCTGACTGTCGTTTTTATTTATATTGATTTGGCTTCGATTTTTTGGTTTTACGATTTTGGTTAACGATTTCAATTGTCATTTGTATATTTATTGATTTCGCTTCGTTTTTCTGGTTTTTCGATTTTAGGATAACTCTTTTGGTAAGTATTAGTGAATACACATTTATTTGGACAATTATTATAAAATAACTGCATTTTTCGCTTGCACAGAACATGTCTAAGTGGTCCACAGAAAGTTTGGATGCTTTCATCCAAGCCTACAAGGCCTACCCATGCTTGTACGATATTAAAAGTCCGATGTACCACAATCGGTACAAAAGATCAGATGCGTTGGAATAAATTGTGGAAGTCATGAGCAAATATCGTGCAAATTTCACTGGTAGGTACAACAAACTTTAATCCGTTACTATATTTCTGTAATAACGAAAATAAATACCTTATTGTTTTATTTCTTCTAATAGTTATTTTATTTTAAGTTGAAGATGCTGCAGTAAAAATTAAATCTCTCCGCAGTCAGTTCCAGTGGGAACACAAAAGATTGGCTGATGGAAAAAAGTGGCGCTGGGAATGACGATGAACTTACGCCAAAATTCACCTGGTATAAAGACTTACTTTTCCTGGTGGATTCAGTAAGTGCTCGAAAGAGCAATACTAACTTCAATATATTAGAAGACGGGAGAGAGGATGGCGAGGTGGAGTATTTAGAAGACCAGTTTTATCACGAGGTAAACAATTTAATTATTTACAAAAAAAAGCAAAATTACACAATTTTAAATACGGTCGTTCTGCCAATTAACAGCACCTACACCATTAAAATAATCCACGAATTTCTTTCGCACATCTGTTGCTTCAGTTGCTCCTCTATTTCCTTGCCTCCAAGTAACACTCTCCAGTCTTCAAGATTCGTGTATTGTTGTCCATTATTTTGAGTTAAAAATTGTGCAAGTGCAATTGTGCAACAAGTTAAAGTTATCTGTTCAACTTTTTCTGTGCTAAACTGCATCGGATTCAGTAATACGCGGAATCTGTTAGCCAGGATACCAAATGCATCTTCCACCATACGTCTTGCACGACTTACACGATAATTATACACTTTTTGTTCGTGGCTAAGTCCGTGGTACTTAAATGGTTTCATTAACCGTCGGTTGAGTGGGAATGCATCGTCTCCTACTAACACATATGGAGTAGATATGTCGCTGAATGGAAGTTTCGCTTGGCCGGGAATTTTTAATTTGTTATTAAAAATAACATCTTGCATCCCGCTTCTACTGAAAACGCCCCCGTCACTTATGCGACCATTTACTCCAACATCTATAAGTCGGAATTTATAATTTTCATCAACAACTGCCATCAACACAATACTGTCCGTGCCCTAGTAATTCCGGTAAAATGAACCTTCAGTTCTTGGTGGTCGAAAAGTGACGTGCTTGCCGGCTATTGCTCCAATACAATTTGGAAAATCCCATTTCTTCCAAAAATCCTCAGCAATATTTAGCCACTCTTCTTCTGTACATGTAGCCTGTAACAAAAAGGTATTTTATTGTTTCAGACATTCACTGATCAATCGGAGATTTGGCATGAATCATCGATGTCACCGGAGCTCTCATATGAGAGTTTGTTAGTAAAATATTCTACGCCATCATGTTCCCGTGATTCAGAGGGGAGGATTTCAGCGGCATCGTGTTCCCGTGATACAGAGGGAAAGATTTCAGCGGCATCGTGTTCCCGTGATTCAGAGGGAAGGATTTCAGCGGCATCGTGTTCGAACGACAACAAAAAAACGTCAACATCCCAGACCAAAAAGCGAACGTCCATGCCACAATCTCAACTGAACCCGAAACGATCGAGATTGACCTCATCATCTTGACAAAACAGAACTCCATCCCCAGCACTAAGCCCAGCACCAACAACAGCCTTAACCGAGAAGGCTTAATATGAACATTTTGGAAATTTTGTAGTCGAGACTATGAACAATATGCCCGATGCAAAAGCGTTGAAATTAAAATTAGCAATTTTAAAATCAATTATGGCGATAGAGTCGGCGGAAGACGATGCCTAATTCATTTATATAGCACCTTATATTTTTTTAAATAAAATATCAATACATGTTTACTATTTTCACTTACTTTCATATATTCATCCTTTAAAGTTTGATATATTGCAGCTACTACTTCTGGAATTATGCAACTCAATGTACTTAGTCCAATTCTAAATTGGAAACTTAAGCTTCGTAAAGATTCGCCAGTTGCTAAGAATCTTAACGTTACTGAAAGCCTATAAATATAAAATTTATTAATTTGTAAAATATTTTATATAAAAAATACCAACCTGTCTCGTGCTTTTATGCAGTTTCTCATATGAGTATTCTCATAAGTATATAAATGCTTCGTTTTATTTAGCAGCAAATCAAACGAATTTTCATCCATTCGAATAAAATTGAGAAACGATGCCAAATCTTCTACTCTTAGTTCTTCATGAAGTAGGTGTAAACTACCTCTACCGCTGTTTCGTCGTTCAATCCACTTCTTCGCCCAGAGTCGTTTTTCTTTGAACACCTCATCTTCGCCTTCATTATGTTCTTCAACATTCTCAGCAATAATTATAGCTAAACAAGCACTCGCAATTTGTTTTTCTCTCTCGTCCATTTTTCTTTATATCAATAGAGTCGTCGTCAAATTTGTACGATAATTTAAATTTTTTACAATATCGATGGTGAAGAATGGAAACCTCCTATGTCAAATTTTGACTTATTTGACATTTTGTGGTTATAAAATCTACAAAAACTTTCTACATGTGCTGCAATAACCTCCTACAGCAAAATCGTATAAATAATAAAGAAAAACATACTACTTCTATCTCATTCAATTAAATTTGCTGCAAAATACTCCTAAATCATGCAGTCTAGTTGCAGGAGTCTGGCGTTTAGCATCTATTTAAACACATTGCTGCTAAAACCTCCTATGACAATTTGACAGATAGGAACATGTTAAATTGTGCTTGTAAGGTGCAAATTAAAGGTGTTTTGTTATATTGTAAGTAATAAACGTGTAACAATAACGTAACATGAATAATAGAACAAATAAGATTATGACTCTAGCGTTGAAGTGTGTAGAAAATGAGAGAAATGAAAAGAAAACAGAGGTAAGTGTTTTATAACCTATATTTTTATTTTGTAATCTAAATTTTAAACACTTCGTTAATATTTTTAGTCAATTCTCGGTGATTTATCTAATCCGTATATAAAACACATAAATACTGAAACCACAAATTCTGATATAACATTTTATGAAGTAACGGCAGAGGGAGATCTTATATTAACCGAAAGTACAGAACATTTTCATATAAGCGATATCAATTCAGAAGAAATAGTTGAAATACCAGGTGTAGAAACGAATATAAATATACAGGCACATATGACTGACGCAATCTGTGATGTAAACGAAGTTACGCCCAATGAAGATATAACTCTAGACCGAGAAGAAAAAGTCGAGGAAGAAATTGCAGACAATTCTTGCGATGATCCTGACTATATATTTGATCCAGCAAGTAATGAAGAGAATTCGGAAGATGAAATTGATTCAAATAAAGAGAATCATTCTGACGGTAATCACTTGGTTAATAGCGACGTAGACACTCAGCAATTAAGTACTGACAAATATACAAGTACAAGAAAACGAAGGCATGTTGATAAAAATGACTGGAAAAGATATAAGAATCAAAATTTGAGACGAGAAGGTAAAAGTTACGTGAGCCGTGTAAAGAAACTAAAGAAAGATGAAACCAACATTGTAAAAGAAAGAAACATTGGTGCTCGGTGTGTTTCAAGTTATTGTCTAAAATCGAGCAAACGATTTTGTCATGAAATTCCGGAACAGCTAAGAAAAGATCTTTTTAAACATTTTTGGACCAAATTATCTTGGAAAGAACGAAAAACTTATGTAGCATCACTGGTCGACTGCGTAGTTACCAAACAAAAAAGGCGTAGTGAATTTGGTGACAGACGAGAATTTTCATATCATTACTTAAAGTTTACATTACATAAAGTTAGACAATGAAAGAAAGGAAGTATGCAGAGATATGTTTTGCAATACATTTGGGTTAGGAGTGTGGAGTGTAAGAAATTGGTCAAGAAACGCTTATCATGGTATGATCAAGTCAAAGGAAACTAAAGAAACAAGTATGAAAAATACTCGTAGTTTTGCCAAAGAAGATAGTAATACTGTTTTGCAATGTAACAATAAAGCAGCAAAGAAGTTTGCCATTCAATTTATAAATTCTTTGCCCAAAATGGAGTCCAATTATTGCCGCAGAGATACTAAAAAAATGTATTTAGAGACAGTCTTTCAATCGATTATGGATCTTTATCGCGCATATAAAGAAATATGCGAGGAAGAAAAACAAAAATATGTCTCTAGATTTACTTTTACGGAAATCCTTGCTGACTTGAACGTTTCATTGTTTCGTCCAAAAAAGATCTTTGCGATATTTGCTGCCAACACAATGTGGGCAATTTATCAGATGAAGAATACACAAAACATCGTATTGCTATAAATAGAGCAAGAGAAGAAAAGGATAAAGATAAAACAGAAGGTGAACTGAAATTATATCAAGTATATTCAGTAGACGTTCAAGCAGTTAAGCTTGCACCATTTTTAAAAGCATCAGCACTTTATTATAAAACAAAACTGTGCTGTCATAATTACACAGTCTATAATTTGACTTCACACGAAGTCGACTGTTACTGGTGGAACGAGGCAGAAGGTGAACTAAAAGCGCAAGTATTTACTACATTTCTATACAAACACCTTGAACTTGTAATTTCTGTGTGGCCTGCTGATGTTCCGAAAGTAATTATAATTTGGAGTGATGGTTGTTGTTACCAAAATAAAAACAAAATACTGGCCAATGGTCTGCTCAACTTGTCAATAAAATATAATTTTACCATACATCAAAAATATATTCAAGTTGGGCACACTCAAATGGAGGTAGATTCCGTACACGCATGCATAGAGAAGAAATTGAAAAATAGGGATATTCATTTACCGTCTGATTATGTTTCCGTTACAAAAGAAGCAAGAAGGAAGCCATTCCCATACAAAGCACATTATGTGACATTTGATTATTTTAAAGACTTTGCCTGCCCTGGGGCAGAAAGATATTGTTCCATAAGACCAGGTAATAAAGCTTCAGATCCAATAGTGAATAATGTGTGTAATTTTATGTATTTGCCTAATGGTACTATCGAATACAAATTGAACTATGATGACGAGTTTCAACTTCTTCCTCGTCGTGCAAAACAAGTTGATGATGTAAGCTACCCATCCCTTTACACATCACGACTGAAAATTCAAAAATCAAAATGGGATCATCTTCAGCAACTGAAAAGTGTGCTGCCAAAAGATGTTCACTTTTATTATGATTCTCTGCTAAAATAAATAAGTTTTGTTTGTATATGTGAATATATTTCGCAATATCTGTACCAAAGAGATGTTCTAATTTTTGTGATAAAAAAAGTATTTAATAATTTAATTCAGTTATATAATAAAACTTCTATGTCGCTAAAATTGTCAGTTTTTTTTATACAAAAACCTCCTATGTTCATTTATTTCAATAAACGCAGTAAGTAGGGTTAAAAATAACAGTTACGTTAATTTGAGTGATAATTATATTAAACTAAGTGATAGCATTTTTTGTTTTTGTATATAAGATATTTTATAAACCGGTTTTTTTTACGTACTGAATATTTACAATTTTTGACATAGAAGGTTTCCATTCTTCACCATCGATATGCAAAACAAAAACAAAGCAAAATCTTTATAAAAATAAACAAAGTCAAAATTTACAAGTAGGTATTACAAACAAAATACCGAAATCAAGAACAAAAAAGTAAGCCAAATCGTTATATTAAAAGAACACAATTATAATTATAAACAATATTCCGAAATCAAAAACCAAACAACAAAGCCAAATCGATAAATTTAGGAAACAAAGTGAGAACCAAAAACAAAGCCAAATCGTTATATTTAATACATGAACTATATAATTTAAAACACAACCAAAATCGGAAATCAAATAACAAAGCCAAATCAATAAATAAATATCCAAAATAAAAACTCAAAACAACTCGCAAAAATATGACGCTATGACAGATGACAGCTCAAACAAGAGTAACCGTAATACCATACCAACATATAAATGTAATTTTGTAGGGATTTTGTTGGAAGAAATAAAGAAGAAATCAATTTTGAGGCCACAAACAAATCCATGTGTGAACGGCTTGGACACAGCAAATTTTTCTGTTGCGTGTGTTTGGCATGTGTGTGTCTTCTGTGTGTCCTCTGTGTGTCCATGTGTTAAACAGGGCTTTAGAAACCAAACATGGATTCCAAGAGACAACGAAAGGGGTCCAGGAACTATTCCACAATTTTTAGGAACTCAAAAATAAACGCCAACATGAGCTCCGTAATTGATATTTTCTTTTCATTGATATCCGATGATATGATGGATGATATCGTATATCAAACAAATTTATATAGTCAACGAGATAAGAAAAATAATATCAATCTTACTAAGAAAGAATTATATGTGTTTATTGGTATAAATTTAGTGATGTCCTATATACGGTATCCACGTATTAGATTGTACTGGTCAAGTGAGGATGGTTTACGAATGAATTTGATTGCAGACTCTATGTCAGTAAACAGGTACGAAACAATTCTAAGAAACCTTCATTTGTTGAAAATCCAGTTCCTGTTAGAACTAGAAATATTGATATATCAAACAAAAACGACGAAGACAAGTTATGAAAACTGAGACCCTTTTTGAATAAATTACAAGCCAATTTTGTTCGTGCAATGGCTTCGGAGGAATATCAGTCTGTGGATGAACAGGTTATTCCCATGAAGAGTCGATTAAGTATAAAACAATACTTGCCTAAAAAACCTAAAAAATGGGGCATCAAATGTTGGCTAAGAGCAGGCATAAGTGGCTACGTGTATAGATTCGAAATTTATCAAGGGGCTAAAAACAGAATGACAGTAGGACCACTGGGAGCTTGTGCAGATGTAGTTTTACGACTATGTGATGATATTCATCAAAAAAATCACAAGGTTTTTTGTGACAATCTGTTTAGTTCAATAGGACTTTTAGAAACACTGAAGAATAATGGAATATACGGTACTGGAACTTTGCGATCGAACAGAATGCAAGGAGCTGAAAAAATATTACCTTCAGATAAAATCATGAAAAAACAACCAAGAGGAACTTCTTACTTCGCAACTAAAAATAATACTACAATAACAAAGTGGCATGATAGAGCACCAATGCTTGTGGCATCCACTTGTGCTGGAAAGGAGCCTCAGGATAAGGCAAAGCGATATAGTAAGTCAGAAAAAAAATTATAGAAATTGATAGACCTTTTGCAATCAAATTTTATAATAAAAATATGGGTTGTGTTGACTTACATGATCAACATCTGGCGATGTATCCAATGCGACGGAAAAACAGAAGATGGTACATAAAGGTATTCATGCACTTTTTAGATGTAGCAGTCGTAAATGCATTTATCTTATACAAATGCAATGGTAATGTAGACCGTGATTTTTTACAATTAAAAGGTACGCTTGCCAAAATGTTGATAAATAAGGGAATAGTGGAAAAAAATCGTCTAGGGATCTGTAACACCCCCTACTATACTGAAAAGAAAAAAATATACACGCACCTCAAGGGAAGTAAGATTTGATGGTATTGGTCATTGGCCTAAACTGACAGATGCAAAAAATGCCAATCGATGTAAATCTTCAGCATGTAAGCGCAGAACAAAATATATCTGCAAAAAATGCAATGCATATCTGTCCAGATTATTTTGAGTACTTTCACACATTTATTCATTAGAATAGGAAACCTTTTCGGAATAAATGTATCAAATTACATTAAAACAATCTGTTGATAATAATAGGTTTTTGTGTCTTTTAATGCATGACGTCCACTAAAATGTACATTTATTTTTTTACCCTTATTGTAAAAATTAAATATTTTTATAAGAAATACATTATTTTATGTGTGATATAATAAAGTTTTGTACATAATTCTGAATTTTATTTTTATAATTAATGATTTTTGAAAAATTATGCATGAAAGGGTTCATTTATATCGCTGGTTTGGTGCAGATTTTGTGTGATTTGAGATGATTACATAGCCTAACTGCATTTTGCATATTCTATTTCGGTGTAGAAGTGTTGTAACTGTATTGTGCCTTCTAACGAAATAAATCGTTTAGTACGAAAATAGCTTAACTGAATATTAAATAAAATATGAGATAAGAAGTATCCTATGTAACTTAGGCTACTTCTGCATTAAATTTTTTTATAATATTTATTTTATTCACATCAGTTATACTTGCACTTAGGATATTACAGTATCTAAATAGAAAAAGGACAGTGCATAAACCAAAGTGTATTTTAAGACTTACTGAATATTTTATGTATTATTAAAGGAATATTTAGGTACTACCTAATGCAATGTCTTCACGTGCACAGAAAATATTAGAGCTGGCAAAATTAGTCAATAATAATACAGCAAAAGATAAATTTTGATAATTGTTATTATTACAGATACAAAAAATACATTAAAGAAACAGGAAACAACAGTACAAAGTGAAGATAACATTGATAATCATGATTCGGATTCCAATGACCCATATGAGACAGATGAAGATGAAGAATACCGACCAATTGAAACATCGTCCGACGAAACTTCATCTGATTCAGAAATAAATCCTGAAATACAAATAAACAACGTACTAGAGGACACGGTGGATACTACTCCACAACAAACCGTTAAAGGAAGAAAACGTATTAGAAATCCTGCAAAATGGAAGCGCAATGTAATAAAGAAACTAAGGAATAGTGGACAGGAATATAAGAACTGGAAAAATAAAACAGTAGGTAGCTAAAAGACAACGAAAAGATCCATGTGATCCTAACAAATGCAGACTTAAATGCACAACAAAAATTTCAACTGAAGATAGACTGAAAATATTTAAAGAGTATTGGAACTTAGGAAACGTTGACAGACAGCGAGATTATATAATACGATATGTTGAATTCAAAGAAAAAAAGCGTGATGCACGATTAAAAGTAGATCAAACTGAAAAAAGTCGTCGAAACTTGACATTTGTTTACTTTTTACCGAAAGTTGAAGAAATATGTGAACGCATTAAAGTTTGCCAAACCACTTTTCTTAATACATTATCAATCAGTCATCAAGTTGTAAAAACTGTTGCAAACAAAATGAAGCCCAAACCAAAGAGGTAGAGTTCAGTGCAATTCCAGAATACCAGATGACATAAAAAATACAGTACATAAACACATAGAAAGTTTCGAGGTTATAGAATAGATTTGCCATTACTGTAGACGAGATTCTGTAAAAAAATATTTGCCATCATCCTTAAACATATCCAAAATGTATAACTTATACAAGAATTACTGCCATGAAAATAACATACCACATCTTGCCAGTGTACATCTTTATAGACATATTTTTACTAATGAATATAATTTAGCATTTTTCATTCCGAAAAAAAACCAGTGCGACTTGTGCACAAAATATGAAAACAGTAGTAATGAAGAGAAAGAAATAATGGATAGCGAAATAAAACATTTAATATGGTAGTAAGTGATCCAATATGTAATTATGTAGAAAAAGGTGGCAGTAGGATCAAAATAGAGATGTAATTAAAAAATCCTTTATTGGGACGTTTCGGCGCCGAAACGGTCGCCATCATCAGCCTTAAAACATTAAAAAGTTGTTCACATTTTTATTTAATTTATAATATTATGTTAGTTCATGAAAAACAGTTTGAGTGCATATGGCACACTCACTCAGTGATTTTTTTCTAATTTTTGGAAAATGTCGTGAAACATGAAAACAGTTTTAATTTCATCATTAGTTACTACTGCGCCCACTAAACGACCAAAAGAAGCACACTCGAAAAAACTACTAACACTGGAATATTTTTTGAGAAAAAACGGTGAAAATCTTCGTGTTTGTAAAAAAATGTTCTTAGCTACATTTGACTTAAAAGAATGGATAATAAAAAACTGGATAGTTCAAGCAGCTAACAATAAACTTAGAGACAGCAATGATATGTCTTTACCAACTAAATCGCGAATGCCTGCAGAATTTAAAAAAAGAATTAGTACTTTAAAAACATTTCTTAAAGACCTTCCCAAGTTGAAATCACACTATTGTAGGGCTTCGTCTAATAGACTTTACTTGGAACCACTATTCCATACAACAGCAGATGTATATCAGCTGTACAAAGATTTATGTGATACAAACGGCGTTAAAGAACTCAGCTTAGCACACTTTAAAAAAGAAATGAAAATTGGAAATATATTTATTCTCAAACCAAAGAAAGACAAATGTGATATCTGTGTCGGATACAAAACTAAAAATGTTACTAAAGAAGACTATACAAATCACATTAAAAGGAAAGAAGAGGCCAGAAAGGAAAAAGAGAATGACAAAAAAGAGGCGAAAAAAAATTCTGAGTTAAGTATTTTTACAATGGATGTGCAGGCAGTGAAACTAGCCCCAGTATTACGTGCATCTGCAATTTACTACAAAACTAAGTTGTGCGTTCACAACTTTACAACATTTAATTTAAAAAACAAGGAAGTAAACTGCTACTTATGGCATGAGGCTGAAGGCGGCCTAGAGGCTAACGTTTTCGCAACGATTATCACTAAACATCTTTTCCAGTTGTTGGAAAAGGAACCCTGAACTAAGACCATTGTGATATATAGTGATGGATGCGGTTACCAAAACCGCAACAACACAAAGTAATGCCCTTTATCATTTTGTTAATGACAAAAACGTAACTGTGAT
Organism: Agonum fuliginosum; assembly: GCA_947534325.1. Classification (NCBI taxonomy): domain Eukaryota; kingdom Metazoa; phylum Arthropoda; class Insecta; order Coleoptera; family Carabidae; genus Agonum; species Agonum fuliginosum. Next base: position 9,332,068 of record OX384046.1, read on the forward strand.
CCAAAAATTCTTAGAAAAGAGGCACATACAGATGGAAGGATAGCTTAATAGAAAGAAAACTAAAGAATAAAGATATAAAACTACCATCTGATTACATCGAGGTCTGTCAGAAAGCGCGATTAAAACAACCCTTTCAAGTAGAATTTTTAGACCATAAATTTTTTCAAATTTTTTCAAATTTGTGCTATTACCATAGTATAAGACCAGGAAATAAAAAGACTGATCTACACATTAAAGATATATATATATATATATAGTCAGTAACCCCTTTTTATACCTTTCGGTGTAAGGGGGCCGGGCACACCGAGCCGCAGTGGGTATTACTTAAGTCACGATGGTCACCCATCCAAGTTTTAACCGCTGTGAAGCGTGCTTGACTAAATCAATCACAACGCTGTCACGTTACCACACTGCCGTACTGCCGATATAAGATGTCTTAAATATGAAAAAATAAGGGAATATCATACAAAATTAATTATTCCGATGACTGGACTGATTTGCCTCAAAGAATTAAAGTTAATGTAAACCCACAAATAGGGCAATTATATCAAAGTCGCCTAAAAATAAAGCAGCAAAAATACGAGCACTTACAAGCTCTTAAAAATCAGACTGCCATACTTTCTATGATTCTCTTCCGCATTAGTAGTTTAGTACTCGTTATTATTTTTCTAAGAATATTACTTCAGTTTTAAGTTTGTATACTTTTTTTATTTAACAGGTTGACTGCCACGGTATAAAATCAAAAAATTCCCCTGGTGCCATTGACAGATTTGAAGACCTATAACGTTATTCAGTATATTAATATAGTCAAAAGCAATATTGAGGCCTGTTTTTTGAAAATATTTTGAAAAAACCACTATCGGTCATTTATAACCGCTCGGGCATGGGAGACCGCTAGAGATGTCCTGTGCCCGAGCGATCACAACAGCGGTCACCTGAGCGACAAGTAGAAACACCGATAAGATCACTTGCTGGCCATAAGTTCCTAAAAAGAGAAGGATTGGTTGCCAAAACAATAAAATATTGCAAAGGTTTATAAGAACATGGCCGAAAAGAAGAATTCAAAAACTTAGTAAAGAAAGTATACACCTATTGTGCAGATTGCCAAAATAAACCTCACTATTGTTTCCCATGTTTTAACGCTTTTCATTACAAAAACTGATTTTCTTTAGTTTGTTTTTCAAATTACATGGTCTGTAAGTTAATTTTGAACTATTTTATTTCTGAATTTAATTTTTTAAATGTAATATAAATTTGAAATAAATTTACTAAATTTCAATGAGGACACAGCTATAAAGCTAGAACATAAAAGTTGGGCAATGCAATACCCCGACGGTCATATAAGACTCACAAATCCCGCATGACCGCTATAAGAACAGCCCTGTGTTTTTTTTTCTGTATGTCTGCACAGCGGTCATATATGACCGCCATGGCACATCTGGCAAAATAAGGAGCGGTCATATTTTATATGACCGCTGTGGCAGTCAACCTGTTAATGTAAAACAGAATACTTATTTTATTTATTGTATTTTCATACATGATTTTCTAATAAAAAACATAACAAATTTAAATAAGTACCAGTTTTATTTTTTGTATTTTTTAATGTTAAAATAATTGAAAAACAAAATTAGTTGTTTTAGTCCTATTCTTGTAATTAAACAGACAAAACTTCGTAACTGTTAAAATTGCAATATAACATAAACTTCAAAAACAAGTAACTACCCTTAGAAACTATTAGTGCAAATTTTTTAAATACTAAGCTTAAAAAGTGTCGTGAAACTTAAAATTCAATAATATGACAATAAAATAATATTAATTTATACATTATTTAAGAAAATATGAGGTTTTTTTCCTCTCCTGAAAAATAAGGTTTTTGCAGATACTTGGTTTTGCGGTGTCATCGACGATAATAGTAAAATCAAAAATGAAAAGATTCTTCGATGGCGTCTAGAACTTTCATGCTACAGTTTCGACATTATCTACCGCCCAGGCAAGGATAACATAATTGCTGATACTCTCTCTAGGATATGCAATGCTACAGAAGAAAAGACATTATTTAATCTTCATTAGTCATTGTGTCATCCTGGTGTTACAAGAATGTTACATTGGGTACGTTCTAGAAATTTGCCGTATTCAATCGAAGAAATTCGCAAAATTAATACTGCATGTCCTACTTGTGCTGAAATAAAACCAAAATTCTTAAAAATTCAAATGGAAAACTTATCAAAGCAACCTCTCCATTCGAAAGATTTAATTTAGATTTTAAAGGTCCATTGCCTTAGACAACCAGAAATCGTTACATATGTGGTATTGCGATTCGTAACTCATAATTATTTATTTTATATTACAATTGTTATTCTATTTTTTAATTAAGATACGCACTAGGCGATAGACACCTATTGATATTGATTTTTTGAGTTGTTGTTCTGTTTTAGAACGCAAATGAATAAATAATCAGCCTTTAAAGGAACAATACGTTCAATTTATGGCAGAATATCGGGAGTTAGGTCACATGACAAAATTAATTAATCCAGTTAATGATACATTATGCTATTATCTACCTCATCATGCTGTTCTTAAAACAGACAGTTTAACTACAAAATGTAAAGTGGTATTCGACGGTTCAGCTGTAACTGACAACGGTATAATATCATTAAATAGTTTACAATATACAGGAAGACGATCTTTTGTCTATTCTAATTAGATTTAGAGAACACGCGATTGTATTTACTGCAGATATATGTAAAATGTATCGCCAAATTGAAATCACTCCGGATCAGAGAAAATATCAAAGAATATTTTGGCGCGAAAATCCAAGTCAAAATATTGATACATATGAATTAAATACGGTTACATATGGTACCACTTCGGTTCCATTTTTAGCCACAAGATGTATTAAACAATTAGCAATGGATTCAAAAAGTGAATATGCACTTGCATCTCAAATAATGTCATGCGATTTTTATATTGATGACTTGATTTCAGGATCAGACACAACTGAAAATGCAATCGAACTCATAAATCAAATTACACATATACTAAATAGTGGTTGTTTTACTTTGACAAAATGGTGTTCCAATAACAACACTGTTCTTGCTAGTGTAAAAGATACCCACCGTCTTACTCATTATATTAATGGAGGTGAAACATCAGACACAAAATTGTTAGTTTTACAATGGAATTTTAGTAGCGATTCTCTTACATATCATATAAACCAAATAAATTCAAATAAAATTACAAAAAGATCTATACTATCTACTATTGCAAAAACTGTTGATCCCTTAGGATTGTTAGCACCCCCAATTATGTTGATAACATTTTTGCTTCAAGAATTATGGTCATTACACTTAGATTGGGATGATGATGTCCCGGATCATATAAAAACAAAATGGTTAGCATTTAAATTAGATTTGGCAAATACAAATGAAATATTCATACCTAAGTTTGTATTTAGCACTAATTCAGTTTCAATAGAACTTTACGGTTTTAGTGATGCTTCATGTCAAGGTTACGGATCTTACATTTGTACTCGAGTTATTGGAACTGATAACATTGTTAAAAAAGTTAGTTTATTTTGTGCAAAGGGAAAGGTCGCACCTTTGAAAACAATAACAATTCCGCGTTTGGAACTATGTGGAGCCTTAATAATGGCTCAATTAATGGAGAAAGTCATCTTCAATTACGGTCAGCGTTCAATGTTTTTATTGGACAGACTCTAAAGTTGTACTTTCCTGGATAAAAAATCATTCCCGTTTATTTCATATATTTGTTTCAAACAGAATAGCTGAAATTCAAACTCTTACTAATACAAATAATTAGTTTCACGTAAAAACTCATGAAAATCCTGCAGATCTGATTTCACGAGGTATGCAATTAAGCGAATTACAGCAATCAAAGCTATGGTTGGAAGGTCAAAACTGGCTTTATCAAACAAATGATATTTGGGAAAATCCTATTGACTTGATACCAACAGATGATTTACCTGAAACAGAGATACAAATTAATACTGTTTTAATTAATCATGACGGTGAAGAAATAATTACTAAATTTTCTTCTCTAATAAAATTGAAGCGTGTTATTGCATGGCAAACTTCAGGAATTATTCGTGAAATTGTGGACTCATGTATTCTGCTTGAATACATCAATGATCTGTAAGATTCTCCCGTAGCCAAATATCTAAATCTTATTTGTAATCTGTATGAATGATAATTAGTTACACATTTTCACTTTCAAAATTCTTACCTGTCTTTAGCATTGACAGATTCCCGCATTACAGTGTCTTTGTTTAGAAATGATGTTTTCAATCATTTTAAAAAGTTCATCAAATTGATCTGAATTTAATCGTAAAATTTTTTATAAGCAGCAAGATCCTCGACTAACAGTTCGTTATTCAACATATTTAAAATACCTTTGCCTTCATCCCGTCGTAAAAGACAGTTTTTACTCCATATTTTCTTATTTTTCTTACGTACCTTACGTAAAGCTAAAATAGTAGTACTGCTAATAATTATACCGACAACAATTGTTTATTACTCATTTTCATTAATAACATAAAATCACTTGACTGTTAGCTGTCATACAAAAATTTACAATTGCGCAAGCGCACAGACAGAATTATGTATCAAATTACATGTATAGTAGTATTTGTATACACAAAATTCTGTCCAGAAATTTGTTCATAAAAATTCTGTTCAGAATTCTGTCCACAATTTATTATGTTCAGAATTATAGATCGTGACATACGGGCTTTATGTGTTAATTTTGATATTTTAGAAAAAGAAAAGAGAAATATATTGAAAATATGCTAAGATTGAAGCGAGATATTAAACTATATCAAGATAAAAAAGATATGGTTCTAATGATGTACAAATTGTATATTTGATTTAATAAAATATCTTATTAACATACATCCTATTTTATCTCTTAAAAAGCCAGAACATTTACAGAAACTGCGAAAAAATGCAAGGTCCCCATATATCGTTTATGACTTTTTCGAAAAATTGGATCAACTGGTTAGAAATAAAGATTTAAATTTACCAAACAGGAGTGTATGGTTTTTAATACGGAGGAAAGTGGTTTTGGGAGTGATCCATCTAGAATCAAAGCAATAGGAGTAAAAGGACAGGCATTAGTGGGGGATCAGGAAGGGAATATACAACGGTGTTAGCAGACGGTACATATCTCCCACCGCTAATTATTTTTAAAGGCGCAGAAGTGCAACATCAGAAAAATCATTTCCAGGAACTCTATATGCAGCTAAGATCAAATGGTTGGTTGGAGAAAAGATAAATATATTGAAAATATGCTAAGATTGAAGCGAGATATTAATTTTATTACTGGTTTGTAAATTCTTTTATCCGTCACGTCCAAGAAGTACAAATAAGAAATGATTTCTCCAATCAAACAGCTTTATTACTATATGATGGTCACTGTAGTCACATTAGCGTCCGAATAGTATCTGCGGCAATAGAAAATAACATCGAATTAATAATAGTCCAGTAGCCTTGTCATGCTTATAATGGGCCTAAGTTGCATCAAGTGGTGGTAGTAGGTTTCTATTTTTTTTCTTGTATAGGATGTGACTGAGATGCAAAATTCAAGTTTTCGACCTCGGCAACCCCCCGGAACACTTTTGAATATCTCAAAAACTGCTAAATGTTTGCACTTTTTTCGGTTTCTTACCATTTTGACTATGAAGGAGCACGATTTCGACAAAAACCATTATATACATTTTTAAACTAGATTAAATTGTCTACAATCTGAGACCAGAATGGGCTCGGTAGCCCAAATAGTTTCCGAGATACAGCTTTTCAAAGTTTGGTAAATTTTCCAAAGTTGAAAATTTTAAGCTAGTTTTCATGATTTATCATATTCTTTTGTTTATTATGTTTAATTAACTATAATATCTGAACGAATAATGATATTGACTTCCGGTTTGCAGCACTGAATTCCTCGTACTTTTTTCTATAAGATACATTCTGTCAAAAAATTTCAATGGTCTTCCTTGAGCTGAAATTTAAAGTTTTTCCGCGAGAGAATATAGTAAAATTTTTGTTTACTCTTTTGTATATTGTTTTTAATCAACTATAATATCTGAACGAATAATGATAGAGACTTCCGGTTTGCAGTATTGAATTCCTCGGACTTTTTTCTATAAGATACATTGTGTCAAAAAATTTCATTGGCCTTGGTTGAGCTGAAATTTAAAGTTTTTCCCCGAGAGAACATAGTAAAAAAATTTGTTTATTCTTTTGTTTATTGTGTTTAATTAACTATAATATCTGAACGAATAATGATATTGACTTCCGGTTTGCAGCACTGAATTCCTCGTACTTTTTTCTATAAAATACATTATGTCAAAAATTTTCAATGGTCTTCCTTGAGCTGAAATTTAAAGTTCTTCCGCGAGAGAATATAGTAAAATTTTTGTAGAAGAGAAACGGTTGGAGTTTCAAATTTGTATATTTTACCAAACTTTGAAAAGCTGTATCTCGGAAACTATTAGGGCTACCGAGCCCATTCTGGTCTCAAATTGTAGACAATTTAATCTAGTTTAAAAATGTATATAATGGTTTTTGTCGAAATCGTGCTCCTTCATAGTCAAAATTGTAAGAAACCGAAAAAAGTGCAATAATTTAGCAGTTTTTGAGATATTCAAAAGTGTTCCTGAGGGTTGCCGAGGTCGAAAACTTGCATTTTGCATCTCAGTCACATCCTTTACAAGAAAAAAAAATAGAAACCTACTACCACCACTTGATGCAACTTACGATGTACTAGGTTACTGGACCATAATTAATCCAAGTCATTTAACTGATAGACTGCAACCCTTAGACAAATGTGTCTTTGGACCAATAAAAACTAAATGGGAGAAAAAGTTAGTAGAGTACGGTAAATCTCAAATGGGAAAATCTACTGGACGATTATCAAAAGAAAAGTTTTCTGAATTGTTAGCCCAAGTCTGGCAAGAAGGAATGTCAAGTGAAAATATAAAAGCTGGGTTCTTGACAACTGGTATTTATCCTGTAAATGCTAGCTTATTCCCAGAAGAATTATTTAATCCTATAGATCTCAAGAATTACAAGAAACAAAAGTCGATGTCTTGTTTGATTTCAGATGGAAGCTCATACCAACAAGAGAGTATCATGACTTCATCTGTGGTAGAAGATAATCTAGATTCTTTGCAAAACATTATATACGACGAACCTTCATCTTCAAAGGAAGTCGTTTTACTTACAAATAAAGAGGCTCCCAATGTGGACTCTAACTGCTCATTGTCCTCTAATGAAATCGTTAATATATTTTGTAAGCAACTAGTAGAAGCCAACAATAAAAATAGTACTGCTGGCACTTCGAATTCGTTGGAAGATAAAAATAAATTAATTCCCCGTCTAAAACAGGCTACTTATGGTGAAGTTTTGACAACAACAGAGGTATTGACGCGACTTAAAGAAATTAAAGAAACCTCAAAATATAAGAAAAAATAAGAGCGAAAAGAAGAAACACAATAGAATTGTAAAGAAGAGAAAAGTAATTTGTTCTGAAAGTGAAGATGAATGCGAATTGATCACTATGACAAATGATTATGATGACGATGACATGACTTCGGCAGAAATTGTTATGAGAGAAATTACAGAAGAAATTGTCTATGAAGAGTCAACATGGAAAGATAAATTTGTGCTTGTGGAATTCATCGGTGGTGCAAGGAAGTCAACTCATTACCGGTATGTTTGTTGCATTAAGTCATATCTACTAAATATTCAATTATGCCTGACATGAGATCAGCTATTTTACAAACAATATATAATGAAGATTGACATATCGATATGTTACTTTCAAACCATTTAATACGAATGTTATGTTCTTTTTTTATTGTATGATATTTAATTTGATGTTCACTGTACTCATTATCATTACAACATTATTTATATGTTGTACAAAATCATACCATTCTGATACATTAAATATAATACAAGTCGGACAATTGAAAAACTTTAAACCTAATAACAAAGTGTCATAGTTGGTTGTTGATCAATCGTATGCGTTAAAACAATTGAAGTGTATAAAAACAAAATATGGGGACAAAATACTATGTGATTTCGGACCGTTTACAGTTTTTTTACCGGAACGGTTTTCGACCATGGCCGATACTCAAGTGGCAGATATTAACAATTCTGGTAACACAGTCGTTAAATATAAAGGTCAAAGGGATGCTGGGAATGGAAAAAGACCAGCATTCATTTTAGAATTCATAACATTGACACCGGGATCAACTGAAGAACAATCTGCAAATAATGTGGCAGATATTTTAATGAAATCTTCTGGTCCATCTACTTCAACAGTGGATGCTGGAGCATCGTCAAATGTAGGTAATTTAGTTCATATATATAGTTCATATAAATTATGTATTGAATTTTTTTTTTTGATTTAATAAAGCAAGTTCAGAAACATCAACAACAACTACAATCAAATGAATTACAGAAACAAAACGAAGATTCCAATTTGCCATCAACGTCATCAAGCGATATGACCGACAGTAGTAATCAACAAGTGAATTCTTTTAACACGTTGAAGGACACTTGCGTCTATAGCCGTCAAAGCGAAGTTCACTATGTGGCATGACGGCAACAGCCGTCCAAAACGAAACGGTCGTTTTTAGACACTGCGGCTATAGCAGCACAAATGTGCATTTACCAGCGTACAAGTAGAAGCCTAGTGTCATGTTTTGGAAAAAAAAAATTTAGGTTGAATTTCGTTTTTCATCTGTTACACGACTTGCAGCTTCAGTATGCACGTGGTTGTGAATGGAGTAGTGCGATCGTGTTTTTTCTTGAATTTGTTATTGATACATTTAACGATATTTATTGTTTATACTGGTAAATATTTGTTTGTTATTGATTTTACACTTTAAATATAAATAAAAAAATTAAAATTATAGCATTTTTTGATACATTAGCGATATTTATGGTTTACTTTTTTATGATTTTACATTTGAAATATAAATAAATAATAATAATTAAAGGTGCTGAATTAATCAAAATTAAGTTTATTTAAGCAGAAAGAGTAAAACTATAGTTCTAATATTCTAAAAATTACAAAAACATTATAGTGTCAATTTTCGAACTTCACTTGTACCTACTGTCCGTCAATGTGTTAAAATAATTTCGGTTAATGAACGACAAATACGTAAATTTAAATCAAAGTGGCGTGAAATAGTAATTAATATAAATCAATACAACATTAATAATTCTTTAAATCCAATAGAGTGGATAAAATCAATATTTGAAGAAATAATTCAATAGGTACATAAAAACAAACATGAGTGTTAACGAAAATTATAGATTAGGTATGGAAATTAGTAATGCGTCTCCTGACAAACCTATTAGAATTGGAAAACAACATGCCAAGGTTATGTCCTCCACTTTAGTTAGTGATAAATTTATTACAGTCAGCAGTATGCGAAATATATTTGTGTCGTTCATTGTAAAAGTGGTGTAAGTCCATATTATTAGAATTATACTTTTTTGCGTAAAGATATCGCGTTCTGTTATATCTTTCCATATAAAAGTGAATCAACTCCCAGTTGCACTTTAATTTCGTAAGATGTCGTTACTTGTTCCCGCAGTGAACATAAATGGCTAAATAATTCATTATAAAAGTGAAGTAAGTCCGGAGTCAGCATAATAGTGAAGTAAGTCCGGAGTCAGCATAATAGTGAAGTAAGTCCGAAGTCAGCATAATAGTGAAGTAAGTCCGGAGTCAGCATAATAGTGAAGTAAGTCCGGAGTCAGCAGAATAGTGAAGTAAGTCCGGAGATGATTCACTTTTAATGTGACAAATGTTTGCCATGAAATTACATTGTGTGTGATGTAGTGTGATTTAAGAACTACATAATATTCATATTTTTATAATGGATACAGAAGAATTTACTGATTTTAGTGATTCCGGGTCTGAATATCAGCCTACCTCTGATAAAAGCTCTACAGTATCTGATAAGTCTAAACAAATAAATTATTTTAACATAACCTCAGAAAATGTCAATAAAAATTTTACATTCTAATTTTTTTTTTCATAGCATATTATTTTTGTTTTATATTCTATGACTGTATTAAACAAAGATTGGAACTAATTTTAGCGTTCTGCTCTGTACTTGTTTCAGATACAGATACAATTAACAATTTAAACATAGACGAAAATAGTAACCAGTCAAACCCTCAACCTGGGCCATCAAGAAAAAGATCACGTAATGAAGAAAGTTGGGCAGTTAATAAAAGGAAGTTATTACGTAACAGTGGTAAAACGTATTACACTACAAAAAGAAGAAAAGTATGCGGGAAAATTTTTGAAAATTCTGATTGTGGGTGTCCGAAAAAATGTATTACGTTATTTACAGAGAGTGAAAGAAAAGATGTATTTGAATCATTCTGGAATGTAAAAGACTTTAATTCACAAAATTCTTATTTATATGCATTAGTACAAAAAATAGCAGTAAACAGAAAACGCCCAAAAGATCGTTCACGTGCTGGAAAAAATATATCGTTCAAATATTTTATAAAGTCCAGTAACAAGACACAATCTGTGTGTAAGAAATATTTTCTTAAGACGTTTCAAATTAGTGATGGAAGATTATATCGATGCCTTTCTAAAACTGACACAGTGCAAAGACAAACGTGGCACAACTAGTTCACGAAAATTTGATGATTCTGATATCGTTGCCCACATCCAAAGTTTTCCAGCCTATCAAAGCCATTATACGCGGAAAAGTAATCCTAATAGAAAGTATTTGAATCCTCGTTTGACTATACGTAAGATGTACGATCTGTATAAAGAAAAATGCGAAACTGAAATGACTGAATTCAAGAAACTAAAATATTATATTAAAATATTCAACACCAAGTTTAACCTCCATTTGAAAACACCACGACAAGACACCTGCAAGACTTGTGATGACTTAAATTTGAAAATAATGAAAACGTTAAGGGAGAGCTTGAGGTGCAAAGAGAACTTCATCAACGAAAAGCAGATTCAGCCAGAGATAACCTGAAAAATGATTAAAAAAAAATAAATGAAGCATAGGTACATATTGACGTTTGACCTGCAAAAAGCTTTAGCGTACCCAAAATTAACCACCTCAGTAGCATACTATAAAAGAATCTGTATTTATATAATACAGGATACATGTAAATTATGTATTGGCTACCCTTTATTCTACAATAATTATTACAAGTCAGCACTTCTAACTGTATTTGTCCATTATGATAAGAACTGTAATAAAAACCACTGCGAACAAGCAAAGATGTTCACTTGCTGTTCGCTTGCTCATGTAATATCTTGTACTCAACACGTGTAAACAGGTTTTATAAAATAATTTTTTTTTTTTTCAAATATATTAAATCAAAATATTTAATTGGCGCAGTCTGGGTAGGATCAGAGAAACACAAATGCAATAATTGTGTGGTGAATTTCAATTCTTTGCTCTGAGAAACCTATTAACCAAAAACGAAGAAAATTAATAAATAAAAAAGACTACAAGAACATCAAACGGCTTCAACCTATAGCCCATCAGGGTCTAACCACGACCCATCTTTAAAAAGAAGAATCCACAAAGACGATTCGAGGTTCCGGACCAAAACTGATCACGTACTCATCAAGCAACGAGGACTTGCTGTTCGGTGGCCGACCCACGTCGAGGACTTCTACACTGACCGACTACGGACAGAAGCAAGAAACAGAGAACCCGGTGATGCCCGTCAACCATCAAATTATTTTTATTCTAAATATAATATTCGTGTAAGTTAAAATTAAAATATTAATTTATTACAGAAAGGGGCAACTCTAATAAATACTTGTAATAAAGTTGTCGAGGGACCGGCAGAGTCCCAAACACACAAACACACCCAAATTTATGTTCACTAGTGATAGTGACATTAGTAGCTCAGAATCCGAAAATTCGGACATTGAAGTAGAAAATACTACTCCATTAAACATAAAAAATATTTTAAGACCAAGTAGGTTAAATCAAATTAACAATCTAAACACATCAATCATGACGACCACTCTTTCAGAATTAAAAAATTTAACTGAAATCGTTCCTCCTTATAATGGAGACAAAAAATTTCTTAATAACTTCAGCAGTGCCGTAGACGACGTTGAGTCTGCGCTAACTGTCAGAACACTAACAAACATTCAAGAGACTTACTTATTCGGACTAATAAAAACGAAACTTACAAGCAATGCTGCCGAATTATTGTCCGAAAATAAATTTAATAATTGGGATGAGTTAAAAACTCATTTAAAAAATAATTACTGTGACAAAAGTACTGCCGAAACAATATTACTAGAAATCTTACAAATATGGAATACTAAAACTAATGTAGACAAAACTTTGGAAATAATATCGCACAAATTTGCTCAGTATAAATCAAAAATTTTGCTTAACCCTACACTGCGCAATGTATCATATATGATACAAACTACAATAAAGTCTATATCTTTAATGTAAAATATTATTTCGCTGAAATGTGCAGTGTATCATATATGATACATACCGTTTTCGATATATAAAGTTACAGTTCCGACATCTATGTAAAAATATTTTACTAAAACTAGACGAAAGTTGGCGAATGTAACTTACCGAATCAGTTGGTTTACCAGTGAATGCTTATGCTGTTTATATGAGAAATATATTGAAATAATACTTGAAAAATTGAAATTAATTTCAATATACATGTTTAGTGTCTGAAACTTATTTTATTTTTATGTTTCTGATAATAATAATAAGTTTATTTACCCAATAAGATTACATAAAGCAATATAAGGACTGTCAAAGAAGATAATTACATATTAATAAATTCATTCACAGAGTAAAAGCTAATATACAAACGGTAAGATATAAAAATTCTTATGTCTCAAATATGATACATTGCGCATTTATTGATATAATTTTAGATGTCGCGGTGGACTAGTAACAAAATATTGTCCGATAAAGATCTGGAAGAAATTATTGAAGAATGGTGGAAAAGTGAAGATGAGCATGAAAATGAAAATGATTTATTTGACAATAATGAAAATTTGCATATAGAGAATATGCCCATTGTATTTCAAGATGAAGTATTAGAAGGCGAATTTATAAATGAAGATACTACAAATGAGGAAAATGAAGAGGAGTGTGCAAACATAATTACAGAAGAGATAGCTAATAATTTCAAAGAACAGTTTAAAAATATACTTTGGAAAAATAAAAATATAACAATGAACCAAGATGCACTACTTTTCAGAGGCGACGAAAATTTACCAGCTAATGTGACAGCTAACACCATATGATTTTTTAAGATATTTTTTTGATGATAATATTATAGACAAAATTGTTGCCGAATCTAACTTATATGCTATACAGTCTAATCCCGCAAAACCTGTAAATTTAAATCGTGATAATATAAAAAAATATGTAGGTATTTGTATCTATATGTCGATTATTCATTTACCAAATGCTCGTTCTTATTGGTCCGATAAAATTGGTGTTAAGCAAATTAGAGAATGTTTGAGCCAAAAGTCATTTGAAAGAATTAAGTCTTTCATACATTTCAATGATAATTCACTTGCCAAACCGAGAGATGACCCGAATGCGGACCGTTTATACAAAATTAGACCTATAATCGACTACCTAAATGGAAAATTTAGAAGCATTCCTTGTGAACAATATTTATGTATCGATGAGCAAATGTGCGCTACAAAAACAAGACATCATTTGAAACAATATATGCCAATGAAACCCCATAAATGGGGTTTCAAAATGTTTGTTCTTAGTGGTGTTAGCGGATTCGCCTATAAGTTTGAAATTTACTCGGGTAAAGAAAATAAATGCCTTCCACCTGAACCAGATTTAGGAGCAAGTGCGAATATTGTTGTCAGGTTGTGTAGATCTGTTCCACGTAATCAAAATGTTCGGGTCTACTTTGACAATTATTATTCTTCAATTCCACTTGTGTCTTTTTTGGCAAGTCAAGGTATTCATTCGTTAGGAACAATTAGAAAGAATCGAATTCCTAATTGTAAATTTCCTCCCGAAACACAACTGAAAAAAGAAAAACGAGGGAAATCTTATGAATTTGTAGCAAACGTAAATGGCACGGATATTACAACGGTGTTGTGGAAAGATATTAAATTTGTAACGTTAGTATCTAGTTTTATAGGCGAATTACCATTGAAGGATGTAGAAAGATATGATAGAAAATCGAAGAAGAAAATATCAGTGCCATGTCCAAATATAATTACAGAATATAATAGACATATGGGTGGGGTTGACTTTTTAGATAGTTTGATTGGACGCTACAAAATAGAATTACGTACAAAAAAGTGGTATCTGAGAATTTTTTACCATTTATTTGATTTAGCACTGGTAAATAGTTGGATATTGTATCGCAAACTTTGCATTCAACGAAAAGAAAAAGTACTAACTTTTGCAGAATTTCGAGCTGAGGTAGCGAATTGTCTATGTAGAGCTGGATGTGTGGGGACCACAACAAAGCGTGGTAGGCCTTCCGGAGATATTGAGAAAAAAAAAGGACCAGCGTCGTATGTGCCGCCAATCAATGTTAGAACGTATGCAATAGGGCATTGGCCATTGTATACGGATAGTAGAATCCGGACTGTAACAAATTGTCATATATTAAATGTGAAAAATGTGGGGTTAATCTATGTTTAAATAAAGGCTCAAATTGTTTTAAAATCTTTCATGAATAAAATGTTTTAGAAAGATAATTTGTATGTATGTATGTAACTTAAAGCGCATAATATGTATGTAACTTAATGCGCATTGTATCATATATGATACACAGTATAAATTAATAATTATTTCCTAAAAACTAATAGATAGATTTTTTAAATTATTTTTCCCATTCATCTAGAGACTATTATGAAACTTTTTTTTTTCATTTCATAAAAAAAAATTGCGCAGTGTAGGGTTAATGAATATAATCAATTGCAGAAGAATGCGATTATTAGAGAAAATCAAAAATTAGTAGTTTCACACTTTATAACTCTCCTACCTTTGACAATAAGAGGAGCAATTATTGTGAAAGAACCGAGCACTTTAGAAGAATGCGAACGTTTATTAAGAAACGAATTTAATTATTCCCAACAAAATTTTACTTTCAATCCACCACCAAAGAAATTTCCAGCCCAACAATTCCCATCCAAACCAGTTCAATTCAATAATAATCAAACCCAATCAAAACCTTTTGCACCCCGACAAAATTTGATAAACTTCTCTGAAACAAAACGAACATTTCAACCAAAATCAATGACGCTACAAACAAGAATTACTACGCCAATGTCGACGCAGACGATAAGACAGAATTATCATCTCAACGATAGTTCAAATGAACGACCAGAACAAAACGCTGACGAATACGAAAACGTAGTTGAACAAGACGATGAACTCGATAATGATTCTTTTTTAGAATTAGAAACAGACATGACCGAGCAAACTACGTAATGTTTAACACACGACTTACCGTCATTAAAAATTAATGATTACGTAATATTACTAGACACAGGCTCAAGCATAAATTTAATTCATCCAGATTTAGTTAACTCAAAAAATATGAAAACTCATGAAGAAAAGTGTACGTTTACAACCGTAAACGGTAAAACCACTATTTCACATTTTGTTATACTAAAAATAAATAAAATTCCACTGAAATGTTACGTTCACAAATTCCACAAACAATATAATTTATTGTTAGGAATTGAAGCATTTAAAAAACTAAATATTCAAATCAATTTCATAAAAAACTCTGTCAATATACAAGGAAAAGAAAAGAAACTAGAAAACGATTTCAAAACTAACAAACAAAATAACAATATTCAAATTCGATCAGAACACTTGAATCAAATTAAAAAATCAAAATTAAAAATTTGGATAGTTCCAAAAAAATTAGACGCCTCCGGCAAACGTAAAACGAGACTTGTAATTGATTTTAGAAAATTAAATTCTCAAACTAAAGACGACAAATTTCCAATTCCAAATATTGACACACTATTAGATCACATCGGACACTCAAAATATTTCACGACTTTAGACTTGTATTCAGGCTTTCATCAAATTCCTATGAACAATAATGATATTGAAAAAACAGCATTCTCTATTACATCAGGTCACTATGAATTTCTACGTATGCCATTCGGACTCAAAAATGCACCAGCGACTTTTCAAAGAATGATGAATATTGCACTAGGAGATTTAGTAAACAAAATTTGTCTAGTTTATTTGGATGACGTAATAATTTTTGGCAAAAATCTTGAAGAACATCTGCACAACATTCAACTAGTTTTTGAAAAATTAAGAAAAGCAAATCTAAAAATTCAGATGGATAAATCAGAATTCCTGAAAACACAAACAAAATATTTAGGATACATTATTACGCAAGATGGAATTAAAACAGATCCCTCTAAAATAGAAAAAATTCAAAATCTCAATATTCCTAAAACAAAAAAAGAAATCAAGCAATGTCTTGGTACAATGAACGTAATAGCCGACAATCTTTCTCGTCAACGTGACAAAACACAAATCCACAATAAAATCGGTGACGTAACAGAAACAAAAATATTTGCCCATTGTATTTCTGAAGATATTGAAATGAGTAAAGGTTTAGCAGATCAAGTCAACAAAAAATTTGACAGTAAAATTTTTTGTAGAAACCTAAATCAAAAAAATAAAAACATAATTATTCAAAATTCTAATAATCAAACAATTATCCATTTAATAACAAAAGAACGATATAACGAAAGACCATCAATTAAAAACCTAGATAAACCATTAAAAGAATTAAGAGATTATCTTATTCTTAATGAAATTTTTGAAATTAATATACCTCGTCTAGGATGCGGATTAGATAAATTAGAATGGAATCAAGTATCAGCGAAAATATTTAAAATATTTGAAGATACAAATATACAAATTCACGCTTACAAACTTCCTACAGTAAATTTACATGACAATGAATAAGTTTCTTCAAATCAAAATACAGTACACTCAGATCCAGAAAATTTAGTTAACGGATTAAGATATGTAGAAGATAGAATCAACATAGCTGATAATCAATTAATATTTGAAACACATAATTTTGAAACTGAAATAGAAATAACAAAATTATTCGAAAATAGAAAACAACGAATTCATTGTAAATTCAATAAACAAAATCTTAACGATGAAATACTGAACTTTCTAAAAGGATACATTGTTCCAAAAATAAAATATTTAGCCATTTTTAATGAAAAAGACTTAGATCTCAAATTTTCAAAAATTATAAAAGAAAATTTTGAATTTAACACGATTAATATAGTTGCTTGCAACAAAATAGTACAAGACATTGAGAACGATGATGAACAGATAGAAATAATTTACGACTTCCACACAGGTTTAACAAACCATAGAGGAATAATACCAACACTCTATGCACTAAAAGAAAAGTATTTTTGGCATAAAATGATAAACAATATCACATGTGAACTTTGTAAATTAGATAAATACAACAGAAAACCAATTCCAGCAATAGATAAATTTAACACCAACACCCGCAAAACCATTTGACATAATAAACATTGACGTTCTTTGTTTAAATGAAAATAACTTTTTAACAATTTTTGATCAATTCTCGAAACACGGTCAAGTATGCCCGTTAGAATATAAAAGCTCAAATAACATATTACAGAAATTAATTCAATACTTCCAAATTTATACCATACCAAATAAAATAATTATGGACGAAGGACCTGAATTTAAAGGTAACATTTTACAAGACCTATTCAAACTTAGAAATATTGAAAGTCACGTAACTTGCGTAAGTAACCCTAAAAGCAACGCAGTTGAAAGATTCCACTCAACACTTATAGAACATCTCAGACTTCTCGAAAATAATAATCATTTTAGAACCAAAACATTCTTAGAAAAACTTGACTTAGCAGTTTTAGCTTATATTAATACCAAACATTATGTAACAAAATTAACTCCTAATGAAATACTTTTTGGCAAAAATAACCAAATCCCGTTTAGAACTATTCCACTCATCCAGGAAGAAATAATACAAAAGTATCAAACAGAACAAGAAGAATTATTTAAAATTATTAATGATAAAATAAAAACAGAGAAACAAAAACGTTACAAAGAGAATGATAAACCCTTACAAATAAAAGATACAATTTACGTGAAAGAAAACCCAAGACTAATTAAAAAATTCAAAAAACCATTATTTAGACAATATAAAGTTCAACATTACGACCCAATATTAGGAAAAGTAAAAATTAAAGATTAAGTAGCCGAAAAAAATATTCGGATTAACAAAGTAAAACAATAAATTGTTGGTACTTAGAAAAATAACACAAAACAAAGACATTTGACAACTAAATGAAATTATAGAAACTTACTGTCGACACGACAATGAACAAATACACTTCCTTATTAATATCCTAATTTTCTCTTCCGAAACTTATGACTTATTTCAACTCACGCCATTACCATTTATAAATATTAACAAAATTTTACAATTAAATGAAAAACAGACTATGTATTTTATGAATAACCATAATAAATATAAGATAAATAATTGCATTCTAGTTAATAAGATATACTATTGTAAAACCGAATATATTATTTTAAGTAATTGTATAATAAATATTTTAAATACCCAAACGAATGATGATTGCAAATATCATACCCTTGAACTCGAAAATACTTTAATACAATTTTAAGTTTACACAATTCAAGAAACGCATAAAGAAATAATATTCGAAACTTTCAATTTTAACAAAAACATTTCAAGAAATAAATGCACCAAATTTAGATGAAATAAATCAAATTAATATTATAATCAAAGAATTATCACAAATACGTTAAATAAGCACAAAATAATAACAATCATCATTTCTATATTATTTATAGTTTGTTATTCTTAATAATATGTCTTGTACTATTATATAAGTTTAGAATTAAGTTTTTCACTTGTTGTAAAATAAATAAAAAACCCAACAACATTAAGGAACCTGTAGAATTAAGTTCAATTAAATAATAATTATTGTAAAATCTCAGAAGGGAGGAATTATGTATTGGCTACCCTTTATTCTACAATAATTATTACAAGTCAGCACTTCTAACTGTATTTTTCCATTATGATAAGAACTGTAATAAAAACCCCTGCGAACAAGCAAAGATGTTCACTTGCTGTTCGCTTGCTCATCTTCATCTAATATCTTGTACTCAACACGTGTAAACACGTTTAATAAAATTAAATTAATTTTTTTCAAATATACTAAATCAAAATATTTAATTTGTATGTTTGGGACGAAGTTGAAGGGGAAAGAGGTTCTCAAGACATTGCGTCGTGTCTTGTTAAGCACTTAAAAACGAATGCGTCATCAGAAAAACACATCATTATGTATTTAGATTCTTGCACTGGACAAAATCGCAACATCAAAACTAGCCTTTCTCTTCTGAAGCTCGTACAAGATCCTGAGACCAGTATTGATCCTTTAAACCAGAAGTTCTTGGTATCTGGGCACTCTTACCTTCCTAATGATGGAGAATTTGGGGTAATCGAGAGTTCTAGTCGACGCCATGGGCAAATTTATAGCCCAGACCAATGGATCAATATAATAAGAACTGCCAAACGTAAGGAGCCTCATTTTGTTGTTTCCCAAATGAACCGAACTGAATTTTTAAGTACTGCTCCTTTAGAAAATATCATTACAAACAGAAAAAAGACTACTTGTGGTTATGAGTTTAGTTGGCTAAACATTAGATGGCTGAGGTTTGAAAGGGATCATCATTTGAAATTTAAATTTAAAGAATCATTAAATCCAGAAACTCCGTTTTACGAAGTGGACCTAAGTAAAAGGAAGCAAGGTCAACCAATCAGCAATTTGCAACATATTCAACAAAATCAACTCTATCCATCAAGAAGACCTATCACTAATGCAAAGAAGAAAGATATGTTTGATCTTCTACCATACAATCCATCAATTTATCACAGTTACTATAAACACCTTCCAGTAGATATTCCAACACGTTCCAGCACATCTAATGCTTGTGAGCGTGAATCCGATGATGAAATCACTTATGATTAGGAAGCATAATGTCAGTATAAGAGTGAAGTAAATCCATGAAAACAAATATTATGTTCAATTTTTTTAATCAATGTTGTTTTTTTTCTCATTTGTGGTGCCTATTATAATATTGTGTAGGTATATCATAAACAATAAAAGTTATAAAACAATAAAAATTGTTTCATTTTTTTTGTCTGCAGATCATTTTGCAAACCTTTCAATATTTCAAAAAGCAACTGGATGGAGATAATTCGTTTTTATAATACACACAATACGAATACATAAATTTCTCTTTTTATTTAGATTTTGATAATTCTGTTTTATCTTTGCCACCGCCACCGGCAATCAAAAAAACTACTGCAGTGGTCGTCAGTAGAAAAGAAAATGTTTCAAAGGAAATTTGTATTACTCCTCAAAGGGGTAGTCCATTATCAATGCCAAGCTGGTCATTATCTGTTACCCCCTCGGTTACACCTACCATATCTCAAAAAATACAAACTGGTATACCAGATAAAATTAATATTCTATAATTTTAATTATAATTTTGTTTTTAATTTTTAGATAAGAGTATGCTTTATAAAATATTAAACCCCCTCGGTTACACCTACCATATCTCAAAAAATACAAACTGGTATACCAGATAAAATTAATATTCTATAATTTTAATTATAATTTTGTTTTAAATTTTTAGATAAGAGTATGCTTTATAAAATATTAAACCATATTATTGATGTAAAACTATCTCTTACTCGAATCGAACAAAAAAATCGTTCAATGAAGGTGACGTATCTACAGCGATTCGAACAAATAATTATGAAGCTATTACTTAATTACCTGTCAAAACTTTGGATGAATTGCGGAATCTAGAAAACTTATTAAACGACAATGAAGATGCGGCGCGATACCATTTTGTAAGTTATTGTTTAGCCGTTTCGCAATATTGTAACTTTTAAAATTAAATTAAATTCATTTTTAATGTTATATGTGTATGGATCGTTTTTTAATCAACATATTTTTTCAGGTATTTATTTTAAAACTTTGGTGGAAATAATCCAAAACATTTTCCAAAACTTAAATAAAGAGATATTAAAGATGCTAGCACCTACATTTGACGGCGACGTCAAAAGTCTCTCAAATTTCATAACAACAATCGATGACATGATACCATCATTAATTAATCAAACGAATTCATCTCAAATTACTAGGAAAATTGTTTTAATGACAATAAAAAATAAAGTAGGTGGCCAAGCCGCACAAAATTTAAACTTAAGTTCCATAAATACATGGGCCGAACTTAAAGTAAACTTACAAGAAAATTTTGCAGACACTAGATAAGAGAATACGTTAATGTATGAATTAACGCATTATAAACAAATAAAAAAATCAATTTTATAATATTTTACTAAATTTCAAGATTTATTCTTAATTTATAAATCAAACTTAGAATGTAAACATGCCGCTAATGTCAATAAAATTATAATTGACAATTCTGTACAGTATTTTGTACAAACATTCATTAATAATTGTAAAGAACCATTCCGAAGCCAGTTAGCTGCTAGGAACCCAAAGAAATTAAGTGAAATCCAAAATCTATTAACACACGATTTACAATATATACACAATCAACAGAAAGCAACATAATCACAATTTCACCACCAAAATCAAAGACAACCACCTAAAAATCAAATTCAGTTCAATGCACTAAAACAATTCCAATCTCCAATGTATAAATTTCCTGCACAATCACATATTCCAAGAATACAATCTCAGTCCCAGCAAAGACCGTTTGCTCCAAAGGAAAACATCCGAAATGCCCAGTTCAGAAATCCAACACCTATGAGTACACAAACTCGTCAAACTGTAGCAAGACCAAACTTCAATCAATTAAATAATGTTAGTAGATTCAATCCTGAAGAATTATTTAACCAAAATTTAAATATTGATGACAGACATTCAACCCAATCATTACCATCCAGGAAAAAATAGTTCGAAAAAAGAAGTACAATCCAAAGGAAAATTATTGAATGAATTTACGTAAGTTGAACGCAATAGGTTTAACTTTTTTAAATTGTTATATATCTATCTTATTTATGTTAACATTGCTAATGTGTTAATTTTGATATTTTAAAAAAAGAAAAGAGAAATATATAGAAAATATGCTAAGATTGAAGCGAGATATTAAACTATATCAAGATAAAAAAGATGTGGTTCTGATGATTTCCAATTGTATATTTGATTTAATAAAATATCTTATTAACATACATCCTATTTTATCTCTTAAAAAGCCAGAACATTTACAGAAACTGCGAAAAAATGCAAGGTCCCAATATATCGTTTATGACTTTTTCGAAAAATTGGATCAACTGGTTAGAAATAAAGATTTAAATTTACCAAACAGGGAGTGTATGGTTTTTAATCCGGACGAAAGTGGTTTTGGGAGTGATCCATCTAGAATCAGAGCAATAGGAGTAAAAGGACAGGCATTAAGTAGGGTATCAGGGGGATCAGGAAGGGAATACACAACGGTGTTAGCAGACGGTACATATCTCCCACCGCTAATTATTTTTAAAGGCGCAGGAGTGCAAGCTAGATGGACATCAGAAAAAGCATTTCCAGGAACTCTATATGCAGCCTCATCAAATGGTTGGATGGAGGAACCCCAATTTTATTACTGGTTTGTAAATTCTTTTATCCGTCACGTCTAAGAAGTACGTATAAGAAACGATTTACCCAATCAAACAGCTTTATTACTATATGATGGTCACTGTAGTCACATTAGCGTCCGAATAGTATCTGCGGCAATAGAAAATAACATCGAATTATACGTTTTCCAACTCATTTAATTGATAGACTGCAACCCTTAGACAAAAAATGTGTCTTTGGACCAATAAAAACTAAATGGGAGAAAAAGTTAGTTGAGTACGGTAAATCTCAAATGGGAAAATCTACTGGACGATTATCAAAAGAAAAGTTTTCTGAATTGTTAGGCCAAGTCTGGCAAGAAGGAATGTCAAGTGAAAATATAAAAGCTGAGTTCTTGACAACTGGTATTTATCCTGTAAATGCTAGCTTATTCCCAGAATAATTATTTAATCCTATAGATCTCAAGAATTACAAGAAACAAAAATTTACCATAAGTGCCAACAGTGCCAGGTTCGTTAACATTCAATCCAACATCACATAGTGTCCGCAAGTCGAGTACCCGTGATCTGGATTCATTCAACGTCACACAGTGCCAGTAAATCTAGTGCCCGTGAGCCGACAACACATCAATCAACATCACACAGCGTCCGCTAGTCGAGTACCCGTGAGTTCATCTACAATCGTCATCACACAGTGTCCGCATAGCCGAGTACCCGTGAGTCGATCTACACTACACTTCAATCGTCATCACACAGCGTCCGCAAGTCGAGTACCCGTGAGCCGATCAACATCAGTGCCAGCAGTGCTAGAGCCCAGATCTTCGCAACAATACAATAATATAACGACTTGAACTCCGTACCATAAGTGCCAACAGTGCCAGGTTCGTTAATCGACATCCAATATCACACAGTGTCCACAAGTTGAGTACCCGTGATTTGAATACATTCAACGCCACACAGTACCAGCAAGTCTAGTGCCCGTGACATGAATTCAACATCACACAATGCCAGCAAGACTAGTGCCCGTGAGTTGAACTGTCGTCTTCACATAGTGCCAGCAAGTCTAGTGCCCGTGAGCCGACAACACATCAATCGTCTTCACACAGCGTCCGCAAGCCGAGTACCCGTGAGTCGATCTACATACATCCAACATCAACCGATCCCAATGAAGATTATTACACTATTCTTTATTATAATATCACTGAGTACAAATCTTAATATTGTTATTATTGCAACAATAATAATATTTATTATTGACCTTATAATAAATATTCTACTAAATATTAATTATTCAAACTGGAGAATTTAGTAGATCTCCTAAACGAAATTGACAACAATTTGAACGTAGCAATGGCTGATAACAGGCTTCAAAAAATTAACTTTGCCTTAAAATCAATACCAATTTCATATCATCAGTAACAACAGTAAACGATTTATTTGCTAATTTCAATCCACCGTTGGATCATTTTGACACCCAAATTAACCAAAATTACAGATAAAGCTCTTGACAGCATCAAAGAACTAGAATTCAATAACTGGGATGAATTAAAAGACCATTTAACAAATACTTTTAAGGATAAATTCAATTCCGTTACTATCCTTAACGAAATTTCAAAGCTAAATCAAATCAAAAATCCTCACAAGTTATTAGAAATTGTATAAACCAAATTTTTAAGTTTTAAGTTAAAAATTAGTCTTGAAGAAGATGCTAACAAAAGGAAAACTATAATAGATTTTGCGGAAAAGTTAATCGTCAACAATTTTATTTCAAGTATCAGTGACCCCTATAGAAACAACTTAGCTACGAGAAATCCAAAAACCATAAGTGAAATTGAAACATTATTAACGAACGATTTCCAATATCTGAAATCGAATCCTAATTTTAATACAAAACCAATTATGACTAGACATTTACCCAATGCCCAACCTATGAGATTTCCTGGACCAAGTTTCCCATCTGGACCAGTAAACTTGCAAAACAGAAATTTAATACAAACAAAAACGTTTGCTCTGAAACAAAAAGTTTTAAACGCACAAGGCATAAGACCCACTCCTATGTCCTTACAAACGTCTCGTTTGTCACAAACTAACCAAAACAAACAAGAAACAAAAGTCGATGTCTTGTTTGATTTCAGACGAAAGCTCATACCAACAAGAGAGTATCATGACTTCATCTGCGGTAGAAGATAATCTAGATTCTTTGCAAAACATTCTATACGACGAACCTTCATCTTCAAAGGAAGTCGTTTTACTTACAAATAAAGAGGCTCCCAATGTGGATTCTAACTGCTCATTGTCCTCTAATGAAATGGTTAATATATTTTGTAAGCAACTAGTAGAAGCCAACAATAAAAATAGTACTGCTGGCATTTCGAATTCGTCGCAAGATAAAAAGAAAATAATTCTCCGTCTAAAACAGGCTACTTATGGTGAAGTTTTTCCAACAACAGAGGTATTGACGCGACTTAAAAAAGCTGAAGAGAAAAAATTAAAGAAACCTCAAAATATAAGAAAAAATAAGAGCGAAAAGAAGAAACACAATAGAATTGTAAAGAAGAGAAAAGTAATTTGTTCTGAAAGTGAAAATGAATGCGAATTGATCACTATGACAAATGATTCTGATGACGATGACATGACTTTGGCAGAAATTGTTATGAGAGAAAATACAGAAGAAATTGTCTATGAGGAGTCAACATGGAATGCTATCAAAAAAGATAAATTTGTGCTTGTGGAATTCATTGGTGGTGCAAGGTAGTCAACTCATTACCGGTATGTTTGTTGCATTAAGTCAGTCGTCAGTCGATGATGAAGATAGAGACATTGAAGTTGTAAATCGAAATAGAAAACTTATACATATATATTGTTAGAATAAAGATATAAGGAATTAAAAAATAATAATAATCTTTTCTATCTTCGACACCGTTTAATTCAACCAAAACTTAGCGGCAATTTGACCTGAACAGCACGAGTGCTCTGTCCAGAATGAACAGAGACTTGCTGGCCAGAAGCGGCTAATAACATTTATGCAACAAATCGTAACATTTCATTCATATAACAAATCATATCAAAATAACAAATCACACCAAATTTAATTATGTACAAGTAAATTAATAAACAAATTAAGCTGATATTCATTCATAAATAACATGTAATCCACATCATTATAAACAATAATTAATTATTGCTAGGCACTAATTTATTTCTAACACGGCCAACCCTGACCTGATCGTCTCTCGTCAGATCACTCGAACGCATCTTCAGCGCGCAATGTGTTGGAGGTAGTTGAGACGGTCGAAACACCTGAAGTAGATGGATCACTTTCTGTAACAATTCAAAAATAAAGTTCTACACTAGTTTCAGATCAGCAATTAGGGTGGTACGTTTCAATAGTTCAAATCACAGTTTGGAGTGTCAGTCATTGATTTGGTTCTTCTAAACCAAGAACAGGACTAACTCACAAACAACTGTCATCAGCAGGACCGCAGCCACTGCCTCGGCTCTACCTCAAGGGCTAGAGACCGGCAACAACACTATCCATCAGCAGGACCGCAGCCACTGCCTCGGCTCTACCTCAAGGGCTAGAGACCGGCAACACATTAACCATCAGCAGGACCGCAGCCACTGCCTCGGCTCTACCTCAAGGGCTAGAGACCGGCAACAACATTAACCATCAGCAGGACCGCAGCCACTGCCTCGGCTCTACCTCAAGGGCTAGAGACCGGCAACAACAACAACAACAACAATAACTATAAAAACTCACAACACATCAACTCACCATCTTGATCTAATTATGAATTGGATGAACCAATTACAGTTTTAAACAAGTCCAGAAGTTCTTGGATGTCGCAATTTAAGGCAGACCAATGTTTCAGTTGCTCCTTAGCAGCTTTGGTGACAATATTCGTTCCTACCTTCTTCAATTCATATCGTCCATTCTCAAAACAGTTAATTATTTCAAATGGACCAATAAATTCATAGTCCATTTTGCTAATGTGCATTTTCGAGTCGCGATGCATGAGAACAAAATCTCCCACAGAAAACTGTTTCATTTATCTACGTTTATTATTAATTTGAGATGAGTTTGTTGCATCGATTTGTAGCAAATTTTTCACACGCTCGCGATCTAATTTTCTATTACGTATGGGCGTCAGATCATGAGATAGGTTACGTAACAGGGCTTGTATGAGTGGTGTGGAATTATTTATGCCCAAGAGCAACCGCAAGGGGGTTTTTGTGTTGTCTTTTGAATTGTTGTGTTTAAAACTAATTGGATTTTCCAAATACCACTCGACCATTCTGACTTTATGCTTGTTTCAATTCTGAGAAGATTCATTATGGTTCGCATATACCTTTCGACTTGGCCATTACCACGATGAACGTCAGAAGTTATGTAATGATACTGGATTTTTAGCGAATCTAAGTATTTAGGAAAAGTAGTATTTTTGAAATTTATACCAGTGTCGTTATTTATCACTTAAGCGTACCAAAAAGAGATATTACAAACTGAAATTGTTCCTTCGTCTGAGAAGCGGTTACAGGTTTTATTGAGAGAGGTACACAGTATTTCGTACAGGCAGCAACAAATACAAGAATGTACTTAAATCTAGCAACAGACCTACACAATTTGTGTGTAATGTATGAAAAGAGTGCGAAGGTTTTGAGACAAGATTAATGAAATTTTATAAAGGCCCAGTGCGTGTCTTCTTCACTGCACACACCGAACAATGGCATAAGTTTATTCTAGTATGATAAGTAATATCCTGAATCAGCATTTATGCAAGCTGTGAAGTAAGATAGTAATAGTTAGTTAAGTTAGTTCATAAGTCATCGTCTTACTGTAAAGACCTATATTATTATATTGTCAAATAAATAACTTTTAAAAAATAAGATAATTAAACTTATTTACATAAGTGGCGCAGTCGTTGTAGGATCCGTAGACAAAGCTTCGATCGAAAAAGTTTTAATTCGTTAATATCGACTTTGGCTAGTTTCAATTATTTATTACGGGAACCAGAGAAGAATCTACAGTGCCAGCAGTGCTAGAGCCCAGATCTTCGCAACAATACAATAATATAACGACTTGAACTCCGTACCATAAGTGCCAACAGTGCCAGGTTCGTTAATCGACATCCAATATCACACAGTGTCCACAAGTTGAGTACCCGTGATTTGAATACATTCAACGCCACACAGTGCCAGCAAGTCTAGTGCCCGTGACATGAATTCAACATCACACAATGCCAGCAAGACTAGTGCCCGTGAGTTGAACTGTCGTCTTCACATAGTGCCAGCAAGTCTAGTGCCCGTGAGCCGACAACACATACATCGTCTTCACACAGTGTCCGCAAGTCGAGTACCCGTGAGCCGATCAACAAACACATCAATCGTCTTCACACAGTGTCCGCAAGTCGAGTACCCGTGAGCCGATCAACAAACACATCAATCGTCTTCACACAGTGTCCGCAAGTCGAGTACCCGTGAGCCGATCAACATATACACCAATCGTCTTCACACAGTGTCCGCAAGTCGAGTACCCGTGAGCCGATCAACACTACACATCAATCGTCTTCACACAGTGTCCGCAAGTCGAGTACCCGTGAGCCGATCAACACTACACATGAATCGTCTTCACAGTGTCCGCAAGTCGAGTACCCGTGAGCCGATCAACACTACACATCAATCGTCTTCACACAGTGTCCGCAAGTCGAGTACCCGTGAGTCGATCTCCACACCAAACGCCAATCATCATCTACCAAACATCAATGCATATCAACACATTCATAATTAGCATAATTTTATTGTAAGTACAAATTTTAATACTATTATTATTTCAAAATAATATTTATTATTTCAAATTTAATATCTCATCTCTGATAAATATTCTTTATTAAAAGTCAAGCTGGAAGACCTAGCCAATATTTTAAATCAGATTGATAACAACTTAAACGTAGCTATGGCTGAAAATAGAATCAAAAAAATCAATTTCGCTTTAAAATCAATCCCTGAATACAATGGTGATCCTAACAAATTATCAAATTTCTTATCTTCAGTGGATGTAGTTACAAATTTAATTGCAAATTTTGATCCAGCTCTGGAAGAGTTTGATGCTCAGATTGCATTTCTTAGTATTAAAAAACAAATTACTGGTAAAGCTTTAGAAAGTTTAAAGACTTAGAATTCGAAAACTGGGAACAATTAAGAACTCATCTGACAAGTACATTCAAAGACAAATCAAATTCAGTAACAATTCTCAATGAAATTTTAAAATGTACTCAAACTAAAAATCCTTATAAATTATTGGAAATAACCCAAGCAAAATTTGTAAGTTTCAAATCAAAAGTAAGCATCGAAGAGCAAGCAGATATAAGGAAAACAATTATTGATTTCGCGGAAAAATTAATAGTTAACAACTTTATTTCGAGTTTAAACGATCCATACCGAAATAACCTAGCTACTAGAAATCCAAAGACAATTAGTGAAATAGAAAATCTTTTGACAAATGATTTTCAATATTTAAAAACAATAAATAATTTCACTACAAAACCAACAATGAATAGACCACCACTAAATAGACCACTACCAAATATACCACCACAACGGTTTCCTGGCCCAAATTTTTCACATGGTCCACCCAAATTTCAAAATAGAAACCCAACACAACAAAAAACCTTTGCACCAAGACAAAGAGTAGCAAACGCACAAGGCATAAATCCAACTCCTATGTCCTTACAGACAAAACAAACGTACCAGCCAAGACAAACAAACTTTATGAATGAAGAAACACATAATAACGAATATAGTGACAATTTCGAAGAAAATGAAAACTTTGAAAATACAGAACAGTACGAAACACAATTCTCGCGCTTACGTTTATCAATAGATGACTTAGTATAACTGTTGTAAAGTCATATATCCCTTATATTATTGTAATATGTACTAGCAATATTTTATAATTATTTACTTATTAATTTTCTTACTAATCATAGTATTGTATTTTATTTTGAGTATCGTGAATAACAGGATATTGAGTTTTGCTTACTTTTTAATTTCATTCAATTCTCGTTAAGATGATAAATGACATCCTGTTATTCAGATATAAAAGTGCATAGTATTTAAAATATAAATTCCTTCTAGAATGTTCCATGAACAAACGGCTTCTGGTCACGTCTTGTTTTCGTCTTCAAAATAGCTAAATAAGCACTTTGTGACAAAGCTGAACGTTCCTTGAACAAACGAGAAGTCAGTCGTATCGAATCTCTTAAACTCATAAGTCGATCTACATCTCTCAGACTTACAAGTCGTCTTTAATATTTTCTTCGTTACAAGTCATAAGTCGTTAAACGTGTCTTAAATAAATATATTCGACTCTCCTGTATGTAATATATGTATCATAGTAGTTAAGATTAACAAACCCGGGTTACCGCATATCAGAGTTTCACTTAAATATCATAAAGAACTTACAACTTACAATTTACAGATATTTCGTCGCCTCCTGACAATTCCGCTCGGCCAAGGTAAGGTGATCGAATGTAAATTACAACGTAAATTACAACATAAATTTGGCGTCACGTGTTGCGGTTCAACTGTGCGTATAAATTTGGTGTCAAGTGTCGTGATATAACTGTGCGGCACACAAACATAAAAATTGTGTCTCCAACTGTCGAAGTTCAACTATACGTCAAACACACCTAAACTTGGTGTCGGTTCAGACTTTACATCACCGCCAGCTGAAGTGAATCTTACAGATACTACTCATCTGTAAGATAAGTGAACTCGTGAACTCAAAGTATTCGCGGACAGTCGCGCTGCGATATACTTCAATAAAACCCGAACTCTAACTACGTACCAGATTAACTACAGTCGCAAGTTAATCTTGATTATTACATCAGGATAAAAATCCATCAGTCTTAAACCATCAATCTTCGACCATCGATCTTTTGACTATCATTTAAATCTTCAAGAATCTTCAAGTTCCTGTATTCCCAGAACGAGATCAGCGTTTCAGAGTTTCAACGTTTTTTCCTGAACTTCAAGTCCCAGGACATCTTTAATCCAATCTTAAAAATTTCCCCAAGTGCCTGTGCAGTGAAGCGTTAAATCAAAGTGAAATATTATGTAAGTACTCCATTTTTATGTCAATCTTACAAGCCTTTGGTTCAGATTTTGAGGAGTTAGTAAATCTTAATAATATTGAAAATCATAACATGGCTTTTTCGATTAACACAGCCCTAAAAATGATACCCGAATTTGACGGGAATAGGGATAAATTACATCGATTCATTACTTGCATTAAATGTAAATTAACGGGTCAAGCCTATAATGTTATCAAATATCGTGATTTCCTAAATTGGAATGATTTAAAACAAGAATTAAGAAATCAATATTTAGAAAAACGCACTATTGCACAATTACAACGAGAATTATTATCTTGTAAACAACTACCTACAGAAAATATTAGATCTTTTTCAAATCGAATTGAGCGATTAACTTTAACAGATGCTTGTATTGCTAGTGAAGGCCAAGATGCCACACAAACTATTCAAAATCTTAATAGCAAATCATACTAAATAATACTACTGAATCTCTTCCAAATTTCCCAAAGAAGGAAGGAAATTTAAACGTAAATAGAGTAGAAATCATATGTGCATATTGTAAAAAGCCTGGTCATCATATAAATAATTGTTTCAAAAGAAACAAGCCTCAAGGCAGTAATCATGATTATAGGAATTTTAACCCTAATTTTAAAAATCAACCAAACTCTTATCAAAGTAATCAACGTTCTAAATTCAATAATTCAAATAGAACAAGTAATTGTTCAAATAATACATATGTTCCAAAAAACGAGTCCAACCCTGGCGCAAGCAGCGGTATTGCGTCAGCGAGCCAAATCTCCAAGTAGATAACCGCAAACATAAAAACTCATATGATAATTCAAATAATTCCTATAAAATTAATAATCCTACTCAACGAATTTTTACTTATAATATATCGCTAATTGAATCTGATAAACCAGATAGCGTTCATGTTGACTTATTATCTACAAAAATTAATATTACTAATTTTCTGGTTGATAGTGGTGCAGATATCAGCGGAATTAAATTAAGTAGTTTAAAAGGCGAACAACTTATTAATACGAATAAGAAAGCTATTTTAAAAGGTACCTCAACAATAGGTACTACTTTAATTTGTTTTAATCTTGGTGGTCAAATGCTGAGGCATTTCTTTCATGTCGTTCCCGATTCTTTTCCCATTAAAAATGATGGTATTCTTGGAAAAGACTTTCTTTCTAAATATAAAGTTAATATTGATTACGGGAATCGTTTATTTAATTTTTATTACAAGTGTAATCTTGTTTCTTGGAATCTTACGCCAACTCTTATGAATAATAATTATTCAGTCTTATCACCTCGTAGTGAATCTTTTATTAAAATTTATACGTCATATAATACCGAGTGTATTTGTTTATCGAAAGAAATCGATAACGGCGTCTTTGTTGGCAATTGTATTACAAAATTGTCTTATCAATGTTATTAACAGTACAGAAGAAACTGTTACTATAGATCATTCAAATATAATTTTTGATAACCTTAATGATTATAATATTTTAAATATTGAAACTTCGCAAACATATAAACGAATTGATCGTATAATTTCACAATTGCGATTAGATCATTTAAATTCTGAAGAAAATGAATCCATTTCTGAAATTTGTAAAAACTTTAATAATATTTTCTACGTAAAAGAATTTGATACGTTAACTCATACCGATTCAATTACTCATAAAATTCCAGTTAATTCAAATACTGAACCTATTTTTGTTAAACCCTATAGACTTCCAGAAAGTCAAAAACAAGAAGTTAATAATCAGATCAATCCTAAAAAGTTAGATGCATCTGGAAAACAAAAATGGCGCGCAGTCGTTGACTTTAGAAAACTTAATGATGTAACTATTAATGATCCTTTTCCATTACATAATATTACTGAAATTTTAGATCAATTAGGTTGCTCAAAATTCTTTACCACCCTTGATTTAACTAGTGGATTTCATCAAATACTTAAGAACCCAGAAGATAAACAAAAAACTGCTTTCAGTACCGGACTAGGTCATTTTGAATTCAATCGTATGCCATTTGGGCTTAAAGGTTCACCTGCCACGTTTCAACGTTTAATGAATTATGTTTTAACTGGATTACAAGGAATTAAATGCCTTGTATATCTCGACGATATTGTTATTTATGCTAAAGATTTAGCAGATCATAATAAAAAATTAATTGAAATATTTGAAAGACTTCGCGAACATAACTTAAAATTGCAGCCAGACAAATGTGAATTTCTGCGAAAGGAAATTATGTATTTAGGTCATATTGTTTCTGAAGAAGGTATTAAACCAGATCCGCAAAAAGTTAGTGTAGTACAAAATTTTAAAATTCCTGAATGTCTAAAGGAATTAAGATCATTTTTAGGATTAATTGGTTACTATCGTAAGTTTATACCGAACTTTTCCAAAATTGCTAAGCCTTTGACCTCTTTAACACAAAAGGGTAAAGATTATACATGGTCAGTCCTTTGTGAAGAATCTTTTAACAAATTAAAGCAAGCCATATTGTCTCCACCTATCTTACAATTTCCTGATTTTAATAAAAAATTCATCCTGACAACCGACGCAAGTCAGTTTGCCATGGGAGCAGTGCTGTCTCAAGGAGAGATATCAAATTCTCTGCCGATTGCTTACGCAAGCAAATGTTTTAATAAAAGCGAATTAAATTATTCCACTATAGAAAAGGAATTTCTTGCCATTGTATGGGCTTTAAAAATTTTTAGACCTTACCTTTATGGAAGGCAATTTACTATCGTTCTAAATTAATTCGTTGGAGATTAAAATTAGACGAATATGATTATGAAATAATTCATCGATCAGGAAAATCTATTTCTCATGCAGACGCTTTAAGTCGCATACAATTTATTTCTGCCATTACTGATGATTATGAAGCCTCTCATCATCAATATTTAAATGATATTGAAACAAAATTAATTTTTAATCCTAATGTTATCGATATTGAAGATGACTTATGTAATGCACCCAGTGATTACAATTTAGCTCATTGTGTAAGTACCGATCTTTATATGAATGCAGGTATAGCTAAACAATTTAAAGAAAATTTTAATAATGTAGAAAACTTGAAGGAACAAAATCCTGAACTTTATAAAATTTTATATTTGAAAGTAAACTCGAGATTTATTTTATATTTAATAACAAAAGAACATCATTACGATAAACCAGATGACAAGGATATGTTTTACACTTTATTAAAATTAAAAGCCTTTTGTTTACAAAATGAAATAACAAAACTTGCAATTCCTAAAATAGGTTGCGGGTTAGATTTACTTAAATGGGAAAATATTAGAACAATGATAAGATATATCTTTAAAGATCCAAATATTTTAATTTCCGTATATGTACTTGAAAATTCTAATAAATTAAGTAAAGAAGAAATTGATAAAATAATATTTGAATATCATAATACACCCCTTGGAGGACATCAAGGAGTAAATCGTACTTTTAATCGAATTAAAATGAAATATACTTGGCCTAACATGTATAAAGATATTAAAAGATATATAAAAACTTGTAAACAATGTCAATGTAACAAATCAGAAAAGAAAACTAATGTACCAATGGTTATTACTACAACCTCTAGAAAACCTTTTGAAAAAGTATTTCTCGATATAGTTGGTCCATTGCCAACATCCTTAAATGGAAATAAATATATACTTACATTTCAAGATGATCTTACCAAATTCTCGCATGCTATTCCAATTCCAAATCAAGAATCCACTACTATTGCAGAAAATCTAGTAACTCATATAATTTGTCAGCATGGTACGTCTGATAAAATTTTAACTGATCAAGGATCAAATTTCTTAAGTTCAATATTTAAAGATGTATGCAAATTACTTAAAATAACTAAGTTACAAACTACTGCTTATCATCCAGAATCTAATGGTCAAATTGAAAGAGTCATAAAACTTTAAATGAATATCTTCGATCTTATGTTGATAAATCTCAAACTGATTGGGATACTTGGATACCTTTTTCTATGTTTTGTTATAATACTACCCCTCGCACATCTACCCAATATACTCCTTTTGAATTATTATATGGTTACAAGGCTGAATTACCGTCTTCCTTACGAAAGGAACCTGAAAAATTATATAATTATGATGATTACTCGAAAGAATTAAAGGCTAGATTGCAATATTCACATAAAATTGCTTATGATCGTTTAGTGGATAAGAAGCAGAAGAGTAAAGAACAATTTGATAAAAATTCGAATACTATTAATTTTAAAATTGGCGATCTAGTGTTATTAAGAAACGAAGCACAGCCTAAAGGCAAATCTAAAAAATTATTATCTTCTTTTAATGGTCCTTATGAAATCTTGGAAATAGATGGAGTAAATTCCACTATATTATGTAATAATAAACGTATTAAGGTTCATAACAACAGGTTACGACCTTATAATAAATAAATCAATTATGATATGATATGATAATTTCAACCGACAAGTTCCTCTTTTGTTTAATTTAATTTGGGGAGTAGGTGTTTTACTTTATACCCCATTCGATTGTCCTTCCAAATTAAGTAAACCCTACTTAGCCCGAGGAACTCCCGTGGAGTCAAATTACTCTTTCACATCCTAGGTTCTAGCGATGTTAAATAACGTTAATTTTATTAACGTTTTTAAACTTGACGATTATAAATCGTTTTGTGTATTCATACACATCCCCGCTTGGGTATAATTCCGGGCGCTTCTTTTTTTTAAATCCTGCTTGATTGGGACATTGGGCCCAGTTGACTAGGTGACTCTTTTGGGCGATCAGTTAATGTTATTAACGCCTCTGCCTAAATCCGCGATTGGATATGATTCCGGGCGCTCTCCTTTTTTTTGAATCCTACTTGTCAGGACGTAAGGGCCTGGGGACTCGGTAACTTAAGGGCGTTCTATTTTTCGCCTTATTGAAAACACCTTACTTTACCGGTGTGGCGCGTTTGTTTAACTGTCAAACTTGAATTTTGCCAGTCCAATTGTAATACATATGATACATTGTATAAATTTTTGTCCGTTTGAAAACACCTACTTTACCGGTGTGACGCGTTTGTTTAACTGTCAAACTTGAATTTTGCCAGTCCAATTGTAATACATATGATACATTGTATAAAATTGTGTCCACCTTTGGAAACCCCCATCAATTCTCTCTTTTGCAATACGTTTTTTCTGTGCTACCTGCTGCATTCACTGCAGATTTTGTCTTATAATCGCATCTTTGTTGGGATGACTCATCTCCGATCTTCTGGATCTGGATTGTTTCCCAATCTACTAAAATATAATCTTTTTCCATCAAAACTAAATTCTTTTTACGTCTTTTACAGATCTATATAGCATTAAAATGCTAATTCTACGAATAATTCTACGAATAATCCTACTTCTACTCACCCTGTTGGGTCACAAAGCCAAATATCTTGTTCGCACCCACGAACTTTACAATGTGACCTCCATCGAAAACACACCTGGTCTTTATTACGAAAAAATTGGCATATTAAAACTTATCAGAGACGAATACAACGTCATGATCTACATAAATTTATCAACTTATTTTGAACAATATAAAGAGATACAATTATCTATTGTTGAATTACATAAATTATGTAACACTTTTAAAAATAAATCTATTGAAGCTAATGAATTAGAAAATTGTAAAACATTCCTAAATGAATTCGATAATATTTATAAAAATTTAGAATCATCTAACCGAATCTTAACACCCTTGTTTCATCAACATTTTATTGCTAAACGCGGACTATTTGATGCCGTAGGAAAATTATCTAAAACTTTATTTGGAACTCTAGATGATGAAGACGCTCAAAATTATGATAAGAAAATATCAAGGTTAGAAGATAACGATAAAGATACGTTAAACTTGATTCATGAACAAACAATTATCATGTCTCTTGATATTATTGATAGTCTCTTGTACCCAAATCAAACTCTTCATTTATCAAATTAGGAAACTCTATTACAAATATTAATTCAAAATTTGAACAACTATCCTCATATATGAAAAATATAGGATTAGTTCTTAATAATTCTCAAAGAAGAGAACACTTATTCACAAAATTAAACGAATTAATTGCTCTTATTACTATCACGATAGATCAATTTTCATTGACTCAATTGAAATTGACCGAAATTGTTTTCAATGCACAACAAGGAATCCTACATCCTATGTTGTTAGACCCAGTCATGTTAATAAAGGAATTGAATA
The DNA here is from genome assembly GCA_947534325.1 of Agonum fuliginosum. Classification (NCBI taxonomy): domain Eukaryota; kingdom Metazoa; phylum Arthropoda; class Insecta; order Coleoptera; family Carabidae; genus Agonum; species Agonum fuliginosum. The sequence continues at coordinate 9,369,132 of OX384046.1, forward strand.
ATATGCAAAGTCAATTAAACGACGAAATCACTTTTCCAGTCCCTCTTACAATAGAAAATATTCATCATTATTACAAACTAATCAATATAATTATCTATTCTTATAATAATAGATTGAGTTTTGTTCTGAATATACCATTAGTATTTCATGTAATTTATGATGTAATCAAACTAAATAGCCTACCAATCAGGTATGAAAATAACCAATATATATTTATTTACCCAAAATCGGATTATTTGATAATCGATGAAATTAGAGAACATTATTTCTTCTCTTCTAAATTCTATATTTCTCAATGTAAAATGATTTTGATAAAAACAAATTTCTATATTTGTAAACAAAACTTACCTATCACTCTTATCAACGAAGAGTCAGAATGCGAAGCAAAGATTCTGAGAAATAATAAAACTATTCCAGAAAGTTGTAATAAGAAACTTATCATCTTACAAAAAGGAATCTTCGTCAAACTAATTGAACATAATAGTTGGTTATTTACATTACCTAACACTGAATTATTGTATGTAGTATGTAAGAATAATATCAGAACACAAGTCAATCTTATAAATACTGGTAAACTGACTCTTAAATTTGGATGTGCGGCATACACAGATAATGCTATCTTGCACACCCAAAATATTAATAAATCTTTTGTAAATGCTGTAAACGACTTTACACCATATCTACCAATTACTAAAGGTTTAAACCTCACCTTTTCCAATAAATTTAAATTCTTAAAATCACCTCTTAATAATACTGTAGTTCTATATCATGATCAAGGTCATGTATTCGACGGTATTGGTTCAGACTTAAATAAACTGCAAGATAAGGAAAATGAATTAAATGATCATTTAGATAGAAATTGTAATATTTGGAAATTCACTTTATCTACTTCAAGTTTACTTTTTGTTTTTATATTAGTTCTATTAATAACTATATTTTATAAAAGACATCTTGATTCTAAGGTGCCTGAAAATTCAGTTACTTATCGAAATTATTCTATGATAAATTTAAATGCTACTCAAGATGACTCTCAAATTGAAGTTGTCGAGCCTGTTGATCAAAATGTTCCTTGTCCTAATCCTACTATCAGAACTACAATTGGTAGACAGCCACGCTACCAATTTCATTCTTAGAGGGAAGGTGTTGTAAAGTCATATATCCCTTATATTATTGTAATATGTACTAACAATATTTTATAATTATTTACTTATTAATTTTCTTACTAATCATAGTATTGTATTTTATTTTGAGTATCGTGAATAACAGGATATTGAGTTTTGCTTACCTTTTAATTTCATTCAATTCTCGTTAAGATGATAAATGACATCCTGTTATTCAGATATTAAAAGTGCATAGTATTTAAAATATAAATTCCTTCTAGAATGTTCCATGAACAAACGGCTTATGGTCACGTCTTGTTTTCGTCTTCAAAATAGCTAAATAAGCACTTTGTGACAAAGCTGAACGTTCCTTGAACAAACGAGAAGTCAGTCGTATCGAATCTCTCAAACTCATAAGTCGATCTACATCTCTCAGACTTACAAGTCGCCTTTAATATTTTCTTCGTTACAAGTCATAAGTCGTTAAACTTGTCTTAAATAAATATATTCGACTCTCCTGTATGTAATATATGTATCATAGTAGTTAAGATTAATAAACTCGGGTTACCGCATATCAGAGTTTCACTTAAATATCATAAAGAACTACGCAACTTACAATTTACAGATATTTCGTCGCCTACTGACAATTCCGCTCGGCCAAGATAAGGTAATCGAATGTAAATTACAACATAACAGTTATCAATGGTATGGCCGTCCTTACCGCAGAACGAACATTTATTAGTAGTATTGGGTTTATCATTATCTTCAGATGTTACATTTAAAGGATTTGAGAATTTTCTAAAATTTGAAGCGGCAATTTGACCTGAACAGCACGAGTGCTCTGTCCAGAATGAACAGAGACTTGCTGGCCAGAAGCGGCTAATAACATGTATGTAACAAAGCGTAACATTTCATTCATATAACAAATCATATCAAAATATCAAAACACACCAAATTTAATTATGTACAAGTAAATTAGTAAACAAATTAAACTGATATTCACTCATAAATAACATTATGTAATCCACATCATTATAAACAATAATTAATTATTACTAGGCACTAATTTATTTCTAACAATATATTCTTTTTTCCCGGTAGTATCTCTGTATTTGAAAAGCCGTAGATTAGTATATTTTAAGATAATAATCATAAAAGAATACGTTAATACATTATAAATTATAAACAATATAGATTTGTGTATTTTCATATATCTATTTGTAAACATGAACTTAGATAGGTAACATTTGAAGGTTCACAACTTAGTGAAAACAGATTTGTTCACAATTTCCGCACACATAGTTCTCATAAGAGGCTATAGAAACGAAATAAAATTACAATTTCCCCAAAAATATACAAAATTTAAAAAATTGCCGGGTAAATGTAAACAGCTGTTTATAAGTAAGATCTGTAATAATTTTGTTTAACCTTTAAGTAGTCGCGTGCTCTGACTGACGTTAGTGCTCGCGTGGCGCCATATGTCGCCTAATCGATGAATAGGTATTTTTTCAGTTTATTTTTGGTCAAAAAAATTAGATTTTTTTAAAAAATTCATTGTTACACTCTATATTGTCAATTGAACATAATTACATTCTGAAAATTTGAAAAGCATAAACAGAAAAAAATATATAATTAACATTGAACACACATGAATTTTACTCATAGTATTCAGAACACTGGGACTTGCTTTTGAACTTGAGCTAGGATTAGCAATCGACCCAGCCATTTTCATCAAATGAAACCCAAATTAGTGTAACGAATTTGCTATTAATCTTTGAGCTATGTTAGTTATCTGACAAACACAAGTAAATTGTGATGTTAGGTTTTCACCAACGTTATTACTCGCGTGGCGACAAATGGCGCCAAAACTGACGCACCGTCGTACTAAATTGATTATAGCTTCAAAATGTATAGTTGAAAAAAATGTATAATGGGCATTTGTGCATCTTAACATTGTACCAAAAGAATAATTTTGAGGTAGAACTCCCGAAAAAAAGTGAATAAAAACTACAGGAGACTAAACCTCCGTTGGCGCCGTACGGCGCCACGCGACTACTTAAAGGTTAAATTTACAATATTTACTACCATATGTGTTATAATATTAAGATGATTTAATAAAAACAATTAAAAACCTAAAGTAAAACGTTTTTATTTAAAATTTAATTCACAATTTCTAAAATCGTTCCTAATTGCCCCGACTGACCCTAAGTGTTTTTATATTATCAAGTGATTTTCCTGGCATAAAATATACTTGAGTATTAATATCTCGATAAAATTCAGCAAAACTAATATCTACTAAATATTCAATTATGCCTGACATGAGATCAGCTATTTTACAAACAATATATATTGAAGATTGACATAATGATATGTCACTTTCAAACCATTTAATACGAATGTTATGTTCTTTTTTTATTGTATGAGATTCAATTTGATGTTCACTGTACTCATTATTATTACTTACAACATTATTTATATGTTGTACAAAATTATACCATTCTGATACATTAAATATAATACAAGTCAGACAATTGAAAAACTTTAAACCTAATAAAAAAGTGTCAGAGTTAGTTGTTGATCAACCGTATGCGTGAAAACAATTGATTTGTATAAAAACAAAATATGGGGACAAAATACTATGTGATTTCGGACCGTTTACAGTTTTTTTTTTTTACCGGAACGGTTTTCGACCATGACAATTCTGGTAACACAGCCGTTAAATATAAAGGTCAAAGGGATGCTGGGAATGGAAAAAGACCAGCATTCATTTTAGAATTCATAACATTGACACCGGGATCAACTGAAGAACAATCTGCAAATAATGTGGCAGATATTTTAATGAAATCTTCTGGTCCATCAACTTCAACAGTGGGTGCTGGAGCATCGTCAAATGTAGGTAATTTACTTTAAAGAATAAATCATGCATATAAATTATGTATTGAATTTTTTTTAGATTTAATAAAGCAAGTTCAGAAACATCAACAACAACTACAACCAAATGAATTACAGAAACAAAACGAAGATTCCAATTTGCCATCAACGTCATCAAGCAATATGACCGACAGTAGTAATCAACAAGTGAATTCTTTTAAAATAATTTCGGTTAATGAACGACAAATACGTAAATTTAAATCAAAGTGGCGTGAAATAGTAATTAATATAAATCAATACAACATTAGTAATTATTGAAATCCAATAGAGTGGATAAAATCAATATTTGAAGAAATAATTCAATAGGTACATAATAACAAACATGAGTGTTGACAAAAATGATAGATTAGGTATGGAAATTTATAGTAATGTGTCTCCTGACAAACCTATTAGAATTGGAACACAACATGCCAAGGTTATGTCCTCCACTTTAGTTGGTGATAAATTTATTACAGTCAGCAGTATGCGAAATATATTTGACAGTATGCCAAAAGCATTTTCAATAACTCGGCTTACTCTGGACAATCTATAATTGAAGATTATTTTTTCTTCAGCTATTTGCATAGGGTTTCATGATTCTCTCATTTAAAGGAAACGCATCATCTGCGACAAAAACGTATGGAATTTTCTCATGTTGATGTGGTAGTGTGGAAATGCTAACATATTTGTAACAATCGCTTTTTTAAGGATGATTCCTTATAAACTCCACTGTCGCTTATTCTACCGTTAACACCTACATCAACATAATGTAAATTTATATGTAGCATTACACATTGCTAAAAGTACAATGCATGATTCCCTTTATAATTGTAGTAAGTACAATGCTATGATTCCCTTTATAATTGTAGTAATATGATCCTGAACTACTAAAATTTATATGTTTGCCTTCAATGGCTCCCAAATACATAGAAAAGTTCCACATATTATTGAAATCATGGCTAATTTCAAGCCATTCGTTATTAGAATTTGGTATCTGTATTTTATATTTTCATCAGATAGGTAATAAATTTGAAAATAATGTAACTAACGAACCTTGAAATAAACATCTTTTAAATTTTCATACATTATTTTGCACACATGTGGTACTATTAAGCTAATGCTTTCATGAATTCCAGTAGAAAACATCAATGAGCGATAAGTCTCTCTAGTTGCTAAAAAAACGTAATGTTACTGCGAGTCTGAAATATAATGTACAAGTTATATTAGTATTAATGAAAAAAAACCTTTGTTTGATTATAGTGAAACTAAAGCTATGAAACGTAGACTTAAGTTATCTTATAGATAAAATAGTAGATAATAAAATAATATAAATAGGCACAGAAAGAAGAGTGATTCATTCTGGTTCTCTGTTTAGTTCATGCTAGTTATATCAAATTGCTTGTACTTTGTTTATAATAATAAAAGTGCTTTAAAAAAAGCATTTTCTCAATCAATATTCATAATTGGCGCAGTCGCAACGGATTTCGTAAATCAACTGTAAGTACAAATGGGCGATTGTATTTATTTCATTGTTCGTTAGTGACTAACAACTCACGAGGCAATGAGATTGAATTTGATTTGCCTCAGCTCATTGACACCTTTCATGGTCGCGAACAAGAATTCAACACACTCGATGAACTGTTCTTGAAACCAAAAACAGAATTGTTCTGTACGGTATTCCTGGTTATAGGAAGACCGGACTTAGTAAACAGTTCGCACAACATTGTGTACAGAAGAATCGTGTGGAGCGTGCATTTTGGATTAAAGTTAAAAACGAAAACGAACTCTAAAATGTATTTGCAAACCTCAAGAGGATCTACAATAAATTTGAAGACAGGCGCTGTATGTTTGTATTCGATAATACGTTGAATCGAAGCAACATCAGCGAATATGAGCCTCTGTAATGACTCTGCCATCTAGATGTTGAGTTAAAACCAGTGTGGTGTATCGGCTGGTGATGATGTGCAGGAGTGCGGTAGTGGCTCAACAAATAATGAGGTGTGCGCACGTAGTGTGGTGGAGTAGTAAGGATAAATAGAGAATAAAGAGTCGAGTGAGAGTACATTCGACAAAACATCAACTTCTGCGAGTTGTAGAGTTCATAACTGAGGGATTCAATAATCGCCAAGCTACAGGAGCCGTATTCCTTGACGTATTGAGATGATACTACGTTTAATATAAGGAAAATTTGTATAGATAATAAGTGGTTTTTGTGTGCGTAAAAGTGTTAGTGGGCAAGTGCGGTCCTGTGCGTGACGTTTCTGGGGTGTGGCGTGATTACGCGCCAAGTGAGAAGACAGAGTGAGGCGAACCACGAAGCTAGTAGGTCGTCTGTAGAAGCTCGAGTCCAAATATAAATAGTTTGTACACACAAATACACGAGTTGGTGTATTTCTGTTTTACAAAATAGTGAGTGCTGATACCGTGTGGAGGAAGCTGGAATCTGGAATTGAACCAGTCAACCAAGCGGAATTTTGCTATTTCTTCGTGGCAAACGCCAGCAGCCATTTGTGTGGCTTTGTCTGCTTCGTACGTGGAACGGAACTACTGGATAGAACGCTTCGCCGATCGGTGCTGCCATCGCTGACCATACTTGGAACTTCAAATGCGCGGGAACTGACACTATGCAAGTTTGATTTTAGATTTAATATTAAAATAATAAATATTGATTTGTTGTTTTTGATCAGAAGTGCATACCTGCACTAGTGTTTTCCGAGAAAGAGTATTTTACTCGAGTTAATCACAAAGTCAGACCAGACACACACGTTCGTATGATTTCCTATTATTTGAATGCTTACTTATCCATACTCCCGAAACAAATATTTGACAGTTTAGCTTCAAAGGAAATTTTGGAGTTGTTCCAGCAAGGGATAGCCCGACCTTATATGTGTACTGAAGAGGAGATCGAAAGTGTTATGAAAGACCAAGCCAAGATCACCATAAGTACGTTTGTGAGATCAGCATTCATAGGAGTCAACTCCATCTGTAAACGAGCAATTGCGACTTTACTTGATAATCCACCTGACTCCGATATGACCCAGGTAGGCACATGGTATAAGAGTAGGATGGATGTTCTATTTGTAAAATGTGGATACCCAATCTTCTCTAAGGATTTGAAACCATGGTCCAGAGATATCTTAATGATGGCTAAATTCCTAGAAGATATCTCGGCAGTTCGTATAGCTTTATTGAAGCCAGTAGTCATCACTATCGAAATGCAACATGACCACACCACAACTTGGACCAATTTCAGGAGCTATAGTCGTCTAGTTCTTGAATTCACCGGCATCGCCATCTTTCACCTAACATACACATTTGGGAACGACGTAGCCACAGCTGCTCACACATTAAAACCTATTGTTGATCAAACTATTGCAATCAGAAAGGCAGTCACACAATATAGAGCTGAATGTTTGGCAGAAGGATATGACTGGAAATATATCTATCTATGTAGAGCTGTGCCTTCTGCCATGGAGATTACAAATTACTCGGATTTCGCCTACTGTGCTTTATATAGACAGAAGGCCAAGAGATTAACTACATCATGGGACAATTACACTGTTACATTGACAGGGGTATCATTAGATGTTGAGGATCTCAAGACCAAAACGAGTATATTACTCAAGACAGCCGACTCAGCAACAGTTGACAATATAGTATCTCAATTCTTGCAAGCTGAAAGTAGAATTTATGAGGCCCCTGCAGTGAGTCCCTTACTTCTCCCAGACCCTCCAGGATTAAATCTAAAAAAGGACACCCCTGGAGAGAAAGCACACAAATGATTTGACGTGCTCGTTACAGTATCCAAGGCATTTGAAAAAATATGCCACCAGGGGCTACTCTATAAGTTGAAAGCTGCAAATATAATGCATTCGATTATTCAGGTTATCAACTCATATTTATCAAAACGCACATTCTGCGTTAAAATAAATGATGTAAAATCATCTGCAAGAGACATCAGAGCCGACCTGTCTCAAGGATCCTTGCATCATTTTCATGGTGGCTTGCTGGCGTGGATTCGGCGGGGCAACCAATAGGATTGCTTGATTTTCATATACTCACGCCGTGGCTTGGATTCGGTGGCGTGACTCGAAAGTTGCGAATGTTTTAACTTTTGAGATCGAACCGGCCAGCGCGCATGCGTACATAGTGTTTGTTACCTGACTTTTGATTAACCTAAAATATTATTATTTGATAATGGAATTCGAATGGAATTCGGTAGAATGTAGGCCTGCACTTTATAACATGAGACATCCTCACTACAAAAATAATTTGGTGAAGATGGAACTATGGTACGAGGTTTCAAAGGATACAAATACTGCAAGTAAGTACTCAATCTTTTATTTTAGATGGTTTATAACATTAATTGAACTTTTACGTTATGAATTATATAATTTTCAGTTGATCAGTGTCAGAAACGGTTGAAAAGTATTCGCCACAGATACATGGAAGAAGTAAAAAGAAGGAAACAGAGTAGCGGTTCAGGTGCCACAAAAAGAAAGAAGTGGAATTTGTTCGATATGTTACAATTTTTGAACAAATTTATTGAAGGCAGGCAGTACGTACTAGCTATAGTATGTTTTATCATTTTTTAATATTTTAATATTGCAAGAACAGTATCGTCGCTTGAAAGAGAAATATGTGACTCTACAGAACTTCCTTGCACTAGCACTAGAATAACCGGACCATCTACCAGTGAAGAAGTGCCTGATATAATAATAGAAGAAATAGAAATGAATGAAATACAATCTCTAGGAGAGCGTTCTCAAGAACAAACGCCTGTACCGTCGAGAACATAGTCTGAAGGCAGGCAGTACGTACTAGCTATAGTATGTTTTATCATTTTTTAATATTTTAATATCATTGCAAGAACAGTATCGTCGCTTGAAAGAGAAGTATGTGACTCTAAACAACTTCCTTGCACTAGCACTAGAATAACCGGACCATCTACCAGTGAAGAAGTGCCTGCTATAATAATAGAAGAAATTGAAATGAATGAAATACAATCTCTAGGAGAGCGTAGAACAGTATCGTCGCTTGAAAGAGAAATATGTGACTCTACAGAACTTCCTTGCACTAGCACTAGAATAACCGGACCATCTACCAGTGAAGAAGTGCGTGATATAATAATAGAAGAAATTGAAATGAATGAAATACAATCTCTAGAAGAGCGTTCTCAAGAACAAACGCCTGTACCGTCGAGAACATCGTCTGAAGGCAGGCAGTACGTACAAGCTATAGTATGTTTTATCATTTTTTAATATTTTAATATCATTGCAAGAACAGTATCGTCGCTTGAAAGAGAAGTATGTGACTCTACAGAACTTCCTTGTACTAGCACTAGAATAACCGGACTATCTACCAGTGAAGAAGTGCCTGGTATAATAATAGAAGAATTGAAATGAATGAAATACAATCTCTAGGAGAGCGTTCTTAAGAACAAACGCCTGTACCGTCGAGAACATCGTCTGCAGCTTCTTCATTTTCAATAAGTACTTTTCTTGATGAATCAAGATTGGAAGTGCAAATGGAAATACAGAGAATTTTATTAAATAAAAAAAAGAGAACAAATAAAACCATTGTACATTATAACATTTTATTTAACCTAAACCTAACTCATTCATATCCACATTGTAAATATTCCATTGCCATGGTACCGCCCCAGTTTCTATAAAATACTTTTTTAATGTTTCGCGAACATTAGCTGTATTTCTTGTTACATATTAGTTCCAATTCGTCCCATATTTCGAAGTAAATTGTTGGAATCGTTTCTCCATTCACCACTTATGATTTCGCCTGTATTTAAATCTTTGCGATCCATGTAACCTGGTTGAAAATATCTTCTATTTTCCACCCGTAACAAAGCCACGCTAACGAAGCCACCATGAAAATAATGCTTAATGTGTGCATGCTGCGAAATAAAAATAACTCTAATTGAATGTATCATCGAATCAATATAACTATTATTGTTTAAGTGCAACGATTTGTATTTTTTTCATAACAAAATCAACTACAGTCCACTGCAAACAAAACACTGTACAAATCCAGAAATGCTTCTGTGATTAACAACAGACTTCAATAAGCTGTAGATGAGCTGGAAACCTGGTTTTCCAAGTGGAGAATCCATGTGAACGCTACAAAGAGTACTGCCATACTCCTTATGAAGCGTATATTTGAACCTGAAGGTACCATTGAGATGTTTGGAAATAACATCCCTTGTCGCCGTAAAAATAAATATCTCGGCCTTCTATTTGACAAAAGCTTAACCTGGGAGCCCCACGTCAGCAAAAATGCGAACGCATTCATGGGCTCGCTGAATCCTATGATAAACAGACATATAGTCTATACAATGAAACAGTCAATGCACGTCATCAATGACGTCATTTTAGGTACCAACATTGAGTTCAAAAAAATGTATATCTGTTGTTTCTTAAATAATTCATTTCATTTACATAGGATTAAGAATTCATATTTGACAGTATTACTACAAATAAATTTATTGTATTATCAGTGGGCTACGGCCTGATCTATATATAAGCCGCTAGCGTTACTGGTGTTCTATGCTGTGTGTTTAATATACAAAATTTGTGTTCACGTTGCATACGACTCCGTTCTACGCACCGAAGAATCTCTGACTGGGTTGGGTTTGTGGACTAGGGACTGGGTAGTTCAATTGGTTAGATAGAGCGTCATACCGGAGATGTGAAGGTTCCGGGTTCAAACCCCGGCTCAGTCAGAGATTTTTCAAAAATTCTTTACCATAATTTGGATGTTGCTCGCAAATTTCGTTATCAACTACAAATAATGATTTTCTCGTGAAAAGTCAACGAAATATTGAAAAAAAAAAATTAAATTGCACTGTTGGCACTCAGTTTAACATTAGCGACATTTCAGTTCGCGCGAATGTTTGACGTTTGAGGTTGTGTTTAATTGTTGAAAAACAATCATTATGCCTAACCTCTAAACAGACAGTCTAAACAGCGTATTGCTAATTTGATAAATTATTTTGAACAAGAACGCGATAACAAAGGGCCCTTGATTCCACTTAATGCAGTTAGAGAGGTAAGTGAATATGTTGTAATATACAGGTGCATACAAGATATATTAGAAAAAACTTTAAATACAATTTTTACTTTATAGAGAGTAACAAATGCGTTACAATTAAACTTGGGAACCGTATCGAAAATCTCACAAACTATGAGGTTAAATTAAAATCTTTGCAGCCCAAAAAACATAGACTTCACCGTAAACTCGTTACTGATTTAAACGATTTTGAGGCTACTGCAATACGCAATGTAATTTTTGAAATGTATGAAACCAGTAAGTATTTTAATTTTTATTGAGAGTAATTTAACCATATAAATGGTAAATCGCTTTTAGAACAACATGTAACAAGGGAAACACTTTTGAAAAAAATAAAAGAAAGAGATATCTTTCTTGGTGGAATAAGATCCTTAGGGAGTATTTTGAAAAACATGGGATTCAGATGGATAAAAGATAATCCTCGTCGAGGATTAATGGAATTACCACATGTTGCCGCTGCAAGAATTAGGTTCTTGCTAAAATATGTTACAAATTTAAATTTAGAACATCCATACCAAGTGGTTTTTGTTGATGAGACGAAGATGATGAAATCAACGTAAATGGGTGCGCAGGCGCACCCCACCGTTGTAGGGACAGAGCCCTCTTCGGTGTCGGGTAGCTTTTGGTTTTCTTGGGTCGTGTGCTGTCTTCTTATGTAGTTGATGAGACGTGGGTTTTTGAAAAGGAGGCAGGTAGTAGATCGTGGCAAGATCATAATAAAGAAAGCGTAAAAAGCACTAAGGTTGATACATTGTGCTACATGCAGGAAACAAAAATGGCTTCATTCCTGGAGCCTCATTAATATTTTCTTCAAAAACAAAAAACCCCGATTATCATGGAGAAATGAACCAGACAAATTTTCTTACTTGGTTTGAGGAACAACTTCATAACAACACCAGTCCGCAAAACAAAAATATCCTATAAGGGAGATATGGGCCCATGACCCGATCCGATCAACGAGTGAGAGTAGTTAATAAGTTGGTACATTACACAGTTAGTGGTTGATGTTTATCAATCCTAACAACAGTTGTAATGTACTGTGAAGTGGGCTCTGAGTTTGTGCCAGTGTGAGTCGGGCCGATCCAGGTGGCAGCAGCGGTCAGGGGAGCCAGCGATTGAAAGATGGAGTCAGTGGTGGTTGCTGAACTCGAGTAAAATATAAAAGCAAAGAGTTTTTATTACTCCACGGCAATTTGATAGTGCAATTTTGAGTGATAACCTAGTATCATCGACCTGCGAATTGTTTTTCGTCTGAAAAAAGTATTTTTCGCTTGCTTACAGACAAACACAGCACGTGTTGGTCACACACGAGGAGCTCAGCATCACACGGCGTGGAATCAGGACGTTTTCCTCACGGTATTTATGCACTCCCCACATATTGTTGCTTGTAATTACATTATTTAAAACCGGCCAGATAATTGTAAGTCTAAATAATTAATATACATATATATTATTTTGTATGTCAGAATTTGTGTGTATTGGCCACCAATAATTGGACCTACCCTTTTTCTTTTCTGTATTTATTGTTTTTTAGTTGTTTTTCGGTAAGTACATTACACAGTCTTCACTGAAGAAAAGAAGACAATGTTTTCTTCTAGTTTGCCGCATTTGTCTACGAACACACAATACTGTTTATTTTCCGCATCGTCGTCAGTGGACACATCGTCGACATTGCTGTTTTGACATCCGAGTGTACCTCACCAGCAAACCCAGCCGAATCCAGATGACATTTTTATATTTGCGTTTTCTATTCCACAAATTACCTACCGTATTTACTTCGACCAAATATTAGATTATTTATTCTTCTTTCTTTGTTACAATTATTTGGTATTGGTTTGTTGTATTTTCCTATTTTGTAACTACATTCTTATGTAGTTTTTATGCTGTTTAGCATTTAATTAATTGCTAATATGTTTTACTTAATGCTATTTTCACACTCAAGGAAACCTGACCCTAAAGAATAATTACTCCTCTAAATATCAAATACAAAATACTTATCACGAGTCATGTCGCAGACATGGGATGAAGCGTTGTGTCTTTAGCCCTCGGCACACTTACACCTGAACCAATTATATAAATATTCAAAGCCATTCTAGAAGACAACTGTTGTAAAAAAAAACACAGTTTATACGAAGACCTCGGTCAGACTGTAGACAATATGTCCCTAGGTGTACAAATTGTAGCGGGTTACGCGCGGTAGAGTATGAAACTCTTTGGTACACGCTTTGAGTTTAAAGATACATTTTCTAAAAACAATCCAAATCCCTATCAAAAGTTCACCTATGACGCACTATCTGTCTCATATAAAATTAAAGAATAAGATGATATTAAGAAAAGAGAACTTGCTGTCACTGTGTTGTATGTGTGTGCGTTCTTGATGCCAGAGCTAATAATATGTAAATATTTATTAAGCACACTTACAATCAAAGAACTCGTTACAAATAAAAATAGTGAACCTGATTTGAAGTTAGCGATAACATATTACTTGGAAACTTTTCTTTTCTTAATTATTATGATACTGATGAATATAATATAAATATCCACAGATTAGTGCAATCATTTTTAAGACAATATTTGAGTTTATGTGATCTGAAGATATGAAGTACAGTGCCTGTGTGTATTCTTTTTTCTGTAATTCCAATGATGGTGATTTACCATTTTCTGATGTGAACACAGTACAGGAATGTATTCAATTCTTAAAGAAAATATTTTAATTCGAACAGAATTGTAACAAAAATTATTTATCAATATGATAAATAAAGCAGCAAAATAAAATATCGCAATACACCACGCACAATATATAAAATAATGTAGTGTTGGACAAGCAGAAAATGTAGAAGCACTAGATCTGTTCATTAAACGCGGTGTGGATGTAAATCACAGAGATGCCGATAATAAAACACCAATGGACTCTTTGTTATCTGCACTTGAATCTGACTACATTTGTTCAACTGAAGATATAATGTCAACCCTGGCTGTGTTAGAGCGCGGCGCATCATTTGATAAGAATTTATTAACTGAAGTAAGTGAATTTATCTTCGACTGCAAAAATGAATAAATTAGATTTGTTAGAGTCGCTGATACAGAATGACAAGAATGTTAATAAGAAAAAATTAACCATAAATTTTTAGTGTCCGACCATTCTTACCTACCAAATGATCGTGACTTTGGCATCATAGAAAATTTTGCGAAAAAGACAACAAAATATGGCCCAAGTGACTGGTATAATGCCATTGAACAATGTCGCAAAACGAAACGGTTCGCGGTTCATAAAATGAATCAAAAAGAATTTTTCTCAACAAAAGAATTGGAAAATATTATCACTCATAGAAAAAAAAAACAAACGTAATGAATAATGAACAAACGTATCATGGTTAAAGATTCAATGGCTACATTTTGAAAAAGAACACCCCTTTACAATTTTTTATAAAGAAACACTAAATGAAGAAACTCTCTTTAACGAAATTGATATAAAATGTACACGTAAAGGTCGACCAAAACAACTTAATTCAGTGCAATTGCGCAATTTATATAACAGACCTTTAGGGGTTACACAAAAAAATGACATGATGGAATTATTTAAATTTATTCCTCCTATTCACCATGATTTTCATTTAAAGCTAAATTTAAACGAGGAAGAGGAAGAAGACTTAGGATTTGAGACTGAATTAAAATAAAATCATTTGTATTTTGTCGTATTTGAGCAAATTTTGAGATTTCTTCACTTGGCCTCTAACGATGATTTTGATAAAACTGATAAACTTTGGAAAATAAGATCATTCGTAAATAAAATCAAAGAGAAGTGCCGAAAATTTTTCGTCTCTGAAAAAGATCTCGCGTTTGATGAAAGCATGGTAAAATATTACAGTTTTTAAGAGCAAAACCAATTCGCTTCGGATATAAAGTGTGGTGCCTAAACACCACCATGGGCTATTTGATCGATTTTGAAATATATCAGGGAAAATCTATAACTCCAGATATTGAAATTGAAAACAAATTTGGGAAGGCAGCTGCACCCTTGGTAAAAATGATAAAAGAATTTCCTGACAATCTAAAGCCCTTGCCATTTTATTTTTACTTTGATAATTTATTTACAACTTTCAATTTATTACATTATCTACGATTGAATGGTTATGGTGGCACTAGTACTATACGCGAAAATCGTATACCCAACAATTGTCCTTTACCAACTAAACACGATCTTACAAAAAAAGAAAGAGGTTACTTTGAGTCGATTATAAGTAGAACCGACGGTGTGTTAGTAACGAAATGGGTAGACAATTCTGTAGTATGTATAGCTACCAACGGCTAGTGCCTAGCATCAATGTGCAGCGCTATTCACAGAAAGAAAAAAAAACATAATGGTAAGTCGACCTGCTTTACTTGCCGAATATAACAAAAGAATGGGTGGTACAGATCGTATGGATCAAAATGTTGGCCAGTACAGAATTCAAATTCGCAACAGGAAATGATATTGGTCATTATTCACTTGGCTTATAGATATTTCAATACATAATGCTTGGTATTTATATCGAAAATAAAATACAAATCAGGTTTCTCAAATACAATTTAGAAGAGCCATAGTTCAAGTTTATTTAAAAAAATATTCAACAGCTCCGAAAGGAATTGGCAGAACACCATCTCCAACATCTACCGCGCGACATATAGCCGATGAAATAAGGCACGACCGAATTGATCATCTTATTTAAAAAATCCCAAATAATAAAATAAGGCGATGTGCTGGAAGACTCTGCAATACTTCAACACGAACGCAATGCGCCAAGTGTAATGTCGGTCTGTGCATCGACTGTTTTCTTAGTTACCACACAAAAACCTTGTAAATATGTTTTAAATATATTTTTGTTTGTTTAATTTTATATTAATGACTAATGATTTTTTGCACCCATTTGTTCCTAGCGTTACATTAATGTAACGCATCATACCAGGTAAGTCGGAAAAAAAATTACCATATTTTCCTGTTATTCAACAATGTTTTGAGCTATGTGCGAAAATAAACTAATATTTAAAGCCAAAAAATCTTTGGCACTAATGGGTTATGCTTACTAGGTAAACACAGATTTTACCGGCAATTATTATCTACAATAGCTTGAAAGTTGTAGGAAGGCCAGCCTTTTCTATTAACGTAATCCCTAAAATCATCCTCTGGTTGTATTATTGGAACATGTGACCCATCAATACAGCCAATAATTTGGGACATTTTAGAAACTTATTCAAACTGGCTGCCAAGTTCTTGTGCCTCAACAACGTCTGGCATAAATATATTACCTATGTAGGTACTTTTAATAATTTTAAATTAATAGCATTAACAACACGATAAAAACATTTTTTCACTGTAGATTTATTTACTCCGAATACATTTCCTACAACTCTGTATTCGCAACAACTTGCAAGTTTGTACAATGTTATTACAACTTGTTTTTCTACACTGACAGGTGGTCTAGATAACAGATGTGTTTCCTTTATTTCCAAATTGTTTTTGGAGCAAAGAACATAATTTTAGAAATGTATTTTTCGTCATTCTGAAGCTTTCTATCCATTCTGCGTTGTTGTAATGCAATAACACTATACGATCTCAAAAATCCGTACTTCTATTCTTCATCCACAATGAATTAAATCAAAATTTATATACGAATTGGTAATGTAGTTCATAAAAAGTTGATTGAAAGTGTTATTTTGTTTAACGGTATCTTTCTCTATGTTCAATAATACTTCTTTTCTTTTCTTTATAATTTTTCTTTTAAGTTTTATCCTTCGAATATTATTTGTTTTCATTTGAATCCACTACAACATTTTAAAGTTCAAATAAAAATTTTCAATACCCATTTTAAATATCTTAACAGTCTAAATAAAAATGACACTTGAAGAGTTTGACACTTGAAATTAACCAAATTTAAAAACTGGGTAATAAAGAATTCTTGTTTTTTATCTTAAAACCTGTGTAGGCTCTTTTGATATGCGGTGTAAACAACCCGGGTCTGGACCTACAATAGGTCAGATATGGGTCTGGCCTATGTCAGGTCTCCCGGTGTAAACTAGACCAGTGTTAGCAAGGCTATTCTGTTTTGTGCAAACGTTTTGTGGCTACAAAATTTGTATGAAATTCAACCAACGGCCGAGTTTTTATTGATGTTCGACAAGATCTGTGATATATTAAACTGTCGAACCCGCTTTGCAAAAAAGAATACAACAGAGCCATATCAGATGTAACTTTTGAAAAATAATTTAATTTCGTTCAAGAAACAATTAAATATATTAAAAATTTAAGGAAGAAACATGACGAATTGATCATCAATTCGCCAAGATATTCTGTTTTGTGCAAACGTTTTGTGGCTACAAAATTTGTATGAAATTCAACCAACGGCCGAGTTTTTATTGATGTTCGACAAGATCTGTGATATATTAAACTGTCGAACCCGCTTTGCAAAAAAGAATACAACAGAGCCATATCAGATGTAACTTTTGAAAAATAATTTAATTTCGTTCAAGAAACAATTAAATATATTAAAAATTTAAGGAAGAAACATGACGAATTGATCATCAATCTGTCTGTAAAATAGTTTTGAGTTATACCAGATTTTAAAATCAAAGTACGATATTTCGTTTTTACTGAACCACAAAATCAACCAGGACCATATCGAAACATTGTTCGGCGCTATTCGAGGTAGAGGGGGGGGGGGGTTAACAATAACACAAGTGCGCGGCAGTTTAAAGGCGCTTATAGAAGGCTCTTGGTACACCACGAAATTTCCGACTCCTAGAACGGGAATTGCAGCCTAATAGGAAGTGTGAAAATTTTATCCACGGAGAATGTTGATCCCTTAAGGCCACCAGAAGCCATCGTTGAGCAGACAGAACACGATGAGTACTTTGCCCCCCCTTTGTTGAAGATGTCTGCATCATTTTGCTTTGTGCACAAAGTCGGGCCAAACAAACATTTTAAAACTGTATTTTAAAATATTGATATCTCTGTAATATCTTGTTTCCTTATTCTTTAAAAATCATGGCTCACATTGCAACTTTGTTCTATGAAGAATTCATCCTCTAATATTGTTCCTGACATTAAGGCCAAGTTTGCTACTTTGAAAACTAATCTTCTAGTACTGGCTTATCAAGGCTTTTTACCTGAATTGCTTTATAAAAAGTTACAAGGAATATGGAAAGATGATGATCACGATACTGTTGCTAGTGATTTAGTATATTTAATATCTTTGTTCCACATGAGAGGTCCTAACATTGGAAGGCTAATAGCTTCTAATACCAAGGGTGATCTAACTGTTGTGCAAGCACTGATAAAGAAGTATGGCCAGTGGCGTAACTGTAGGGTGGCAGGGCTGGCAAAATGCCACGGGCCCTGCGGGGACTGGGGCCCCGGCCCAAGCTCAGAAGTAACCTAACATTTTTAACAAAATTTTGTAAAAATTATCAATTTTATATAAGTACTTAAAATTAATTGAAGTGAGACACAACTAGAGACCATGTACAAATTGAAGTAAATTATTAAGATTTAAACGCATTCATGAGAAAAGGATGTCGATCATTTTAAGTACGCGTCCATTGTTTACTTAATTTTTTGTCGCGGTACTTTGGTGGCGCGGGCGAGCTAGTGACGCTCGGGGAATTCCCGCATTTTGTTAAGCAAAAAAGTACTTTTTCGTGGCGCTGGCGGACTATCGACGCATGGTGTTAGGGGAATCCTGGATTTATATTTTATTTTATATTTAAGTATGGAGTGCTCTACTCTCTACTACGCATTCTTCGTTAGTTTGCTATGACAAAAAGATCATTTTCGAAACTAAAATTAATAAAAACCTATTTAAGAAATTCAATGGGACAAGACAGACTACGTAACTTGGCTATTCTGTCTATTGAAAATTCTAATGCCCGATCTTTGAACTTTGATGACGTTATCGATACTTTTGGGGAACAGAAAGCTCGGAGGAAAGAATTTTATTAATAAACATCTTGTAAAGATTAAATTTTTATTTCATAATAAATATGTAATACCTGTTTTTGAAAATAAAATGTATTTGATATTTAACAAAAATGCACATAATATTAGTAATACTGTTGGGTAACTGATTTATAAAAATTTAATTACAACGTGACGATTTTTACTGGGGGGAAGGGGGCCCATTCAATAAATTTGCCACGGGCCTCAGATGGTATAGTTACGCCACTGAGTATGGCATAAAATCAATTAAGCCTGATTCTGGAGACATCACTCTAATAAGATTATCTATGGTATTCCCTAGATTATCTTTATAATGTGTTCACAAAAATGTGCCAAGATAAAGAATTCTCAACCAATTTTCCTGTTACAGAAAAAGAGATAGGCTTAGCAGATGTTCAAGCCTTATTTTGTAACTTTACACCATGTCTGCTTGATCATACTAATCTTGGAGCAAATGAAACTGCTGCAACTATATTTTTTGTACATAATTTATTCCAGTGTTTTTTATCATACAAAACACAAAAGCCACCAGGAAAAGAAGGGTATACCAAGGACAACAGCTCCAGCTGAGTACTTTTATGATGCCACCAAATATTTAAGCATGACATGTGAACACACACTAGCCAATGCTAATGATAAAGCAGGTTTCACAAAAGCTTATGATCATGTAGTTAAGACTTTGCTAGATGATAAATTTTTAGAAGCTGCCATAAAAAGGATTTTCACAACTGTTTGTAGTGTTTCATGTGAAACTACACCAACCAAGTATCACGTTTTGTACAACTTATCAGTTAAAATGGCAGTGTCTATGGGTTCAATTGCTAACGAGATTTCAATGTCTTTTGATAAATTGAACTCTGAATATGAAGCCATCGTTGAGCAGACAGAACACGATGAGTACTTTGCCCCCCCTTTGTTGAAGATGTCTGCATCATTTTGCTTTGTGCACAAAGTCGGGCCAAACAAACATTTTAAAACTCTATTTTAAAATATTGATATCTCTGTAATATCTTGTTTCCTTATTCTTAATATTTGTAATATTAGTATATTGTATTCTAATTTAGTTTTTAATATATCCTTTTTATAATATACATTGCGAGTTTTGTGACGAGGAAAATTAAAAACAACATCAGTTGCGCTGTTTGTGAAACTTTTTTGTTTGATACAAATGCAGGCAGTGTACCAATCAACCAATCAACTACGTGGCGGATTAAGTCATCCATCGAAAGATATCGTGTTGCTGTGTCAAAATGCGAAAAGCATATTGCGGAGTAATTGCCATATTTTATATAGCAATAATATAAAATTAATAACAATAAACAATGTTAAAAGAATTGTATAACAAAATAAACCCCATTTTCATTTCATTTATTTTTTTAAATTTATTTTAATTTCTACTCGTGAAAGAGGGTAAAATATACGTAATTTCGCCTAAATGGAAAAACTTTTTATGAAACAGCCGTTAACCTACAACACAAAAAAATTTTCGTCTGCGGCGCTATTTTCTCATTTCGTTCAAAAAACAACCCCGATAATGTTTTTTTTTATAAGAATTCACTGCCTCCTTATAGATTTTCTGGATCGGAAACTGCGTCAAATTGGCGAAATTATCAATAATCTTCATCCATGGTTTTTAAAAATCACCCCCCGAAAAAAAATTCTGAGTGCACCTCTGGAACAAACAGGATTTACATACTTGCATTCACCCGTTGAGAGGTTAGATTACACAGATTACTGCTCCATTGAATTTAATCAGATTGTGCAGACATATTAATACGAGGTGGCTGTGAAGTGAACAAACAATATGGTCAAGGAGACACGCCTTTGCATTTACTCTTTAAGAGGTTAGATGACTCGGATGACCGCCACATTGATAGTGAGGAAGAAGTTGTTCAGACTGTGCAGACATTAATACGAGGTGGCACTAATGCTAGTTTAGATATTCAAAATGGTGACCAAGAAACACTTCTAAAATATGAAAGTAAAATATGGGGATATGATTTAAAATATTTAATTCCATTACTAACACCAACAACTAGCACAGAAACAAAGAACACAGAATATAAGTACCCAACTTAAAATAATTTAAAAGTTATCATCAATTTTAAGATAAGAAATTAATTTTATTCCTTAAAAATTAAATATCAGATAGATTTTTATAGTAAGCCAAATTTTTTAGCAACTGTATTCTTCTTAATTTTGAACTGCTGTTCAAATTTATAGTTCTGCTACATTGCAAAATGATTTGTAAAATCAGTCTTCAATGACTCTTGGAGTGTGACACATTTCAAAACTTCACTGTGTAAAATTATCATGTAATAAAAATAAATATATTTAAATAATAAATAATATTTATAATTAAAAATTAATTTGCTATGTATCTTTGTATCTCCTGGTGAGTCACAAAAATTAATTTTGTTTAAACGTCGCTCATCTGTTTGTAACTGTTGGTCATTAAAGCCATAAATATTCAATAAGTAGGTACACGTTTATTTACAAATTCTCATGATTTAATATCAGTTAATATTTATTAATAAATCATTACTTAATATAACTAAGTAACCACTATAAATAATATGTAAGCTTATCCTTACGCACAGCTGTGCGTAAAATCGTTCGATAGCACGGTTAGGGAATTTTCGTTTTATTATATTATGTTGGTAGAATTTTGTTATGTTAAGTTATAGCAATAGCAATAGTAGCCGTACGCCGAAGTAGTGCGAGATCGCCACAAAATCACACAATAAAGGTAATATTTGCTAAAATTATCGTGTTTCTTTAGTAATTCTTTTCATTTTTAGCTGTAACACGTCAAGCGACAGGATAATACTGTTTGCACACCGCCTGAAATTACGGAAAAGCAAGAAATGCTACAAATAGTTTGTTACCATCCAAATCTCTTGTAAGATATGAGATTGTATACCAAAAATTTATAGATTGGAGTCTCAAAAATAACATCAAATCTTTTTCGGAAAATATACTCTTGGCATATTTTGAAAATATTTATTAACAAAAGTAAGTATGACAACTAACTAACCTATACAAATAATTATAATTTTATTTTTAACATTATTTCACTTTAGGTAGTTCTTATCTTTGGTATAAAGTGGTGCATGCAGAAAACAACAGTTTCGCAACATAAAACATGGAACATGTGGAAGATACTGGGGAATCATTATTAATTAACATCCCTGATTCAAAAACAAAGACACGACGTTCATTTGGCGTTTCTATCTAACGTGCAAGAACTACTAGTATATGAACCTACGCCCTCCAGGAGAAGATACTAAATTCTTGCCATTTTAAATTTAAATCAAACGCGAAATTAGTGATCAATTCAATCGTTAGATAAAAACGAATGTTTTTTTGTACTTCTCTAGAGATGTAAGGTAATACCTACATCACGTTGATAAAGCAACCCCAACCCATACCTATTTTAGTAAAATCAACTTACATCTTCAAAAACAAGGTCATAACAGTGTGCTGACTTGATAGGGAGTAAAAAGAATAATTTTTCATTTGACATTTTTCAAACATCACATTAATTATTTTTTTAAATCTGATGTGGCCAGCACATGACCTCTCACAACAACTTTTTTTTCTCGTATAGTCGTATCTCTAGGTAGGGGTAAATGATATAACAAATATATAATGCGATATATAATATCGAGGATGTTGCTAAGTGACGAGGTGAAACCGAGTCTCATTAAACATCCGTGAGGGTTTAATTCTCATATATTTGCGTTATATTTAGATTCAATGCTTTATCGTATCGTTGACGACGATGATGGTTAAACGAATCAACAATTTATTGTACTTATCTGTTACGTAAAAACATACTTAAAAATTTGCACATTATGAAAGTCTATCTGCACTGGAGCTATGATGTACCTACTTAATTTCACAAAATCGAGATCACTTTTAGAGCTTGCCAATCGAAAACGCTATAGGTATCTTGTTTCAATAATCCTTATCTCAATTTCATTAGCACCGAGTACACTTTTTTAATATGCCGGGAGTGTTAAATAATCAATTTTAAATAGTTATCCATTATTATGTTTTGTTGATATAGTTACTGGTTACATAAAAACAAATAATAATTTAATTAAAAACATCATGTTGTATTTCTATTTATATAAATAAATCTAATAATCTTAAATCGACCCTGGACCTCTGGACTTATTTACCGTGTATCATAAAGCCGGATACATCTTAAAATATAGTAATAGGCTCGATTTTGTATTGTTCATTGAATAGGTACAACTACAATAATTTGTCTATATGTGTAATAATCAGTGGCGGCGTCAGCGGGCGAGTCAGGGAGGCCCGGGCGTACCCCAAATTGTGCCCCCCCCGGTCACAAATATGAAGCGCTCGGCAAATATTAAAAATTATTTTGAAAAAATATTAAAATATATTATCAAAATAAATTAAAAAGATGTGTGGCTCCCTACATTTTTTCCTTGTCACCGCTGACCACCCCCCCCCCCCCAATTTAAATGTCTGGCGCCGCCACTGGTAATAACTCTGTGAATGCACGCATACAACGAAATGTAATTGAAATTTGTGTATTCAGCCGATCAATAAGTGATACGCGACAAGATAGGATAAAGTCACAAAAATGCCGGATACCGTGCATTATTAATTAGTACTAATACTACCTACTTGTTCTTCAATATCGCTGCGCTCGGGTCACAGAACTTGCAATGTTGCATTTGTTTCACAATCACTCATTTTTATTTTCCACGATGCCATCTTAGATCTTGGCGCTTTAAGCGGCCAATATTGGAAACTTAATACCCGGTACTAAAAAACGAAAATAAATCACTGAGAATAATATAACTGTTTTAAATATTAACAGATATTGTTATTACAATATAATAACAATTTATCGCACTACCAGTATCAGCACAAACACATAGGTTATAATAAAAGCCATACCTGCTAGTAGGGTTTACAATCTCTCCGCTAGGATGGCATCGCATTCGCACGCCACGCTTCTGAAATAAAATGTGGCCCAGTGTTGCCAACTTAGCGGTTTTGTAACAATCTAGCGTTTGTTATTACAAGAATGAGACATTTTAAGATAAATTGCGACACATCGCGATCCTAGCGTGTTTTGACATTTGTACTAAATAGTTAATTGTTGAATTTCTTGAAAAATGTAGATCCATTTAATTTAATCTCTCATCTACAATGCGACTTTTCATTTGTCATAGCTGGCAACACTGACGCGACAGTGAAAGCGAACAAGCGAAGATAGCGTGGTATGATGGCGTCAGAGCAGTATACTAGCAACAACAGGCAGATCAATACCTAAACAAAATCAAGAGAATCAGTTACAGTAGTGACGTGTTAAATAATGTGATTAAACAATTATATTGATATTTGCTAGTATCATTCATAAAATAATCTAGAAGTTTAAAAATCGATATGTAAATTAGTGAATACCTTATTCGTTATGCGACTTTACGATAACATTGTAGAAATTAACCATTAACAGTGAGACATTTCCCAAGATTTGTTTAAAGGGTAAGTAGATAATACACATGTATTATGTATTTTAATAGCATTTTGTACTGCATGTATCGACCATGTTTCACGCATACGCTTGCGCTAAATGCCAGTGGTTCTAAAACAAAGTTTTACGAATTAACTGCAATATTGATTTATATTTAAAGAAACTTATAAATTTTCCACTATTAGAATCATTATAGAATTGTGGTTTAAAATTGAGCTGTATGTGACGTCACGTGAGTGAGCGAGCGTGCCTTAATATTAATTAGTTGCTTTCTTGTTTTGTGGTGTGTTCTGCACTAATAACCACTGATGGCCGATAACCACATATTATAATGTATTTATTTACCTATGTCTATTTCGTTATCTCGCAACACGTGAGGTTGCCACATTCGAATTTCAAATCTTAACTTTGAAGGTTTGAAGCTTGCTTCAAAAGTTATGTTTGTACGACTGAGAATACAGGTGATATTTATTAGTTAATTAATATAATATTATTTAACTTAACGCTTGTCGACAGCAGACTGCTGTTTGTTGATAAAACAAATATAATAATCATTATTGCTACATACATAATATTTCCCCAATCTTATTTTATTTTTATTTTGCAAACCAAATTAATTAATATAGATACTATCTACACTATGACAACTATACAATTTAATTTTACCTATGTATATAAGTTAGTTGTTCAGGTGAACGTTGTTTTATTTACAGTTTGTTTAGATTGTAAGGATATACTTGGTACAAGTATCGGGTAAGAATAAAATGCTGATCTTCTGTATTCTCAGTTAACTTTGTGGCTTCTGGCGTAACAATACAAATATAAGGCGTTTTATATGTATGTCTATATATAAACCACCTTATATTTACATAATTATGCCAGATATCACAATATTGATTGAATATAAACATGTTCTGCAGTGGTCAGCATGCCATTTAAAGTTTTTAGCGGTCAGCTAAATTGAATTACCTAGCATACATATACATATGCCAGAAGACACAAATTTAACTAAGAATATACAAGGTCAGCATTTTATTCTTACCCCAAGTATTTGTTTATCCGAATGAATTCGAATATTTAATTTGATCTAGATGCACAAATTTTAAAAGATTATTAACATTTACGAGATTTGTATTGAAAGTTTTCAAAATTCTACCGGGTAACCATTTTACTGTTTTGTCTATGTTTGGTTTTACCAAAAACTTATGACCCCCTGACAATCAGCATTTTGTACACGCCTGTGTCTCCTTTCTCTTCAGTAATGATTAATTTGCATTATTACTTCCAAATGATGGTTTCAACAAATCTTGGCTTCTGATTAAACATCATTTGAGCTGGCGAAGCACCAGTTATACCTACTTTATTATATTTGTTTACTTTCTTGAAGAATCAAGGCCATCTATCAGCTGCTAATGTTGGTATATCTAGACTTGGATTAAAAATCATTTTAATGGTTGGTGATCGGTTACTAACAAAAATTCTCCACCATAAATATATTTATGAAATCTTTTGACTGCAAAAATTAAAGCTAACGCTTCACGTTCAATTTGAGCATTTTTTTTTCCAGCATTATTTGTTAAAGAACTTGAATCAAAAAGGACACAGATTTTTCTACTCCATTAATAATATTAGATAATACAGCTCCCACACCATGCGGATTAGCGTCACACGCGACAATAATTATTGGTTTTTTAGATTCGTAATGTATTAATAAATCATTTTCAATAATTAATCTCAATCTCTTGACAATTAAAATCAGGTACCTGGAGCTGAATCCGAACCTGAACCATAAACTCGAAAAACCTTTATTTTCTTCGAATCTGAACCTAAATCGAAACGTCATATCTGAACGTCAACGAACCGAATTCGTAAAAGAACCGTTTAGTTGAAACCGGCAACCCATGTCCACAATATTGATTTCTGTTCATTTTAAAATTATCATTGTCACGCCATTTTGCAGCACAAGGTTGGTGGTATTCAGGTATCTGTAGAGAGCTCTTTTTACTGAAAAATTTGTCTCATTATAGGAGTAATTTATTGGAAATCTAGAAAATATTTTTAAATAAGATTTTTAATCAACTTTTCGGTATGTGGTATTTTATTATGTTCAGTTCCTTTTCATAATAAAACAATATTTTAATGAAATTAACAAGTAATGTGCGTTACTTTAATAATAATAAATTTTGAACCGAAATCCGAAAACTGATATAATATAAGTTTATAAACCCTTATAGTATATTATTAAACCCTTTGAAACTAAACCTGAACCGATTTTTTTCAACCGTAACTGAAACTACGAACAAATATCGCTACACCTTTTTGTTGCATTCTATACAAGGTATTTCTGTACTTATGGATCAAACTTTAAGGGTATATGTAACACGTTACTGATAACGGAATAAAAAGAATTTTTTTAAAATTCGTAGAATAACGATATTGTTAAAGATTTAAGCTTGATTTGTATTAGAATTTCGGGATTTGAACCTCACGGGTTTGTATCCCTAGGGTGACTTGATGGCACACACACACAGTATTAATTTTTTACTTATACTTTGCCACGGCGTTTTTACTCTACTACCATGTGTGTTGATTTATGGTGCAGCTGCATCACATTTTAAAAGCTTAGACTAAAATAAGAAGTAACCATTGTTTAGATTTATTCAATTCGGTATAGTCTAGCAAGAGCTAAAAAGTTTACGTTTAAATTATTTTATTGTTGTGGTTTCCTTTTATAAGTTTTGAAGGTTTTTTCCAGGTACCCAGCTAAGCACTAGATTTGGAAATCTCTTTCCGGACATTGATTTATCTATTTTAAGCTAGGTATGCAAATGTTACTATGGGATTTTCAAATTCATTTCTTAGCGGGGTACCTGGAAGAATACTACAATGCTTAGGATTTCTTACAAATCTTAGGTATGATAATATTACTATGGGATTTTCAAATTCAGTTCTTAGTGGGGTACCTGGAAGAAAACCCCATTACTTAGGATTTCTTGCAAATCTATACCCTATAGCATAATACATAAAGGGAACATTACTTTTCAACTCTTGCTAGACTATAATTTTTTTTTGAGAATATACCTGGAAAAGATAATATTTCAAAAGTAATTTTTGGAGTGAGTAATTCTTTTGATTTTCTTGAATGATGTTTTGTAAGTGCGATATTTACAGTATAAATAAATATAAAGTAGGTATAAATTTTATACCTACTTTATTACAATAGTACAATAAAATAGAAACTACACTACAATCATTATTCCACGATCTTTAAACGGTCCGTTTACTTTTTTTCTATTCCACTCTTTTCCTCACTACTACGACTGTCTAAAACCAACCCGAAACTCATACGTTACTGCATCCTAGCAATGCAATGTCATTTTGAAGTTAAAAAATACTGTGAAAGTGTTTTCGTTGCGAGTAAAGTTTCATGGATGACAATACATAACCCCCTTCCAAGAATGTAACTAAAATGTATTGTTTATTAGGTAGGTAGTTACCGAAAAATATATTTGATTTTCAAATCAAATATATTTTCCGGTAATTAGTTTATGACCTTTGCCCGGCTTCTCTTAACTCAAACTATAGCTTGACTTTAAATTCGAATATTTTTTCTTATAAATTAAATCTTTGGCTTTATAATAATCTTAAATATAATTTTCAGATTGGATAATGGCTGCACCTGAAGAACGATTTAAGACTCATACACAGAAGTAGCAAGTAGCAACAACCAAAGGCACTTACATTGGCAGCACAAAAACAGCGGTTCATCTTCTGAACTAGAATGAAACCTTCGAAGATAATACCACTAACGCTAGAGGTTTGATTTGTCTGCATATTTGTATTTACCTATAGGAATGGAGAAAAATTTATGGGATCAGTCACAAATTATTTAATTCTGAAATGAGAAATAAATAAATTGTAACTGCATCTCAGAAATTTTTCTCCATTACTATTTGTAAGGAGCGGTTCTTTCGACATAAATGATATTTAAATAAGGGTTCGCTTGAAGTAAACATATAAGTTGTTATATTGAAGATTCAATGGTACAAACAACTAGTAAACGTCGACTTCAAATATCTTCTTTTACAAGTTTTTATAATAACTTAACTAAGTTCTTCATTTCATCAAGATTTAGACACTTCTTGATTTTACTAACATTCCGAGACTTGATTGATTCAAGATTTTGAGACTTCTGACTTCTCGTCAGCAAATTCGATAGTATACTTCGAGACTGCCTTCGGTGGGTATGCTTACATCATCTAAGCTTCATCATCAAAATTTGAAACCAAAGGACTGAACAAAACAGGATGTTTAGACTTCAAAAAAATGTAGTGTAATTTAAATAGTTACAGAGTGGCAGATTCAAGTTACGTTTTGAGAACTTAAACTAGCAAAACAACCAATCCTTGAACCCACGTATGACTAAAAATTTAGGTAATTTAGTAACCAAAAATCAAACAACATTAACCCAAATTGTTGTAATAAATTTAGCAATAATAGAAATATAAAATGTTCAAGTCATACTGGAATTGCGAGACAAAAATAACAAAATTAAAATTAACTTATTTATAAGAATGAACGAATACAAGTTACATATTTAAATTAAATAAACTTAAACTAATTTGTTGATTTTTCAACACCTCCCCGCTAAGATTGGAAGAGGTAGCGTGGATTGCTGACACTTTCAGATCTGACAACATTTTGATCAACAAGTTCTACATTATCATTAGTTCTCGGGTCATCAGGAGTAACAGGAATGTCATTAGACTGGATAGGTATAATTCTCATAAATTTATTATATAACATAAACATAGAAAGAAGGATGGCCCACACTACAATAAAACCTACTGCAATTGAAACAAGATGAACATGTTGTATATTTTCTTTCACTAAATCTATTTTCTCTTCCTTGTCTTTTAACTTTTTAATATTATGACTAATTTTATCAAGTACATGAGCTTCATCTTTTCCAATTACATGATTTATTATCATTTGTCATAGAAAAATTTAAATGTTCATTTTTTCCTATTGAATTATTTAATATAGCTTTAAACGAAACTTAAGGGGTTAGATTACTATTAATACCTACAGTTTTAATATATAAAATTACATTATTAGCATAGGCGGCACAGCCGTTTTTTAGGGTAAATTTCCCTGTACCAGAAAGTTTTACAATTATTTTTACATTATTTTTACAGACTATATTTAAAGTGTCATTTCCAGGTAAAACATATAGCCAAGTATTTATAGCAATTAATTGTATCCAAATACTTTAATCAAGTTTTCAAATCTTTTTATTACAAATATCAGGTATATTCGTAACTGTGTTTTCTTAATAATTTTGCTTCACAAATTGCCTTATTATGTATAGAATTTAATGGTTGTCCTCGCTGACAAACAGAAATTAGTTTTATAATTATAACTTAGACAAAAATCTTTTAAGTAATTTTCATTAACTGCAAAGTAATGTTCTCTTGATTCATCAATAATTAAATAAGGTAATTTGGGATAGATTAAAATGTATCATTGTTCATTTTGTAAAAGTAAGTTGAAATAATTGTTTCTTCAAACCAAGTGTCAAAATGTTCGAAACAAATTAATATGAATATTATTTTATGAAATAAAAAAGAAATAGGTAAAATGGAATTAAATTAAATTTCCAATGTTAACTGGATTTTTTCTTAATTTATACTTACAATGCAACGTTTTCACTATTTTTTTGTTCTCATTTCTAAATAAAATAATATATTTTATAATAACTTGTAACAACGTACCTAGTGCATACTTCAACATGCCATACGTCGAACTGAATATATTAAAAAGAAAAATCTTAATTATTTAAGCATACAATTTTGCGATATTCTAACAAAAATTACCCACTGCTTTCAAAACAAGTAAAGACATTATGTATACATATATTATGTAAAATATATTTGTTTAATATATTAAAATGATTTAAGGACGATTACAAGAATACAACAGGAGGTTGTAATACTAAATATACTGTAACGTTAGACAGTTACTTACAATCTAATGGTTATTTACATATTTTAAGGTCGAAATAATGGGTGCACCAGTCGTATAAGTTGTATTTTGTTATTTATTCATACGGTCGACGTTTCGGCTACTTATTTAGCCTTCATCGGGACAAATGAATGTTACAAAATAGTGCCAGAAAAAACTTCAGGCCTTAATAACATGATAACAAAATTCTCGGTGACCATTTGACAGGAATGACTGACAAGCATTATTTAAAAAACCCCATCTTATATACTACTGTAAGGATTATTAATTCGTGCTTTGTAACTGATACTTTGTTTTTCGTCTAATTCATTCGTGACAATTAGAGGAAAAACATGTTTTCATCTAGTTCGTGTTTCCGTTAGAAAAGTAAACTACTGATAAAAATAAGTGATGCAAGTTTGTGTTTTTGTTGCGAAATTTGGGGCAATTCTCATATATTACTTGTATATTACAGAACATTTATTTATTTATTAAAGAAGAAATAAAAATTGTGCCCAAGAGGGACAGGTTGAAAGATTTGATGAAAGGTCCCTAGTGAGTCTGGTCACTGCTAGGGAAATGCTGCAAGTATGAAAGGAGCGAAAAGTGAACTGTTATCGTGTATGCGATTGTTTGTGTGAAATTTAAATAAAAGATACCTTGTCTAAGTAGATTTGTCAGTTCACCGTTGCAGCCAGGCTCCACAGTCTCTTCTGCAGAGGTTGCTCTTCCCATTAGGTAACCTACATTATTAATAAGAAGATCGTTGAATACCATGAATTAAGGATGATCCTGATTCATTGCACCAACTGGCAGATCACCAACCTGACCAATGATCATGTCAATACCTTCAGGAATATGGGAGGAAAGTTCTGGTTTACATCTACTTTTAATCTTCCCGATGAGAGTCTCATAATAATCGTGGTCTTTAAGGGATTTAAATGTTAAATCCTCCACATCTGTGAAGATACTCATATCAATGGAGCAACCTAAATAAGTTGCTACTCTATTGACAGCTGTCACTTCGTTTGAGGAAGAAGTTGACAAATTGAAGGATTCGTTCAATTAATGGAGAGTTATATTCTTTAACTCCCGAATTTGAACAATAGGAAGTATAATGGAACTAGTTGATTCAGTTTTATTGGATAAGGCTTCGAAAAATTTTAAACAATCATTTTAAATATAAATGTTTAATGACGACGTTTCGGTCTGGTTTTGACCATTATAAAGCCAATAATTTTTTAATCAGTTACATAGTTAAAAAAAAATTACAAGCTGAGGTGATTAAATTTTACACAAATAATTAAACCATAATGAGAACCATCTTGCAAGATGGTGAGTCAAGCCCAACCTTACAGTCGTGACTGAATGGAACTAGATTCAATAGTTCCCGAGAATTCTTTTAACTTCATGATACACTTTTCGAGAGTTTTTATATTCGCTTCTTTTACATCTAAGGTAAATTGTCCTGCAATCATACATGATATTACATACTTGATAGTTTTGATGGCTGTACTTTTATTCTTATCTTTCTTGGCTTGTTCAACCATTCCGTATGTATCAGTACTTCATACACATCAATGTCTTTCATGTATTTTTCTTCTGCAGCTGTGTATACTTGATCTGAACATAGGTACACCTTGAAATGAGTTCCAAGGTCTACCACTAAACAAGGAGTTATTTGTTTATCTTCCATAATTACTAGACACTAATATAAAGTATAACGATGAAATAATTGTTTGGTAGAAATATTAAAGTTTGAAATGTAAAGAGATTAGTAATAATTATACACAAGGAATTGTCAGTCAGGTATAATTGGTTTCCAGAAAACTGATTTTTAAACTGTTTTATACCTCCACAATATAGGTAACAAATCTGCAAGCTGACTTAACTATAATACTGCCCAGTAACTCTACCATTACATACGTGTAAGTCGATACCTATGGGATTCAGTTCACATTGGTATGGTGAAAACCTTGACATGGAAATCATTTGTATTTTTATACAGTTTAATGAAATGCAAAAATTCTGATCATACCATATCTGTATAAAAGTTTAACTAGTTTCGTGTGCTCTGTGGTGCCTCCTGAGGTATTTACTCCTCAGGTACGATCTGCCACAAATATCGCACACGTAGCGGCCTGTCTGTCGAACCTGTTGGTCTTGGTGCCTTCATACCCCGTTCTGAAGAACTATCCTCAATGACTTCACTAACTTCCACTTTCCACCATAAAGAATGAAAAAATTGGTTTAGGGTTGCGAAATCTCGGGTC
This sequence comes from Agonum fuliginosum, assembly GCA_947534325.1. NCBI lineage: Eukaryota > Metazoa > Arthropoda > Insecta > Coleoptera > Carabidae > Agonum > Agonum fuliginosum. Next base: position 9,401,994 of record OX384046.1, read on the forward strand.
TGTTTCCCATACGGCTTCCTTTTTGTGTTCCACATGTCCACAAGTCTTCGTGCTTCTTCCGCGCCCACTTCCTCGTCGTATGCGCCAGCAGCCACGTTTTCTAAAATGGGGCCCCGGAAGCGGGCGCGAATCTGGTTCGCTGACCGTGGTATTATGTCAGTATCCGCCAGCTATTTCCCACTATCCCTCTCCACACATTAATGAAAAAACGCACTTGCGCGTGAGTTTTAACAATTTGGAGAGTATTTTGATCGTCCCAGTAATACGTATTATGCCTATTAAAAATTCCATTCTTGTGAAAATTTGATTCATTTATTTATTTAAAGGAAGGCTGTACAACGGGACTAATGCCAATCATAGTACAGCACTGTACAATCGATTTTACAATTATATACAAAGGTCAAGTGAACATAATAAACGTTTAAAAGTTTAAATTATATATAATAATTTACTAACTTTTTCGTCTTCTTTAAATCTGTGCGTAATGCCAGTCAGTACTGGTAATATTTTTGACTGCCTGTAAAAAAAGTTGTTGCATATCTTTCATTTTAAAGGCAGTGTGTTTGATACTACTTTACTTTTGAAATTTTGTCCATATAAGTTCGATGGGATTCAGTTCACATTGGTATGGTGAATACCTTAATACAACTGTATTATTTTTCTTCGCCTTTTCATCGATGACGTGGGAATCATTATTATTTTTATGCAGTTGAATTAAATGCAAAATTCTGATTGTATGATTCGTATGCTCTGTGGTGCCTTCTGAGGTATTTACTCCTCAGGTACGATCTGCCACAAATATCGCACACGTGGCGACCTCTCTGTCGAACCTGGTGGTCTTGGTGCATTCACACCCCTTTCTGAAGAACTATCCTCAATTACTTCAATAACTTCCCCGCGTGTTCTCGCCATTTCTACCATAAAGAATGAAAAAAATTGGTTTAGATAAGATTAAATGATTGGTAAGCAATTTAGCTTAATTACATCATAGATTACATGAAATATTAGTGGTACATTCAGAACAAAACTCAATCTACCATGAGAATAGATAATTATATTGAATAATTTATAATAATAATGAATATTTTCAATTGAAAGAGAAACTGGAAAAGTGATTCCGTCGTTTACTCGACTTTGCACATTATTTAATTCCTTTATTAACATAGCTGGGTCTCGCAACATTCCTTGTTGTGCATTGAAAACAATTTCGGTCAATTTTAATCGAGTCAATGCAAATTTGTCTATCGTGATAGTAATAAGAGCAATTAATTCATTTAATTTTGTGAATAGTTGTTATCTTCTTTGATAATTATTGAGAACTAATCCTATATTCTTTGTATATGAGGATAGCTGATCAAATTTTGAATTGATTTCCGTTATAGAATTTCTTAATTTAATATATGAATAATTTGATTTAGTTACAAGAGATTTCATGATAATTGTCTGCTCATGGATTAAGTTTAACGTATCTTTATCGTTTTGTTCTAACTTTGATATGTTATTATCATATTTCTGAGCATCGTTGTCGTCTAAAGTCCCAAATAAAATTTTATATAGTTTTCCCACGGCATCAAAACTTTAAATGCTTTTGCGGATTTTGCAGCTATTACAGCCAATACAACAAACGTTAAAGTTCTGATAAAACGTTTAACGAATAAAGATTACGCCGCTAAAATGTTGGAAAAATTTTCAACAATTGATTTTCAACGTCGGTGGAAAGTCGCACCAAAGAAGCTTGTTGCACAAGAAAGATAATATGAAAATGGAAAATATTGTATATTGTAATCATAAAAATGGACACCAAAGGGAAAACCTTAACACAACTGTATTACTTTTCTTCGCTTCATTTTTATTTTTGTGCAATTGAATTAAATGAAAAAAATTCTGATCCTACCATATGTATAAAAGTTTAACAAGTTTTGTGTGCTCTGTGGTGCCTCCTGAAATATCTACTCCTCAGGTACGATCTGCCACAAATATCGCACACGTGGCGGTCCTTCTCTGCTAAACCTGGTGGTGGTGTCGGTGGCTTTGGTGCCCCCTCCGAAGAACTATCCTCAATTAATACAATTACTTCCCCACTAATGACTTCAATAACTTCCCTCGTGTTCTCGCCATTTCTACCATAAAGAACGAAAAATTGGTATAGACATGTTTAAATACTTCTTGTTATATATAACGAACAAAAGTGCCAATATAATAATTTACTCATTTTTTCTTCTTTAATTATATGCGAAATGCAATTTTGCCAGTCAGTACTGGTAATATTTTTGACTACCTGTAAACAAGTTTGTAATTATTAAAATATTTGTTAAATGTATGAAAAAACTTAATTAGGCACCTATCATGTAGATCAACGGCAACACAAATAAACTTCTTCTATAACGACAGATTATCAACGAAAGTTTGCAGCAGATGTAGGAGGTGCAAAATGTGACGCGCACTAATAGTTTGACAACAAAGTGCGTTCTAACACCGTAGTTCTATCGTTCAATCTATGCTCCGTAATATAATACTACGATTCACTAGATGTCACTAAATGCCAAATATAGGACTTTTCAATTGCGAGTGTATTTGGAACACAGTTGTAGCTTAAGAACATGGTTGTGTGAAATTACGGTATTTAAAATAAGTCAGACAGCATTTAAAGAATATGGGAGTAATTTTAGAAAAAAATGGTTATGGATAAAATCTAATCAAAACAAATTCTGAATCTTGGAGTTAGAACACAATATGTAGCATCATTTCTACCGCCTACAACACACATAGTCATTTATCTTACAAATTAAACGTTTTTTCATCCACTCATTTATATGAGTTGGGTTATTACCTTGTTTTGTAAAAAATGTCCAATGTCAGTATGAGTACCATCGTAGATCCATTAATCGTACAAATTCAGTTTAGTGGATGTAAATATGAGTTTGAAAAAGATACAATGCTTACCAAAAAAGTTCATTGTGAGTGTGATGACCCATAGTAGATCTATATTTTCTTTAGTCCCATAGGTGTTACTTTTCATTCAAAGAAAATAATTATTTTTTGCGAATTTCGCATTATAATCAGATTGGATCTTACATTATTAATAATCTTTTCCAGCGCTTTCTTTACTTCGTTAGTCCATGTTTGTCTTGGTCTTCCTCTTTGTTTAGTTTTTATTAATCTTGCTTCGTATACTTTTCTCGTTGTTCTTTCTTCTCTTATTCTTTGTATATGTCCCCACCATCTTAGCTGTCCCTCTTCTATTGTATTAGCGATGGGTTTTACGTTGAGTATCTTTCTAATAATCTTTCTCACCATGTCCATGATTGTTTTTCCTTATATTTTCCTTAGGAATCTCATTCTTGTCCTTGTTTCTGAGCCGTAGGTTAAAATAGGAACCGCTACTCTTTTCTATATTTGTGTTTTGGTGTCTTTGGGTATTTTTTTATTCGCTAGAATAGTGTTATCGATAGCGATGAAAAATCTGCCTGTTGCTCCTGCTCTTTCGTTAACTTCTTCGTCCAGTTTCCCTTTGTGTGTCAACACTGTGCCTAAATATTTGAATGTTTTGACGTGTTCGTCTAGTGAAGTAACGTGGGATGTAATATGTTTATACTAATTGTCCCTATGTAATACCTACAAATATGGGTTTTTCCCGATGTGTTTGCGTTTGTGTGTCACTAAATTGGACTTTTTTTTCATTGTACATGATGTTTTTAATAAATAAACATTGTTTCATACATGGGGCTGCCCATGTATTTATCGTTATTTCAAATCAACCCTTTTCTATCCTATGCATTAAATTAATGCATGTTTTTAAGTATTTTATTTTTCCAGTGTTAATGCCATTTTGTTGAGTTTGTTTTTATGAACATATTCCACCGGAAGGTTGCATAGTTTGTTGTAATTGGACTGCGCAATATTAACAATGGGTGTCAATTCTCTATAAGCCAAAAATGTTGTAAAAAACGCCCAAAGCATTCAAAATTCACTTCCGCGTCGGATCTGGATGTAGGAGTCAGAGCCCTTCGAACTAAGGTCATAGCGGGAATATACAATTGAAGTTCCTCTTCAGTAGGGTGTTCCACGTTATACCAGTTAAAGAAGGAGACCTTCCCTTCCCTACGTCCTCGAGCTTTCCTCCAACCCTTCTCGACGAAGGGAGTGATGATGCTGTATTCCGGCGCACCTCACATATCACTCTGTTTGATCCACATGCAAATATATAACCGACCCCTACTCCTGAACTTTATGGGCGTAGATTCACAACTCAAGAGTAACAGCCTGGAGACGAGACCAACTTTGCATTCATCAATAGCAACCGCTATCTCTATTTCTGCTCTCATGTGTGTCGTCTCCCTTATCTGCTTGTTATTTCCTGCTATTAAAATGTTTTGGTCTACTAGCAAGAGTTGTATGAGTTATAGCTTCTCCATAATATGCCACAATAATCAGTGCCTTTTCAACAATATTATTTATCTTTTCATTAGTAGCACTTCCTTTGTAGTGTTGCAATAGCTCTAGCTATGGCAGCAAACGGTTATAACTTCTGTCTGTCAAATTCGGTCAAATTTTCCTGAGGGTATATGAGTTTGCAAAAAAGTGCCTAATTGTTCCCTTATCAGACGAAGATTATGAATTCTGACAACATGTCAAATTGTGCGTGGAACGTATGAAATAAAACTTCTTTTTTTAATGGACTTAACGAGGGAATAGAAATAAGTTTTATTATAAAAAATATAAACAATAACAAAAATAAGTGCGCCAACATGAAAAGAATGTGTTTCAGGCCATGCGATGCACGCTTGCATCGCACTCAAAATTAAGGGTTTAAAAAATAATGTTTCAATCGAAAAAAAAAGTCTGGCCCTAGATATGTTAATTTTGTTTCATGACCAGCACGTCGTACAAAATATACCCTTTAATTTTTTGCTCTAAGTTGTGAAACACCCTGTATAAGTATCCGGATTTGTCTGCCAATGACCAAATTTTATAGCCTCTTTTGATTGGTTTTTTAGGCATATATTGCTTTAGTGAGCTTCTGGCTTTGAACCTAATCATAGACTCGTTGAAACAGTTAATAGAAGAATCTCCTACTATGCCAGAGAAAATTCCCATTACAACATTTGATTCCGGGAACGGATTATGCGCATTAAAAAATTCTTTTAATTTTAGTAGGTCTTTACAATCTCGCGTAATTCGACTAGATCTGTATGTAGTCTACATGCTGTTCAGTCGAGGTAAAAGATACGTCGCAAAAGTATTCTACTTGATTGCAAACTTCCATCATTGCAATCATGGACAAAATCCACTTACCTACGACACTTTCTGTAATGCCTCTACCGTGCGTTAGACCTCCACTACATTTCATTGCCCTCATTAATACCGGCTCTATAGTCATGTCCGTCCTAATCCCCGACCAAAATCTATTTGAACGTCTTATAGTGAAAAATCCTTGTAAAACAAACTTATCGTATTCATCAATATCCATTATATCTTTCAATTCTAACATTTTTTGTAAATATAAATGAACGCATTTCGCATAATTATTGAGTCCTGAAGCATAAAAGAAGGGAATCATTAACTGAACTGTACATAAATGTTCTTGAAAATTGCCAGTATGTTCGGTGTCGATGAACCTTTGTATCAAATTTACCATTTGGAAATACTGTAGCCATAATTTACTAGTCGGGCCTTTGTTCTCCAACTTTTCAAAACTATTAAAAACTTTAGACTCAATGTCTTTTAATAATGGATTTTTAAGAAAATCTTGATTATCTCCTAACTTTAAAATAGAATTATTTAAAAATGATTTTTCTTCGTCAGTGAATTCAACAGTTTGGAATATTATACTAGCAAGTGAATTTTGTACTAAAAGATGACCTCTGACGGCCCTGGAGAAAGCATGACCTGTGAGAGCTTTTTCAGCAGATAATGGTGCGAACAATAAGCAAAATGCTCCAAGGAACGACATCAATAAATGAAATCCACCGAGTCGAGCAATAACCGACTTTAAATTAAGAGGATCATCATTAGATGTCACAGAATTTAATATTCCAGAAGCTTTTAAAAAGAGTGGTAAATCAAAAGTCACAAAACAATGCTTCTGTCCACTTGCATCGGCCTTTTTTCTTGATTCTACTAGGACAGTTAAAATAGTTAAGTAATCACTGGGAGGTGCATAAACGAACCGTAGAGGGATTATTCTTGAGGTAGAAAACTCTGTATTTGAAGTATAATATTTGCTCATAAATCCTTTCCAATTCATTGTGGTTTCAGGAGTTGCAAATTCGGCATAATGCCATAGTAAATCAATAGATTTCATGTTCAATTTTGAAGTAATGGGATTAGTTTTATAAACATCTTTCATAATTACTTTTTTTTAATGAAAAAGGCTCAGTATGTGAAAAATTAACTAAGGGAAGGTAACCGAATTCACCATCGGTAATTGAAGGAAGAGATCCTTTTAACCTTATGATATTTTCGTTTGATTGTACGGACGATGCAGGTGTTACGCACATTATACCACCCATACAATGAAACGTATTTTTACCGTCAATAGTTGCCGTATTATGGTCTGCATTGTCAAAAACAAACTGCAGATAAGGATAATTTAATAAGGTAATACTTTCACGGTCATGTACTGCAGATGTTTCAAAACGTACAGTCTCTGAATAAGAGGTGTACTCTTCTTAAAAACTAGTTTATTATCCTTATAACTAGTTGGGACAAATTTAGCACCATCATAGTAACACAGTAAAGTTCCAACAACTACATTATTCATTTCAACATCAAAAAGACAATATTCATTCTTATTACCTTCACCAAAAATACGATTAGCTACGTACCTACCAGCAAATTCACCTTCATGCAAAATTGAGTTTCAGATATTGTTGTTTTTCATTTTTTAACACTTCAGTAACTCTCCAAAGTTCTTTCTGTTCATGCATAGCATTTATAGCTATGTCACTAGGTGATTCTTCTTTAATATACTTGACTTCAAACTTGTTATTATACGTATTCCAGTACGAGGCTAACATAGTTTTTGGTTTTAAGACGCTTTCAGAATTCAAATCAGGATGCAAATAATAATCCTGATATACTTTAAGATCTTTCTTAGAAGGTATAAAAAAACGTAAAATACATGTTAGAATCAGGATTCCTGACAAAAAAATCTCTAAAGATGAATAACATCTCTTTATATGGTATCTCCCACAATATAGTACCCACAGCCGGTAAATTAATGAAAACTGGTTTTAAACAAATCTTATTAAGTTCTTCTAAAGTTATTTTAAGATCATTCAAAAAACATTCTGGTGAACTCACTATATTGAGAGAGACAATCAATAAGACCTTTAGCTGCAAATTTTTTGTGGATTATTGCAGAAATTGCTAGTAAAAGAGGAGATAAGAAGGAACGTGGTCTTACACAAGACATTATGATATGAGCAATAGTAATGTTTTTATTATCCCACTGAGACCATGATTGACTTTTCGGGGTGTTTTTGTGCGTTTTATTTAAAATATCTAAAATCAGTTTTAAGCTCTCAGGAATTTCTTTGTCTAAATCATTTAAAAAATCCAATCAGGATACCTGTTACTCAGTTCCAGGTATTTAGACGTGATTGTTTCGACCTCCCAATCGCAGTCCGAATCATCACCCCATTCATTCCAATCAAATGCTTCGGATTCATACCACAATTCGTTGCCATATTCGATGTCTTCTTCTACATCCCACACCATATCCTCAATATCAACTTAAACTTTCACAAACTCTTCATCGTCACTAATTTCAATGATTTCCATATTGTCTGCCATAATCTCAAAAATGAAACTAGGTTGTAAAAACTTAGTTTGATGGTTCTGCATCGTGAAGACAGCTGTAATTTTCTGCTGCGGAATGTCATTCCACGCCTCGATCAAACGGTCCGCGAATTCCTGGAGGTTCGTGGGCGGCCTCGCCAAACCCCTAATGGCCCGGCCTCGCCAAACCCCTAATGGCCCGGCCCATCATGTCCCAAACATGTTCGATTGTGTCCCAAACATGTTCGATTGGGTTGAGGTCTAGGTTACTTGGTGGATGGGGCAGCACGTCAATTTAGTTCTCCTCGAAGAACCGCCGACAGACTGCAGCTACATGAGGCCGCGTTTTGTCCTGCATAAAGATGAAATTTCGCCTTCGCCTTGGCAGAACATGAGACCGGAAAATTTCCTCCACGTAGCGGACGGCGGTGAGTCCTGGGGGTGGAACCACAACTAGCGGCGTTCGGTAGTTCCATCCGATTCCATATACTGATTAAATAATTAATTCTTAACTACGAAGCCATCTTCGCTGACTGGTAAGTGTGTATCTGGAAGCAATATTAAACATAATGATTGACGAGTGAGTTAAATATGAAAATATAATTATTTATCTTAACAAACAAATTATTAATACTCAAATAAGATTATCATGAAAATATTGATAGCATGACTTGTTTTATTTAACACTATTAAACAGAGAAATAATTTATAATAAGATCAAGGAAATGAATTATTATAAAGTTTCATAATTATTATTTATACAAGGGTTGTCCGATAAGTAGTTAGCCTACAAAAGCAAAACGAAAATTTTGGAAAAGTGGCGATTTATTTCTCTACATAGTCTTCTTTTAACTCGATACACTTGACCCAGTGATACTCCAAACTTCTTTAATCCGTCTGAAAAATACGTCTTCAAGAAGTCTGCAAAGTACGCCTCCGTGGCGGCGATAACCTCCTCATTTGACTCGGCGAGTGACTTCTTCAAATTTGGTAACAAAAACAAATTTCACTACACTCGCAGAACAACACTTTTCTATCTTATGCACTAAATTAATACGTGTTTTTACAATGTTCTATATTTGTAATGTTAATGCCACTCCTGTTGAACCTTTTCCGCCCACAATAATCAAACTGTTGCACAATAAGAGAAATTATTATTTTTACTACATCTGTATCCAATTCTTGGAACAGCAGCAACTGCATTTTCTGGTAAATAATTTTATATATAAGTATATAAACATGCATTTGGCATAGTAATTGATGGTCTACATCTACATTATTATTCTGCAGCAGAAGATTTCTAAATATTAATCATAATATATTGACAGGCTCAATTCTCACGAAGAGAATGATGTCTGCGCTAGATTAAAATCTCTCTGCTTTTTAGCATTGTTACTCTCGGCACTGGTACGGGATTAATTCCTATGGTGATTAGTGTTACAATATATGTATTTACATATTTTTATCTTTATTTTCTTTCTCCAATATAAAAAACTTGTTTGGACATTTTATACCCTATTGGAGCAATTAAAACCTGTTTATCTTTCATGCTGTCCAGCGGCCGATAAGCGGGTTCATTACAGCTGTCCCAATTTTCTGTGTACTCCACGACGTACTGTTAAACGAGATGCAGTGTGTTATTTTTCTGTTGTTTCTTCTTTCGTTTGTTGCCACAATCTAGTTTTGTACAGGGTATAATTTAAAGGCAATTTTATATGCCTTTTCTTTTTCGTCACTAATAATTTTGTTGTATCTCATTGTTATCAAACTAGTAACTAGTTAATTAAATATTTAAATAATAATTATAATTCACCTGCAGTATGGTTTCCAGTCAAAATTCATCAGTCGTAGGTAATCTAAATAACTCGGATCGTGAAAATTATCCCAGTTTTCTTCTTCATCTTCAAACAACCATTCTACGTCGCTATCGGAATTAAATCCTGAATCTGTATCGTTCACGTATTCCATAATGACGGCAATGTCTCTCGTCAGACAACGGCATCATCTCGTTCGGCCATTCTTGGTAGTAATAAAGTGATTTCTCTCTCTTCCGTGGTAGAGTACAATCACAGCCATCGGAATCCCTTGGTAATCTAGATTACTGAAGAGCCTTATTTCTTTAAAGTCCTCAATCCATTTTTTCACTACTTCACGTTGGGGGCAATTAGATTTATCACTCCCTATTCCGTTATAATCTCGGACAACGGTCCGCCTTCTAGCTCACATGGTGAATAGCATAGAAAGTGATGCCCTCAGACAACGGCACCATCTCGTTCGGCCATCGAACCAGAGGTGGTCGTGGAACAATACGTTTAGAATGGGATACGGTTCGCGGTCTTGGTTCCTTCGTATTGGCAAGCTTATTGGGGGAAGACGTCCTCTTCTGAGGGGAGACCTTGCCGATGTTCTTAGCCTCCGATAATCGCTTGGTTGGAGATGGCTGGCATCTTTGCTCGTCTTAAGATATCTGACCCAACATCTGTCTCCACGATTCCAATTGCAAACGAGGTCCATCCCGTTACAGTACCAGTAGTTTTCAACAAATTACCAGATTATGTTGATAGGACCTGGGACACGATGGAAGCAATCGGAACTAGACCATTTGGAGTTTTAAACACTCCCGCTAACAAAGAGATCTTCAAGAAAGGCATGCAAATATTGGCTGAAGTGAAGGTTTGTTATGCACAACGTGCACACCAGGATAAACCCGATGAGGACCTGCCATCTAAAAAGCTCTATACATCAGAAGAGCTTAATGATTTTAATAATATGGCAGAGATCTTACCGTATCCCCTGGCAATGTACTTAGAATGCATCGGTAATACATCAGACCGAAAACAGATCATCACGCCCGTTGTAGCCACAATGCAAGGAGAGAATGAGCCCCTATCGGGTGCGATTTCTTACTCACCAAGACACTTGCTATTGTTACTCTCAATGTTACGTGACGGCGTCCAAGAGGATGAGAACGTACATATATGCGCTCAAGTTCTTAATGGACTCCCCGGTATAGAGTGGGAATCATATGATGCAGTAGTTGTGCCACCCGCACCTTCCCGCCGTATGGTTAGGATTACAGATAGAGCTTTTGACTTCTGGACTGAAGGCGATGACCGTGCCCGTCAAATCAAATGGACGGATGCAGAATATCGCATCTTCAAGAAGATAGTCCAGTCAATGGCCCAATCAGGGAAAAAACAATAGTACCCATATGCTACAGATGCAAAGAAACAGGGCACACGATAAGAAATCGGGTTTTCCCCCCTCATGTACTAGTGAAGAAAGTAGAAAAACCTATATTGAAGATTATTTCAAGAATGAAGGCATTCAACTTGATCCGATGGCTATTGAAAAAAATTCCGTTATGTCGTCTTGTTTTTTGATAGTCATCACAAAGTTCAATTTTTCAGAAGCAATTTTGATGTCCTCGTCAGTTACTCCAGATAGTTGAATAGAGTACATATTAGATTTCTTAAGGTACAAAAGACATTTCTTTAAATTTTCATCATCTCTGGGAACAGGAGTGCTGATAATCTCAGAGAAAAGATTATAAACAACAAGAGAATAACTTGATATTGCCAACATAGCAGTCCCTGACGTTGCCAATGCAGATGATAAAATGAAACTAAAAGCCATCTTAATGGCTAATCTGTCATCCTCCGTAATATCATTCTTGTAAAGCTCCCATTGAATACAGTTGGACCAGGTTTTTTGGTACTCCGCTCTAGTTGTAACAGCAAGTATTTTCTTAATCGTCTCGTTGGGCTGAAGGGGAAGAGAGTCATCACCTCTGAGGTTGATCTCATACTCCTTTTTTTGCTGTTTCAGACGCTTAAACATTGCTAAGTTTTTAAAATACGTGATATTGTATAGGTTTTTGTATAAAAACAGTTATGTTATGAATACTCAAGTATATAACTTAAAATTATTAATCAGATATTAAATTGATGCACGGATAAAAATCGGTCCATCATAAGATGGTAGTACAGAACTAATACCATATTCTCCATTAAAGGTCATTATATTACCTACAAAATCAATCAAATGAGGGGATTCTGTTATACTGAGATTACTTGATTTATCTCCTGGTTTAGTTAGAATTAACCCATGTCCAGTGTTAGATACAGGAAGGTAACATGAGGGAGGCAGCCCAATTGTTTTAATCATTATACTAATTGGATTGTTAAAGTAAGGGATGATTACATCAACATGTGGACCCTCTTGAACCTTTAAGCTTACTTCTGAATAATGGTGACACTGAAGTTTTCTAATGATCTGTTTAAGATAGATGAGTATGAGAATAAAACAAACACCTAGGATAATGAGAAAGATCATATCAGTTAGGAGTTCAACTCCATCACCTACTGCAAACCCTCGAGTTGAAGGAAGCGTCGGAAAAAGAGGGATGAAGGCTGAGGATTTACATCCCTTCTTGTAAAGAATATAACTAATTTAACACAGAATAATTAGCAAAACTTTTGCTCAATTCTTTTTGGGGTAATATTGTATAGTTAAGAGCATGTCAAGATAATTGCAAATTTTACCTGTGGACTGTCAATGTCTACGGTTTCTTAAGCGGATTACAAAGATTGAAAGCTTGGACCGTACTTACCAGGTACACGTTTGCAATTATCTTGACATGATCTATATAGTTTTCTGTATTTAATTTATTTTAATTTTATGTTGCTAGGTAAGTTTGCACAAGCGGAGAATCGTCTACAAACCTCCACTGTTTCGTCACCAGAGGAACTATATGAACTTCTTGCCAACCCTGCTGTTATTGTAAATAGAATTATACCTGCAGGGGATAGAATGTGTTACGTGTTTTGGGAAAACGATATAAATGCTATGGACCAGCTAAAGACTGTAAATATAGTCATCGCAGCATATACCACGGCACAGGCTCGTCTGCGTTTGCATAAGTTTTTACAACCTTTAGGAAGGAGAGTCCTATATTATGATACGGATTCTATTATATATAGCTATTTTCCTGGACATCTGGATCTGCCAATTGGTGATTTTTTAGGGGATTTAACTGACGAATTAACATGTTACGGATCGGATAGCTACATAATGCCTGTGGCACACCGGTCGAGGAGCATCGAGGACCAACGAGTAACTCCTCGATGAAACGATAGAACGCACCCCGTCCTCGACGAAAAATAGGGGCGCCGCTATTTTCATCGAGTTGTTCCTCGATGAAACGAATGTATCTCATTTCAGACGTATCTTTGGATTTGATTTCGCGCAAAACTTTGATGTATTTGTCACCGATTAAATAGAAATCCATCGCGGACGGGTGCGTTCTTTCGTTTCATCGAGGAGTTACTCGATGGTCCTCGATGCTCCTCGACCGGTGTGCCACAGGCATAACAGAGTTTATTTGTGCTGGTCCAAAAAGTTATGCATATAAAGTGTTTTCTCCCCTAGACAATAAAACACATTGTGTCTGCAAAGTAAAGGGATTTACGCTAAATTATAAAAATTCACAAATCCTCAATTTTTATAGTATAAAAAGTTTAATTTTCAATGAAAATCTGTTGAAACCTGTTATAACATCTACAAATATAAGATGTACATTCGATCATTCTGTGATTACAGTTACCGAAAAGAAAACATTTAGCGTAAATTTCATAAAACGTAGATTATTAGATATTATTATTAGATATTAGATTATTATGTTCTATATGTTCGATATGTTCTATACCATACGGAACAAAAAAAACAAAAATTTGTGAATAGTTATTCCTACAGTTCTTTCTGTAGTGTATTATGTAAGCATTTATATTATTTTTCATTTGATTCTATACTTGTGCCAACATTTTAAATAAGTTTTATATTATTCTGTTAATAATAGGGTTATTGAAATAAAACAAATATTTAAAATTACAAAGTTTTATTAAAGTAATAATTAAACATATACCTTACAAATTCATCATTTTCAGATTTATTACATTTTTTATTAAATAATTTTATAAAATCATTGTGTTTATAACCATTGATTCTGAATAACAAATACACTAAACAGTAATAGCCACAAACGGATGTTGTAAAATCTTGCAAAACAGCAGTGTTATAGGTCCATGTAAGTGTATTTCTTCTTAAAAATTCTAAGTGTTCTTTTACTAACGGTGATCGACCATAACTATCAAAATATGTTCCAATGCCGTCTCGATCGATGAAAATTGCAATCCAATGACTTCCTGGAAGATAGTCAGCATCTGTATTCACAACCAGAGTACATGGAAAATTTACATGTTGCGGTAGTCTGTTAGCAGCGTACACCCCATAATCACTTTTATTTTGAAAATGTTTTTGAAAAACGGTTCTAATAAAAACAGCATTCATTTCTATTCGAATGCTAGGGCTATACTAAATCTATGCGTTATTTTCTACAAGAGTATATTTAGATTTTAAAAATGAAACATTTCATTAATATTAACTTATTTTTATTTTGAAATACAAATAATACACTGCGGTTTTAAAATGAAACATTTCACAAATATTAACTTATTTTTACTTTGAAATACATTTTTCATAACCTAACTACCATAATCAACTATTACATTTCTATTTTTATCAATTTAAATGATATTATCAAATTCTGCATAAATAACACAATTAACTGTATTAACAAGAGCGGTTTCAAAACCAACTTCGATTTTTAAAGAACCTTGTCGTGTTAGATTCCAGTGTGACATCGAATTTGCTGCTAGGTCGGGCGTAAGATCGAAGGCCGATAAACAATAACCATTTGGATAACTGCTCCTATCAATCTCGTTGCCACTGTTCCCAAAATGTATCCCTGTTCCAGAAAACAGTGAATTGTACATTTGAATAAATGTTTGTTTGTCAGTAAATGAGGGTTGTAACGGTTTTGATGGTAACTGCTGTCCATTTACACATAATGATAAATAATTTAATTTGAAATTTTCAAAGTTAAAAGGATTAGATTTATAATCCCCATTGAATGCTTTATTGGATACGAATCCTATTATACACTTCTTCGGCAACTGTCCCAAGAAAATATTATCCAAAGATTTGCCTTGTATACCTGAAGGTATAGTAATCGCTTTTACTTCAGCTCTGGTGATAGGGTATTTAGCAGAAGACATCTCTAAAGCCTTGTTATGTGCCAGCAATATACTTGGATTTAATTTAACTCGGCGAACAAGTAATGTGGCTTCATTTATTTGTATTTTATAATTAGTATCGGTGGACATTAAATGAAAACTATCCCTCGATCGAACTAATCTTACTCGCATTTCAACACCATTGATTAAAAATTTTTCTTGGTTAAAAATATCTGCATGAAGATGACCAATCAAATCAACGTTTTTACTTTTTTCTGTGAATTTTAGGCGTTTATTATAGCCTGTGTTGCCACCAACGTCGGTATTATTAAATTTATTGGCATCGTCACAATACCATAGTGCTGAAGTGAGATGAGATTTTTTAGCATCTTGGTCGTAATTTAACAATGTTTCAATATATGCTCTATATGCATATGTGTTGTTTGGTGGCGAAACAAGTTTCTGATTCAGAAATACATCAACTTGGCTAAAAATTGAATGAAGCAAATTGTTAACAGGTGCCACATTATCTGTTTCCGCCAGCGCTGTGTCATCAGCTTTAACAATTTTTACATTTAAGTAAATCATAGTTTGTGATAAATCAATATAATCCTCTCCATGGCCCGGTACGCAGAATTCAATAGGCCCATCAATAAATAAAGGTTTGTAATTTACCCATTGCCCGCTTTCAATACTAGTCTGTGTAGGAGGTATGGCAAATAAATCTAATTCAGTTTTTACACATTCGCATGATTGAGAGTGTAAAAACGCCATTTTAATCAAATATATCTGACTGTCTAAAACGAGTTTTGTTCTTCACTGCAGCACGTAAAGATGTTGAATGAGCTCGTTTCTTATTCAATCGTTTCTTTTTATAACCAGATCCCTGCATTAATGTTTCAATTTTATCGTCCGCCTTGCGTTTTAAATTTACACCCGCCTCTGTAATACGTCTCTTAAATGATTCTTTTGGCGACTGTTTTGCACTCAAATCGCCCAGAAAATTAATTCCTGTGCTTACGGCTTCCTTGCCTATAGCTCCGACACCTTTTTTTATTAACGGAAAAATACTTCTAAACAACCCGCTAAAAAAACTTCCTATTCCATGACCTCGCTGGAATTGACTTCCTTTATATACTGTTCCAATACCGTTGCCGGCTTGAGTATTATAGTAATCTTGATAGATACAGTGTTGTTTCATAATGATTTTCGAAAATGAAGTTTAACACAGAACGTCCCAAACTGAAATGGTGCAGAATTTCCGTCGTGCGTTCTTATATCTATTTCTATATTTGAAAATTCTCTTCTTAAAACAGGAACAAAGTGTGGCTGTGTAAGAGATATCATTTCATTGGACCCAAAAACATATTTTTCAGTTTTTACATGTACAACTCTTAGCAGTTGTGTCACAACGTCGCCCACTAATTGAGGTGCAATGATATCACAACAAATATATAATTGTGGTGGTATGCCTAATTTTAAATTAGGTAAATTTACTGAATTTTTTTGTTTAAATACGTCTGCATAAGGAGGATAACCTAATTGCAGTGCTAATAGTGGAGAAAATCTCAGCGAATATACAAGGGTACTTTTGAATTTTGTAATTACTCGTTTTCCTGAATCATCATAAGAAAATGCTGCGTATTTATTAATCTTAACATTTTGATTCAATTCATGTAAAATGCTATCGATGGTTTCGTAATTTTTCGATTCGATTTTTTCTTCCTCCATTGTTACTTTAATAGTTTTTTCCTTCTTATTTTCTTTTTTAAGCCTAATCTGAACATTGTTTTCTCGTTCATTGACGTTGTAGAAAGAGCAAGGATAAATAACTTCAGAAAGGGCTACCTCCCATTCATCATCTAATTTTATACTTTGAGGTAGCTGGGTAATAAAACGTGTAGTTTTATTATCAGGAAAATATTGCATGGAACTATTACTAGGTAATGTTATATAGAACTCTTTGTCATTCATTGCTTAATAAATGAATGGTGTTTGCGGATATCCAGGAATTAAATTCATTACCATAACCTTTCCACTTAACGAACAATTTCTTTCTGCTGCCTTTTCCTTTGGTCTCTAATATTTTATCTATTTTATACATTGTATCAGATTCAATATACACCCTTTGTAATTCTTTTTCGTAAAAAGTGCCCTCTATAATTTCATTATTTAAATCTTTTAATCTATATACAACGGGGTTTCTACTGCTTATAGCATATATTTTAAACAATTCTTCACTCCAGTTTGATTCGTATCCTTTTTCAAACAAATTTTTGTATTTAGATATTCGAACTATATCATCGATATTTAATTTCTGGTGTTTCGTATTCATGTTTTGTTTAACATTATTTTGATTTTTCCATACTTCTAATATATTTTTATCATTTACTTCACTGGGGGCCATTTTTATTGATCGATGCTTTGTTTTATTGTATGCATTTACAAAATTTTGTAATACATCTACATATCTATACGTATTTTTATAAGTAAAGTAACGGTACATTTTTGTTTTCAATGTTCTGTTAAATCTTTCAACAAGACTAGCTTTAATATTGGCATTGTGTGTAGTATAAAATTTAACATCATTTTCTTTTAAAAATAATCTTACAGATTTCGCAATAAATTCTGATCCTTTTTCTGTCTGCAGGTAAAATGGTTTTCTTTCATTGAATATAGTTTTAAATGCTTCAATAACGGATTCTGGTTTCTTATCTTATCTTATCTTATCCCCACGAAAAGAAAATTTTGTACAACAAAATTTTTATGGTTCCTGGGCATCATCTTCAGAGATTTGATCTGGAGGAGAAGCTTTAAGGTCTTTAATGTGTCAACGTCCAACTTCTTGACCATTTGAGTCATGGAGATGGTAAACTAACTTGGAGATTTTTTTATGCACAGTACAGGGAATGTACTTGGGTGCTAAAGCAGCAGAAAAATGTTGAGCAGCGTTAGATAATACATAGTTCTTCTTCCAGACAAGATCACCTTCAAAGAATTCTAACTGGCGGCGACGAAGATTATATTGCTGAGCCGAACGTAGATGTGATTTATTAAGTTTAGCTTCTACGGTTTTGAAAACATCTTGCAGTTTATCTAAAGAATGGGCGTATTCAGCAATATGGTCGGATTTTATCTCAGCAGGAGGTATGCCGTAGAATGCGCCAGAAAGAGGTACATGACGGCCGAAATTAAGAAAAGCCGGAGTGTAACCAGTGATTTCGTGCACAGACGTTCGAATGGCTTGGGCAATAGAAGAAAGGTGTTGATCCCAAGTACGATGATTATTGTTCTGTAGATAGGATCGAATGGCGGTTTTTACGATGCGGTTAGTGCGTTCAACAAAATTAACTTGAGGGTGGTATTTAGCGTTATATCATAATTTTAGAATCTTATATTTATCAATAAGGTTTTTAAATTCGGCACTAATAAATTGAGAACCATTATCACACATAACAATTTGAGGAATGCCAAACAGCATGAAAACATCTCGCTCTAATATAGTGCATAACGACTTGGAGGTGGCTTGTCTCAATGGAAATATAAGCGGAAATTTGGTAAACCAATCCGAGATAATTAAGATGTATTGATGACCAGATGAAGAACGAGGTAATGGACCCATAAAATCGATCGAGATGGCTTGCCACGGATATTGGATGTTTTTACTAGCACCCATATGTCCTGGAGGTTGTAAATTGGAAGATTTTTGTGCTAGACAAACTTTACACTTTAAAACATATCGTCTAACTGACGATTTCATATGTGGCCAATAATAAAGTTCTGATAATTTTTTATAGGTTTTAAAAATACCAAAATGAGCAGAAGTAGGAACGTCATGATACTCATGTAAGAGTGGTAGGCGATGATCTCGAGGTACAACGGTTTTCCATGCAGAAAGATTACTAGGAGAATCAGCTTGAGGTAATAATTTGTAAATGACATCGTTGTCTACTCGCCATCCAGGATAATCAGACGGAGATTGAATTATAGATTGTTTAAGTTTCACATACCATTTGTCCGTAGTATTAGGATATGATTCTAAAGCAGAAACTTCTAGAGGAGCACGAGAAAGGGCGTCAGGAACGACGTTTTGCTTCCCAGGACGATGAATTAATTGAAAATTGAACTGCTGTAACGAGCCCAACGAGCTAGCTTACCAGTAGGGTCTTGCATTCGCATTAGCCACAATAAAGAGTGATGATCAGTAATCACAGAAAAGGAAGTACCTTCGACATAAGGTCGAAATTTTTCAATACCAAACAATACGGCAAGACATTCCTTTTCTGTAACTGAATAGTTGCGTTCGGCTTTGTTAAGTGTACGGCTCATATACGAAATGGCATGTTCATCATCACCAGTACCTTGCGTGAGGACCGCAGCAATGCCGTAATTAGAAGCATCGGTTTGAATAAAAAAGGGTTTGGAAAAATCCGGACTAGCTAAAACCGGAGCAGAGACAAGTGAATTTTTTAATTGATTAAACGAATCTAAAGCCTCGGGAGTCCAAGTTAGCGCATTTTTCTTACGTTTGCCCTTGGTAAGAGCATTAACAGGGGCTGCTATGGAAGAAAATTGGGGTACAAAACGACGGTACCAAGAAGCAAGTCCCATAAAACGTTTTACTTCAGTCACAGTCTGAGGTAAAGGATAATTGGCAATAGCCGAAACTTTAGAAGGGTCGGTGCGAAGGCCCTGTTGATCGACTACAAAACCAAGATAGTTCAGGCTAGGTTTGCAAAATTCGCACTTGTCTAAATTAATAGTGAGGTTTGCGGATTTTAAGCAGTTGAATACTTCCTGGAGTACTGAAATGTGTTCCTCAAAGGTTTTGGTACTGATAATGATGTCGTCCAGGTATACAAAGACGGAATCATGCAATAAGGATCCGAGAACAGAATCCATCAAGCGTTGTAGAGCTTGTGGAGCATTGGTTAAACCAAACGCGGTTCGAGTGAATTCAAATAACCCGCGTTTAGGGACAGTAAAGGCCGTTTTTTCACAAGATGGTTCGTCTAATGGAATTTGCCAAAACGCGCTCTTAAGATCAATCGACGTCAAATAATTAGAATCTCGCAACCGATCAAGAATGTCATTCACTAGCGGAAGAGGATAGGCGTCTTTCTTGGTGACAGCATTTAATTTGCGTCCATCAAAACATAAACGGGGTTCGCCAGATTTCTTCTTCACCAAAAGTACAGGAGAAGACCAAGCACTTTTAGAAGGTCGCACTACACCTAAATCCAGCATTTTATCCAGTTCTTGGTGGAGGATCTCTAACATAGCTGGAGACATAGAATGATACCTTTGTTTTATGGGCAACGCATTGCCAGTGTCTATAGAGTAAGTCAACAAGGGTGTACAGCCTAGGGTTTTTGAATTTAATTCAGAGTATAAATTAACTACCTGAGTTAAAGTACTACTTTGACTATCGGATAAATCTTTAGCACTATGTAGACAGTGGATAGAGGACACGTCATGTACGGTGGTAGACCAAGAATTAGTCGCAAAATTTAGTTTAATACCAAAATTAGTACAAAAATCAATGCCGAGAATAATGGAATGACGAAGAGATGGCACAATTAAAAATTTTAAAGTACGAGTGCAAGAAGAAGCGGTGATAGAGACCAATACACTGCCGGCAATATTTTGGAAAGCTCCATCAGCAGTTATAATGTCGGTGTTAGAAACTGGAAGAATTTTAAGTTTATATGCTGATAACAAATGTAAACCAGCACGACCAATAACAGAAACATTAGCACCAGAGTCCAAAAGTGCTATGGTAGGAATATTACCGAATTTTATGTTAACGAAGGGTCGAGTGTCAGATGCAGGATGTTGAATGACCGGAGCAATTTCAGGTGATTTACAAAAGATAGCAATTTTGTTGATCCATTGCATCCACTCAGAAGATTCAGCCTTGTTAAAAGACCAACCGTGGCATCGACTGAAAACACACGGTTTTACTCGTTTTTTGACGGCCGACATTTAGGACAGGTGTTACGAGTGACATTTTTGTAGCCACATGAAAAACAATGTTGTTTGAAAGGTTTATTACAACCCGGAGCCAAGTGATCAGAAGCACCACAATTGTAACAAGTTTTATTTGACGCTGAAGGCTGACGCAACTCATTGACTCTTAGTTGAGCGGAAGTGCTAGAGCGTAGAGGATAAGTGGACAACTCAGGTTCAATCATTCCAACCGATTTGCTAGGCGGGTTTTTAAATTTACGCAATCTATATTCAGTAGTTTCTATCATTTGCAAATAGCGATTAGTTGTTCAATACTTGAGGATTGTAAAACTGATAATTCTAATTGAAAACGCGGTTGTAAGTTACGCAGTACTAGATTAAGAAAGACATTTGCGTCTGGTGGTTGATCTAATCGCGAGACAAGGTTTCGCATAACGGCCACATACATCTCAACTTTCTCATCAGTTCCTTGAGTACGGTTCTTAATTTCCTCCCACAGTTCATATTCGTAATCAGAAGGTAAAAATGCATTTTTAAGCTGAACAATTAAGTCTTCCCAAGTAGTAAGATTAGTACGGATAGAACGGAACCAAATTAAGGCGGGTCCAGTAAAGAATTCACTAGCATGTTGTAACAATTGAGACTTAAGGACGCCATTAGAAAAAGCAATTTCATGTAACCTTTCTAAGAACGCATTAACACTACCAGAACCATCAAAAAGTATATTCCATTTTCGTACAGAGATAGGAGTATGTGCAGTAGATGTTTGAAATGACAAAACTGGTTTTTCAGGTGGAGGAGCGAATAATGATAGTTCATGACTCTTGTCGTTTAATTCAAAATTAAAAGATACTGATGATGCACTGCTATCAGAAGAACGATAAGATGGCAAAGTAGTAAACGAGCGAAAAGGATTGGTGGCAGGTAAATTTTCACAAAAGGATATTAAATTTGGATCCTGGTGAGATTGTTTATGTGATTCTAATTGTAATTTTAATTTTGATATTTCAACTAAAAGCTGGGGTGTAGAGTAAACTGACTGTAATCTATTTATTCTATTATAAAGATACTCAATTCGGTTATGAATATTAGAAATCATTAATTGGTTTAAATCTGGTGCAGTTAATTTACCTTGCAACTCCTTTACTTTCTGATAGCATTCGTGAGAATCCAAAGCTGGTGAATTTAAGACAAATTGAAGCGGACTTCCTTCATTTTCCAACATCCATATTCCTCTTAACGTCCTCATCATATCGCCAATGGTATTTTCCTCATTCACACCTCTAACTTGTAATTCATACTGAACTTCGTCCGGGTACAAGTGGTCGACAATTTCCGGTTTCATGTTTCCTCAAAATACAAAAAATATTAATAACAAGTAATATAATATATGAATGATAATGAATAGTAAAAGAAAAGAGAAAGTAGAGTATCAAATCCAGTTTAGGAATCAGGCCCCACGTTGGGCGCCAGTGTTTATATTTTTTATTTCATTCAAGTCCTTACCTAGCTCAGGCCCTGGAATTGAAAAACTAAAATACACTTGTGGAAAGTGTATCGGGTTCGGGTTGATTCCTAAATTGGGATTTGAGGAAGAAATGGGCGCCAATTGGTTTAAAATAAAATAAGGCATGCCACCAATAAGCATGTGAGAAAATAAAGTAAAGATTGAAACAGAAATACTCAGGTTTATTGAAATGCAAAAAAATATCGATGATCAAAAACAATCTGAATTTGGAATATAAATATAAAATAATGTAGATATGAAGCTTTACAAAAAAAATATACAGTTTTGACAGAAAAGACTTATACTAAAAAAAATATACTTACATTAAATCCGCTGGATTGCATAAACAAGTTAAATGTAAAGTGGCTACTTCTTCAGGCCCAGCGCTACCTTGATTAGCTAAGATCTTCTATCAACTAGGAGGACGCTTGTTGAGTGAACCGAGAACGCTAGAACACGTCGAGGATCCAGGTGGAGCAGTAGTAGTGTCTACTCTGGTTGACCACTTTCGCTAGCAGAGGCTCGGACAATACGGCACGACAGCTTTTTGAATTGTAAACCAGTCCTACGGATGGGAAAGCGGAAGTCGTGAAGATTGCAGAAACAATACGGCTCGCGTAGCTTGGTCCGGCGTAGATGGATGCAGAGGTAACGTGGTAGATAGATGACGCCAAGGCCCTCCAGACGGTGTGGTGGTTCACTCTAACAATTGTCCACACTAGTTGAACTATAGTTCCCTAGTAGCGGGTATCACACTGAAAGAAGTAAGCGGCAATAAAAAAATACAAAAATGTTAAGCTAAATTCCAACAGATCAATGTAAGTACAACAGCTGTAAAAAAAGTCGTTAAAGTAAAGCGCCGAAAATTATTTTAAACGGAGATTAAATCAATCAAAAAAAGTAATTATACAAATGACTTTACGCAAGCAGGAAGGAAGAAATAGAAAAAATAGAAAAGTAGATGAATTGCAGCTGAGAAAGTTACCGGTTACTCAATTATAATAAGAAAAAAATGTCGACGTAAATTGCAAATCAAATACGTACGATATTAATTTAGTAACTACTAACAATACCCAAAAAACAGTAGTTTACTAAATCACAAACCAAAAATTGTAAAAGACAATTTGGTAACAACAATCGCACGGCTTTGATTTAACAAGAAGCCCTTAGGGCTTACGCAATCCGCCAATATACAAAAATCACACCTGTAAATCAAAACTGCAGTTGCATACTCTCAGACATTCATCCAATGATTTAATGAGTGACGCAAAGAACAATTTTAAATTAACTCTAAAAATACCGAATATGAAAATATATTACTAAATATGAATAAAAATGCTAATAGAAATTTTTAAAAAAATACAATAATAAATTACACTGCACTACTATATTAATGGTTTCTAATAAAATGATACAAGGTGTCTCAGCATCCTTGTTGAAGACCGAGAGAATGACTGGTTGTAAAATTCTCAAATTTAAACAGAATTACTAATAAAGGATTACTTACAAATTTGAAGCGAGACACACGGTGGTCTCGCGAGGGACTGGAAAACGTGGTAATGTTTTCGGAAAATTAAACAGAATTACAAAAAAGTATACTCACAAAGTTGAAGTTAGCCACACCGTGGTCTAACAAGGGACTGGAGAACTTTGGTTGTGTTCTCGGACAGAAATAAGCAGACTTACTATTACTTAAAAAAAATTACATGGAACTAAGTTTAAATTTAATTAATTTACTCTAATAATGAAAATTACAATGAAACGGGATCAATAAAAAAAACGTTATACGTACAAAAAAAAACTTGAGCCCGGCCCTGTATAGGAACAGCCGTGCGGCGGTGAAAATAATTTACCAAAAGAAGCAGAAAATTAATAAACTATTAAAAAAACTACAGTAAAAATATTACTCTAAGAAAATGACACAATTAAATTGAACAAGCAAAAATGTAAAACCTCAAATCTATTGAAATAAAAGAATGAATTATTTAGTGAAATTTAAAGACAAAAGTACTTACAGTAATATGTTGATAAAAAAACTATTGCAAGAAAACTACTTAAAGAAAATTTACGTTAACATGTGCTCAAAATGGCTTCTTTAGACAAATCTTTTCACACAACCGTCCGGGTCCACTGTCCCTATGCGAGAGACAGAGACCTCGCAAATTCGTTGCAGCGTAATGTGGTTGGTACTCTGGTGGACAAGTAAGGAAGCGGTAAGGAATATACCGGGTGGTAGCAAAAAAATTGCTACAACAACACCCTTATCATCCCATGTAACTGTACTATCTACTTTTAATTTTTGCAATATTAAACGAGCTTTTTCCTGGTGTGTTTTAGGAATAAAATTAATTAAACTTCCAATTACATCCTGTTCCTCTACAGGTTGTTGTGTTTCTGAAGACATTTCGTTTTCAATCGGTAATTTAATAGGTTCTCTATTTTGTTTTTGAAAATATAAATATCGTTGTAAAACTTCTTGATACTGTATCCATTTTCATATTCTGATTTGTTTGAACTTAAAATATTTTTCATATCTCTGTCCAACTGATTGGTTATAGATTCTTCCTCTTTAATATTATTATTATTATTATGCAAACGACTCAGATTTTCAGGAGATATTAAAACCATTTTCTTAGCATGCTCCATTTTTTTTTAATCTCTTTTAAACAAACTACTTAATACACCAGTTAAAAGTGGAGCTAATAAAAGGTAAGAATGCACCACCCGATTGAACTAAATTATCTCCCCGTTTCATAAGTTTTCTCAAAACCTTTTTGTGTCGTACTAGTGAAGCCTGTTGCTTTCGACTGAGAGGAACTTTTCCGTGTAAAATATTATAAATACATTCGCAAATACATCTCACGGAATTAGAATCAGCATTTTTTAACAGCGCTAATCTATCCTTAGGTTTTAATTTGTGCAGTGCGCGCAAGAGCTCTGCGTTGTTAATGACTGTTTTACTCATTTTTATGAAATAATCTCCGGTAGATTTTTACCTCTGTATTTATACGATTTTTTGGGTAAGTAAACGTATGTCAGATCATCACGTGATGTACGAAACCGTAACCAATCAGGAGTATTTTGTTTAAGATAAAAAATAATGTATCCGTGTGGTTCAGGCGTAGCATCATTGTATGCGTCCTGTACGAATTTAGTGTTTTCAGGACATATTTGCCGAGACAAATGTAAAATTTGCGCTTTATCTCTGGGGTTTTTGAAATATATTATATAATTTGCATTAAGCGATATATCTCTTTGACCCTTCCCTTGATGGAATAAATTTTGTGAAAGGAAAAATACTGACAAATTTTTATGATGAGACCACTCTGAAACACTGGTCCACGAGTCCGGTGTATTCTCGTTTGTTTTCAATCGAATCAAACAATACCGAAATTCCTTCCATATTTGCTGTATTACTGGTTCCTTGATTTGTTGTGCGTTTAGTATGTCTTCAATTTCTTTATGAATTTTATCAATACTGCTGGTGTTGGAATCCATAATGATAGTCAGTTCAAGCTGATGCCACTATCAGGAATGGTCCTCGCGACAAACTTCCCTTGTAGTTCCTTTGTCCGGTCCAGTATGTTTGATACCTGGGCTTTTTGGTAGATACGATTTGAGGGATAGTCTCGCTTCACTCCCTCTATCTTACGCAGGAACGTTCGTTCCAGGGTAAGCAAGGGCCGAAGGGTGTGCGGTGTGCTCGCGTGTTGCAGCGCTGCGCCTTTTATATGAGTGGCGCATAGTGGGGTGACCGCTCGGAGTAGGGAGGCCTGCGCGCGCAATTCGTGACGTAGAACTCGGGCATGAGTGAGTGCGCGGTAACACATTACTTTGTATTTTGCCGCTTTTATAATTCCAATTGCTGTGGTGTATATGATATTCGAAGCGTCCGCGGATCGTAATATCACACCAATAAGTATTATTATGTGCAACTTATTTTTGAGATATTTCATAATCTGCTCATTTATCTTTTATTTACATCAACTGTAGATTCACGTCCTATTTGTGGTGTTTCGTCTAACTAACAAGACGCGTCTCCGACTACGCTGAATGTTTATGTTGTTTATTTAGCGAATAGTTCACGAAAGTTCGGTGATATTATGCTGTATCATGAATTATATTTTTGACACTATCATATTCATACACATGAACCATTCTATTTTCATGTTCAAAATATAACCAATGTTTATGATAAACTTTATATTATTGAATTTACTCTTTTAGTCTATATTAATCTAAGATACGGCTTAATATTACTTTCATTAAAAATAGTCTGAGAAATCTGCACTTGTACTATTAAGAGGATTTTTAGAGACCACTGTTTTCTCCCTGGATGATCCAGCGAGTGGGTGAACTGCTGAGTAGGTTGAAAAGACTTCTTGTGCCTTTGCCAATTTTAGATTTTCTGCTGCTACTTGTTGGCTAGTTTTCTCAATCTTAGTACCTATTAAATAAGAGCTCGTGATTTTCTCATACTTTTTTAAAACATCATTGGTTTTATTGAAAGTTTCCATTAGTCTATCTGGCTCTATGTAATTTTGCTGGGCAGAAATATCCCTCTTGACGATATCCACAATTGTGGACCCGAACTGATTCAGTTCTTTCGAGATCTGTTTGTGGATTTGACTCTTCAACTCATCGACTACTCTCGCTTCTGTTAACCATCCAATTACAAACGGTAACCAGATGGAATTTTCTAAAACTGTCCAGGCGTCTTCATATTTTCCTTCTTTGAGGAGGAGATAATAGGAATCTGGCACTTCACTTATCTTCATTCGTATGACTTCTTTAAGTTTAGAGCTATCTGCATAATAGATCTTATATGTTACAGGTAAGTTTTCATAAGAAGGTAAAACAAACCTATTGTCTCCAGAAAGAGAAGAGGTTATAGTTGATGCAGGAAAGGATGATGAGACTTTATTGGGGTCTAATTTTTTGTTGCCATTATTTCTATTGGTACGTTTTCATCTATTTCCGGTCTAATATCTCTGAGATATTTTGGAAGAATTGCTGAATAATGAGATCTGTTGTACCAGGATTTGTTAATAATATAGCGACTGGATTCTGTTTCCTCTGTTTTCATAGTTGTCATCAATATTACAAGAATATTTTAAATGTAGTGCTTGTATTTCGCAGTCTCCTTGTAAATTCATCAAATGTTTTGAATTTGTTTATATCATTACTATCAATGCTTTGATACGTAAATATTTCACGATTAGAACCTAATGACATTGCTTTTACATGTACTGCTCCACCCCAAACATTTGTAGACGCCGTATCATGTAGTAAGTTTTGAACACTATTATATTCGTACAAATAAAGCATTCTATTCGGATTTTCAAAATATAACCAATTTTCATAAAAAATATAACAGGACAAAACACGCATGCATATATGCAAATTTTCTGTTCCAGACAAACATAATGAAATTGATCTGAGCAGACATGACCCATCTTCTCGCGTTTTGATCAAAACAACTCTATCTTTTTTGCATTATACCGGGTGGTCGTTTTAACTTGAGACAACGGAATATCTGGAAAAATATGCAATCAAAAACAGATCTTTGATCAAAATCCCCATTCTGATGTTTTATACTTTAAGCTTAAAGGTGCTTCATATTCCACATCTACCAATATTATACTCAGAGACCCTTTGTGTTTGTCGTCCATTTCATAAGTAAATGATTGCATGTTTCCTTTTTCAATGTCGCTGACATAGTCGATTGTTGCTGCAGCATTGCATACACCATTAAGTACTGCAGGATTTTTGAAGTAGTTCAATACTTTCATGAGAACTTCCCTTTCTAACAAAATTGTCCACTTTCAATCTACGGGTTTTGTCCGATAAGTACTTAGCCTACAGAAGAAAAACGAAATATTTCTCTACATAGTCTCCTTTTAACTCGATACACTTGACCCAGCGATACTCCAACTTCTTTAACCCGTCTGAAAAATACGTCTTCGGGAAGTCTACAAAGTAGGCCTCCGTGGCGGCGATAACCTCTTCATTCGACTCAAATTTCTGCCGGGCGAGTGACTTCTTCAAATTTGGAAACAAAAAGAAATTGCACGTGGCCAAATCTGGAGAATACGGTGGATGGGGCAGTAATTCGTAGCCCAATTCAACCATTTGTATGACTTGTTTTATTACTATTTGTATAAATATTAATTATTGCTCTTACCTACAGCAGACGATTCTACTTTAGCAACATCTTCAACTTCAGATGCTGCAGCAACTATAACTTTATCCATTTCGTCGTCTATTTCTATATTTAATAAATCATGTTATTTATTACATTACCTAGTTCTAGTATGTTGCCTTCTTCTCTTAACAACCATCCCAGAAACAACAATCAGGTCATCAACATCAATGTCTTCTTTCCCTGACATGAGAGTTGTAAGAAGAGTTTGGACTGATGCTCCATCCTTTAACTTTGTCGTTCCGCTTCTAATGGACTTCGCATATTCAACATCTTCATCCTTGATGAGTGTTAGTTGGCTTGCAAAGTATGTCGACCTTCGTAGTAGCTCATACATCTTCTTAGTGTTCTCTTCAGTCCTTTCTAGTTCCTTTCCAACAACGTCAGAAAAGAAGTTGTAAACTGCAATAAAGTAGCTGGAAATAGCCCCCGCTGTTGACCCACTCATGGCCAATGGGGATCCAATTGCAGTACTGAACGCCAATCTGATGGCTAGCTTGTCTTCGTCAGTGGCAGTATTCCCCACAACAGTTCCAAGAACGTTGCTCCATGCAACTTGGTGGTCAATAATGGAGACTGATTTCAGAATGCTCACAATTCCCTTCCGTTCGTTGACTGTCCTTGACGTTTTGAACACTATTATATTCGTACAAATAAAGAATTCTATTCGGATTTTCAAAATATAACCAATTTTCATAAAAAATATAACAGAACAAAACACGCATGCATATATGCTAGTTTTCAGTTCCAAACAAACATAATGAAATTGATCTGAACAGACATGATCCATCTTCTCGCGTTTTGAATTTGATCAAAACAGCCCTGTTTTTTGCATTATACTTTGTCGTTTTAACTTGAGACAACGGAATATCTGGAAAAATATGCAATCAAAAACATATTCCACATCTACCATTATTATACTTGGAGACCCTTTGTGTTTGTCGACCATTTCATAAGTAAATGATTGCATGTTTCCTTTTTCAATGTCGCTGATCCAGTCGATTGTTGCTGCAGCATTACATACACTATTACTGCAGGATTTTTCAAATAGTTCAATACTTTTATGAGAGTTTCCCTTTCTAACAAAATTGTCCACTTTCAATATATGTATAGCATTCGAAAAGAAATAATCATGTATATGGTTCTCTTCGATTTTTTCAAGCATTCCTAACTCAATTAAAGACCAATGTGTATGAGAATCAGCATCACCACTGAGACTTTGATCTGGTTTCTTGCGATGACACCCAGATGTTGCTCCTATTAATTGATTGCATGGCATTTTCAATTCTGCTGATGATGGCGCTATAAGGCATAAAATGAACAACAGTATTGAACTACTGCTCCACGTCCATTTATGCAGGTTTCTATTAGTTAACTCATTTGTCCACCATGCATGCTTTCTTTTATCCTTCTCTTCTATTATGGACTTTTTGTATTCATCTTTGTGCATCATCATAAATTCATTTATTCTACTTGTTCTCAATTTGCAATTAGAAACATGATTCATTCCGTTGATAAGCTTTTCGCAATATGGACAAGTTTTGCCCATCACAATCAGTGTGAAGAAGATAGTCGAAATAGCCAGAGTACGTCGTACCGCAGCTATTGAATTTTTTAGAGTCGGGCAGTAAAGATTTTATATAACTGGTATTACATAAACCGTAAATGTACCCAATTCTAACGATAATGAACCCGCTACGGATATAAAATAATCCATAGAATACACAAATGATGTGATAGCGAATGGTGAGGTCGATATGAAGAGGACCGAATACGTTTTTGGAACAGATCTCCAAGCTGCATGCCCTTCAATTCTGGAATGGAATCCATGGTGCTGGGAACGAAAAAGCCAAAAATCTTTCTTCCAGTTGTCACAAGAAAGACTGCATTCTAATTTGTCTTTGTTCTTGTCCGTTTCTCATATATTGCAACTTTCTTCGCATAAACCACTAGCACACACAAAATGGCAATATACAATCATTTTCAAAAACTTCTGAGCGAGCTAAACAACCTACATCTGCTGGCATTTCTTTTTCACATTTTGTTTTAATTATGTTTTTATAAAAATCTCCTCAGAAAAAAAAAATTATTATTATTTTTTTAACATAAACTTTAAACTTAGAACAAATGAACAATTTAAACGTGAACAAAAAGAACACTAACACGAAAGTATATACGAAATTGAACTAATGTTTTCAGAATCTGTGGATTTGGTGTACCATTTTCCCAGGAGGGTGGTCCTGGATCTTTTCTGTGGTGCAACAACTTGGTAGCATGAAGAGGTCTTAGCATGCAAGTCTGCTTGCGTGAAGGCCTGTTTCCTTTGGTACCTTCTTCTAAGGTGGCGTGGTTTTGACTCCACAGGTGGTGCACTGTTTTAACGAGTTACATCTGATAGGAGGCGTGGGGGAATAGATTGGGTAATGTGATGATGAAGGTCACATTATCCTGTAGGCGTTCCCGTGCTAGCGCCCATGTCGCCGGAGTGTTGGAGAAGCCTTTCTTTGGAAAGGGTTGGCACCCGTGTCTCGGGTCATCTGACGAAAGCAAGTCTTTTACTTCTTGATAATACACTTGAGTATATGTCTCTAATTTGTCCGAATAATGATTTGTATTGTTGCACCTATCAATGGTTTTTAATCACATTAGCGGATGATCAAATATTAGGTTTAATATAATATAAGCATAGTTCCGTGGATGAGTTGCATATGAGTACGGTTCAATAAGTATGCCGCTTCTCATAATAGGTTCCTTGTATTCAGAAGGTTGCGTGTTCATATCACGTCGGAGTCACCAATTTGTAAATTATATAGGAAAATATAAATGAATCAAAATAAATACATAAATTAGACAGAACAAATCTTTTATTATTATTTTCTTGTTTTCTGTCGTTATTAACAACTGTACAGTTGGGGGCTGACCCAACAATGATACGTGACGCAGGTTCGCGACAAGACACGACCTAGTGTGCGTATAGAGAATCAAATGTGCAGTTGAGGGTTGACCCAACAGACGGGACCTAGTGTGCGTATGTAAAATATTTATAAAAGTGCAGTACTTACAGGATTGAGATTTTTCGAAGACGTACTTCACTTCCAGGAGCTGATCTGGAAGACTTAACAGAAAGTAGCTCTTTGCTGAGGAGTGATAGAAGTTTTAAAGGAATGGCCCACATATATATTATTAGGTAACAAAACTACAGTTGAAATAAAATAAGACCCTATGCAACAAAGAGAGAAAAGCAGTCTACTACTCGTAGTGATATATAAAATTGTCAGCAGGATGATAAACATATGATAAACAGAGCAAAACAATATGATAGATAATTAAATAAATAGAGTAAATACTGATACTGCGCATCCGTATACGGATCTGTAGTGTAACAAATTATAATTCCGTATACGGAACTCTAATTTCTGTTACTGCGGATCCGTATACGGATCTCTAAACACTTCCATTAAATAACGTATTGATGCATATCTTACGACAGGTGAATACGTCTCATCAGTGTACTTAATTCCGTACATTTTAGAACAACCTTTGGCTAATACCAGTCGTGCTTTATACTTAACACCGTTACCATCATTATCTTTCTTTGTTTTAAATATCCACTTATATTTTATATCCTTCTTGTTTTTTGGTAATTCTGTCAGTATCCATGTGCTCTATTTGATTCCAAAAACTTCATCTCCGAATCCATAGCTACCTTCCGAAACTCTTTATCGTTCCTACTTAGTACTTCTTCTACTGATTCAGAATTTGCGATATTATCTATGTACTTGCTAAATATACAAAATAATTTAACTTTGGAGACTTTCTAATTCGATCTGATCTTCTCGGTTCATAATCATCAGCAACTTGTACTATTTCGTCTTCTGGGATGTATGATTTGTCATCTGAATTTATTATTTCTTCTACTTCATTTTCTGCTGGCTCGTAATTATCTGCTTCAACCTCATCCTCTTCATCTTTTTGTTATGAACTATATACCAATGTCTTTGCCGAAATTATTAAATTTGCGACTTTCATACTCGCCGCACCGTTGTCTGAATGGATTAACTTTATTTTCTCGTCGGTTCGCGTTTTAACAATATCCTTGAACTCTATGTATTTTTGCAGTACTTCAGACTTGTTTTCTACAAAAATAAACAATATTTTACAAGTGTAATATTATTATCTATAAATGTTGGAAAATATTTGGAACCGCATATGAACATCGTCTCCATGGGGCGCCACACACGTCGTCGTCTGTATGCACTAGCTCTAGAACATTACTAGACTTCGATTCTGATGCGCCGTAAACGAAATACTCTGGCATGTTTGGCTTCAATACAGGTTTCTCACAGCTTCTTTTTTATACCGCCCCCGAATAATCTGCAAGATTCATACAGTCGGCTAGTCCGTTTTTAATTTTGCACAAATCCGCATAATTCAAATGTCACATACGTCTATAGGCATCTTCGGGCGTCGGAGATGCAACATTTGAAGCTTCATTTATTATCGTTCTTCTCTGGCTGTTGCTTCTTTCCATTACACCTAGAAAAGCTTTATTTTTGTAATCTAGTTCTTGTACGAATAGACTTGTTTAGTGGTTACGTCACACTGGTTTCAAACAACGTTCGTTGCTAAGACCGTTGCTATGCAAGTCGGTAAAACAGGCTGGTTTGACGTTTGCCGTTTGACAATAACTGCGTCTTTAAATTTATTTTGAGATTTAATTGTTTTAAAGTGGCTTAAAAACACGTAATAAAGTTTAGTTCCGTAATAAATTATTTTATAAACGATTTTTGATTGTCAAACCAAACTGTTTTATAGACTAGCATAGCAACTACCTTAGCAACGAGTGGCCATTTTCTTGTTTGGAACCAGAAAGTGACGTCACACTAAACAAGTCTATAGTCGGCTGCTAGTAATTGTTAGTGCGGTTTGTACTCCTCAGTCAACCCCGCTAGGAGTTTTGCACACATGTCCAATTATCGGTTACATTACAGCCAACACCCTTGATATTTATTTCTAGTTCCAATTATTTCATTAACATTATTCTGCCATGGATTAACATTGACATTTTTCGACTAATCTAGTGGTTAATCCATTTTCTTTGCAAAGCAATTTGTCGCGCGTTCAAGCCGAATTAATCACCCAAATTTTTTAATAATTCCCATATTTCTGCCACATTATTATAAAGATTGATGCAACTGTTATACTTGTGTGAACACTATCGCGCACGCAGTTTTTGATACTTTGCCACAAAGTATTTATTAAATTATTAAAAGAAAAGACTACAAGAAAATATGTAAAATATTGTGGGCTTAACCTTCCACTGCTCGCACTTGTTTTAGAACATGTCTGCTCGTAGCGGACTCTGAGTCCGCAATTTATAATTATGCCTTTTAAGCCACCTAATTACTGAACAGTAGCAGTTAATAAGAAGAAATCGATAAAATTAAAACATTGGTTTATTATTTAACAAAAATTTATTAATAAAACAAAGTTATAATATGACAATACATAATTATAATTATGGTTTACAAGAAAATCCAGTTTTCTTCTTCTTCGCTATTATTGGTGAAACATTCTTGAAAAAT
This sequence comes from Agonum fuliginosum, assembly GCA_947534325.1. Taxonomy (NCBI): domain Eukaryota; kingdom Metazoa; phylum Arthropoda; class Insecta; order Coleoptera; family Carabidae; genus Agonum; species Agonum fuliginosum. Next base: position 9,436,113 of record OX384046.1, read on the forward strand.
GAACAATGAGTGCTCAAGACACAGAAACTTGTTGCAATTTTCGCATGAAAATCGTGTAGACTTATTTTTTCCTATCACAGAAAGCACACCGAGCCGGCATTTCCTTCATCTAGTAATTCTGGCATTAATTGTTCTAAACATTCTTGATCTTTTTCATATAAGACCACATCTGAAGTAAAAATGAAATTAATTTTTTTTTCTTAAATAGTAGTTTTATATTCTCACCATTTAAAGAAAATTTAAAAAATAATAATCAAGAAAATTTCAAACGTAAGTACTGGCGCGCGGACTCTCAGTCCGCACTGTTAATTAAACAAAACACAGCGCACCCACTTTAGCTGCAACTGTATGCTAACTGAAGAGCACACTAAATAAAGCAGATACTGCGCCGCACGGTGCAGGAGGGTTCGGAATTTTGAAAATAATAGCAAAAATTCTCCACTGCGGAGTGAGACTCCGCGCGCGAGTAGTGGAAGGTTAATGTTAGAATTTTTTTAACAATTTTACTTTTAAACTAGTTAAATTCGAAAAATTGCTCACTTTCTAATGGATGCATCCGGATTAAAATGTATCTTTAATTTAATAATATACTTACTGCCAGTTGATATTGTATAGTAGGTAAATTTTAATAAAATATATAAAACAAAATCATTTTTTTACAATATTTAATAGTATAAATAAAAAAAACATTATGATTAAACTTAACACATTCGCTGCGTATAAATGAGCGCATCGCTCCCGTAATGCGGTAACGAGTTTTGGCGAAATTCTAGTTTTTTTGCTCTATTTATCATTATTGTGTGTATGTAACAGTCTTTACTCTTATTTTTCAGTATTTTTTTTAATTTTTTTTTTTAGCGCATACGGCGCGTCGCCAGCATTGTGGCCATTTTTTGATCAGCAGTGCTAGCGACGCACCCTATGCGTCCATAAGTTTTTATGTCGAAAATAATAGAAACAAACGTGTGCGAAAGATATAGTTTATTTTTTCGTATGTAAGAAACAGAAAGATAATAAATAATAATATAAAAAACATAAAAATACATTCTTTGGCTTCTCATTGAAGAAAAACAGGGTAAAATATAGCATTTATAAAAAACAAAATACATTTCTCTGCAAAATTCCGTTTCAAACTGAATATAAACAAATACTATCCTATAAGTACAAAACAGAATACAAACAATATGAACTATACAGCGAAAAATAAACAAAGTATACAACAAAAAAAACTAAAATAAATTCTTGGGCTTATCTAAGCCGTGAAGTTTTTATGATACTCTTTGAAACAAGGTTCCAAACAGAATCCCATGTTACACTCTTTGCAATAATATGCGGTGTCCTTCCGAATGCCTTGCGATGTGCATAGCTTGCATTTCCTTCTGAGAATTTTCCTCGTTATAGCAGATTGTTCGCAGTGGCTAACAAAATGATTCAACAATTTATGTTGGATCTTTTTGTGCATTTCTTCGGGCAGAAGAACCTTTATAATTTCCAAACGGAAGTCATAAAACGTTTGCCGCTTCTCATATTTGCCATAAAGAAAATGCGCGTTTATAAGAAGCAACTGCAAAATATGAATACCTAATTTTTTGTACCAGCGTAGAGTTTTTCTGGTGCAGGGGTGGTAGCTCAGATACTGATCTTGGCGGTCCACGCCACCCATAAACTTATTGTATTGAATAATGGCTTGTGGTTTCGACTTTTCGGTGGCTCTCTTGTCCCTATATGTTACTATGGTGTTATCATGCTCAGTGGAAATATAAACCACATCCCGTTTGTCTCTCCACTTGCCAATCATCACCCCTTCTGAATAGCGACATACTGTCTCACCCTTTTTCAATGTAGCCTTCGTGACATCAATAGGCGTATGTTTTCGAGAAATTCGCAACGTCCCAGTCGAGTAAGTATTTTGTTCGAGAAGAGTTTTTGACAAACAATAACTATTATAAAAATTATCCATATATACTGCGTGGCCGGCGTTTAATTTTTCTGCTAGTAAATGCAAAACAACACGTTCTGTATGTCCAGTTCCCCCCATATCGTCTAACGCTCCAGTATATACAGCAAATTTTAGCACAATTCCATGTGGCTCACAAAGCATATAAAGTTTTATCCCATATTTGTGTTTTTTGTTTGGGATATATTGGCGAAACTGAAGCCTGCCTCGCCAGAGTATCATAGATTCGTCTAAAGATAGTTCCTTATCTGGGTAATAAATCATTTTTCTAAATATAAAATAATTAAACAAAAAAACATTATATACAACTTAACCTAAACTTATATAACTTAACGTAAACTTAAACACTTAAAGTAATTATATAAAAAAAATAACATTATGTTTCAATACTTAAATTAAAAATAACATTAATATCTATTTTTTTGATTTATACCTTTTTTTTAAGAAGGCGGCATCCTCTGGTCTTATTTTTAAATGTTTCAACATTTCTTTTATGGAACAATCTCTGGCGATGGTATACAGCCTGTTCCGCGCAGTAAAGTGTGACATGTTCAGTTTGCATCCGTCAGCAATCCAGATAGATTTGTTGCCTGTTTTAAATTCTGTAAATGTATAAATAAAAATATTATAAATATTATTAATAATATAAATAGTATGTTGTTATCAACGATTTGATAAGTATGTTTTATTAAAGGAAAATCAATATCATTTTATTAATTTCAGGCAGAGGCATAGTAATATAAAAACATAACAATAAAATTATTCTATAATTTGAAAAGATAAATTATCATAAATATTGAATAATTTTTTCCTATAAAGCCACACGTTGACGCAAGTTAAGTTCGAAAATTTTATGTCATCAAGTATTCTACTGAACCGTCCTGTGAATAGCAGACGGTATTTAAAAGTTCTCTTATAAGAATGCGCGCTCACCAGTGGCGGTGAGTGACTCTTAAGTTAGGTGAGGCTAAAAAAAAATGCGCCGCAGGTGAATTTTTTTTTGGTTCAAGGTCAAATGCTTTAAACGCCTTTAAATACTATGTATCATAATTTGAATGAAACGTTCTAAAATCAATTTTTTACGCATAAAATCAATAAAACAATAGAACTTTATTTCATTACTTAAATAAACAATTTTTTTGTGAGTCAAGATAAAACGCTATAATCGTAAAAACAGCAGATAATATTTTTTAAATTTTGTTTTCTCTAACGCACAAGAGTATATTTAGTACGTCCACAAAAAGTACATACATATTTAAATAAAGTAGGTAACAGAATAGAAAATAGAATAGAAAAAAAAAACATTCAACAACACGCGACTAGCGTTCTGCGGCTCTCGGCAAAACAACATTCAAGCGTGAGGCGAACAAATTTTATCTGTTCTTGATTATTATGATTCTTATTCTGTCCATATATTAAATATTTAATTAATATAATTTTATTTAAACTTTAAAATTACGATTTTACGCGGTGAGGCTCAGCCTCACCTGCCTCATCTGACGCACCGCCACTGGCGCTCACCATATGAAATATTGATATTATTTAGTTTGGTGTTATGAACGCATTAATTAACGATATATATAAAAAAAACGGTAATCTAATAACAACAAGATTGTTATAGAATATGAGGCGGGAGGAAAAAAGAAATATAATAAATATTACATACAGTTATAACTTACGTTTTAATGATTCTTCAATCAATCTTCTGTCTTCAAGTAATTTTAATTTAGGAGACTTCTTCTTCTTCTCCACCGCCCCCGGCGTAAACGTAAGCCTGCACTCCGGGCATTCAATTTTCTCCTTCCGTGATCTGTAAATTTAAAAAAAATACCAAAATTAATAATAGTGCCCATTTTATAAAACATAAGAATAGAAACATTTCTAAAATCGTCTCTGAAAGTGGCAACTTTTATCTAATTTAACCAACTTCGTAAATCTTATGGTTCTCGAGATCCTCATGCATAATCAGGATTGTGTAAATATACCGCGGTTTGCAATAAAATTTACAATTAAGATGCTCTATAAATATCGATATTTGTTTAAAACATGGTGTCTTAAAATATAGAGACACAAAAATAACGACAGTATGTATATCTAAACATTTTAAATTTGGTTAACGCGCATGATTGTAGAAATATTAGTAGTTTATGCATAGAATTGTCGTTTTAATAATTTACAATAAAACCGAAGACCGAGACGAGACCAGTATCGAGTCTCGCTCGAGTCTCATTTTAAATAATTAATTTATAATATTCATTTAAAAGTAGAAATTTTTTAATCTCTTTTTCTATGTCTCTCTCTCTCTCTCTTTAACTAGATATGTCTTCATATCTATTTATACATCCATCACCTATTTCACATTCGTATTACTTTTAATAAAAGACCTATTTTATTATTATTACTTATAAACATCCACATACGCAATCATATCAATCAATTAATCAATTTATGAACTAGACGCCGCCGTCTATGTAAACTATAACCCTTTTAAGAAATGAAAAGCTTATTTATCTTGTTAAAGGCCTGTGGTCTACTTTTTTATTTACACTATAAATAATAAAAATATTACTAACCTGCCGCTATTTGCGGCGTCCTCGCCCTCCACCTCGTCCTCCACCTCGTCAATGTCCATAGGTTACGTAGAGGTCGATGGTGCCTGATGCAGGATGAGGTTGTCTCTATAAAAGATAATAAATGAACAAATTAATAATTATATGCCAATTCATCTCACACAAAGTATAGGTATGTAGGTAGGTAGGTATACATGCCAAAGCCATAAGGTTTTAAATTAAATTTACGAATAACCGAAATAATAACAGCGTGTAATTTTAATCAAAATATATTAATATACACAGTTAGAAATAAGAAGTTGTTAAAATTTTGCATCTCATATTTTGTTAAAATTAACAAAAAATTTAGTTAATTCAACAAATAACTTTGATAGAATCAAATATTTGTTGTTAAAATTTTTGTTTGTAAGAATTTAGCAAATATTAATATGCCATGCAGAATTAAAATGTAGCAAATATCGTTTTCATTATAACAAAATAATTTGTTAAATTAACTATAAGTTTTGTTTTTATTTTTACATAATTTAAGTTGTCATATTTGCAAAATTAAAAGTTAAAATAATAGAAAATATTTTGTATTCATTAGCATGAATTTTGTTGAAATAACAATAAATCAAGTGATTAATTTTGGTGAAATAGATATTTGGAAATGCAATACCCAATGATTTATTTTCTGTCCCGACGCGTTTTGCGGCGGTTATCATGCGTAACCGCGCATTTTCATGATCATAAGCTTTCAAGTATTTTTTGAAACTTCTGTCTGGATGCAGTTACAAGATAATAATCGAAACTTCTTGATAAAAAAATAAATAATTGTGTATTGTATTTTCGAGTATTTTTTTCAACAAAAATTTCTAAATAATATTAACTATTTATTTGCTAAAATAGCAAATTTATATGTTAAACGAGGTTGCAGTTAACAGAATTTATTTGTAAAATTATACTTCAATATTTGCTAAAACATATTAATAATATATGTGTAATTTTAGCAACAGTGGCTTGTAAATTATACAAAAAAAATTGTTAAATTAACTTTTACTGTAGTTAAAAATGAACAAAAATGATATAGTTGTATTAACATAATTCCTGTGGATTTTGACAAATGCAGTTGGAAATAGTCCAAAATGGTTTGTTAAATTTTAGCAAATTTAAAAGTACAACTTAGCAATCGATGTTGTATACTGTAACAAATTGATGGCTATTAAAAACAGTGTCACACTTATTATTGCTCCTTGTGGTAAGCCGTTTTCTAAGTATTATTTTGTTGACAGGTGGCCGTTGCAACGGACTCTGAATGTTCTGTCTGTTAGGAAGTTTTTAATAAAATGGATCATGTTTCCCATTATCCCCATTTCAGCTAGTGATTTTACTATGCTATGTCGCCAGGTCCTGTCATACGCTTTTTCCATGTCGAAGAACACAGCTGTTAGGTGTTGTCGGTATTTGAAAGCTTTCTGTGTTTCCATAGTAAGGTTTATGATGTGGTCCATCGTAGATCTCCCGCTTCTGAACCCACATTGTTCTGGGCATAGTAGATTTTTGTCTTCCAGATACCAGACTAGTCTTTTGTTGATCATTTTTTCTAATACCTTACATAGTGTATTGGATAGAGAAATAGGTCTATAGTTTTGGGGGTCTATTTTAGGTTTGCCGGTTTTATGGATAGGGATAAGAATAGTTTCTCTCTACTGCTCTGGGAAGGTGTGTGTTTTCCATATGAAGTTGAATATTTGGAGGATGTATGATAGAACTTTTTCGGGAAAGTGTTTGATGAATTAAAACGGTATATTGTCTGGTCCTGGGCTGCTATTATTTTTCGTATGTTCTATTGCTTCTTCTAGTTCTCCTTCCGTAAAATCTGCATTTATTGGGTTGTCCTGGTCTTCGGTTATATGTAGATCTTCTTCCTCTTCTTGTAGTTTTCGATTTAAAAATTCTGGATCGTACTGTGCGTTACTAGAATTCTTTTGAAACACTTTGGCTATTATTTAATTGATTTCTTTCGGTGATGACGTTACCTCGTTATTGAATTCTATTGTTTTGATTTCAGTTAGTGTGTTTTTCCCTTTTATCTTTTTTATTTTATTCCAAACTTCTTTTACCGGGGTGTTTGGGTTTATAGTGCTTACATATTGTCTCCAAGAACATCGCTTGCTTTCTTTTATTGTGCGTCTGCATATTGCTTTCCGCCGCTTATATTCTATTAAATTATCCTGTGTTCTGTTTTTGCGGAATTCTTGTAGTGAATGTTTGGTGTTTTTTATAGCCTCTTGACACTGTTCGTTCCACCATGGTACAATTTTCTTTGAGATAGGTTTCTTGTATCCAATTGTTCTTACTGCTATTTCTGTAATTTGGTCTATAAGGTTTTGTATTAAGTTATTGCAATTATTTTCGGTTTCTATGTTAGTGTTTATGTTTATGTTATTCATTTCTGTGGTGAACGCTTCCCATTGAGCGTTCTCTAGTTTCCACTTCTTTGCCTGTATTACCGGCGGTATATAATTATTTTGTGGGCTTATAGTTAATTTTATTGGGTAGTGGTCACTTCCATACAGGTGTGGGAGAGTTTCCCAGCTGATGTTAGGGGCTATGTTTGGGTCGCAAAAAGATAAATCAATAGTTGAGAAGGTTCCTGATCTTAGGCAGAAGTGTGTTTCGTCTTCTTCATTTAGCAGTACTAGTCCATCCATTATTTCTTCAATAATTACTCCTCTTTGGTTTGTATGCTTGGATCCCCATAGTGTATTATGGGCGTTGAAGTCCCCAAGAATTATGAATGGTCTAGGTAGTTGGTTTATGATATTTTTTATTTCTTGTGGTTGAGGAATTGTCTGTGGTGGTATGTAGATAGAACATATTGTTGTTTTCGTTGGGAATAGGGTTTGAATTGTTATTGCTTCAAGGTTTGTCTGCAGCTGAATTTCTTCCGTGGTGATAGAATTTTTGGTTAATATGGCCACTCCTCCGGCTGCATGTCCATTGTATACGCGGTCTTTTCTGTGGATATTGTAGTTTTTTATTGTTATTTGTTTATCTTCGTAGAGTTTTGTTTCTTGAAGTGCTATAAAATCTGGGTTTTGTTCTGTTATTATTAGTTGTAATTCTTCTCGGTGTGAATTGAGGCTATTGCAATTCCACTGGATGGTTGTCATTATAATTCTATTTTTAATTATCGGTATTTTTGTCAGTTGGATTGTCTTCTGATTCATAGTTGGTTAGACTTTCTTCTGATTGTGAAAATTGGGCTATATTACTTATTGTTTCGTACTTTTGTGCTATATTTTCTAGAGCTTTGATCTTCAGTTTCTTTGTAATTCTGGATACCCTGCTTTTCATAGTCTTTCCTTCAATTTTTGCGTAGATGTTCTGCAGCATATTTATTGTTCCCTCTAGGTCAGTTGTGTAATCTTCTAATATTTGATGTGGTTGACAGTTTGGCCCTAGTGCATTTTCCAGGAAGTCCTTCAGCTGGTCGTAGTTCATTGGGTATTTATTTGGGTTTTGTCCTATTTCCATCTTTACATTTTCTAGGGGGCCAGTTTTTAGTTTTTTCTTTCTGTTAAGTTGTTTGCTGTCTGATGTTTGTGAGGTAGTTGTTTCAGAGCCGGAGTTGTCTGTTTGTGTTAGATTTTCTTCTTCGGATTCGTTTTGGCTTGGTCGTTTTTGTGAGTATATGTTCTCTAATTCTTCATTGTTTTCGTTGTAGTTTGGTTTTTTTGGTATGTCTTTGTGTGTTGGTCCCTTAAATTGTGGTAGCGGCCATTGGTTATTATTTTCATTACTGTTTGGCTTTTTTGGAGGGTCTGTTGGTTTCTTAAATTGTGGTAGTGGCTGTTGATCATTATTAACTATATTTAGGTTTGAATTATCTGTTTGTGGCAGTGGTGGTTGGTCCCCGTTTGTAGAGTATGGGTTTTTGTCTTGTATCATATTGTTGTTAGTGTTCGTATTTCTGCATTTATTTTCGGGGTGTCCGAATCCGTTGCATTTTTTACATACTGTACCTTCTGTTGTGAGGAATATTCGATGTTCTGTATTTTCGTGTGTTATTGTAATCGTTTCAGGCACCAGTTGTCTTTCTGATTCGTGTATATACACTTGCCTCCTGAAGCTAAGTATGTGCTCATAACCTTGTTCGCGTATTCCAGCTTTAATGTTAGTTATTGCCGCTAATATTCTTATGTTTAGTTTGTGGAGCGCTTCTTGTATCTCTTCATGGGGTATTGATGGGCACACATTAGATATTATGACTCGTGTTGATGGTGTTACGTATCTTCTTATTTGAGCGGTGTGATCTAGGATTTTAATTGTTTTGTGTTCGGCTACTAGTTGGTCTATTAGTTGTTTATTTTTTAGGAAAATACAGATTCGTTAGTTTGAAAGTCTTGATACGTATATGATATTTTCTGGTTTTACTATTTTTCCAATAGCTAGTACGTATTCTTTGATGGGTATTTCAGTTATTGCGGTAATAATAATTGCTTGTTCTTTTTTTGGATGGTTAATTGTTTGTTTTGTGCGGTCTGCGTATGTTATGATTTGTCGTTGAGTGATTTGTTCGATGTTACCTCCGCCACCGCCATCTGGCGGTTTGCCGTTGTTATCCGACATGCTTATGTCGGAGCGACATGCAGCTACCGTTGTTAGGTTGTGCTACTAGCTAGTAGGTGTCGCTACTTTTAGTAGTTGTAAAAGTTCTATTGTCAATGTTAATTAGTATCTTTTAGGTTAAGATGGTTTGAAGTTTTATTTATTGGATTTCCTAGGAAGAATTTTAGCAAGTGTAAGGGATTTATTCTTGATAGGAGTAGGGTATTTGTATTAATAGGATGACTATGGATATGTGAATTAAAGTAATAATATTACCTTGGTTTATAGATAATTTGTGGGATGCAGTCAGCTGTCAACACTCACCAATCTCAACCTCCGTCAGAGTCCCTTTAAAACTTTGTAAGTATCATTATCACTTTTATCAACAAAGTCTTGAAGAATTAGTCATTAGTAGGGACCGGACAAAAAGGCACAAAAAAAACAGAAAAATGCACTTAAAAAGGCATAATATTCCAAAAAAGCCATAAAAATTAGATTAAAAAAACACAAAAATGACTATACCTAATTAATAAATTTTATTTTAAACAAATATACATTTCTAGCAAAATATAAAGAAAACTACTTATCCCGAAAACCATTGAACGAATAACATTTTATTTTAATCAAAAATTCATTTAAAAAAAAAAACTTTTATAAAAGAAAAAAAATACTACTAATCCCGAAAAGAACTGATTGTTAAATGCTGTTCTAAATGTTCCATTGTAAAGTTGTGTCTTCTATCACTTAACATATTCTTGTAAGCTGAAAAACTTCTCTCTACGTCGACACTTGTAATTGGTGCATATTTGAATTTCGGAATTAATGCTGGATCCATAATAAAATCAGTAACAATTTCACCATTTAAAATTGATGCAATTTTTTGTAATGTTTTGAATCCTTCATTTTTACGCAGAACGTCGTTTAATTTATTTATAATTATTTTACCAATATGTCCTGGGCCTCGATTCTGTAACTTTTAGCAACTCTACATGTTATTATATTCACTATTGCTCTCTGGCGGCAAAGAACTGAACGTCTGATATGACGTCATATTTGCAGCAACAGTTAGAGAAGTGTTGCTGCATCGAAGCGACAGTTGCTGCTGAAGTCAATTTTTGACATTATTCAAATTATTTAAAGGTTATGTGTGATGTAAATTTTTAACAAGTAGTTATTGGCATAATGGCTCATATTTATGCAATTCTGGATGTAATTGACGAATTAGAAAATGAAGAGGAACGCAATAATTCACGAATTTTAAGAAGAACAGTAAGAGATTTGAGCAATCCTTTTAATATTTTGGAAACGGAATTTATAAAAAATTTCCGTTTACACAAGGAGGCAGCATTATATGTAATTAATTTGTTAACACCATTCATAGGAGAAGGATTGCGGCAATCACGCATTCCAAATCATATTAGAGTAAGTATTTCCACGTAGTATAAATATTTATTATTCATCTTAATATTATTCAATTGTTTTTGCAGGTGTTGTCTATGTTGCATTTCTTTGCCGTTGGTAGTTATCAACGTAGTATAGGCAACAATTTAATTGTTAATATGAGCCAACCAATGGTGAGCCGTGCAATTCGCCAAATTTCAAACATTTTGGTGCGACATTTTACGAAACGATGGATAAAGTTTCCAAGAAATGATCAACAAAAGACCGATTTGAAAAATAGGCAAAAATAATTATTTTACTTAATATACAAATATCTTATAATATAAAATTTAATTTTCAGCTTTCTGGTTAATCATCATATGCGTGAGATTATTGGCATAGTAGATGGCACTCACGTTGCTATTGTAAAACCTGCAGATGAAGAAAATGAACATATTTATATTAATAGAAAAGGTTATCATAGCATTAATGTGCAAATTGTAAGCTTTTTCTTTCAAATTTTTGTTTTTAAATTACACGAACTTTATATTCTAGATTTGTGATGCCAAAGCACGCATAATAAGTTGTTTTCCTCGCTATCCAGGTAGTAGCCATGACTCGCACATATGGCGGAATAGTATCGCTGGAAGAACTATGCGTGCAAATTATGAGAACGGAGATGAAAGTTCACGGATATTGGGTATAAAAATAAAATTTCATACTTTAGATTTTATTAACGAATGTTTTTTTAGGTGATTCAGGCTATTCCTGTCTTCCGTGGTTGTTGTCACCACTTGTCCGACCTACCACTGAACAGGAAATAAGATTCAATAATACGCTAAAACGAGTACGAAGTGGCGTTGAGCGCTGCATCGGAATTTTAAAAGGAAGATTCAGATGTCTTTTAAAGGATAGAACATTACATTATAGTCCTCCAGCTGCAGCCAGAATAATAATGGCATGCGCGATATTACACAATATTGCAATTCATTTCAATGTACCTGATCCAGAACCTGTTTGGGATGAAATTGACTTGGAAGTTCCTGAAGTTCAAGATGACCCACGGGCTGACGTAATGTGGAGACAAAGAGGCCAAAATGCACGACAAATGTACATAAATCAATATTATTAAGTTATTTTATTTAAAAAAAGGAAACTATGTTTGTTACAAAGGTTATAAAAAATAAATGTTTATTCTATACATACAAAAATAAGTTCATAATTACTTTATTTATTTGCAACTTTTTCTAGCGCAGTAGCTATTCTTCCTAAATATAAATCCATTTTGGAATTTAATATTTCTAATTCCATTTTAATTTCTTTTATATTTTTGTTTGTTTCTTTGGACAATTCCTTTAAATCCTCTGCTGCTCTAGTGGCTGCTGATTTTTTTTTATACGTCCGCGACGTTTGTACATACTCTCCCCCCAATGATTCACTGTCACTATCGCCTGCTCTTCTAGAAGATCTAGATACATCTGAGGTTTCCTCTTGTTCGACGGTGGACACCCAGGAATCTCTTAAGGTAGATGTTCCATGAGATCATTTTATCGAGAATTTGTTGAAATTTTAACTACATGATAATGGAAGTATAATCTACCTCCTATTGTAATTTGAAAAGGATTTACCATCCGGTAGCTGAAATATTTGAAATTATGTTTGGCCAGTTTAACATGTAGAATATAGGAAATGGCCAAAAAAACCTTACATTTAAATTTTTAACTTTTATATTAACATCGAGATTTTAACGAAAAACTAGTATGTTATAGACAACTAATTTACGAAATTTATAAAAAAATTTGAAAATGATTTACCATCTTGTTTTCACTTTATTCCATTTAGAAACTTGTAACTGACAGTTGATGTGAAGATGCGATAAATTAGGTTTGACAACCATGTACCAACGACTCAGCTGGTCTTTCACTTAGTAACGCCCACTCTGATTTAGCCAATAAAATACGGTTTTGTCTGACACGAATTACAGAAGTACATTCAAAGGAAATTTATTATAAATGATTATAATACGTGATTAGTGTTAATAGTGTAATTTAAAACACACTACGTATTATATTATATATAAAAAGAAATATATTAATTTTATTAGAATTCTAAGTTGTAGCCTAAAATAAGTATTATATCTGTAAATGTCTATCACTTTTATAGCCGAATGTACCAAATAAATGTGGGAAAACTTCAAAATTCAAATTATTTTTCAAGTTTTTCCAGATACAAAATATGCAGAATTCTGTTAAAAAAACTTATTGCAGTGTTTATTATGAGATATAAATTAATAGAAGTAATATGGATATAAAAACATTTATTTAATTGATTGTTTAACACTAAGGTACTGTAAAAATAATATAAGAATCACATATAAAGAAATGAAAATTTTAAAAAAATTGTATAGAAATAAAAATAAATCACATTTTGAGTAACAATATACCTACCACGAGAACTTGCATTTAAACGTTGAGCTAACACTTTCTTTTTTATAAATCTCCCTTTATGTCGCACACGATCCGACATTTTCTCGCTTTACACTACACAAATTGCAATACACAAACTCACAAACTACTCATATATACTGTCATCTGTCACTCGCTGTCACTGCTAATTTTCAAATCATCTCAAAATTATATCTTTGTCCTCGTCTTACCGCGACGTTGCCAGAGTTACTTTTAAAATTTTGTATTGTAGTGTGCGTGTATTGGAACACGAAACTTGTGAATGTGTTAGTGTGAGAGGTACAGTTCAAAGAAAAAACTTTTTCACGAAAAATAATTGAAATATCCTTTGTGATAGTGTTTGCAATTATCTTTTAACAATTTTTATACCATCTATGTATGTAGTATATGTTACAAAATTATATGTCATTGCAATTATTAACTGCATTTGCTGAATTGTTATTTTGAACATAGAATAGATTTTTGAACAGGTACACTCGAGTTACAACTACCTTAATGCTGTCGAAGTTGTTGCTCTCGAAGTTGTTGCTGTCTCTATCGGCGGCTGTTCGCTGTCCAATATACATCCATCCGGACCCTCAATACCAAAAACAGCGTCGCGTGACAAAATATCTACTATTCTCTCCTCACTTGGATTTAGAGGAGGAATAGTTTCACCTGGGCCACCTCCTGTTTTTCGTCGACTGTTGGCAATTCCAGCCGCTTTTCTTTTTACTTTCATTTTTAAATGTGTCCACACTCTCTGCCATTTCGGAACGGTTTTAGGTGGACCATTTATATTTAGACTGTCGCATAATTCCTGCCACATTTTTTGGCTGGTAATTTTACCCTCCATACCAATTAATTTTCCTCTCGCGAAATCTTTGTTTGAACTCATAAAATCTATCATTATTTCTTTTTGTTCATTCGAGAGTTTTTCGTCTCTCTTTGATATTTCCATCTAAAAAGAAAATATCAAACAAATAATTTCCAACCAAAAAATAAAATCCAAAACTTACCTTCTTACTTGCAAATAAACAAAACTTATGAATAATTAAACTATGTATTTTTGTTGAAGGTTAAGCTGCGAAACGTCAAAACACAAAACGTTAAAACTGTTTTCGAATGAAGTTAGCAAAACTATAAAATATTTTGTGAAACTAACTTCGGATCTGATTATTTAAAAATAGCGATTCTGTAAGTGTGACTAGTAACTGTTGCTACTGACGTCATCACTGCAGCAACAGTAACAGTTGTTAAGTTACAGAATCGAGGCCCTGGTACAATATTCGTGCTGGCTTGAAAATTTTGAATCATCTGCACTGCAGTAACTAAAGGCAAATTATTTTGTAATTCTACTTCTTTTAGTACGGCCTGACAATCTTGTATTGCATTACTAGCTGTAGCTGGCAATTCATTAATTAATTTTTTGAAATTGTCTAATGTATTTGTGTAGTAAATTCCCCATCTTGTTAGAATTGGTTCTGGAGGTAATGGGGTATTTGGTAATCTATCTCTGCACACTTCTACCCTTAAAGGAGCTTTAACAAATATTTGCTTGCCACATTTTATTAATTTATTTACTAACGGGAACTGCAATCTTATAGTTTCAGCTACTCGATTAAGTCCGTGCGCTAAGCAAGTGCAATGAATTAAATTCGGATAAAAAATTTTCATATTAGATGCAGCTTTCACCATATATGCTGCAGCATCAGACAACATGAATAAAATTTTATCACTCGGTACCGGCTCCGGTAAGAAAAAAATGTGTTAATTCGTCGTGAATAAATCTTGTTATTGTAATATTATTTGTTTTACTTAATTGTTTTGTACTAATTAGAAAACTTTTGGATGAATTTTCATCATTTAATACTCCGAGTATTAAATTTGCCACGTATTGTCCAAATACATCTGTTGTTTCGTCTACACATATCCATATACAATTATTTCCAATAATATTTTTTATTTCCTGAATAACTTCTTTGTACACTGAACTAATATAATTTTTGCGCAGATGGCTTTCATCAGGAATGTGCATTGCGCAATGCGCAATATGTTTCTAAAAACGTTTTGAAATATTTGTTTTTCAGTTTATAAATGGGTATGTTTGCTTTTATCAAAGCTTTGCAAAGATTAAAATTAAATTTTGATTGTTCGGTTGATGCCATAGATTCCATAGCTGTACAAATAGTTTGTTGTTTCTTTGCTTGAATTTTAGTTAGTTTCAGTTTTTCCTGGTGCACTGACGTTTTGACATGCTGAATTATGTAATATTTCTTGTCACATTTAATCTGTTAAAAATGTAGTAACGTCAATACATTTTATAAATTTAAGAGCAAATAAAACTTACGATTTTTGAACACGCTTGGCAAAATAATTGATTGCGTTCATATTTAAATTCCTTTTAATTCATAATCCATTCATCAACGGTGGGCTTTTGTTTCGGCATTGTACTTCGAAAGCACTACACAGTGTTGCACGAACAACTTCGACACTACTATATGAATTGAAGACTCGACGTAAATCAAATCACAGTAAACACGGGGAATCCCACGTCAGACGGCACAACGGGGAAGTACAAATTCATTCAGAAAACAAATGTTCAGTGGCGCACACAAATTTGTTTTTTCGCAGTTAAATTAATTTTGGAAAAAACGCGTCAAAAAGTAAGAAAAAAGCTCTAAATAGGCATAAACAAAAAATAGGCATGAACATTTAAAAAAGGCAAAAAAGGCATAAAAACTTGGTCTCATTTTATTTCTTTTCATCTAATTCGTACAGATTTCTAAATATTTTTTTCACGCCTTAAATTTTAAGCGTAAGCATATTTTCTTTAAATCCGGTCTTTAGTCATTAGCATCAAATTACTTGACAATATTGAAACTACTTTGGGCTGCAAGATGGTCTGCTGTCCATTTTATATAGTATTTTATATAGCGTTGACAGATTCGGGTTCAAACTCAGCGTTTGTGCTGGTATCGATTTGTCTATCAGGCACGGGTACGGTGTTAGGAGGGTCAGTTCCTATGTTTACAGGATTAATAACAGGATTGTCGAATTCATGGAACTCAGGATGAATAAAAGGCGCAACGTTAAGATCGTTATTCGAATCAACATTTTTATTTGTTCAACTCCAGGTACACAAAAGGTACAGCCTTTTGTTCTTTCTTTCCTAATATTTCTTTAATAACCGCATTTTGGTCTTTAAGTTCAATAATGCGATCCTTTTCTTTCTTAATAATTGAAGATTCGGTGGTTGTGACTTGTGATATCATTTCTCGGTTTATTATTATAAGCCCTTACAGAAACCTATGACTTTGATATCTGTACGTGATACTATTTAGAAAATAAATTATTGTTAATAATTCAGAGTATGAAACATATAATTAAAGGCGTTACGAAAGTAAGTTATTAAAACTTATAGTCGGGGAAGTACTGTGCTGGCCACAGCAGATTTTTTCATAAGCAACGCCTTCATGTCAGTCGCCAATATTTTCGTATGAACTTTTTTGTATATTTGAATCGACGATTTTTGTATCTTATTCTACAAAAAATGCTAGCTTGCATAACAATTAGGGAGTGTCTATTCGCACCCAACCCGTGTATTCGTATCGGGTATCTTCGGTTTTATCTGTATGGGACACTGGTGACAGGTTATTTTACCCGGGTGACCCGTGACCCACAGTAATATGGAACGAGAAGAACTGCACAAACATCTAAAATATCTGGATGTTTTCATTTCACTTGAATGATTTTTTCCGTTGTCACAGTATCAATGATCAAATTTAAGTTACATCAAAAGTCTGCTGCTACGGCCTTAGACATTATACCCTTCTCAAACCATTTTTATATAATTTATTTATAGACTAACCCAGAAAAACATTTTCTGTGGGCGAGTGATATTAACTAACAAAAGGATTAAACTTACCGTCATTTTGCCGTGGTTGTGTCTTAAATTTATGGCATAAATAAACAGCCGTTTTTCTTTCTGATTCAGTTTTATTACGGCTTGGCAGGTCATATCACATGGTGGTGTGTGATTTTCACATAAGCTATGAAATAAAAATTGTTATATAAATTAAAGCATGATAGTCAAATTCGCGGTTCAGGAGCTGAGACAAGTCAAGTACTGTTTGTAAGGTGTAAAGTTAGCAAAACATTTCATAGTTTTTTAAAAAAGCACGCACCAAATTTTTTGTTTTTACACCATATTAGCACCAAATTCACACCATATTCTGAGATATTTTTCAAGGTCAATTTCCAAAAGTGTTTTGCTAACTTTACTTACATGTTATGATACTAGTTTTTTACCGTGTATAGTTACAAAGCAGTGTATTTCTAAAATACTAAAATACTAAAAACTTTGCTTGAATATGCTAAAACATTAAGTTTCTACACGGAGAATAAATATCTCCAGCGGGTGGTGGTAATAACCGCACTGAGTGGTGTTAAAATGAAAAAATTAACCGCACTCAGGGCGGTTCGCACGCCACTCGTTGGTGTTTTTAATACCACTCAGTGGTGTTATTAACCTCAATCCACTTTCTGCCATAATAACACCAACGAGTGGTTTGCGCACCAGCGAGTGGCGGTTACTAAAATTTTATGATCCTATAACCTCACCCAATGCGGTTCATTATTCTCCGTGTACTGTATTGTCAAATTCAGAAAAAAATGATAAATAAAAAAAAGGCAAATGTGACCGGATGTCACGGGGTTGATTAATCACAACGATATATCAATTTTAGCCCTTACAGAAAGCTATGACTTTGATATTCTGTACCTGAAAATATTGTACTTTTCATTTATTGAACCCCCACTAATGTCGAATTATCCTTGTGCCCAGACTCCTCCCCCTTCTTCCTTTTGACAACCAGTGTTATTATCAATGAAGGTAGGAAATCAGTGACAATAAGACTTAAACTGTGACTAATAATTAATACAATATGAATATGGTTTATCGCTATTTGCTGTATATCATATGAAACCATTCTACTTATAATCAATTTTGCTATTTGATGAAAATGGGTAAAACTCGACTTAGCGCCCAAAACTACTAATGATTACATGAGAGATCATAATAAAGCAAAAAAAGTGTCAAAATTTGTTTATGCGTTAAGGGTTAACTTAGTGATGTAAAATACCTGGGTATTTATTTTTTGGGGTAAATACCCGGGTATATACCCGGGTAAATAACCGGGTAAATACCCGGGTATTTGGGTAAATTAAAAAAATATTTTTTTTAAAAGTAGAGATATTTGATATTGAAGATCTAATAAAAAAAAAATAAAAACCATTATTCTGTTGAATTTTTTTTTATTTATTAAAAAATTAAAAAATAATTTCTCGCTAAACTAAATAAGCAAATAAACATTTATCCTAAGATGGCAGTAACAAACACTTACATAAACTTATAAATAAAAAACACAAACATGACACTATACACTATTAGTTTATTCGTCCTCCTCGTCTAATTCGGTGTCAACAAAACTGTCATTAGATTCATCATCATAAGGTACTTCTATGTCACTCTCTGAAGTAGTGGATGAATGTGTAGAAGCTGTCAGTTCCAGGTCAGAGTCTATAATATTTGTTCCAAGTATCATGGACTCCGTATCTATAGGCTGTTGAAGGTTATTCATTGGTACTGGTTCTTGATCCAGCACCATAGACGTTTCTGATTGTTTTTCGGTTTTTGATGTTCGATTTCGATTCATTAAATTCCAGTTATGCGCTAAATACGTAATTTTAGCAGCGCGTTCCGTTGTTAATCTATTTCTCTTTTTACTATGGATCCAGCTAAACGTGCTAAACGTTCTTTCAGTTGCTGCAGACGTTATTGGTGCACTCAAAATTCGAACAGCGATAGGTGCTAATGTGTTTGTTCCTCGTAATCCTTTCCACCATATAAGTGGACTTGTTTCCTCCACTGCTTCCCAAATGAATGGTTTACTCCAAATTCCCTCCTTGTCTCTGTAATTTGTTAGATCTGTTCGTACCTTATTAATTGGAGAACCCATGCCCATGCTCTTACCAACATTACATATAAACTCCATTGCATCAATAATTTCGTCGGGTTTTAAATTCGACCCTAGGCAAGATGGATCCAAAAGAGTTGCTGCTAAATGAATACTTCCAAGAGCAAATGATTTCCTGTCAGATAATTTTTTTAATACTGCTGATTCTTCAGTTTTTGGTAAATATAATAGAGGCAATAATTCCTGGAGATTTGTTTCCAAATTTTCAAGTTCTGTGTATACAATATGAATTAAAGGTTGATCAGACTCTAATCTAGTTAGTAACGAAATTATTGGCTCTAATATGTTAATCATTTTTTCAATTTTCATCCAGAAAACGGTATCATCCAGTAGTTTATTTTTTAATTCTTGTGTTACTACATCCTGGTCACTGACCGCCAGTGTTTGCAATACAATCTTATTTTGAAATAAGCTTTTCAAACAAAACAAATTACTGCCCCAACGTGTTTTTCCCGCCAATTTGAGTGAAATGTTAATGTTTTTTCTTTCCCAATTCTTCGGAATAATGCTTGAAGACGATGACTATTTCTGATAGTTTTCACAACATTTGTAGCATTTGAAATTATTTTTTTAGCAGAAGAACAATTTAAAATATCATTGCATAACAAATGCAATAGATGGGCAATACAACCTAGCGGAACAAGGTGGTCATATTTCTGTTTTAATAACTTAAAAGCCGCTCGCATGTTGGCTGCGTTGTCACCAATAACAACAAAAAATTTGTTTACATCATATTTTTCAATTACTTTTTGCATTTGCGTACATAAATATGCAGCATCATGTTTTTGTTCTTTAGTAACTACGTAATCTACAAATAATGGTTCCGGTTTAGCAATAACAAAATCAATTATTGACTCATTTCTGATATTGCTCCATCCGTCACATTGCAAATGTAAATTTTTTGCGTTATCCAGCATTTCTTTTAAATTTTGCTGCATTTCTGCAAATTGTGCATCTAAATAAGTGGTAGATATACGGTTTCGAGAAGGCAATGTATAAGATGGTCTAATTTGTTCAAAAAATTTTTGCCAAAAAGGATGCTCTACCATCGATAGAGGTGCTCCACTAATTATAATAGCCTTTGAGATAGCTTGATTTAAACTTTCCTGTAAAGAATAAAATGAAATTATTTTTTTAAATTTCATATCAAATTATACTACTTTTAATGAAATTTTATATTATTTAGTCAATGTCAATATGAAATAACTTAGTTCAACTTTATTATGGATCCATTTACATGAATGTAATATTCTCAATTATTTTAATTTTAGTAGATATTTTAGTTTCACTGAATTTACAAATAATAGAAATAAAATTTCAATTAAATTTTACTTATGTTCTCATTCGGAGTCATGTGGTCCATAAAATGTTCCATCAAATTTCTTGAGGAACTCCTTGTCGAATTATCAGATATCTCTGATAACTGTGTTGAAGTACTTGCAGTTGCAGGCCAGGATACAGGAACAGGAACAGGACTATCAGTGGATTTGTCAGAGATGTCCTTTTTTTTCTTAAAACATTTTTTTAACTCCGCAGGGCATTTTATACATTTAATAATGTGATTTTCCATTTTATTCACATTTGGATGCGTGAATACTTTAGGACAATATTTACAGGCAACCCCTTTCCCTTTTCTATTAGAATTAAAAAAATTCCAGGCAGCACCTTTTTTACTTCCTTGTACGGAGTAAGGAAGTATTGTAATCGCGAAAAATTTCGGTTCTCAGATTTTGACGGAAATATCCGTTTTGACCTTTTCTGAATCCATTATGACTAGTTTCGTCGTGACGTCTGTACGTACGTGCGTACGTGCGTACGTGCGTACGTACGTACGTACGTGCGTACGGACGTATGTGTGTCGCATAACTCAAATACGGTTAGACGTAGAAAGCTGAAATTTTGTATTTAGGACTGTTATAGCATCTAGTTGTGCACCTCCTATTTTTGGTTTCAATCTTCAAACCGGAAGTAGTAAATTTAAAAAAAAATTTGATAAATAATTAATTTTAGGCAATTTTTTTTATTTTAAATGAAAGATTATGTGATTATTATCTACAATCTTTATTTTATAAATTTTTCTGTATCTTCTATCATTTAATAATAATTAAAGTATATACTTATAATTTAATATTTCGGTATCTTGTAGTCCATGATCGATTAACATTTGTTACTACGTAAAATTTAAATGATTATGACATGACAGTGACAGTAGCAGTGACAATAGTAAAATATCGTTTATATCTTCTTCTGCAGTTTAAATAAAATGACTAAAATATATTTGTGAGTATACTAGTATAATAAGTTAAAAGAATTTTTTATATTATTCTACATTTTAGTTATTAAGAAAAGTATGAACAAACAAGGCGTACAAGGAAGTCATGTGGTGTCCACGTCAGATTTTTTTTCGCCATACTTGAAAGCTTGATACTTTTTTATTCACTAAACCCAAATTAAAACTATCAACTGCTTAATTCAAGAGCTAGACAACCCAACACAGAACGTCGCATCACAAATCACAACAACACACAGTATAGGTTAGGTTACATGCTGCCATGCAGCTGCGTACAAAAACATGTTAATAGGAACGTGCCAAAACACAATTTTTAGAGCTAGAGTTTAGAAAATACATTCACTACTTTGTTATTGTCCTAATAGTAATTATTTTAACATTCTTTAAAATTTTTTGGGTAGGGTAAATAAGACTCGGGTAAATACCGGGTAAGTACCCAATTTATATTTACCTACCCGTCGGGTATTTACCCAACTCACATCACTAGGTTAACTTACTCGACTTTGACTCCTCCTCCTGGTTGTGGAGTTGGGCTGCACTTGCACTTCAGCTCCATTTCCAAATATTGGAGCTCCTCGGAAGCCCGTTCTCCAGTTCTGGTGTTGACCTTTTTGCTATGCCCCACTTTATAGGCATGACCATGCTGTTGGTAAGTGAGTTTTTTTTAGCAAATTCATTCCAGGACTCGAACGAGTCCTTCAGGCGATGCAGTTATCGTTCTAATTGAATTTTTACTTGCGTTAGCGCGAGTTTCTTTGTACAACAGAGCTAAAATTTTCTCACAAGTTTCGGCGTAAGGGAGGGCTTCCTCCACTGTCTCAAATTTCTTATACCTGCAGATTTCGTTTGCCAAACGAGTATCCAATCCTTCAAAAAATTGTTTAATAACTAACATTTCCTTTTTTACTACAAGGACAGACGAGCTATGTCAGTATCGTCTCGTGACTTGTCCTGCAGGCACCGCGGTGTGCTGGTACACGCTGAACGACTCAAGGTTTGGGCTCCATGTGTTCATCCCGGTGTCGAGTGAGCGGCTGTGCGAGTTCCGTTGTGAGATTCGCGTCACACAGCCCTGCAAAGGTCTTAAACACACATACACACCTGACGTCCTGTAGGACTGGTGCATTGATATTTCTGTAAATATTTGCAAATTGCAAAAATAACTGATTTTTATTTAGTTATTTTGTTCTTGTCTCTAATATAGACCTGTTTAGTGATTACGTCACGCAGGTTTCGAAACAAGAAAATGGCCACTCGTTGCTAGGACGGTTGCTATGCTAGTCGGTAAAACAGTTTAGCTTGACGTTTGACGTTTGAAAATAATTATTTAGAAAAAACTATTAACTATAACTGATCAGTATTTTTTATTTATTCATCACAATGGGTATGTGTTTTGCATGTAACCATTATAGTGAACGCGGTACTTGTAAATTTTTTAAATTTCCAAAAAATGAAGATCTGAGGAGTTCGTGGATAAATTTACTTAAGTAAGTAATTAAAATCACTAGCATATTTAAAATCTAATTGATGTAGATATTCTAATGTACTGAATTTTTTTACAGGCGAATTGATAAAGTGCCAACCAAACACTCTTTACTGTGCAGTTGTCACTTTAAGGATGGATTAAGAGTAAATGGGCCGACAATGTTTACTTGTAATGTGCGCAAACAACTAGTTTACCATAGTCCAAGTCCAAAAAAACAGTTAAAAGCAAAGTAAGTGTTTATAATACTATATTTAAAAAAATATCAATAAATCTATTTTTTTCAGAACAACTGAACTAAGTTTTACGGAAGATGATCTAGATATAACTCCTTTGAACATTTCACCGCAGAAGAATAGAGAACTAGAACCATCACCTATCCGAACACCAACCAGAACATCTACCCCAATACCTTTGGTTGATAATCCGGCAGACCCACAGCCTTCTACCAGTGAAGTTATGTCATCAAATAGTTCAGCTTTTTTGGAAGCATGCAATTATTTCTTGGAAAAAGAAGTTAGTAATCTTTCAACACAGGTGACGAAGATGAAAACTACTTTTTCATTTTCAAATATACAATACTCCGAGAAGCTGATTATGCTGTATACTGGGTTACCTAACAAGAACATTTTTCTCGCTATATCTGATTTGTTATCAAAAGTTGAATTCAACTATTATTTGGGGTGGAAAGTGGAAAAAATTAGTTCTATAGACCAGCTGTTCATGACGCTGTACAAACTAAGACTAAATACACCATATGACGAAATAGCTCACAGATTTAACTGTAGTCCTGCAACAGTATCTAATATATTTATTACATATTTACATTTGCTACACGAAATTGTATACGCCACGTTATTGAGCAAGATGCCATCAAGACTAAACAACATGGCTTGTTTGCCTAATTGTTTTTCTCTATTCCCAAATACGAGAGTGGTGATTGATTGCACCGAAGTTGGGATAGAAATACCACATTCATTAGAAAAACAAAGAAGCACTTATAGTTATTACAAACATAGAAACACTGTAAAAGCCTTAATAGGCGTAGCACCAAATGGTGTTATTACCTTCATAAGTAAACTTTATCCAGGTTCAACGTCAGACAAGAAAATAGTTGAAAATTGTGGAATTTTAAAGTTATTGGAAACTGGGGATTTAATTATAGCCGATAAAGGATTTTTAATAACAGATTTATTGCCGCCCGGTGTATCTTTAAATATTCCACCATTTCTAATGGAAAGACAATTTACGCCAGAACAAGTTACCGCTACTCGAAATATTGCTCGAGCAAGAATCCAAGTCGAAAGAGCTATTAACAGAATTAAAGCTTTTAGAATATTAAACATTATTCCACAAAATCTAGCACCAATGTCGACAAAAATTTTTCAAGTGTGTGCTGCTTTGACAAATTTTCAATACCCGCTCATAAAAGAAGTTGAAATGTATTACAAAGAAGATAGTTTATAAGTAAGATAGTTTATAAGTAAGAAAAAATGTATTATTAAACATTTACTTTATTACAATAATTACGAGTATATAGCAAAAAACAAAACAAAATTTATCATCTACAAAAGTTTCTAAAAAATATATAAGTGAACAGAAATAATAGTTTAACTTATTTTCCTATACATGTTATTTTAAGAGGTGTGGTATAAATTGTTCATGGTAAAATGATTTTAAAATTTGTATATGCCTTGCCCATTCTTCTTCTCTATCAACATCAATTATTATAGTCGAATTTGGTGTCCAAACAACTAAATAACACAATTTTTTATTCATTACATGAAGTTGTCCCTGCATCTGGTGATAGTATTCATGTTCTTTATTAATTATAAATTCTTCCTTTTCTGCATCATACTTGCAAATGTATGATTTATCACATTTTAATGCTTCTTTGATGTCGCTGTTCCTGTACTTGAAAGGACATTTTACTTCTAAAATGGAATCCTCGTCTATTAATCCATCTGGACTTGCTCCCAAATATCCGCATGGATGTAAATGTAATCCAGTGGGTACCACGGTTAAATTAGTGGAAGTTGTGAAGTTTGTTATGGCATCTTTCTCATGTTGTTTTCCCCATTGGATTGCTTTAACGCCTTCAAGATTGTACGTTCCTACATAAATAAATATTTAAGATATTTTTTTTGCACAAGTACAGAAAATAGTTTACCTGTTAATCTTTTGAAAAGAGAAGGCGGAAATTTGTTTCTCTTACAAGCACTCAAAACAATACCAAAATTGCTTGCAGTTAGTCGCAGATTTCTGAAAATTAACCACTTCGGGTTACTGGATTGGCCAACTGTTATTTCGGAAACTTTTTTTATAACGTCCTGATCTAACTGAAGAAAATCATCTATAAACGTTCTTTTATCTACGACTGATGGAAAAGTATCAGAAAATATAATATCTCCTATGGCTGGTAGTAAAAGGTCTTCCTCTTCTGGTACTGCAGGTGAAAGCAGCCATGTAAAACCGACAACTCCAGTAGAATTATCCAGTTTTTTCCGAAATTCTTCAATATCGGATTGAGAAATTTGTTGAGTTGAAGCGCAATAAATTTTAGGCGCTACATATAGCTCGTCTATCGTTTTAACACATTCTGTAGCCTTTTTCTTTTTTGGAGCGGACCAAGAGCATTGCTTGTCGGTCACGCTAATATTGTAGTGCGCATACAGAGCTAAAGCAGCAACATGGTGACATGTTACCTGTCCTCTTGGACAAGTGCATGTGGATGAAACAAAACTACCACCGTCATCCATATTTAACTATTAAAAATAAAAATGTAATGAATATTCAGTAATAAATTAATGACATTTTTTACATACCTCAACTTTATATGTTCGATCTCTCATGCTAGCATGTACATTGCCTGTGATCATTTTCAGAGAGTCATTATACATAACACTGAGAACATCACCACTTTCGACCGCATTCTCACCACGTTCTATTAACTTCCTATCATCTATAAAATAATTCACTATAGAGCTAAACTTAATTACGTGCTTCTGAGCCATTTTCAACAAAAAATAACTAAACAAACTTAAAAGTTGTAACTGAATGTCAAATCTCAAACCAGTCAAACGTCAAACAGTCGAGTCATGAGTCAAACTGTTTTATCGACTGCATAGCAACCGCCCTAGCAACGAGTGGCCATTTTCTTGTTTCGAAACCTGCGTGACGTCACACTAAACGGGTCTATTGCTCAATGTTTAATAATAATCATTATTTAGTCAATACATAATAT
This sequence comes from Agonum fuliginosum, assembly GCA_947534325.1. Taxonomy (NCBI): domain Eukaryota; kingdom Metazoa; phylum Arthropoda; class Insecta; order Coleoptera; family Carabidae; genus Agonum; species Agonum fuliginosum. The sequence goes on from OX384046.1 coordinate 9,462,112, forward strand.
TATAAACAAATAAAATGATCTTGTGCAGTTCATTATTATTCCTTCATCCTACAATCAATAAGGCTCGTGCACCTACGTCATCAAGATGGAGTCAAGCGATTTAAGTAATCACGATAGGCTTATGAACAACTTGGAAGTGAACTGGATCAAAAGCTTCCTCACTGATAGAAGTCAATATGTGTGTGCATTCAAAACTGTTTTGATCACATTAACAATAGCCAAGTAGTAAACTCGACACCACTGATCAGCAATGTTGGGACGCCTCAAGGGAGTGTCTTGGCGCCAATTTTATTTTCTATTTACATTAACGATCTTAATTTCATTTTCAGTAGTGACACTATTGTTACACAGTACGCTGATGACATGACGTTAGTAATTTAGAACAATTCGTAAAAAGAGAGCAGTATTCGTGTGATGAAGCATATTATGACTACTTTGAAATTGGTTAAAACCATTTATTTCATTCAAACATATTGATTGATTGCTATCAAATTTGTAAGTAATAAAATATTTTTATTGAGTACTTAAATTAATATTTGAACACCCTACAATTAAACTGATACCTGTTGTATTTTAATTTCTTTATTAAATTTTGAAGCTCAAAAGGTTAAAACATGAAAAATTGATTGATTTTATTTGGTTGTCATGATGGTATGTAATTAATTTTTTATTATTATGAAGATTGGCAAGTATAAGGTATATGATATGATTCTGTTTCCGATGGATTTAAACTTGGATAAATCTTTTCTGCGTCGATCTCTAAACGCATCGGGAATGCGCGTAATTGCTCATCCTTTTTTCTATACTATTTTTGATCATTACGTTCATCTACGACTTTGTCTATTTGTTTACCGAATATATCACGTAACCATTTTCTCATTTCCGTGCGCGGCCTTTTTGATGACGGAAGCGCGTAATATAAAAATTTAAACACGATTATTTCGGTTAATAAACATGTTTTGTTTGATTGTTGATGGGTTGTGTCAATTGTTTGTTTCTTGTTTGTAATGACATTGGTTGAGGTTCGAATTTTCTTTGGTTATTAACTAAATTCTGTCTTTAACCCTTTCGATCCCAATTTATTTTCTTACGATTTTTAATTAAATCTTTATCTATACATTTAAATATAGTTGCAAAGATGTCAAAATAAATTTTTGAAAAAGAATTATACAAGGGGTGGAGTTTAGAGGGGTGGTGGGACATATATGTCCCACTGGGTAAACAGAGTGTTTTTACATAACGGAATATCGCATGCGGCACAAATTGTAGTTGTTCTGGTTTCCTTCTTCTTCTTTGTGCAGTTGACGCACCTTCTCCTTGTAGGTCCTTCAAAGGGCAAATGATCGCCTATGTTCAACAACTTAGATCCGCTGGAGGGTCTACCATATTGTCGTTTATTAATAATTTTTGCGTGCTGCCTACCATAACTTATTAACGATTCAGCAAGTGGTACCAAAAAATTCAAAAAAGGTATTTTTTCCTTTCCTTTTCTTCCTTTTATTTCGCAGAAAACAATCCAGGAATTTACTGCTGTTGTCATGAGTAAACGGTAAAATACCTTCTTCCACCACTTATTACTTTTTCTGTCTATGTTGTACAACCCTACTAGTTGATCCCGCCCATATAATTATTATAATACTCGACCATAATTGGACAGCTTATTTCAGCTTTACTGCCGTCTTTAGTCTTTCTATTTACTGTTGTCATCTGATTTCCGTGGCAGTTGGAAAGCATAGTCACATCTTTAGTATCTTTCCACGAGACTGCGCAAGTTCCATACTGATTGCATAGAAACTGAGCTTCCCCTCTATCACGCTTCTTATCTATTTGAAAATTGGGCATATTTTTTCTCGTAGAAATTACAGTTCCTACTGCAGTATATGGTAAGTTATTCATTAGACGGGTGCTAGTAAAAAACCTGTCAAAACATAAACTAACATTAGGATCTCTTATAATGTCTGCAAGTTTCTTGACCACAGCTTCCCCTACAGTTGTATCCTTATCTCTATCTTCATCTTTCCCAGCATATATGTTAAAATCATAAGTGTAGCCAGTTTGAGAGTCACATCTAACTCACAATTTTACTCCTATTTTTATTGGCTTGAGGGGAAGGTATTGTTTCAGAACGCTTCTATCTTTGAACTTTGCCATGGCCTCATCAATGCTCTGAAAAGTACTTTCAGATCTGATCTGTTGAAAGGTAACATACAAGCAAGAAACCAACTCCTCAACCTAATACAGTTTGTTGGCATTCTGAGGTTTTTCGGGAAAATTGAAATATAATTTCGAAGAAAGTAGTTGAAATCTATTGCGAGAGATTGACTGTTTTATCATTTTATTTCCAAGAGAAGAATTGGTAGACCAGTAATGACGCTGAGCTGGAACTCTGTTATAAGACATTATAAAAAAACAACCAACTACTATTATAATTTCGTACTGATCAGTAGGATGCGCAGATATTTTATTTTTCTTTTCTTTCAAGATTTTCAGACGTCCGGGGGTTGGTTGTTTATAGATTTTGATAAAAAGTACTGACCTGGAAATTGTCTAGATGCAGGATTGAATGTGAAGTTTTTTGCTGTGTGTGTATTGTTTATCGCTGCGTGTCATTGCTGCGATAATGAGTTAGCGTAGCTAAATTCATTTTTTAATAATAAATCGCACTGTTCTAGCGATGATGGTTGTTTTATGATAAATGATCCTTGTATTTAAGGGTGGTAATAGTGTTATAAATTTATTAACGGTAGCTTTTTGGTTTTCCTGAATAATTGTATATTTCTGTTGCTGATTATAATTTTTTGCGTTAATTTTAGATTTATATTGTTCAAATTTATCTAGCATTATCTTTAGTGTATTCTCGGTGTTTTTTTGTATTTTGTATCGAATAATTCGCATAGCAGTATCTCAGCCGTTGTTTTGTCTGAGAAATTGCTGTTTAAGTGGGTTTTCAATTTGTCCCAATTTGCGAATTTATTTTGTGATACTATTTTTTTGGAGTCGTTAATTAATCTATTTTTGATTAAATTGAAAGCAAATATTTTTGCGGTGATGTTAATGCTATTGTATTAAGAATGTTATACGTGTCATCCACGGTTTGTATGAAGTTATTTAAAGTCGTTATGTCCCCTTCGTATGTTGGGATCATATCGACGTAAGCTTTGATGTCTTGTAAAGACGTCATGTAGATTTGATTAGTTTAAATTGTGTTAATGTAGTCTTGAACAGTGTTTATGAATGTTTCACCTTCAGAATCTAACATTAACAAACTAATTTGTATGATTGGTTTGTGCCGGGGATCGTACTCTTGGCTAGAGAGTACCCTGTGTATTACATTATAAGTATTTTTACTTACAATAAAAAACTTATTAATATGATTTTCATTGCAAGGAGTCTTCGTGGTGTTTCTCGAACTTCTTCTTGTAGACTTGGGTGAACAAGATGTGGTGTTCTTGTAGCCTGCGTTGTCTCTGGATTCTCATGATCGGTTTTCGAACAGCAAGAAGAATCGCTTGAGATATGTCCGATGTTCTGATGGGACGTATGAATAGTCCTCTGATGGACACTGTTTAGCCAATATGATTATGGATGAATAAGGTCTTATTGATATAGCCTTATTTAAGTGTGATTTGTGCTGCACACTTTTGTAGTTGCTCGATAGCCAATTTTCGTATAAATACGACAAAATATGAGTAGCTTTGTGTTTGTCACAGTTGCAAACTTTTACTGGCAATCCTACCAAGACTGCGCCAATTAAATAATCAAACACTTGGAATGTGTTTTAAAAAAGTTTTATTTAATTTCGAACAAGATGTTACAAGCTTAATATCAGTTGAAGACTGCCTTATCGCTAATGTTACAACTACGTATATATTTGGGGTCGAAAACAGCTTCGTTGATTGAAAATAAAATATTTACTTCGAGGATAATTCCGACTGAAATTAGTTAAGGAAGCAAGAGCAATGGGTGTGACAGTCAGTAAATTGGCCTCGTCGTGGCCCATGATTTGTACAACCTCCTCGCTTGTACGCCGTATTTATGTTGGATCGATTGGAAAAGATCCATTCCTATAATTTACTTTAAGGTAATCGCGACTGCAATTAGTGCTGCTCCAAGTAAAAAAATAAATTTATATAAATTATACTAATAATACACACATAAATACATATTATTCAATTTTTTTATTGAGTAAGATAATTTTCTGTTTCAGAGCTTATTAACGATTAAAAGGTAGAATGAAAGTGGGATAATAAACAATACAACAATCATAATGAAATACGGAAGTGAACGACAATGCGGGAGTCAACTTAAAACTCAGAACAACAATATAAACTCTTTAACTATCTAAGGCTGTACTGTGTAACAACGAAACCGTACTCTTTGACTCTGAAAATGTACTTATGCTGTGCGGGAGCGGGTCATCTGTTTTTATATCAGCATATTGCTGACACTTCAGAATCAAATCTAAACAAACCCACCCACACACAGCACCATCGCATTGTCACTAAAAGATTCACAGTTAAAACTTCATCCAATAATTTTATTTTTTTGTAAAAGCACGCTTGATGCTATTTCTTTTTGAAACCATCATATCTTAGCTGATTTTTTAGTTGCTGTTTTATATACTACAAAAGCATTCAAAAGTGAAATACCCAGCAAATACTCCATTCCTAGCTTCCGGTACCACTTTATACCCTTTCTCAAAGTCGTGGCATATGAACAAATTTGATCTGAAGGATCAATATCAGCACTGAGGTAGCTAAAGACCGATGTGAATCTAATGTTGAATTAGAAGTGGATGGTATCGTTAAAGGATCCGCTTGGATTGATCAGAATATTTGGTTTCCAACTGTTCCCATTTTTCTCTAAATTCTGCAATTTTTATTTATTTTCTTTGTTGTCAGGAGACCTATTCTGTGCACAAGTCACCAGTGAATTGAAGTCACTATGGTGACTTTCCGCAACGCCACCAACTGGCGCAAAACACGAACTAACGGTATATGACGTCATATCAAGTGACTTCGAAGCCACCACCTCGAGAGGTGGTGAGATAATGTTGTCACTGGTGACTTGACTGACGTGACATTGTGAAGTTTGACGTTTTTGAAAATAACGACTGCGTTGGTTTCTAGGTAAGAGTTTTTGCGGATGTAATTTGAACTAACTCTCATAGTTTTTACTGATTTGTTAACGGTCTCCACGTGCTTTCAGTGTTACTGTGTTTTTACGTTTTTATAACGATATCCTTGTATTTTTCACTTTTTACATTCCTCAGATATACTATATATTTTATATCAATATCAGTCTTTTTCAAGACTTCTTTCCGTTTAATTTCACCCTAAACTTTGAGATTTGTATTCTGCATCTTTCCATTTGTACCTCAACCTTTGTTGCTGATTTGTTTTGTGCAAATTAGTTAACGCTTTACCTTCAGTTTACCCAGTTTACTGTACCTTTTTTCGTTTACGTTTTGAGAACTTTTCTCGGCGTTTTCGTGTTAGTTTAGAGCTAACCTAGGTACCTAGTTTAGTGTACCTTTTGTCGTTTTCGTTTTGAGAACCTTTCTCGGCGTTTTTGTGTTAGTTTAGAGCTAACCTACCTAGTTTACTCTTTGTTTTCGTTTTGAGAACTAATTTTACGTATTGTTGAAGCAGAATGGCTTTTGCGTATGGAGCATTGGTTTTAATAGAAGAATTGGAAAACGAGGATAGAATTCATGCTGATCGTTTGTTCCGAAGATTTATAAGGGATGCTCAAGATCCATTCTCTGTGAGTGACACCGAATTTGTTGCTAATTACCGACTTAGCAAACGAGTGGTTTTGGATCTGTTTGATGAGATGATTCCTTACATGGAAGCCGGTCATGGTTCCACATTACGAATCCCGAATCATTTAAGAGTAAGTAAAAATACCGGCAAAATTAATTCAATAACTCAATATCATAATTTGTTTAATCATTTTTTGTGCTCTCGCAGCCTTTAACTTCTTTGCTGTTGGGAGTTACCAGAGAAATATTGGTAATAACTTACTAGCTTCTATGAGTCAGCCCATGATCAGTAGAAGCATAAAAGAAGTAACAAATGTACTGAATCGCCACTTTGTTCGTAAGTGGATAAAATTTCCAAAGAACAATGCTGAAAATGAGGATTTAAAAACAAGGTAAGAATAGGTACATCTACGTAAAAATAAATGGAATTTAATAATAACTTTGTTAATAGATTTCGTGTGATCCATCGTGTTCCTAACATTGTAGGAATAGTAGATGGAACACACGTAGCAATTTTTCCACCCAGTGAAAATGAACATGCCTACGTAAATAGAAAAGGATATCACAGCATAAATGTACAAATTGTAGGTTAAATAAACTGTTGCTTTCATGCACCACTAACAGGAATTATATTTTTTTAGATATGTGGCCCTGATTTAAAAATAATAAGTATTCTTGCACGGTACCCTGGATCAAGTCATGATTCATTTGTATGGCGCAACAGTATTGTAGGAAGAAGATTGAGAGGAAATTACGAAAATGAAGATCATGAGACCAGAATTATAGGTATATTTCCGAAAATTTATGTTTGATGCTGTCAGTACTAAAAATAAAATAATTATAGGTGATACGGGATATCCTTGTTTGCCATGGCTGCTTGTACCTTTAGCACACACAAGAAATGAAAGAGAAATGCGCTTTAATCGTAGAATTAAACAAGTAAGAAGTACTGTCGAAAGATGTATAGGTGTGTTAAAAGGAAGGTTTAGGTGCCTTTTAAAATACAGAACTTTACATTATGAACCAAGAAATGCTGCTAAGATAATAATGGCATGTGCAATTCTACATAATGTAGCAATAACCTACCGCTTGGAACATCCAAATCCTGTTTTGGATGATATTGACATTGAAGCTCCAGAACAGCCTGACTATGTCCAAGCAGATGTAAGGTACAGACAATTAGGACAAGCTGCACGTAATCAATATATTTTAGAACATTTTTAATTTGAAATATATATACTTATTTTATTTAATAAAAAATATATTTACATTATGTACAATACTTTTATATTTAAGGACTTTGTCCTTCCAATGCCTTCGCAATCCTCTCCAGCAGCTGATTTGTTGTTTCTCGCTGTAAAGCATTTTGCGCGTTTTGTTCAGTAATTGTCTTCAGTGTGTTGTTTAAATTTATTATTTCATTTTTAATTTCTTTGATTGAATTATTCGATTCCTGTGATAGAACTTTCAATTCTTCAGCCGCCGCTGCTGCTACACTTGTTCTATTACTAAATCCTGTAAAAAATTTATATTATGCTCATATATGATTTGTTTTTAAATATTTAAAATAATGCATACTACGATGAGCTGGTCTTTGTACTTCAACTTGTACTCCTCCACTGTCTTCATCCATTTCTGATTCTGATAACGATATCTGTAACATGCATTTAGGTATTTCAAATAAATTGTAACCAAATTCATAAATAATAATATTTAACTTCAACCGAGACTTCAACTTACAGGCGATGGAGAAGACAGAATTGAATTTGTTCTTCGTTTTTTTAGCGTTTTTTCCATCTTCTCCGTCGTTCCCACCCAACTTTCGGCACTTCTTTTCATTTGGGGGACAGATGGACCAGCTACATCTACACAGCTTTGATAATTTTCTGGAGCTGGAACATTAGGCTTCGAAACTGCTGGCTGCTCACTTTCAAATGATATGTCTTCGGGCTCCTGTATCCCGAAAACAGCTTCCTCTGATATTATTTGTATCACTCTATCGTCAAAATCTGATATTTTAATATCAGACATAGGGCCACCTCCTGTCTTTCTTTGACTGGCTTTCATGGCAGATACTTTCCTTTTAACTTTAATTTTAATATCTGTCCATGTCTGTAAGCAAAAAAAATGTGAAAACAAACACAACATTTTTTTTTCAATATTTACTTACTCTTTGCCATTGTTGCATCGTTTTTTGCTTGCCAGTACTTGTACTATTAAGTTGTTCGACCAGAACTACCCAAAGGTTTTTAAAAGTAATTCTACCCTCAGTGGTTTGTAACCGCCCTCGGGCAAAATCTAAATGTTGCTCCATAAAAGAAAGCAATATTTCTTTTTGGTCGCGAGTAATCTTTTTACTATCGTCTTCCATTGTTAGATAATAATTTATTTATCAAAAACGCAAATAAAAAAACACAGACCAAACAGCAGAAATCAAACTTCAAACAGTGTACAAAATGAGTTCCACGGATGCCACCTAACCTTTAAAAGATCTAAAACGTAACGAAACAAAAATCACTAGAAAGTCACTTGTAAAATGTCACGTTATGCGGATTGCATACAATTTGCTTACGTCATTATTTTAATCACCATCGTGACAGTGACTTGTGCAGAATAGGTACCCAGGGTGTTAGCAAGTTTAGTTTAATAATAACTTTTTGCGATCAGCGATATTTTGATAATCATTTGGCAACACTGATTTTTTCGGCCGACAAGCAATTAGCGCAGCGCCAATCGTTGATAGGTTTATTTGCTTTCATGGTCGCGCAAAACAGTATGTCACCGTATCGGTCAACAGACAGAACATTTGACGTAGCCAGACATGTTGAGTAGTAGATTTGATGATTGAACTTACTTAGCAAGTTGCTGAGACGTGTTCAATTAGTGAACTTTGACTTTTGACAGGACTTTAACGATTTAACACAAAAAATTCAAGACAAGCTGCACTAAGAATCGACCGAATCACAAAGCGTTTTAAATAATTAAAATAAATATGATTACCACAATAAATTATAATTTGAATAGAATTACTACTGTTTTTAAGTAAGTAATGACACCGATTTACTGCACGTCTGCCTACTGTGACAAACTATGTGTTATTTTCTGAAGACGCGTAAAGTTCAAAGATGTTTCGAACAGATTGAAAAATTTGATGTCAAGGAGTACTAGGCTTCCTTCAACGGTTATTCTGCACCAGGTCTCACGAACTGGTTAGGCGGCACCACAGGCTATGTAGGTCCTACAGCCAGAGATAAAGATGCTGCGAATGGAACTAGTATCAGTTCTCATAGTAGAAAAATTGAATCAGGAATTTGTTCCTCTGCTGCAGTGTTGACTTATCTGTAGGGTTCAGCATTTTTCTTATTATTGTCCTTTTTGTGGTCCTTCAAATGATGAATTTGTGCCTCTGCTGAAGTGTTGAAATATCTAATTATCTGGAGAGGATAAATTTAATTCTGGCTCAACTGTGGCACTCAAAATGTTGACAATGTATCTCTGCGTAGGGATCAGTGTTTTTCTTATTATTGTCCCCTTTGTGGTCCTTCAAATGATGTAATAACAACGGAATGTAAATTTATTTAAGCACTCGTGAGTTGATGACTGGAAATCGCATACATGGAAAATATGTGTACGACTAATACCGATGACATGCTATATCCGAGGCTGCCACAATCAATGTTATAAAAAAATGGGTAAAACCACCCAAAAAAATAAAACACTGCATATTTTATCACATTTTACACCACTTTATAGAAATACGTCTTTTAATTGCAAGAATCGGTAACTAAGTAACTAGCAACCGTCATGCATTTCCTCACTATACGTTTTCTCATTTGAATCAATTATTTTTGATAATATTTTGTGTGTTTTGAATAGTAAGCCATAATGTAATTAGTTGATTGAGTTTTATTGGATAAGACTTCGAAAAATTTTAAACAATCATTTTAAGTATAAATGTTTAATGGCGACGTTTCGGTCTGGTTTTGACCATTATCAAGCCTAGAATGGGTAATACAAAGTAAATTTGATCTAAGTAGTCACATTGAGAAACTTACCAATAATTTTTGAATCAGAGTTACATAGTTAAAGAAAATTACAATTTGAGGTGATTAAATTTTACATAAATAATTAAACCATAATAATTTTTGATAATAGTTAAGTAATTATGATTTTAATCAAATGATTTTAATCAAATGATTTTAATCATCTACACTCTGGTTGGTTCAAGCGTGCACTCGGGACAGGTGCGCATGCAACTAGATGAGCCGATTTTACGAGATTACACTAAGAAAAATGTTTATTTGAAATTATATATTTAAATAAATTCATTTAGAACAAGTAACTAAATATATCGATGGTGACATGGCAATAACACGTATCTTACATATTATTTCATATAGTTACGATATAGATACGTGTTATTGCCATGTCACCATCGATATGTAATTTATATATCTCAACATACGGTATTTCACTACACCCCGTATAAGTTGCATCAGACTCCCTGGTACTTTTCCACTTGATAAGCAAAGTAATAAATACTCTCGCTTGGAAAGATAAGGTGTCAGTCAGTCTGGTCACGCTTGGTTGTCAAATCATTGTAACATTATAATCAATAAATATCTATCAAATAAAAACTGTATCAACGAGAAAATAAATTGTTTCAAAAACCTAATTATTTATCTCCGATACATAATTTGTATCAAAAAAAATCTAATACAATTATGGTGAACCATACAGTTATTGGACAGTTAAGAGATTATAATTTTCAAAAATCTACAAAAGCTGAACTACATTGATATATTCTAAGTTGAGTTGGATCCAGTGGAATAGTTAGAAAAACGATGATTAAGGCCTTAGAAATCCATTGGGTAATTAAATAAAATGATGTGACAATTACATTGACATCCTTTATTGAACGTTTCGAATATTTTCCAATATCATCATCAGCAGCTATAATGTGATAACATAATAAATAATCGAGTAAATAAAGTATTTCAGAACTTTCTTACCGGATAAAAATAAAATAGAATGTGACAACAACAATGGTTAAACATCCATTGTTAAAATACAGTGCTCAGTACAAAGTACCTAATCACTTTGGCAACAAAAAAATCTGACGTGGCCATCACACAACCTTCCGCCATATCTAGACTTTAAACAGAAATGTACAATCCGGTGCCCATTTAAAATATAGAAATAAAAATCTAAAATATTCAAACACAGAAATTTGCATCACCTGAATAAAAAGATTCATTCACAGAAAAACTCTGCTGTGTTGAAGCCACCCAACGTTCAATTACTACATTTAATATCTTACTTAGGACTTATATAGCGCTAGTATGCCAACTTGTCATCCGTCTCACCTGTCAATATTTTTTACGCAGAAACAAAAATCAACCGATCATGGATTACAAGATATCAACGTTTTATTTGATAAATTTATTTTTTAAATTTTACTGCAGTGCTTTAATGCTACCAGATAAAGACAATTTTTTTATAACGTATAAGTTGCAAATAACTTTTCCTCTTATTCTTATTTAAAAAAATACTATATTTTTCCAAATTTATATACAATTTTGACAATTAACCTTTTCAATCTTCAAAAAATATCACTTCCGATGAAGATATTTGTACCAAAATCTAAGGAGCTCTTCCAATTTATATACAAATGTTAAATACCAAATATCAAAATTTTCGGGTAATTCGTACAAAACCCAAAAAACAATGAAATTGTAAAGGGTTCGGCAAGAGTCGGGCTGAAACTTCTCCCAATTATTAAATACCTAAAGATAGAAAAGAATTAGATATCAGTAAAAGGCAAGAAAATAATCACTCAAAACATAAAAAATTTAAAACATAGAAACTTTTCTGTAAATATTTTCTTTTCTGAAAACAATTTTTCAAATTATAAAAGTTGGATTCGCAAATGAAAGAAAAAACTCTTTCCGGCCCGTTTTTTACAAAATAACTTCATAATCATAGTTTAATTACCTATTTGAATTGTGTAACAATTTAGAATAGGTATTTAAATAAATTCTAAAGGCTACTGCAAATTGTTATTTTTATTCTACATTCCTATAACTATAAGCGCAAATGTTTATAATTATCCTATAATAAAATTATGGTATTGTGGAAAATATACCCTGTATTAAAATCAATTTGAATGTTTAAGGAGGTACTGGTCCTCTGCGAAATATGAGCATGATGTAAAAATTTAATATATTGTACAATACATCTTTATAAATGTGCATGTAACTTTGTATGCACACTTACTAGCTCGTATTTTATGATCTTCCGACATTAGTAAATAATAAACCAAATTCAAATAATAATAAAAGTTAATGCATAAATGAAATACTAATGAATATACTCCGTGTATATTCAACTAAAAAATTTGACTTTGGAACAAATATGGCGGCTACAACTTTCGACCAATCCACTCTCTTCATATACCTATAATACTCACCCTAAGGAGCAAATGTCCCGCTCTTCAACTATAGATTTTTCTTTGAACTAAATCGAAAAGCAGGTGGTAATGTTATAGAATAAAAACAAATAGCTGTCAAGTTAACAGTTTCAAAATTAAATGTGTAACAGCGATTCGGGATCACAATCAGTTCAAGAGATAAAAAAAACGGGCCGGCAAGAGTTTTTTCTTTCATTTGCGAATCCAACTTTTATAATTTGAAAAATTGTTTTCAGAAAAGAAAATATTTACAGAAAAGTTTCTATGTTTTAAATTTTTTATGTTTTGAGTGATTATTTTCTTGCCTTTTACTGATATCTAATTCTTTTCTATCTTTAGGTATTTAATAATTGGGAGAAGTTTCAGCCCGACTCTTGCCGAACCCTTTACAATTTCATTGTTTTTTGGGTTTTGATATCACTGTTTTTTCTCATGTGAATTTTTAAAGGTTATTTTAGTAATAATCCGTAAACCGGAAAAAGTACGTGATTTGAAGAGCAATTAGGTTTTTTTTAATTAAATGTCTTCTTAATAAATTAAGTGTTTAAGACATATTTTGTTAAAATATAAATTAAAGAGTTTGTTACTACCTACAAACGGTACCTATTTTTAAAATTTTTTGTATTTGGTATATCTAGAATAATGGTATACTTACCTATAGCCTAGTGTTTTAAAATTCGGTATTTGTTCATGATAATTCGAAATTTTTTCGTACCTACGTAAAAATTAATTATGACAGCAACAAATTACTTTAGAGACATTTTGTATTACATATGGTTGGTTCAAATAAAACCATTAAACTAGATTGTTGTGAGTCTATTATGTATTTTGTAGGTAGATACTTAGTTATTATATGTGTTTTGTATAACTATATGTGAGTTGAACAATAGATTTTTTAAAGTTCTAATATTGAAATGTATAAATTTTTTGCCCAACTTTTTTTTTAAATACTGGTATCATTTACTTTTATCCAAGAGTTTTAAATTTTAATCAAAATAATGTAATGGCCTTCATTTATGGATGATGCATTGTGAAATATTGCACGATGTACTTTGAATTTCGTATTTTTTAAGTACCTGCAGACACACCTTTTATATTATAATTGTTTTTTAATTTTTTAAATCACAACCTTTCCAAACGATAGCACTTCAGTTTTCGTATCCTTTATCGAAGTTATGCTCTTGAATATCAATTAGTGGCTTATCTTGGTTCCTGCCAAAGCTGTGAAATCATTATTTAACGAATAGAATAAATAACACAATTTTTCGAGCATAAATAAACACAAAGCATAACAATTAGGTACCTTCCTATATTTGGCACTAAATTAATAGGAATTTGCAGAGATAATTATTATGTGAGATGAGCACGAAACTTTGACAGTAGCTTAATTTTTTATGACGTCACATAATTATGGTCACAAGTGGCATCTGGCGACAACTGTGGAAAAGGAATTTCTAATGTGACTATTTTCATGCGTGAGAAAGTCGCAATAACAATATTTGACACTTTCCAAACATCGCATATTTCATTTTAAAAATAAAACGATAAGCATAAATTATATTGGGTATAGCATAATATTAAAGTATTTTGGTCGTATTCTCGTATTTTCAAAATTCCAGCAGTTTGATCACAAGTGACATCTAGCGACAACTGTGAGAGAAGGAATTTTTTTGTGTTGCTATATTCATGCGTCAGACAAAAATTATAGCGAAATTTGACATTTTTCAAATTTTGTAAAATTTATTTTAAAAATGAAACGATATTGACTGCATACAGAGCATGAAATCAACAGTATGTGTAATAATAATAAGAACCAGGTAGTACTGTGTCATTTAATTATATGTATATTTGTTTTATTAAGCATAAGATATTTTAGTTAGGTTAGGATCTCGTTTCTTACTGTTAATAGTATTCTGTAGATCTCGGTCCGATTACTCTTGCCGTCGTCATATCTACCGAACGACTTAATTTGAGTTATGCGACTAACACCCCTTGACCACACACACACACATACACACAGACATCATCGTGAAACTATCAAAAATGAGTTGTAAGGACCCTAATTCGTGCTCATCCACTAAAAATTCACCACCCGATTTTTTGCATGATTCCAATACCTTCCTTTACAGGTAAGCGGAAGGTAAAAAGTAGTTCAGTTAGCTTGTTCATTAAATTTACAGATGTAAAATACCGATAAAAAAAACACACTGCTAGTGATTGGCAATGTGTCTACAAGACGTAGTACTAATGTTTTGTCTTTAAATGGAGTAGTTGTGCCTTGGTATATTTAGAAATCAAGCGCTATATTCCACTTGCAGTTGTCAAAATGTAATGGTCGGTAAAATATCTTCCAATAAAATATTGAAAGTGAGTTCTTGCCAAATCGAGAGGTGATTAACTAGATGAGCTGTCGGATCTAGGATTTATATAATAAGGTGACGATTTGTAGAAATATAAATCTGTATATATAAAAATGAATGCCTGTTTTTCTGGTAACGCCATAACTTGAGAACGACTTGACCGATTTGAATATTTCTTTTTTTGTTTTGTTCGCTCTAATATAGGAGTGGTTTTAAAAAGAAAAAAATTTGTTAAAACCCAAAAAATAGCTGAAAAATCGAAAAATTCAAAATTGTTTCTCACTTAATTGAACAAAATAACAAACAGATTAGATAACCAGACATTTAATTAAATTACTATGTGTTGTTGAATAAGAATTTCGAATTCAGTTGGTCTAGGTGTTTTGAAACAGATAGTTGTGGATTGTTAGTATTGGTTATTGGTTAATATTAAGTTTTTTACCTTCCGCTTACCTGTAAAGGAAGATATTGGAATCATGCTAAAAATCGGGTAGTGAGTGTTTAGTGGATGGGCACGAATTAGGGTCCTTACAACTCATTTTTGATAGTTTCACGATGATGTCTGTATGTATGTATGTGTGTGTATGTGGTCAAGGCCGGGGTGTAAGTCGGATAACTCAAATACGAATTACCCAAAAATTTTGATATTTGGTATTTAACATTTGTTTACAAATTGGAAGAGCTCATTACATTTTCGTGCAAATATCTTCACCGGAAGTGATATTTTTTGTAGATTGAAAAGGTTAATTGTCAAAAATTTGTATAAATTTGGACAAATATAGTATTTATGTGTAATAAGAATATGAGGAAAAGTTATTTGCAACTTACGTTATAAAAAATTGTCTTTATCTGGTAGCATTAAAGAACTGCAGTAAAATTTAAAAAATAAATTTATGAGATAAAACGTTGAAATCTGGTAATCCATGTTCGGTTGATTTTTGTTTCTGCGTAAAAAATATTGCCAGGTGAGACGGGTGACAAAGTTTGCATACTAGCGCCATATAAGTTATAAGTAAGATATTAAATTTAGTAATTGAACGGAGGATGGATTCAACACAGAAGAGTTTTCCTGTGAATGAATCTTTTGATTCAGGTGATGCAAATTTCTGTGTTTGAATATTTTAGATTTTTATTGTTATTTGTATATTTTAAATGGACACCGAATTGTACATATACATTTATGTTTATAGTTTAGATATATGGCGGAAGGTTGTGTGCTGGCCACAGCAGATTTTTTTATTTATTTGATGTTTATAACGATGTCAAATTATTGCATTGTTGTTTATAACAATGTGTTGTGTACCAATACGCATTACAATAAATAATGTTTTTAAAATAGTTTTATTTATTTATTTGTTGTTTACAACAATGCCAATTGTTGCCGGCGGCTATCAAATTCAAATTTTACTGCACCGATTGAGTTCAAATTTGGTATGGTAATAGCTTAAGATCTAACTTATAACATGACCAGACTAAAATGTCAGTCCGCCATCTTGAAACAAAATGGTGGCTTGCTAACTTAAAATGTACTGCACCGATTGGGTTCGAATTTGTAATGGTTATAACTTATGATCTTACTTATGACATGAGTATACTAAAATATCAGTCCGCCATCTTTAAACAAAATGGCGATAACCGATTGAGTTCAAATTTGGTATATCATGAGCGTTGTTAGAATTGCCACCATGTATGGTATGGTAATAACTTAGAATTCTTATTATAACGAGATTCCTTTAAATTCGAGTTGGAGGCGTAGCAACGCGCGCCGGGTCCGCTAGTATATTTTATAAAAAGGTAAACAGATTGTATGTAATAGAATGAAATTAATTAATTTAACAATAAAATAATATAACTAACACAAATTTAATGTAAGAAAGACCGATTGATGAAAATGTTGTTATGACTTTAAAAGTTGGTAGCCGACTGCCGAATCCATTCTTCTTCAACAGCCTGCCAACCTTATCTACATCATCAATTTATTTAGCAACTGCAGTGGAAAAATTCCATAAAATAGTATATTTCGCAAAACCTGCAGGTGCTCTTTATAAACTGCCAACATAACTTCCTTTTGTGACGTAAGGCCATACGCTTACTTAGGCAATATAACTTTTGGAAAATTTATCGGATGTGACTTTACATTCCTCCCATCTTTGAAAATTTACGTTCCCTTGGAGCGTACAATTTTGAAAACAAATTTTTAAAATGTAACATTATGTTATGTGGACATTTCATGGTATTAATTTTAATTTATCTATAGGCGAAAAAAATCAAAGTAGCTGACCTCTTGCGGCCAAAAATATAACTGATGAGTGTGGGGTAGCGCTTGTCACTTTTATATGTACAAATTATATATCTCCACACACTGTATTTCACCATATTTCATCACACCCTATATATGTTTCATCAGCATCCTTGTCCTTGGTAATTTTCCATACGATAAGTAAAGAGATAAATACGCTCGCTTCTACAGAGACGGAGTCAGTCGATCTGCTTCCGTACGCTTGTATATCAAATTGTAATATTATCTATCAATATAATATAATAAAACTGTATCAACGAGAAATAAAGTTTTTTAAAAACCTAATTAAATATCTCCGATACATAATTGGCGCAGTCTTGGTAGGATTGATAGATAACAGTGCCGACACAATAAATACAATATTGTGGTGAATTTTTAAATTCTTTACCGCATACCTACACACCTACAAAAGAAGATAAACGGCTTCTACCTGTAGCCCATCAGGGTCTAACCACGACCCATCTTTAAAAGAAGATCACGTCTCCTGTTGCTGTCTCACCTGGTTCACGTCTCCGGAAAACGAGGACTTGCTGTACTTGAGAAATCATCTTTAAAGAAGACTTGCTGTACCCGAGAAATCACCTTTAAAGCAGACTTGCTGTTCTTCACAACGACGACGATATCAAGCTAAGCAGTACTACCCTAGGAATGCTCCTAAAACTGTGGACAACTTTCCTAGTATTCATATTTACTTTGTAAGTTACATTTTTAAAATATAAAAATTGTACTTATAATAATTATTACACAAAGGGGTAGCTCTAGACACGATCTAGTAATAAAGCTATCGTGGTACCGGCACAGTACCGAACACACAAAATATTTTAAAATTTATGTACGATAGTGACAGTACACTAAGTACTATAAGTGAAAATTCTGATACAGAATTAGACCCAGTGTCAAATTTCAATTTAAATTTTAAACTTAAACCAAGTAACTTAACAGTCAGAAAAATGGCTCTTACAACAATTGGAGAAATTGACCAATTTCTCAAAACAATTCCAAATTATGATAGTAACATTAAAGTTTTACCAAGTTTCATAAAACAAACAGACATAATTTTAAATTTACTAAATACGTTTGCATTAACAAACAATCAAAGATTATTCATTTTTAGTATGATAAAACTAAAATTAAATGATCAAGCAATGGAAATAATAAGTAACAATGAATTTGCCGATTGGGAAGAATTAAAAACATTTTTACAAGAAAATTTCATGGACAAAAGTACTCCAGAAACGTTAATAATAGAGATTATGGAAATTAAATTTCAGAAAAATGCTGAAATCACATTGAAGAAAATTATGGAAAAATTTTCACTCTATAAATCAAAAATATTATTAATGAATTATACTCAATTACAAAAAAATGCAATTACAACCGAAAATCAGAAATTCATTGTAAAACGATTTATTTCACTACTACCAACTTCAATTAGAGGTTCATTTATTGTCAAAGATCCTACAACTTTGGAACAGTGTGAAAAACTACTCAAAAATGAATTTAGTTTTATTAATAATCCACATCTTCCAAATTTATCTAAACCACAAGAGAATTTTAACCAAAGAATAAATATTCCACCTAAAAAATTCCCTGGACAAATGTTCCCTCAAAAACCATTTAATCCTCAACAAGGAGCCACTTACAAACAATTCGCTCCAAAACAAAATATTAGAAATGCCACAGAAAATAAAAGACAATACAACACACCTATGTCACAAACAACTAGATTAACACAACCAATGTCAACACAATCAATAAGACAAAATTATCT
Organism: Agonum fuliginosum; assembly: GCA_947534325.1. Classification (NCBI taxonomy): domain Eukaryota; kingdom Metazoa; phylum Arthropoda; class Insecta; order Coleoptera; family Carabidae; genus Agonum; species Agonum fuliginosum. The sequence goes on from OX384046.1 coordinate 9,480,775, forward strand.
TTGTAATGAATCAAACACAGAGACTGAAAATTATATTGACGAAAACGACGAACAATTATTAGAAAATCAAAATACCGAGAATGATTTTTTAGAATTAGAACCGACAACGGACGAGGAAACTACGTAATGTCTTCTATCACAAAAAATCTACCTACTTTAAAAATTGGACCATACGTAATACTTTTTGACACCGGTTCCTCAATTAACTTTATTCATCCAAATTTAATTAAACAATATAAAATAAAGACATACAAAGAAAATTTAACATTTAAAACTGTCAATAGTAAATCAACATGTGATACTTACGCGATAATAAAAATTCAAAGCCAACCATTAAAATGCTATGTCTACAATTTTCATAAAAATTATAATATACTTCTAGGTATAGAAGCTTTCAAAATATTAAATATTCAATTAAACTTCCAAAATAATGAAGTACAAGTAGGAAAAAATATTTATAAATTACAAGAATTAGAAAAAATAAAAATTGAAGTAAATAACATTCAAATTAGAGATACTCATTTGAACGAATTTGAAAAAGGAAAATTAAATAAATTAATAAAACAATATGAAGATCTGTTTCCCAAAGATAATGAAAATCTAACGTGTACTAGTACAATAGAACATAAAATAATTCTTAACGACGAAACACCCGTCTATACTAAAAACTACAGATTACCTCAAATATATGAAAAGGAGGTAGAAGAACATGTAAAATCACTTTTAAAAAATAAAATTATTTAAAAATCTTTTTCACCCTGGTCTTCCCCAATATGGATTGTTCCAAAGAAACTCGATTCATCCGGAAAACAAAAAACTAGAATGGTTATAGATTTTAGAAAATTGAACGCTGTAACAAAAGATGATAAATTTCCCATCCCGAATATAGATACACTTTTTGATCACATAGGACCATCTCAATATTTTACAACCCTAGATTTGCACTCTGGTTTCCACCAAATTAAAATGCGTAAAGAAGATAGAGAAAAAACTGCATTCTCTACAAACTTAGGACATTTCGAATTTACTCGAATGCCCTTTGGCTTAAAAAATGCACCTGCCACATTCCAACGAATGATTAATAATGTCTTAGGTGACCTAATTAATAAAATATGTCTAGTCTATATGGATGACATAATTATTTTCGGCAAAACATTTGATGAACATACTCAAAATCTAAAATTAGTATTCGAAAAATTAAGACAAGCTGGACTAAAAATTCAATTAGACAAATCGGAATTTTTTCAAAAAGAAGTAAAATATTTAGGTTACGTAATAAATGAACACGGGTTAACAACAGACAAAAATAAAGTAGAAATAATACAAAATTTAAATTTACCAAAAACAAAAAAGGAAATAAAACAATTTTTAGGAACATTAGGATGGTACAGACGATTCATACCCAATTACGCAGAACTAACAAAACCTTTCACAAACTGTTTAAGGAAAAATACTAAAATCGACATAGACAATGACGAATATAAAAAAGCATTTACCAAATGTAGAAACATACTAACTGAATCACCAATATTACAAAATCCCAATTTTGACAAAGATTTTATTATCACTTCTGACGCAAGCGATTTTGCGATTGGAGCTGTTTTGACACAAGAACATGATAATAAAGAATTACCTATCTGCTATGCTTCAAAAACATTAAACAAAGCAGAACAAAATTACAGTACAATTGAGAAAGAATTAAAAGCTATAGTCTGGGCAGTAAGAAATTTCAAACCCTACATTTACGGTAGAAAATTTATTATAAAAACTGATCACAAACCACTTATTTGGCTATTTAATATGAAAAATCCCAATCAGAAACTCATAAGATGGAAAATTGAACTTAGCGAATATAATTTCGATATAAATTATCTGAAAGGAAAAGATAACGTAATCGCAGACCTTTTATCAAGACAAAAACCTAAGTATAAATTAATTGAAAAGATTGGAGATGTATTAGAACAAAACCCTTTTGGTCATTGTATATCACAAGACTGTAAAATGTCTAAAGGATTAGCTAACATAGTCAATGAAAAATATCAAAGTAAAAATTACTGTAAAACACAAAATAACAAAAGTTTAATTATTCAAAATTCAGATGAAAAACTCATATTCCATTTAATTACAAAAATAAACCATTATGATACTCCTTCATACAAAAATTTAGACAAACCTTTAAAAGAATTAAGAGATTACATGATAAAAAATGATTTAGAAATTATTAATATTCCAAAATTAGGTTGTGGCTTAGACAACTTAGAATGGGAAAAAGTAAAAGCAAAATTAAATAAGATATTTGAAGACACTAATATAAATATAAACGTTTATTCATTGCCGTGTGTAAACAAACACGAAATCACTAATGATAGCGAACAAAATAATGTTGATGAAAACGAAGATCAACAAACAATTCATAGCTCTGATGAAAACCCAGTCGCAGGCATAAAATACTCAGACGACAGAATAAACATTGCAGATAATCAAATCATATTTTATAAAGTACCCGATGACACAAACATCAAAATTGAAAAATACTTTAATAACAAAAAACAAAGATTTATTTGCAAATTTAACGAAAACACTTTTGAACAAGACGTTACTGAATTTATAAAAACCTATTTGATACCAAAAATCAGATATTTAGCACTCTTTCAAAAATCTCTAGATAAAGAAGTTTCAAAGATCTTACAAAATAAATTTCAAGCAAATTCTATAAATATTATAGCCTGTACAAAATTAGTAGAAAACATAGAAAACGAAGAAGAACAATTAGAAATAATTTATGATTTTCATACGGGTATAACAAATCATAGAGGAATTCTAGCCACTATCAGAGAGTTAAAAGAAAAATATTATTGGCCTCGAATGAACAAGGACATTCAAGATTACATTAATAACTGCGAAATATGCAGATGTAACAAGTATGAAAGAAAACCGATAAAGACCACCGACAATCTTACACCCACACCAAAGACTCCGTTCGAAATCATAAACATAGACTTATTATCATTAGATAAAGAACCGTACTTAACTATTTTCGACCAATTCTCTAAACACGGACAAATATTAAAAGTAGAAGATAAAAGCGCAAAGACTGTAGTAAAGAAATTACAAACTTATTTTGAAACTTATAAAATTCCAAAAGAAATAATAATGGACAACGGAACGGAATTCAATAATAATTTAATTAAAGACTTATTAATTAGAAATAAAATAAAAATTCATATCATATGCGTAAATAATCCTAAAAGCAACGCTGTAGAAAGATTTCATTCTACAATAATCGAACAAATTAGAATATTACATTCAAAACAACATATTAAAGACAAGTCTATATCAGAAAAAGTTCAAATGGCTATACTAGCCTATAATAACACAAAACATAGCATAACACAATTAAGCCCAAACGAAATACTTTTCGGCATCTCAAATGAAAACATTTTTAATAAAGAAGAAACAGATAACATAATAGATAACCACATGACAAAACAAACCGAAATTAGACAACAAATATCGGACAAAATTGAGAAAGAAAAAATTAAAAGATATATCGAAAATGACAACCCATTAGAAATTAAAAATGAAGTTTACGTAAAACAAAACCCGCGAATTATTCACAAAATAAAAAAACCCTTATTTAGGAAATATTCAGTAAAGAACTATAATCCTTTATTAGGAAAAATTCAAATATTAGATAAGAAAAATAGAGATAAAAATATTAGAATCAATCAATTAAAAATTAAATAATAATTACAGATGCTATGGACAAATTCAAGATATATCCAACAATAATGGATTCCACCTCGCCGAATTGGGAGACTGTAACATAAAAACAGGAGAGCAACTCATTTATTTTAATTATAACATAACCCCTATTTATGAAGAATTTTCCAAAATTAGTATAAATAGAGAAATTCATATTAAAAACCTAGGAAATAGGCAAAACTCTTTCAAAACCTATATTAACATATTAGATTATAACTTCCAAGACTTAACTAATCAAATTCAAAAACTATTTAATAAAAGACAGAAACGTGGACTCATAAATGGAATAGGCTCAATTATAAAATCAATATCTGGAAATTTAGATTCAACTGATGGAGAAAAATACGAAAAAATGTTTGACCAATTAAAAACAAATCAAAAGATTCTACAAACGCAAAATAATCAAATAGTTAAAAATAATAAAGAAATGACAGACAAATTCAACTCACAATTACAAAACATAATACATAACGAACAGGAACTGAAAAACCAAATAAACACAATAATTAGTGCTTTAAGAGGTAACTTTGATTGGAAAATCTATATAGATATAGAAAATAAATTTCAAAAATTAATATTAATCATAGAAAATCTGAATGAGTTGTCTAAACAAATTCAAAATAGTCTCACATTTTGTTCATTACACAAATTAGACACTAGTATAATTTCTTATGAGAATTTGAAGCAAATAACACAAGACACAAATATTTGGAATCTAAACGAACTAATTGAATCACACTGTGAATACCATGAAGGACAAATATACTTTATCCTTACTATTCCCACATTTTCCCAGGAAAATTATAAATTATACCAATTCACACCGTTACCGATGATTCAAAATCAAAGATTCTTGATTGTAAATGAAATTCAACAATTATACTATTTACAGGAAAAATACTATAATATTAATCAATGTACTTATATTAATAATAAATATTTATGTATTACACAATATTTAGAAATAAGTGAATGTCTAAATAATATTTTAAAAAATCAAAAGAATGATGATTGTAAGTATCATAATATAGAAAAGAGAAATACTGTTGAATTAATTAAAAATACGAATGAATTAATTATAATTAGTCCCAACAAGCAAGAAATAAAATTATCTTGTGACGATAAAACAACAAACCAATTTATAAAAGGAATTTATAAAATAAAAATTAATAAAGATTGTCAAATAAATAATTTCATATTTAAGAAAATTATACAGAAATATAAAGAAATAGAATTTAAAAATTTTGAAAAAGATTCAATTACTTTAAAATTAAATAACACAAAATTAAATAACATCTCTAATATTATACTTAATGAACCAGAAATTACTCAAATAAAAGAAATTCAATTAGAAAGTAACAATCATCACTCTTATATATTATACTTAATTGTAATTATAATAATAAGTTATTATATTATAAGAAGGTTTATAATACCTAAAATAAGGAAATGTAGAGAAAAACAATGTACTTTGAATAGAGAAAGAACTTTAGAGTAAAATATGGCGAAAACTAAAAGGGGAGGAATTATATATCTCCACACACTGTATTTCACCATATTTCATCACACCCTATATATGTTTCATCAGCATCCTTGTCCTTGGTAATTTTCCATACGATAAGTAAAGAGATAAATACGCTCGCTTCTACAGAGACGGAGTCAGTCGATCTGCTTCCGTACGCTTGTATATCAAATTGTAATATTATCTATCAATATAATATAATAAAACTGTATCAACGAGAAATAAAGTTTTTTAAAAACCTAATTAAATATCTCCGATACATAATTTTATGGAGTTAACGTTGTGCCTTTTATGAAAAATTTATTTTGTGAGTTGTTTTGCGAGTTTTTCCGGTATAAAGTGACAGTTCTGCATAACTAAAAGACAAATAAATAATTTAAGACAATATTTTCTAAAAATAGATTACTTATTTCACTTAAAATTAAGTTTAAATGTGTCATAATGACAGGGAAAAGTAAACAATATTGTTCTGTGCCCCAGTGTAGTAGTTATAGGAGTGAAAATGTTACTATGCACGTTTTTCCCACGGATATTAAAGTAAGAGAGAAGTGGCGTGTTGCTTTACGAATAGGGAAGAAAATATCAAGAGGAATGATGGTTTGCTCACAACATTTTCTTCAGACTGATTTTCATTTACAAAATATTAATTACTAATTGTGAATAAATTATTAGCTACAGAGCATATTATCAAAAGATTTTTAAAAAAAGGAGTTGTGCCGTCCCAACATATTCCTGTCCGGCAACATGATGCCAGCCAAATTGCATCAACTGCATCAGCAAGAACTGCTAGAGCATCAGTTAGAGCTGAGAAACGACTTCAACTTAGGTAACTAGTACTAGTACATTATATTTTATATTGTTAATATTGTATGTTGTAAATAATTATAATATTTCATTTCATATTTTGCAGAATGAACACCAGCGTTGAGATTCCTGAGCAGGCAGAAATTGATATAATTGAAGAAAATATTGAAGTTGATACCGAGCTGGTACAAGATATCGAATCATTTAAAGAAATAGGGATTCAAGTTAATACATTAGGTGAACTAAATGTAAAGTGCGATTTTGCAGAATATTTAGTAACGTCGACTATAAAATTGCAAATCTTTTGTGGTGTAACCAAACCATTATTCAAGGCAATACGACAAACAGTTGTTAATACTTTAAATGCATTTAAAAACGTGAGTGGCGAATATTTAAATAAGAAAATTTGTCTTGTTTTAACTAAATTTAAATTGGACCTTAGTTTTCGAGCGTTAGGAGTAATTTTTGAAATATCGAGCACCACGGCACAAAATTATTTTAAGGAATATGTCCAAGTATTATACTTTTCTCTACGAAGTGTTATATATTTCACATCAAAAGAAGAAAATATGAGGAATCTTCCTCAATGCTTCCAAAAATATCAAGCAGTGAGAATTGTTATTGATGCGACGGAATGTCCTATTCAAAAAACCCATTGCTTGCAATGTAGAATTCGTACATATTCTCACTATAAGGGTCATACAGCAAAATTTTTAGTTACTGTTAATCCTGCAGGCCTTATTTGCCAAGTAAGTTCTGCGTACGGCGGTCGTGTATCAGACAAGGCAATTTTCAACGGGGAGAAAATTATTGATAAATTAGACGCATTCCATGATGCTATTATGGTAGATAAAGGAGTATTAATAGAAGAGGAGTGTCTTGGAAATAGCATCAAATTAATACGGCCCCCCTTTTTACGAAAAAAAAAAACAATTCTCCAAAGAAGAAGCTATGGAAACTGCTTCAATTGCAAGAGCAAGGGTTCACGTAGAGCGATCTATACAGAGAATAAAAATATTTAAAATTTTTACAAATAGATTAAACTGGACATTAGTACCTTATCTTGATGAGATGATGGTAATAGTATGTGCACTTGTAAATTTAAGTAAACCTACTTTATCAGACGATAAATTTTAAATAAAGCCATTTATTTCATATATTAGTTACTGTATTTTTATTGTTTCAACCTACCTACCTGTTTTATTGAAAGTATCTGCAATAAAAAATGAAATCTTGTATTTTACTTATATAATTTATTTTATTGTTTTACATTACATTTTTTCTACGTACGGTAAAAAAATTTCAAAATATATTTGCTTTAAATTCATAAGCGTTTGCGCACAAAATTTTTCATCATATTTAATCTTTATAATATACATTGATTTGTCAAATGTACAAAAAATTATAAAATCAACATATTCTAAATTAAGTAAACATAAGCCCAGTTGAACTTGTCCGTAATATTGGTGTTTATTTTTTAAACAATATTCATCATCAATTTTACAAATGTACGGTAAATTATCTAAAATATCACTTATATTTTTGGTTCTACTAGCTACTGGACATTTAATTTCTATTAAGAAATCATGGTCTGAAATTCCATCAGGACTGTAGGCCAACCATGGAACTAATTGGTTAATAATTAAACCACATTCCTGTACCTGTTGATTGGAAGTCGTTTCATACGTTGTTCGAGCTATTGCTTCATTTTCTTTCCCGTGGCGTGTTGCTGCATTTCCTCTGAAACTGGGATGAACATGCGTTTCAATTTTTTTATCCCAATTGGGATTTTTATTACTGGAATATGTATGCCAATTGTAACAAGTAGACCCCGTAAATATAAATTTTCTTGCTGTCAACCAAATATCATTTTGCTGTCCAACTGTCTTTTTAAAAATGTCTTCAATATTTTGATTTTCTATGTTCTCTTTATAAAATTTGGTTTTTTCGTTGTCTTTCACTGACAAGGAAATATTTTTTAAAATTTTGTTATCTCGTTTCAAAAAACTTGAAATTGTTTTATATTCATATTAATTGATGTTTAAATTTGGTTGTTGATAAGACACAGATATTTGTCTACCTTGAATAATTTTTGATATTGCTGTACTGGAATCACCTAAAATGGTACAAGAAAGTCAACAAAATACAAATTTTTTCATAGATGTGAAAAGAAATAATTTTCTAAGAAATAGGTTAGTTTTACCTGTTTTACCCATTACAAAGGAAAAACACTTACAGTTTATCAATATTTCGAAATTTTTCTTATCAATTTCCTCCATGTTTCCTTCAGGGACAAGCTTAAGTTTTTTTGATATTGGATGACAGTAATCTATCATTTTCACTGCATCACTGTAATCAAATGAATTCTTGCAAGAAGATTGATTCATTCCAACCTTGCCCCACATTTGTTCGAGATCAGTGCAGCTTAATTTCTCTACCTTACCGGTTCTATAAATGACAAAAATAAAAATTTAAATGATTGTTGTTACACATACCTGTTTACATGTATTAAAATTGCTGTGATGTGCTTACACTTCCCTCCTAAGCCAGCTTTACATGTTGCTTTCCACTGTTTCACATCGTCTTCCAAAGTAATTTCAATTTTATGCGGAGCACCATTTAGATTACTAGTTTGTAAACAAAACCCAACAAGTTCGCACTTCACTGTATCTTCTTTCATACCACAAAGTGTCACATGTCCAGCATTATAAACAGCTTCTCCTTCCTTTATAGGCCTACTTGAACTTATATAATCAAAAATATCACATAAACTAACATTCAACTTTTCCATTTTTATAAGTATACTCTTTCAAATTTAAAATTTGCAAGAAAACAATCCGTTACAACGTCTCCTTCAATGCTAACTGTATACGAATTGACAGTTCTTACCCCACACTCGACGCCATTTTGTGCTGCCACCTACATTCAGGTTTTTCCGCCTATACAGGAAAAGTTTTTTTCCCCCACCCCAATATTTCGAGTTATCAACGCGGGAAGGTGAAAAAATTTGAATTTTGAAATGTGTTTTTTTGAAAACTTTCCACCTTAATATCTCAGAATAACATAATAATATAATAATAATAATAATATCTACAAAATATTATTTTTTTTGCACGTAGAACACGATGCAATAATAAAAAATTGGGTTCCCATTCAAAAAAATGAAGTTGATCCCAGGATGACACTTACCTTGACCCGGGTCAAAAAAAAAGGTAATTCTGTCCCTTCAAATTCATTGAACCCGTGTTTCAGCATTTTTGGCTGGGTTCCACGGTTTCTGAAAAAACACATTTCGAAATTCAAATTTTTTCACTTTCCCGCGCTGATAACTCGAAATATAGGGGTGGGGGGAAAAAAAGTTTCGTACAAAAGTTTCTTCTTTTTTTGCGCAGAACAAGTCCTGCGAGGAGGCTTGAAGTCCACTGAGGTCTGCAGATGACGTCCAAGTTGATCTGCTTTTGATGTTCTAAGTCCTCGTGTTCAAAATCATCTGTAACAATAAGAAAACAAATTTAGTATCACGAATAGATATATCTAAGTTGATGGTAATATACCGGGCGTTTGGCGTTTCCAGAAACAGGCGTACGCCCCAAAAAGATTGTATTTTTAAGTCAATTACATTTATATTATAGGTTCATAAACTACATTCAAAGGCGCATTAAACTACATAAATAATGAATTTTTATTACTTCCTGTTTAGCTGGAAATGACACCAACTTTATTATTTTAAATGGAACATCTCATATATTTTTTAAGATTTTGATTCTACATATAATTCTGAATACAACCATGTATAATACAACCAAAGCTACTTTTTCGTTGTAGATTTGTAAGTAAAATAATAATTAAAATATTACAGAAACAAATCGATTTATTCATAGTTAGCTATGATATAAATGATTAAAAACAGAAATTATACGAGGAGTTTTACTATGTATTCAAGAAAATGCAGGCCATTTTGTAAATTTACTATAAATAATATAATTGAATCGCAATTTCTTATTAAATTATTTATTTTTGTTAATAAACTGACATTTTTACTGTCATAAAATCGGTTTTTTATTATTTATTTTATTTACTAGGAATTATTCGATTTGTTTCTGTAATATTTTAACTTAGAAATCTACAACGAAAAAGTAGCTTATTATACATGGTTGTATTCAAAATTTTATGTAGAATAAAAATCTTTAAAAAAATACAGGATGTTCCATTTAAAATAAGGAAGTTGATGTCACTTCCGGCTAAACAGGAAGTTATAAAAATTCATTATTTATGTAGTTTAATGTGCATTTGAATGTAGTTTATAAACCTATAATATAAATGTAATCGACTTAAAAATACAATTTTTTTGAAGGGTGCACCTGTTTCAGAAAACGCCCTATATATTACTAAAGATTTAATATGTATGAATATTATGCGAAAATAAATTATTAAATGGTAAATATATTATACCTATATTGATAACTCACAATATGTGATGTGAGGCTGCCACACTCTAGTTGAGTAAAAGATATAAAATATATGTATATTAATATCTCAAATTAAGCTTATGATATATCTTACTTACTTACTTACTTAATCCCGAGCCTTTCTACCCTTCTCATAAAATAAACAGGGCCTGATAGATATCATAGTAACTCCTTGCGATTACTTTATATAGTGCGTACTTTCTTGCATTAGGTCATTATAATAATTGAACATGTCTTAAAATTGATCAAGTCTTGAATAAATAAATAAATAATAAGAAACGAAGTGTACAATATCTATACCTACTGATGAAGCACAATATGTGAAGCTACCACACCAAAGTTTGGTGGAAAGCGTAAAAGATATATTTATGCACATTAATAAAGCAAAATTAATTTTAAAAATATTTACAATTAATATAAAGTTGCACCAGGTCTTAAACAGTTGCAGAAAATGTGTTGAAGCAGCCTCTTGAAGATGCTGTCAGGTCCACCAAGAGGTAAAGGAAGACTCGATGACGAATGCTGTTGAATTTGCTAGAAGATTTCCGACGACAATCTGCAACAATTAGAAAACATATTTAGTATTATAAATACACTCGAGGAAAAAATTAGGGGAAACTTTTTTTGTTGACGAAAAATGTCAAATTTTCAAACCTTGATAACTCGGTTGCATTTAACCCAAAATCAATAATCCTTTAGGTTTTAAAAAGATAAATGTCTGCTCTTTCGAATGGTGTACCTGAAAGCCACATTCGATACATCCCATGTACCGTAAACCACCATAGAAAAATAAAAGTTCACACAATTTCTTTTAAAGTTAAAAAAGAACAAGTTTATACGATGATTTGATCCAAAGTTATGAGCATTTGAAATTTAAAGTGCATTTTGAGCGTTTTTGGTTATAACTCCGATGGGTATGAGCCAATATCGATGAAAAAAGAGTTTTAAAAAGCTCAAAATCTCTACTTTACAGCTGTGTGTGCCGATCTTCAGGCAAACTTATTTTACCTCCTCTCAATCCCCATAGAAAAACACAGTTTTTTGTTGTTGTCAGTCTCTAACTCTGACAACTTGCGGATCACGCTAAAAAAATCGTTGACTCAATTTGAGTAGGTAATTGCCAATACAATTTTCTCATTTTCCTATGAAAACCTCATAAGTTCGAAAAATTGCGATGACATGGTGCAAAGTTATGAAGTTTTCACATGAAAACTTCTTACAAAGTACATCTACATCAACTCAAGAGACAGCAGTACCAGAACCATCAACTTCAGGTATTACTGATCAGACCATCGCTATTAGCAGTGAACAAATTCTGAATTAAATATGACTGAAGAACAAAAATTCATTTTTTTAAACAATATTTGGAAAACCTTCTTCGAAGGAAAATTTAGGTACCATCTTCAGTTCACGTAAAAAAATCTGCTGTGGCCACCACACGACCTCTCGCCTAACTCTGCTTATTCTACTAATCTAATAAATAATAAATAGTTTTACTTACATTTTAATAGTTTCATATTTATGTAATATGTAAACGATAATGTAAACCAACATCCAAGCAAAAGATGTCAACTGTACTGTCACTGTCATAATCATTCAAATTTTATGTAGAAACAAATTTCATATCATGGACAACAAGATACTGGAATTTCAAAAAAATAGAATATTAATTGTACTTTATTTTATTGTTAAATACTACCAGATTCAGCAAATTGTATTTATTATTATCTGTACCCATAGATAATTATATTTTCTTTTCTTTTTAATTGCAAAAATTGTCATAAATAAATAATGTACCAATATATTTAAGGAAAACTTTATCAAGTTTCAAAAAGTACTACTTCCGGTTTGCGGATTTCTACCAAAATGTTATCCGTTCTTAAAATACTTATTAAAACCTTAAATATGAAATTTGGTTATTAAAGGTTAGATACTTTTTCAGTTATCGTAGACGAAAAATCGTCACATACGTCCATACGCACACACACACAGACATCATCGTGAAAATATTAAATTCGTATTCTAGAGATCCTAAAACGTGCTTATCCACCAAAAACTCATACTCGAAAATTTTGACCCATTACAATACCTCTCTTATAGAATATGAGGCGAGAGGTAAAAAGGAAAAATGTTTGTGACTATTTGTCAGAAAAACATTTTCAAGCATATACATGGTTAATATTTTCCAAAAAACTTCAAGGAGTGTTTTGCAAATATTGCAAATTATTTGCTAGAGCAGGTGGTGTGTATAAAAGTACTGAGCTGCAAAAATTAGTAAATAAACCATACAAAAATTTTCTAAATTAAGTAAATGGAGATTTAATTTGTCATGAAAATAGTAATTATCATAAAGAAGCAACTTTACAAGCAAAAAACTTTTTAGTAACAATATGCTGATTCAACAAAGAGCATTAAAAATTTACTGGATGAAAATAAATTAAAACAAATCATTGAAAATCGTAAAAGATTAATACCTATTATTAAGTCAATTATATTTCTTGCACGTCAATATATTCCATTAAAGAGGTCATCGAGACGATGGGTCATTGGAAATGGTTTCTGATAAAAATGAGGGTAATTTTAGGGAACTTTTAAGATTTTGTGTAGAATCTGGCGATTCCGTGTTAGAAGAACACCTAAAAAATACGTCATCAAAAGCGACATATATAAGCAAAACAATACAAAATGAACTTATTGAGCTATGTGGGAATCAAATTCGACAACATATTATTAAAAATATTTTTAATGCAAAATTTTATAATGTTGTTTGATGAAACAACTGACATTAGTCATAATTCGCAAATGTCCCTAATCATTAGATTCATTGAGGATGATAACGTTCATGAGCAGTTTATTGACTTTATAAACTTTCATCAAACTAACTTTGACGATCATACTGTAGCAAGATGACTTGCATATGCTACGCTCTGTATTTTTGTTATCTTAAGTTATTTTTAGAAACAATAGTTCAGAGGTCATCTGCATCCCTTCGTACCCCTTGATTTTTGGGCGTCTGCGACAGTTCTTCGTTGGCCGGAGTACAGATAAGACCCATTTACGCTTTTCAGCGTAAATTTAAGTATTATTATTATTTTTTTTATAAATTCGTATATAAGTTTTTAATCATTTATTATTTGTATTCGTGATTATTCGGTATGTGTGTGTGTGTGTGTGTGTGTGTGTGTTTATATGAAATTAAATAAATTTAAAAGTGTGAGTGTAAAGTATCGTGACGCAACGCTCCCAAAACATCGCTTCCTAATTCGTTCCCTTGATTTTTGGGCGTCTGCGACAGTTCTTCGTTGGCCGGAGTACAGATAAGACCCATTTACGCTTTTCAGCGTAAATTTGAGTATTATTATTATTTTTTTTATAAATTCGTATATAAGTTTTTAATCATTTATTATTTGTATTCGTGATTATTCGGTATGTGTGTGTGTGTGTGTGTGTGTGTGTGTTTATATGAAATTAAATAAATTTAAAAGTGTGAGTGTAAAGTATCGTGACGCAACGCTCCCAAAACATCGCTTCCTAATTCGTTCCCTTGATTTTTGGGCGTCTGCGACAGTTCTTCGACAGCCGAGCTCCAGATAAATCCAAAGATGTAGCCCGTTGCTACGGACATACGCTTTTGAGCGTAATTTTAAGTAATATTTTTAATATAAATCCGTATTATAAGTTAGTGGAAACGTATAAGTTTTAGTTTTTATTAGTTTATTAATCAATTTCTCGTGTTTATTCGCTATTTTCTGTGTTTATTAAAACTCTAATATTTTTAAGTAAAGTGTGTTATAGTTTTTGTATGTCATGTTTAGTGCCGCTCCCTAATTCATCCATTCCTAATTCGACCACGATTGGTTAACCCCTATCCTTAAATAAATATTCCTTCCTTTTTTATCCTACCCCCTATTTTACCTCATTTTTTCTACATTGGCAACAGCAGGTAGGATTGTCGTGTAAAGTTCTGTAGTTGTTTATACAGAATCGCCGTTGTTGTTTTTCTAAATGGCTGCGAGTATTTAGTTTCCGAACTATTTACTCGTTACCGACAATTCAAAAGAACCTAGGGTCCTATTCTATTTCACTTATCAACGTTGATAAGTTGGGTTGTCTTGATAACCCCCCACCATGTATGACGTAGTAGCCTAGCGACTGTCGCTACGACTTAACAACCCTCGCTACGGTTAGACTTGCGCGTTGCGCCTTGCTTGCTAACTTCGTTATCTAGTTGATTTTTGTTCGTTGTGAGGTTAAAATATTTTTGCAAAGAACCAAAGGAGATTAAAAATGTATTACCGTGCCAGCAGATATGTATTTGGGTATGTAACGGGTGATTTTTTGTGATTTTTTCTTTTTGGCAGCTCAGTTGTTTTTGTGTCTCATGTTATTGTCAGACATATTCAGTTTGGTCTATAATTTAACCATGAATCGACTTACAAACGAACAACGCTTGCAGATTATTGAATTTCATTATCAAAATTCATGCTCGGTTAAGAAAGTGTATCGTGCACTTCTTCCATTTTATGGTCAGTTTGGGCGACCTTCTGAGGCGGCTATTCGGAATCTTGTGACTAAATTTCGCACCAAATTTACATTATTGGACATTAAACCACCAAAACGCATACGTAGAGTGCGGACAGAGGAAAATATCGCAGCTGTATCCACCAGTGTTGTTGAAGACCGTGAATTATCAGTTCGGCGCCGTTCGCAGCATTTGGGCCTCTGTTACTCCACTACGTGGAAAATTTTGCGGAAGGATTTGGGTGTAAAACCTTTTAAAATACAGCTGGTGCAAGAATTGAAGCCACACGACATACCACAACGGCTAATTTTTGGTGAATGGGCGCTGGCAAAGTTGGATGAAGATCCACTTTTTTATCGGAAAATTGTGTTCAGCGACGAAGCTCATTTCTGGTTAAATGGATACGTGAACAATCAAAATTTCCGTATTTGGTGTGACGAGCAGCCAGAAGCATTGCAAGAACTGCCAATGCATCCTGAAAAATGCACTGTCTGGTGTGGATTATGGGCCGGTGGCATCATTGGACCGTACTTTTTCAAAGACGACGAAGGCAGGAACGTTACTGTGAATGGCGAGCGCTACCGTGCGATGATTACAAACTTGTTTTGCCCAAAATGGAAGAGCTGGACTTGACTGACATGTGGTTTCAACAAGACGGCGCCACATGCCATACAGCACGCGAAACAATGGCCCAATTGAGAGGCGAGTTCGGTGAACAGTTTATTTCACGTTTGGGGCCGGTCAATTGGCCGCCTAGATCGTGCGATTTAACGCCTTTAGACTATTTTTTGTGGGGCTATGTTAAGGCTCATGTCTATAGCGACAAGCCCGCAACGGTTGACGCACTGGAAGCCAATATTGAAGAATTTATTCGTGAGACACCGGCCGATATGTTGGAGAGAGTATGCCAAAATTGGACCCACCGTATGAACTATTTGAGGCGCAGCCGCGGTCAACATTTACATGAAATTTTCTTTAAACATTAAATTATATAGATCGTTCTATCGACGCAAATAAAGATTTCATACATTTTTCTGAATTTTATGTGTTTTTTTTAAATCAAATCCGAAAGCTCTTAAAAAATCACCCATTATAACATAAGTAAATATTTACAGAGTCTAATAACATTTAATTACATGTACCTAACTGTACAATCCATTTACTTAATCTCTTTAAAGGGGTGGAAAACCTAAGTTTACATTTTTCTTAACATTGGTCTAATAACATTTAATTACATGTGCCTCACTGTACAATCAATTTACTTAATCTCTTTGGAGAAGTGGTAAACCCAAGTTTACATTTTTCTTCTCATTGGTACAAATAATTAGTTTAATTCTGGCTTTCTTTGTGACTAGTAACATCTTGTGCAGTATCCACTATAATTCATATAGTTATTTGTGAGGCAGTATTAATTTATATTTGTTTCAGAGATGGCTTTTCGTGTACCACAGGTGATGATTATGGAAGCAATCGAGATAGAAGAACGGCGGGAAGAAGCTCGAAGAATGGTGAGAGATGCACAGGATCCGTTTCGTATAGCTGAAGCGGAATTTAGTGCTAATTTTCGATTGGGAAAAGAAGCATGTTTACATGTTGTAAATGCGATTAGCCCACATTTGGACGCTGGACAATATAGGAATCGTGTACCAGCAATGTTGAGGGTAATATTTGCAAATAAATTATTACTTTTGTATTTATATTTAACAAAACATTATATTATTCTAGATACTATGTGCCATAAATTTTTTTGCTGTTGGGAGCTACCAGCGGGGTGTTGGGAATAGCTTATGGACGTGTGTGAGTCAACCAATGGTTAGCAGGGCTATAAAAGAGGTGTCAAACACTATAGTGCGTCATTTACTGACCCAATGGGTACGATTTCTAGTCCAGGCAAAATGCTACAAAATTCGCCAAATAAACAAAAAAAGTAGGAGACTTCTGAAAATTTGCAGAGTTATAAAAAAATATGTAACATTCAAGATTCCGATGAGTCCCCATCAGCAGAAAGTGTGCTCGAGCCGCCATATTGAAAAAAAAAATTTTTCTCAAAAAAACTCGGTAACTTTAAATTTTACGGTAAATATTGATATTATAATATTGTAGCTTATAAAATTTCCTACAAAAAGATGCTATCACTTTTTTATATAGAACTAATAGTTTACGAGAAAAACGAGAAAAAATATTTTGGTAGAACGAAAATAATTAAATCATGCCTTAACTTTGTTTCCTGAACAAAAACGACTGTAACTTGCGAACGGATAGAAAAAACGACTTCCGATTTGAAGCATTCGATTCTACAGACATTTTTCTATCTAATATATTATTTTTAATTTTTCAGGGGAGTCTGGTTTAGCAAAAATTTAATCTAGAAATTTAAAAAATGTTAGTTTATTTTTAAAACTTTTTGTGTCAACATTAAATTGCGGTTTAACTAAGGACTTTAAAAGTTTGAAAAATAATGTATCTTATAGAAAAATGTCCAAGGAATCCAATACCGGAAACCGGAAGTCGATATCTTAATTTGTTCAGAAATTAGAGTTGATTAA
Organism: Agonum fuliginosum; assembly: GCA_947534325.1. NCBI lineage: Eukaryota > Metazoa > Arthropoda > Insecta > Coleoptera > Carabidae > Agonum > Agonum fuliginosum. The sequence continues at coordinate 9,498,403 of OX384046.1, forward strand.
ACACAGGAAACAAAAGAAAATTACTAAAATGTCACTATTTTCTCTACGCGTAAAACAATTAATTGTGGCTTAATTAAGGCCCTTAAAAGTAATTTAAAATAATGCATCTTATAGAAAAATGACCGACAAATTCAATTCTGGAAACCGGAAGTCGATATCTGAATCCGGTCAGAAATTAGAGTTGATTAAACACAGTTAACCGAAAAAATATTAAAACTTCACTTCTTTTTCTCGCACAAAATCTTTTAATATCAGCTCAACCAAGAGACCTTTAAAAGTTTTTAAAATAATGCATCTTATAGAAAAATGTCCAAAGAATCCAATACTGGAAACCGGAAGTCGATATCTTAATTAGTTCAGAAATTAGAGCTGATTAAACACAAAAAATGTAAAAAATATAAAATTTTCTGAATTTTCTATGTTAAAATTGAGGCTAAACCAGGCCCCTCTGAAAAATTAAAAATAATATATTTGATAGAAAAATTTCTGTAAAATCGAATGCTTCAAACCGGAAGTCGTTTTTTCTATCCGTTCGCAAGTTACAGCCGTTTTTGTGTCAGGAAACAAAGTTAAGGCATGATTTAATTATTTTCGTTCTACCAAAATATATTTTCTCGTTTTTCTCGTAAACTATTAGTTCTATGTAAAAAGTGATAGCATCTTTTTGTAGGAAATTTTATAAGCTACAATATTATAATATCAATATTTACCGTAAAATTTAAAGTTATCGAGTTTTTTTGAAAATCTTTTTTTTTTCAATATGGCGGCTCGAGCACACTTTCTGCTGATGGGGACTCATCGGAATCTTGAATGTTACATATTTTTTTATAACTCTGCAAATTTTCAGAAGTCTCGTACTTTTTTTGTTTATTTTATGCAATTTTCCTGGACTATTCCTCGCAATGACGAAGAAAGGGAATTAAATAATCAAAGGTATAACATTACATTATTAATATATGAACAAATTACATATGTTCTAATTTTTAGATTTCGCGTAATACATAGAATGGATCATTTAATTGGTGTTCTACACTTGTTGAAAGCAATATTGCTGCAATAGAATCAAAATTCACGATTCTGGCTATATTGCTCCAAATAACAATCTGAAATTTACCATAAGTAATTACGAAGCATTATTTGATCGAAAAATTCATACAATACATTGTTGCGACAACAATTAGAGAAAATAAGAATTAAATTATGCATTTTAATATTACAAACTACGGCTTTATTATTGCATATTTATTAATTTTGTTTTAAATAGTCGATTCCTTGCATTGTTCGTGAGAGTGCTAAGAAAATATTTTTTGTCAAAAAAATTACACATCTGAGGAAAAAAATAGTAAAAAATCGGCCAAATTGACTATTTTTACTAATTTATTACTAAAATACCATTAAGTATTTCAAAAATATAATTTCTTAGTACTCTAGAGTCATCTTTTAACTATCTATATATAAAATATGAATAGTGTAGATGTACTAACAAGAGCTCAGTTTGTAATATAGCAAGGTCCCTTTTTCACTATATTTTTGGCACAAGTGTAGCGCCTTAAACGTGCAAATTGTAAGTTATTGACATACTTTCTTATTACTTCAGTATGAAAATAATCTATAAAAAAAATTCTTCTGGTATGTGATGCTCGTTTAAAAATTATTAGTATTATATCAAGATGGCCTGGAAGTACCTATGATGCGTTTGTTTGGCGGAATTCGCGTATGCACAAACAATGCGTGCGAATTATGAAAATGGAGATCATGACACTAAAATGATGGGTAAGTCGAATTAAATTATTTAAAAACAATATGATCAATTAAAATGTATTTCAGGTGATTCTGGATATGCATGTTTGCCATAGTTGGTGGTTCCAGTCCCCAATCCTTCTTTCAAAAGAACACGGTGCACAGTGGATCGATGTATCGGGGTATTGAAGGGACGATTTCGATGCCTTTTGAAAGACAGAACCCTACATTATAAACCAGCCAATGCAGGCAGAATAGTGTTGGCTTGTGCTGTACTTCATAATATAGCCACTCATTTCAGAGACGATGAACCACAGCCTATGTACGATGATATCGATTTGGATGTGCCCGAACCCGAACCTGAACCAGCTGCACCTTTACCTGATGAAGTGTACCGAAAACAGGGTCAAGCTAGTCGGAGGTAATATATAAATCAATTTTTTTAGTATTTTATTTTAGTTAGTTAATTATAATGTCCACAATTCTGTTTTTAATAATGTACTTTTATGTTATTTTTTGTAAATATTTTTATGACTGAAAGCTATTTCTGTAATTGTAAATACCAATAAATTATGGGTTCATTATATGTATATAATATTTTTGATTAGTTAAATAAATTAAATAATTCAAATTACAAATTGTAGAAATAAGAAATTGATATTTTTCTTGAAAAAATAATTTACTTTCAAAAGCAAAAAATTACTTATTTTAAAACAAATAATACGTTATATGATAGGTGATAGGTAAAAAAAAGTATAATTAAATAAAAGTTCATTTATTGCTCTTGCACATGTCACACATCCTTGTTATTTAATCTGTCGCACAACGTTCTCAAAATTGACGCCATATCCATTAAAATAACGTTTGTTGTTCGTCTTTCATGGATGAGATCGTCCAATTTGTTTTTTATGTCGCCCAATTCTTTGTTCATCCGTTCATTTTGGTCCGCAAACGTTGAAAATGCTGTTTCTGCCGCAGGTCTTTTCATACGCTTTTTAGCTGAAATATAAAAATTAAATTAGAATCATACCGTATTTTAAAGAGAAGAGAAATAAACATAAAAGAATAAGACTTACGGCGTGCGATTTCTTCATCCCCATTCGAATCAGCAGGCGTTGTCGAGATTTCATCGTGATGAAATCCAGAAGGACCAGCAACAGGATTGTCGATAGCTACAGGAGCAGCAACGGCAGCGCCAACTTCGTCGCTCTCCAGGGGAAGACCTTCTGGCCCTTCTAGGCCGAATACTGCCTCCTCTGTGAGCAGTGCAAGTCACTTGTCGTCAAATTCGGCCCAATTTCCTTCTACTGGGGGGCCTCCCCCAGTCATGCTGCGGTTTCGCCTCATTGCTGCAGCCTTTTTCTTCACCTTGTTCTTCATATCAGTCCACACCTACACAAATAATCATGATGAATATAATTCATACTTATTTTTGTATATAAACTTACTCTTTGCCACTTCGTGCTTACTTTCTTTGGCCCGTCCATGCTATTTGTTAGCTGCTCCCATAGGAAATGGCACGTCTTTCGCCCCTCAACGCCCAGCAGTTTCCCGCGGGCAAAATCTGGGTGGTCCTCCATAAACTCTAAAATTCCTTGCTTCTGGGCCCCCGAAACTCTTTCGTCCCTCTCTTTTTTCCCACTCATTCTTCAAATTCACACTTCTTTCACTCATTTTACAGTCACTCAAAAAAATTCAAAAACAGAAAGAATTTAGAAAAACTATACAAAATTTAACAAAAAAAACAACAAAATGTATCAAAAATTAAACAAAATATAACAAGTAACGAAACACAAAATAACAAAACTACAAACAAAAACACAAAAGAAAAACAATTGTCTTAAAAAAAAACAGACTTTATGAAACATAAACTAATATAAAAGTTACGAAATTTCGCAAAATAAAACTACCAAGATTCACCCAACATCAACTCACACAAAAGAGATGCCAAACGAAATGAAATAAAATGGTGGTTTAGCAGTTTTTCTTGCCAAATTACCAACACAATAAATGTAAAATCTCTCAGAAGTTATCAACTGGAGGGCAAATATCCGTAACCCTTGATATAGTTACAAACGGAATGACGTCAAGAACTTATCAACTGAACTTCGCTAGCGACTGTCGCTATGAATTAGAATAGGTACCCTGTACAGTAGCAAGTCCGAATAATCATGACATACTTTTAATAATAATGATATAAATATTGTAAAATAAAGTGCGCGTTGCGATGGAGTGGCCTAGAGATCCTCGATTTATTTCACCGCCGGGATTGTATGGACCACCACCATCACCGTGGTTTGTGCCACCGCCATCACCATGATTCCAACCAGTGCCAGCGCCAGGGCATTAAGCATATGGGTATGGTTTTGCCACGTATCCGATGCCTGTGCCGCCACCATTGCAAACACATTATTTACCAACATCTACATGTTCGTCGCAAACATCACAGCCTCCACCTATGCATACATGTCTAACAACGCCGGAACTGCATCGGGTAGTTGAGACGCCGCTGCCTTTGCCAGTAGCCACGATAAGCATGGACGAAATATTATCCATGCTGGCTGCCGAGGAGCGCAGGGCTGTGGACATACCGCGACCAGCAACAGTAAGAGATAAGGAAGAGTGTGTCGCAGACGAGTCAAAGGTCGTCGATAAAGAAGATATCGGCTGGGCTGATGTCCCGTTGACGAAGGGTAGAAAACAGAGGCGTAAACGGAAGTGCAAGGCAGATGCCTGGATCCAAAATGACAGCAATTGTGGTACTAGAACCCATGATAAGTACACAATGTGCAAGAGGTCAGAAGTTGGCCCAGGAATAATCGTTGGCTTCCAAAGTGGCCGCCTCCAGTTCAGAACGCAAGTTAGCACATCACCCCGGGATAGTCAACATCGGCGACGACGACGAAGGCGACGCTTGCTGAGTCTATGGCGCAGTCCGACAGAGATGTCGGATACCAGCACCAACAGCAGCAGCAGCGACAGCAAGAAGATATTCCCAATTCCACAGGAGGGTCCAGATGTTTGCAGTTAGAAGCCAAAGACCCTTGCCTTGTGAAGAGCCCCCTCCCCCACTTTGTGATCTGTGCAGTGCAGTGCGTGCTGTTAAATTTTTTGTGACTATAAATTTTAGACTGTGTACCCACACCGCGCGGGCAGAAGCCCTTATCATAGACCTTTTTTGTGTGATATTCGTTTAGGTATCTATAATTATGTTAATTTGAATTTTGTTTTTTTATTGTAAACTTACTTATCAAAATTTTTTAAATAATTATTCCCTAATTTTGATATTTTGAAAATTGAATATTATGAGTAAGTATTTTTGATTAATTTGTGTAGGTAATGTTTACATTATTTGTTGAATTTACTACGGTAATTTTTGTTTGTATGGTAACCATTTGTTTTAAATGATTTTAATTCATTTTATTTGTTGATTATGTTACATGTATGCGTACCCTTGTTTGAATTTTGATATTCTTTATAATTTTATTTTATTTTTGAAATGTTTACGATTAATTAATTAATAAATCATATCTTTGCGAAGATATAATTATTTTAAGGAGGGGATGGTGTAGCAAGATGACTTTCATCTGCTAGGCTCTGGATTTTTGTTATCTTAAGTTATTTTTAGATACAATAGTTCAGAGGTCATCTGCATCCCTTCGTACCCCTTGATTTTTGGGCGTCTGGGACAGTTCTTCGTTGGCCGGGGTACAAATAAGACCCATTTACGCTTTTGAGCGTAAATTTAAGTATTATTTTAGTTTTTTTTTATAAATTCGTATATAAGTTTTTAATCATTTATTATTTGTATTCGTGATTATTCGGTATGTGTGTGTGTTTATATGAAATTAAATAAATTTAAAAGTGTGAGTGTTATCCCCTATCCATTTAATAAAATTCCTTACTTTTTATCATACCTCCTGTTTTACCTCCATATTGCTACATTATATTATTACTCAAAACGGAATAAAAACCGATCCTTCTAAAATTGAAAAATTTCAAAATCTTAACATTCTAAAAACAAAAAAGGAAATTAAGTAATTTTTTGGTACAATAGGATGGTACCGTAAATTTATCCCAAATTTTGCTAAACAAACAAAACCTCTCAATTTTTTTTATCAAAAACGGTCAAAATATAGACATTTATAATGAATCTTATAGAAAAACTTTTAACGAATGCAAAGAAATTCTTACTACATCTCCAATATTACAATTTCCAAATTTTCATAAAGAATTCATTCTCACTACTGATGCCTTTGATTATGCCATAGGATCAGTCCTATTATAAAAAACGAACATGGTAAAGAAATGCCAATAGCCTATTTTTCAAAAACATTAAATAATGCCGAACAAAATTATACCACTATTGAAAAAGAACTGTTAGCAATAGTCGAATCAATAAAAATTTTTAGAACTTATTTATTTGGAAGAAAATATCTCATAAAAAACTTAATTATAAGACCGGTGATGTAACAGAAACAAAAATGTTTGCTCATTGCATTTCTGAAGATATAGAAATAAGTCAAGGATTCGCAGATCAAGTTAATAACAAAATCGACAGTAAAATATTTTGTAAGAACAAAAATATAATTATTCAAAATTTTAATAATCAAACAATTATCCATTTAATCACAAAAGAAAGATATAACGAGAGACCATCAATTTAAAAAAAAACTATCAACTTTTTTGAAATATATTAAATTAGAAAAATGAAGCTAGTTAAATTCTCTACAAAAATGGTTATATTCACTTTTTTCTATCTCTTACCGTTTTCGAGAAAATGGCATCCGAAGCAGGTGGTTTCTGCAAGTTATGAAACTTGGGCAAACCACTCATCACTCCAAACAGTTCCTATGAATAATTAATTATTATTTATTTATTATAATATCATTAATTAATCTTCTATTTATGAGCAGTTAGTGTAGTTAAAGAACGGTTTGTAGACGGACTTTTTGATTCTAAAGATTTTATTTATGGGATGTGTTTGGAGGTCTTTGGTGATGATTATTCCAAAAGTCCCCTGCCCTACGGTGTGTGCTAAGTCCGTAGCGTGGCAAAATGTGTCACTGTTTTTAGATTTTTACACAGACTTCTAGACTTGCTTTTTCTTCTTTCTCTTCTTCTAGTTCGCAGTCTCTGCTCAATGTATCTGCCATATAAAGTTCAGTGCCTTTCTTATATTCTATTGTAGGATTGTACGGCACTATTTCAATCATCATTCTTTGTAGTCTCGGTGGGGCTTCACATATTGGTTTCTTAAAAATCGTTTCAAGCGGTTTGTGCCCCGTTTCTATTCTAAGTGATTTGTTACCGTATATGCATGGATAAAATTTCTTGCAAGCAGATAGAATCGCGTATACTTCTTTCCCTAGTAGACTGTAGTTCTGTTGAGTGGACGTGAGTGCTTTGGGACTATATGCTGTTAGACGACCTTCTTGCAAAGCTACTGCACCTACCGCTCTGCTGCTGGCATCCACAGATAACTTGATTTGTTTTGTTGGATCATAGTATCTCATTTGTGGCAGATTCTTGAGCTTTTCTTTCATCAATTTGAACGCTTCTTCTTGCCGCGAATCCCATCACCAATCTACCTCTTTTTTGAGTAGTTCTCGTAGTGGGGCTGTAACTTCAGATAAATTAATTATGAATTTTGACAGATACGTTACCATTTCCAGTGTTCTCTGCAGTTCCTTGACATTAGTTGGTGTCTTCAGTTTATTGTTTTTATTTTCTCTGGATCTGCTTCCAAACCTTTGTCTGTGAGCACATGACCCAGGAATTTAACTTTATTTTTTTCGAATTTACATTTTTTCGGAATTTAGTTTCAATCTTGCTTCTTTGATTCTCTCTATCACCTTGTTTGTTCTTGTTCGCAATTCTTCTATGGTACTAGCATGCACAAGAACATCGTCGACGGAGCATTCTGTTCCTTCTAAATCTTTTAAGATGTTAGTCATAATTTGTTGGAAGACTTCCGGTGCAGATGCGAGTCCGAATGGAAGCCGCTTACATTTATATCTTCCCCAAGGTGTAGAGCGAATGTTAAGAATTCTGAGGTACGCTCTGTTACCTTTATTTTCCAGAATCACATTTTTGCAGTCTAGTATGGAGAACCACTTTGATCCGTTTATTTTTGCTGCTATTTCTTCCAACGTGTTCAATGGGAAATGTCTTCTTTTTAAGTTTTTATTGACTTCTGTCGGATCAATGCATATTCGTAGTTTTCCGTTTTGTTTTACTACTACCATAGGTGATACTACTGGGGTAGGCTTCGTTATTGACAAGCAGCAATAGCCGGCTTTAACTATATAAAACTATTAAGATAAACTAAATCGACTTTATAGATTCAAACTAGCAACAATGACAACAAGGAAGAGAACAATTGATCCAAATACGCTAACAGAAGTGCCAAGAAACAAAATATAATATTGGATCCACCAAAGAAGGAGAAAGTGCTAAAATTCATCATAAATGACCACGTAAATGCACATAAAGTGTTGATGAAACAAGTGGATAAGGATATGGAGAATATAAGCATTGGAATGGAAGTAATGAACATAGTGTTTACTGTGTATAGCATCCTTAAACAGAGAGCGCAAGACATACGTGGTACTACGGAACAGAAAGCCACTAATTCAGCACCCAAAGTCCATCATAATGGTACGGATTATGTTGCCAGTATGGCGGCACTAGAGGATGCGATAACTCTTGCAGCAACAAGCGCAGGTTTGTCCTTCAAGAAATTTACAGAATCAGAAGCTGACCAAAAGTAAAATTGGTATGGAACTGCATGTCCTTTATTCAACCTAATGACAGGATTTTCAGTTCGCTGGAAAGAGTTGCTGTTGGGTCATTCTGAAATGACTTTTAAGAAAACTACCACACAAAATGACGTAGTGGATGTCAGCAAATTGCGACTTGGAAAGGCACACCATGTTCTTCTTGAGGGAATACGCTTTCTTCCAGAGAGGTGTTCATCCATGGTCATCTCTTATATTATCTCAGAGCACAACCTGCTTATGACAAAAAGTTCTTGAATGCTTCAGTAAAGACTCTTGCACACATCCCACATATTGACACTATATTGCAAATTATGAAAGGGAAGAATTATGCAAGCATAGCACCCATTATTAACTTAATAGCTGATATAAGTATAATTATTACTACTTGTCACACATACAAAGCATTTCCACGACCTAATATCTTTGTCAAGTTATGCACAGGTCCCCTAAACAATGATATCATAGTTCCCAAATCAGATTCAACCGTAGAGCACATGGATACAAACGCTCCGGGTACTTCAGCACAAGTAGAAGGTCCTACCGAGGGATCTAGGATTTTGCGGGTGCATGAGCCTTCTACTTATACAAAACTGCGTGTGCGAAAAAGTGGAAAATGAATACGACAATGCCAAAGGAAGCATGTGCTCAAGCTATACTTCATTGTTGGTTCGGGACCTACAAAAAGGATATGGGCGTGCTCACTGCTATCACTGACAAGAGCAGCTGAAAGACGGGTTCAAGACACCAAATGAAGAAAACTAAACTAAGACAATCGATTTGATTAAATTCACCAAATACTCAAAGATGTCTACAGCATCACAAACAGGATGGTTGGCCCAGTCGTACAAACAGATTGCTGTTATGCCAAGCTTCAGTGGCAGAAGAAGTAGACTATTCAAGTCTGACTTTTTCAAGTTTATGACTGGATCTAGGAATAGTGCAGAACGTATCATGAATACTCTCTCAGGGATCATTTCGGAACACACAGAAATAAAAATAACCAATGGCTACCAGGAAAAATAATAGAGAAAGCTCAAGAACGATCTTACACAATAGAAGCCGAAAAAGGAAACGTGTATAGAAGAAACTCGTGGTTTATAAGAAGAGCACATCCTTGTAAAGAAGAACCCGAAGTTACTGAAAACAAAGACCAACCCATGGAGACAATAGTAAAACAAGAAGCATCCAAGAGACTATGGTCGGTAGTCGCGTCAGATTTATATTCAGCAGACGGTAAAAACTACATACTCATGGCTGACGATACTGCGGATATTTCGACTTTCAACCATTAAAAAACATTACAAGCAAGGAGGTAATAGAAGCAGAACACGGCATACCAGACAATCTGAAGACAGGCAACGGCCGACAGTACGTCAGTGAAGAATTCAAAAACTTCGAAGCAAGTTGGAATTTCAAACACCGGTTATCCAGCCCCGAATACCCCAGGTCCAACGGATTGGCTGAAAGTACTCGAAAAACTAGAAATACATAAACAAAAAGAAAAATAGTACGCAGACAAAAATAAAAAGAAAGATCAAGAATTTAAAAATAACGGACAAATTCTATACAGAAATAAAAGAATGGCCCGAGAAAATAGCAGACCTACCTCAAATGCTACAGAAATATTGGTATTATCGAGAACAATTTTAATGTTACAAAATCCTCATATTCAAGAATTTTTTAGTTTTAATTTTTCCACTAAATCTGGACTTTATCGAAGATCCGGTGTAGAAAAGTATGTTAAAATTATTTTGTTGTTATGAAGGTAAATCGGTAGTTAATGACAACATAATGTAGTGTTGTCGTGATTCGGTGAGTTTATGTCTAAAAAAGCGTCATTGTCGTGTTCGAATTTTTGCTCATTAATTTCTGTCTCTTCGTCTTCGTTAATTTGTTCTTCAGATTCTTGTCTAGTTTATGTTGACATGGGCTGTAGATTAAATCCTTGTCGAGTCTGTGCTCCATTTTTTACATTTTGTTTGGATGTAAACAGTAAATTATTATTATTAAAATTTTGTCTTGTAACGAAGTAACGGTGCCCCTCAAGAAAAAATTCAACGACTGCCCTGACTCATGCGTGTACCCCAGTTCAGTTCAAGCCACGGCACGCTGCAGTCAAGTTATGTTTTATTGGGAGCTACCAGCGGAGTGTTGGGAATAGCTTATGGACGTGTGTAAGTCAACCAATGGTTAGCACAGCAGGGGCATAAAAGATGTGTCGAACAATAGTGCGTCATTTACTGACCCAATGGGTACGATTTCCTCGCAGTGACGAGGAAAGGGAATTAAATGAACAAAGGTATAACATTACATTATTAATATACACTCGAGGAAAATAAAAACGCACCACTTGAAAATGCACAAAAAATGACACAATTTCAAAGTTCTGAAAACGTTGAAGTTGAAGCCAATGTGACAAAAAATCCACTACACCACCTCCCACCCCCCTAAGAAAAACAACTGTACCTGATGTCCAAAAAGGTCCAACTTTGGCAACTCATGCGCAGTGCCAAAAAAATCGTGGACCTTATTGGCCAACAGAGTAATAAAGATCAGACTTTTTCTTCAAGGTCCGCAAAATTTCAAGTACCTACGATGATTTGGCGCGAAGGTATGAATTTTTGAAAAAAATGCCTTTTTAGGTTTTTGGCTATAACTTGGCGAATTTTGCACGAAAATCAATAAATTTTGGATTTCCGAGAACGTTGAAGGTTTCTCTATTCGGTCCTGTAAGTTATTCTGCCACCAAAACCGATCCACCCCTTGCCACCCTCGGATAAAAAAACATGTTTTTGACTGAAAAATGTTCAATTGTAGCAACTTGTAGCGTGAGTAAAAAAAATCGTGGACCTTAATGCCCAACAGGACAATAAAGTTCAATATTTTTCCTTCAATTTTCTCAAAATTTCAAGTACGTGCGATAATTTGGCACGAAGTTGTGAATTTTTGAAAAAAATTGGTATTTTTGTACTTTTTGCCCATAATTTGTCCGATTTCGCACCAAATTCGTTTATTTCTTAAAACATCTAAAAATAAAGGTGTACGTTTTTTTGGCACTGCGCATGAGTTGACAAAGTTGGACCTTTTTGGACATCAGGTACAGTTGTTTATCTTAGGGGGGTGGGAGGTGGTGGAGTGGATTTTTTGTCACATTGGCTATAATCACATTAAAGATAAGACTTCAACGTTTTCAGAACTCGAAGATTCATCCAATTTCGTCGAAATTCAGCCGAGATATCGCACTTTGAAATTGTGTTATTTTTGGTGCATTTTCAAGTTGTGCGTTTTTATTTTCCTCGAGTATATGAGCAAATTGTATGTGTTCTAATTTTTAGATTCGCGTAATACATAGAATGCATCATATAATTGATGTCGTTGATGGCACACATGTTGCCACCTTTAAATAATAAGCATGTGTATGTGAACCGAAAAGGGTACCATAGCTTAAACGTGCAAATTGTAACATATTGACATACTTTCTTAGTTTATTATGAATATAATCTATTAAAAAAAATTCTTCTAGGTATGTGTTGTAGCAAGATGGCCTGGAAGTATCAAAACAAACAATGCGTGCGAATTATGAAAATGGAGATCATGGCACTAAAATTATGGGTAAGTCGAATTAAATAATTAAAGAACAATATGATCAATTAAAATGTATTTCAGGTGATTCTGGATACGCCTGTTTGCCATGGTTGCTGGTTCCAGTCCCCAATCCTGCTGACAATCATGAGGTGCAGTTTAACAACACTTTCAAAAGAACACGGTGCACAGTGGAACGATGTATCGAGGTATTGAAGGGACGATTTCGATGCCTTTTGAAAGACAGGACTCTACATTATACATCAGCCAATGCAGGCAGAATAGTGTGGGCTTGTGCCGTACTTGACAATATAGCCACTCATTTCAGAGACGATGAACCAAGCCTAAGTATGATGCAATCGATTTGGATATGCCCGAACCTGAACCAGCTGCACCTGAACCACGCCTGTGCAATGGTATACGAGTTCTGGCTATTAAAAAACGAGATTGCGCGCGCAGAAGGTGTCCTAGAGGTGCAGAAGGGGAAACGAATGCAGCGTTGGATAGCTGGAAGTGTCTACTATTCTGGTATGAAAACACGTTTTTGTCGCTATAGTAGTATTTTTTCTATAAAAGTTAGAAACGAACGTGTTTTCTTTTCGTGCCGATAACAATGGATTTTGCACCAGGACAACGCACCAGCCAATAAAGCGCTGTCTGTGAACCGTTATTTAGCCGCTAGAGTGCCCGAACACGCGCCGTACTCGCCTGATTTAGCACCCTGTGACTATTTTCTATTTCCGAAGATCAAGTCTGCCTTAAAAGGAACCCGGTTCGAGTCGATGGAAGAGATGAAGCGAAAATCGGCACGAGAAGAAAACACGTTCGTTTCTTACCTTTATAGAAAAAAAATACTACTACAGCAACAAAAACGTGTTTTCGTACCGGAATAGTAGACACTTCCAGCTATCCAACACTGAATTCGTTTCCCTTTATGCCCCTCTAAGGACGCCTTCTGCGTGCGCAGTCCGAAATTTAATAGCCAGTACTCGTATACTCTCATTGTTGCGGCTGCGTCCTCAAAATGGACTCCGTAGACAAAGATCAACAAAGACAGAGAAAGCATTAGGTGGCTGGTGTTTACAGACAAGTGCACTAGCAGCAAGCAGCATTATAGTTTTTTTAATATATTACGTGCATTTTTACATAATTATTTATTAAATATGGGTAAAAAGTGTTTTATAAATCAAGGGAAAATAGCAATATTTAGTGCTCCAAAGAATGAAATAACCTTTAAAAAGTGGCAGAAAGTTATTCCAAGGAAAGATAAAATTTTTACAAACAAAGACTATGTATGTGACAAATATTTTAAAAGTGACGACATAATAATGAATGGTCAGATGCTTTAAATAGGATTAGTTATATCTATTATTTTAATTCTATATAATTATTTTATGTTTAGATTCCACTAAGTCGGCGTCGTTTAAAGTCGGAAGCATTTCCCACATTGTTTCCCAATTGTCCAAAATATTTGAACATTGAAACGAAAAAAAGAAAAACAATAATAAAACATGACGTTCCGTGTAAAAAAATTGTACTTTCAAATGAAAATGATTCAGTGGGAAACATACAAGAATATAATTTTACAGAATTAAAAAATACCTTTTAAGTAAATTATAGTAGGTCCGTCAAAAACTATTTTTGAACTTCTGTGGAGCCAAGAAATCGTAATTAAATTACCAAATGAATTTTGGACAATGTGTAGAATAAAAAAGTGTACCAAATGAACAAGGCTATAGTTTACAAAAAGAAGCTAATTTAACAAATATTAAGACCAATGGATATTTAACTCATATTTAATTTATGTACAAAATTAGAATCTTTAATTGTAAAAAATATCAAAAGTCTGGAAGTTTACGAAGAAACAATAAGTGAAATTTTGGATGGATATATATTCACATTTCATTGTACAGACCATAAAACATAAATACTGGCAAGTCTTATCCACGAATTTATTTTAATAAGACTGAAACAATATTATTATCAAATTAAAATAAATCAGTTATCTGAAAGTAAAGAGAAGAGAAAACAGTTCAAAGATATTTACAAAAAAGTAAAGTAAGGTTTCTAGCCGTTAAAATGATGAAAAGTATGTTTAGTTTTCCCTTTAAAATTGAAGTAAGAATTGAAATTAACTAAGATATTTTTGAAAAGTTTAAGGATGGTCCCTCTTTACTCTAATGCCAGTTTTTTTTAGTTTTTTCTTCAATTTTTTTATGTGCATGGCTAAACATATCCAATTTTGTGAATATTTCATGTGTATTTCAATACAATCCTACATAAAAATTCTAAAAAGTGGCATTAGAGCAAAAAGAGGGCAACTTCAAGCTTTCCGAAAACGTCTTATTTGTTTAAAAAATCTTATTGTTTAAACCAATTTTATAGGGAAAACTGCATGTTGTTTTTCGCTATTTTGACGACTGGTGTTGATCCATTTTAAATTAAATTTTCTGGAATACAAAATTCAAAAAGTGTTGAATTTATTTATTCAGATATATAATTTAAATCTTTGTTTATTAAAGTAATACAGAGCATTCAGCAAAACCTATAATTTGACTGTGCAACCGCCTTAATATTTTTAGAACGAAAATTTATAAATTAATATGTAATTCCTATGTTCACACGTTCGTTTGCCAGCCACCTAGTGCTGTCTCTTTTTAGCACGACCTTTACGTTTATTTTTTGTTTTACATTTCATATAAATATATAGAAACCATTTTCTTTCACAACCATGTTGTAAGTACTGAATTTCACTTATTATTCGTCCTTCAATTTTTTTTTCTTTCTTCGTTATAGTATAGTTATGGATTCCTGATTCACGTACTTTGGTCATGTAGGTGATTGAAATATAGATCCTCGAAATGTGGATCTATTTTTTTTCGGTAGTCTCTTTTCCAGAGGGGCAAGTTTATTCCATCTTCTTTGATGCAAGGCTATATTTCAAAACCGCGACTTATTTTTTATCTATTAAAAAACAAAATACTTTGTTACCGTAGGTACTTTCCTTTTTATTATTATTTGTAAAATGCGAGTTGAAGTATAGGTTTTTTTGTATACCAAAATATTTCTGAATCTGAATCAGACTCAAAAATATTGTTTACTAAAGCAGATCTTTTTCTAGCGTGGAATGTAGATTCATTTATCAATCTTCTTTAAGATAAAGACAAAATAATAAAATAATGTAATCGCACAATTATCACACCATCAATCCATGTTCCACACTATTTCATCTAAAAATTCTTCATTATTTGTAATTAGATGATCATTAATTTTAAAAATTCTCGCAGTGCCTCAAATTGATTTTATATCTACTAAATTAAAATTTTTAAATAAAATTTTTAAAGTTTCCAATTTTTTCCATATCTTTTTGTACTGCAGTAGATATTTCTAATTTTTTAATATCACTTAAATAAGATACGGTTTCAGAAACTTTGTTCATTGAAATTTTTTATTTCCTCTGACGTTTTCAACCATGTAATATTTATTGACTGGCATTTTTATCTGTCTGCACTAACATAATTTAAATAATTATAATAAAATAATAATTTATTACCTTTTAAAATTGTTGACACTGTGTTTAAGTAAAAGCAGAAAAATTTTAATGTTTAATGACCAATTTTTATTCCATAAAGATTGGATCAGTTATCTAAAATATAAACTTTTTTTTTTCGATGATTTCTAAACTACGTAATAGGTGGTTACGTCTTTTCACCGGAAACCCAACGATTTTTTCAAATACCAAACTCCGAAAGCTAAAATTGACACTTAGATCTTTTTGAATTTAAATGCTTCAATTGTGCAGCACTTCTTTTCTTCTGGAATACGAAATATCTCCTGATGACCATCTTACGCCGCCATTCTTCGTTTCCACCGATTCAATGTTTTCTCTTTTTTTTTCTCCCGAAGCGGGAAATTGAAAATGGCGGCTTAAATGCCCCACCGGTACACTTTCCTGTGCTTAGTTAGTTGTTACATAAACAAAATATACCTAATAAAAAAAATTGTTAAAAATATGTTTAGAAAGTTATGTGTTATGTAGCTGTGGTGGTGTTAGTAGTATTTTGTAAATAAAACAAACATTGATAAAAATAAAAATATATATTCAAATATTACATTAGAATATTATTTATTAATAAAACACTTACAAATATTAGTCTTTTATGAGGGGGGCGATATTTTTCATAGGCAACATCCCCCCAAACATTCTCCTCCTCCCCCCCCCTCCTGAACTTCGCACAAGACTAGATGGCTCACGGCTCAGGTCGGACTCAGCTGGTAGAGCGAGCGAGAATTGTGCAAGTCCGGACAAAGTTTTGATTAAAAATCAATTTAATCAATTAACTTCCGGGTATAAATGCCGGATCGATAGAGCTGAGAAATCAGAAGGTGCGTGCCTTCACCGCGACGAAGAATTCACCGCCGAAGTACGTGGACCAAGCCAGCGACAGCGTCTACGGTAAGACTGATGTATCGGTGAGTGCCCATGCCCGCCGTAACCCTGTTACCGTTTCCGTGAATCAGTGTGCTGATTCGTTCCATACCGCTCTCAGTGTGTGCTGAGAATTCCGTTTCCGTGAATCAGTGTGAGCTGGTTCGTTCCGTACCGCCCTCAGTGTGCGTGTGTGCTGAGCGAATCCGTTGTAGTGTGCGCTGATCTAGCGCCGCCTCGCTCTCAGTGTGTGCTGAGTGCGACGCTCCGGCCGCTAATTTCTGTGTAGGTCAGGCCTTGCCTTCGAAGCCTTGCGCACTCTATGCGGGGAGCATTACTTCTCAGTTACGGTCAGAAAGGTGAAGAATGCAGAAGTTTGGGTTATGAAATAGATGACAAAGAGATCATTCATTTGTGTGACTCCTCATCTTTTAAAAGGAATATGTAACAACATGCTAAGCTAAATAAAGATATTGTGTTTGAACAAGGAGGCGAACAAAAAATTGCGAAATGGACACATGTTGAAGAATTGTAGACAAGAACACACTAGAATCAGACTTCAAATTGTGTCCCAAGTTAACAGAACATCACGTTGACAGAAATAATATTAAAAAAAATGAAAGTCAGTTACGCAGCACAAGTAATGAGTCAACGTGTGTCCGTAATTATGAGAAAATTAGCGGAATTATCTGGTAAGAATATTTTATATTATAATACTATATAGCTAGTTTAACAATAATAAATTTATTAATAAACAAAATATTACAATTAATATGCTGCAAATTCGCTCAAACAGTTTTTCAAAAATGATAACATACATTTTATTTTATGTTAATTTTATTAATTTGGGTAGTTGGGTAGCCGCTACATTATATGATTAACTTTAACATTAGATTTTCTTTCATATTATTCATTATATAATTTTTTGTTTCAGATCAATTTAACAACCGGATCCCAAGGCAACAGATACTGCAGTTTTCTTCTTTTAATGGACAAGATTTTTGATAACGTTAATGGTTCTGCGGTGTTTGCTAAGAATGGTAAACTATTAAGATGTGCGGTGTCTAAAAAATCGCCACATTTAAATTTTTTGAATGAGGCGTTAGAAGTACTAAGTAGCGTAAAATTTATTTGCTTCAAAACAAATAAAAAGAAAACCGTACCGAGTATTTCTAATAGGTTACAAAATATCAAATGTTTAAAATATTTAACTGAAAAACTTTTAAACAATGGATTTAAATTTATATCATTACGCAATTTCAATAAAGATCCATTGGAAAATTATTTCAGTCAAATAAGGAGTCACGGCATACGAAATACGAATCCATCTGCAATGCATTTCACGCCTTCATTCAAATCTTTATTATTAAATAATTTTGTTTCGCCACACTCTGTTGGAGCAAGTTGCGAGCAGGACGACAATGATGGTGCTCTAAACACTCTTACAAATTTTATAATAGAGCAGAACGTAGAAATTAAAGAACACATAGAAGAGGAAACAATAGAAGCTGTGGAAACAAACTTACAAACTATTTCATGTTCAGCGTTAGCTGATGATATATGTAAGTACATTTCTGGCTTTATAGCCAAAAAAATGTTACAAAGAACGCGTTGTGGTGCATGTAAAAACGATATTGTCTGTAATAAGGCGACCAGTAATGTAATATCAGCTCGGGAATATAGATCAGGATTATTAAAACATCCAACAGACAAAATTTTTTAATTATATTAAGAACATTAAGTATATATTTAATACTGAAATAATAATTTATCATCATTATTACAAAAACAACGAACTGTGTAAATAACTCAATATTTAGTTGTAATGACCATTGTCTGTCAGAGCTTATCCTTAATTATACTGTAAAATTTTTAATCTTCACGTACGTAAAAGATATAAATAGACTTTTGAGTGGCAAAAATAAAATTGACCATTCGACAGACAAAATGAAAAACAAGGCAATTGTATTGTACAAGAAAAGATAAATAAAAATATTTAATGTAATGTTTGTTGTTTTATCTGCAATTTTATACTTGTTTGATTAAAATCAACTTCAATTATTTATATTACTAATGAACCATACATACAGTAAAAGATTTTTTTAAGAATTTAAATTTTGGTTGATTTTTTTCAAATAAGTATGTTTAACCTGAACATTTTATTTTTAATAAATTGCAAATATTAAAAATGCTCCGTAAAACGTTCGTTGGTCACACACTTTCGCGCTGTTCAAAAGTTTGGTGATTAAAATAGAGAGCGCAAGTAGAGTAGTAGGGTCATTCCGATCTCATTTTGAGCTAGAAACTGCAAGGTAATATGAATACTGATAAGGAGTGATGATAAGGAAATTAGTTTAGTAGTGTATAATAGTAATTATTGTTGTGCTAATATTTTTGTACAAATTGATTAACACCGGGTATAGGAAGTATTGAATGCACGTATGGGTTTCATAATAAATGTAACAATATCTATAATATAACATATGAATATAGGCCCAGCGTGATGATTTAGCACTAACACTCAGTGGTACTGCAATCACAATGGACACTACTGATACCAATATAACTCCTGTAGCAAGTCCAAGTACTTGAGAACACAAGGAAGTATCCCGAAAACGTACCCTGGACCCAGATACGTTTGAAAAGCTGGCAGAGGCCCGGGAGAACTTCTTAAAAGAAGACGATTACAGGAGCATAACTTATGTGAAAAACTTTTATTTAAAAATTTTGATCTGATGGGCGACTTTTTTGTAAAATATTATACAGGCCTCCGAAGAAAACAGTGCGAGTTGATTTTAAATAGGATGAGCGAACATTTAACACCAGGAGCGCTAAACCCGACACATCAATTTTTAATATTTATGATCAAGTTGCGGCATAACCTGCCCTATACCGACATGGGGTATAGGTTTAATGTTCATCGTACCACAATAAGACGTACATATCACAACGTTTTGGACATTTTTTTATTGCCTGTTCAAAAAATTTGTATTTTGGCCGGAAAGAGAGGGGTTGCAGGCGTACATTCCACCGAGCTTCAAAACTTCATTTGGCGATAGAGTCGGCATCATCATCGACTGTTTTGAAGTATTTTCCGAACGGTCAGGTACCTATACCAAGAGAATTGGTTCAAACGTGGAGCCATTACAAGCACCACAACACAATAAAATTTCTTATTGGTTTGTAATACAATGCTTATTTAAAATAATACATTACTAACTGAGAAAATTATAGGAATAACACCACAAGGATTTGTGTCGTTTATATCAAAAGCGTACGTAGGACGGTCAAGTGATACGCTTATAATCGAAACTAGCGGCTTCCTGGATAATCTGTTGACTGGAGATATTGTCCTGGAGGACCGCGGGTTCCACATTGGAACATCTGTGCGCATTTATGCCGATTTCGTACAGCCTACGTTCCTAAAAGGTACCGGTTTAATAGGATAAAATTTAATAATTTAACTACACTATTTTTTGTAATATTAGGGCAAAAACAACTCAGTCCGTGGGACATAGAAAACACTAGAAAAATAGCGAATGTCCGCATTCACGTGGAGAGGGTCATCGGGCATATAAGATCAACATATACAATCTTGAATAGTACAGTGCCCATGTATTTTTTCAGGGAAGTAGATGAAGATGATGACCTAATAATGGAAAAAGTTACAAGAGCATGTTGTGTTTTAATAAATTTATGCGACAAAATCGTATAGGAAAGAAAAGATACACAAAAAACAAAACAATTACATGAACTAATGATATACATTTTTCCAGCCTATGCATTATTTGGAAGTTTTTTTCTTCGGTTTCTTTCCTTTCGATTCGCACTCGTTACAATACCACACCTTTCTTGTATTTTTCATACCCAAGCACTTCATGTGGAACCACTTTATCCTGCATGAAGAGTTATCACATTGTATCATCCGAGTACCATCATCGGGTTTCTTACAATAGCACCACAGCATTGTATCGGGCGTTACTACAACAGATGTGGACTGTTGTACTGTCGATGTCGATGGTTGTACTGCATCCGTATATGAACGAGTATATATTTTACCTGCAACATACATATTACATAAGCAAAACTTACAAATAATATTCGAAACAAATTTAATTCCTAAAAGTCTATTTCTCTGGATATCTGAAAAAACCAACGAACGTCTGAAGATCTTGAAAGAGAAGAAAAATAAAATATCTGCGCATCCTACTGATCAGTACGAAATTATGATAGTAGTTGTTTGTTTTTTTATAATGTCTTATAACAGAGTTCCAGCTCAGCGTCATTACTGGTCTACCAATTCTTCTCTTGGAAATAAAATGATAAAACAATCAATCTCTCGCAATATATTTCAACTACTTTCTTCGAAATTATATTTCAATTCTCCCGAAAACCCTCAGAATGCCAACAAACTGCATTACGTTGAGGAGTTGGTTTCTTGCTTGAAACATACCTTTCAACAGGTCAGATCTAAAAGTACTTTTCAGAGCATTGATGAGGCCATGGCAAAGTTCAAAGGTAGAAGCGTTCTGAAGCAATACCTTCCCCTCAAGCCAATAAAAAGAGGAGTAAAATTGTGGGTTAGATGTGACTCTAAAACTGGCTATAAAAATATAATTACTCAATCTTTAAAAACATCTTTATTAAAAGTTAATGTGGTATTAAATGCAGAGTTTGTATTACCATCGACGGGAAAAATTGAGATAAAAGCAATGAATACTAGAAATCAAATTTTAGATCATGTGACCAATTTGCAACAATGGTATAAGGAAAATGTAACTGATTTTAACAAAATTAAAAGAATTCCAAGAACGAGATTCAGGATGGGCTTTACGATAAATTCTCCATTTAAAAGTGAATATAAACTTTTATACACCGTTAGAAGGGGGTGCATTTATTGATTTACCTCTAAATGAAAAGGGCAGTGATAAATATTACACAGTAAAAACTTGGAGTAATATCAGTGTTAAATATTAACACTGTAAAATCTGTTAAATAAATAGTGTCAATTTTAACACCATTAGTGTATTTTTTACACTCATTAACGGTGTCAATAGAGGAAAGTGTTATTTTTGTCGAATTTAACATTTTTATTTGTTGCTTGGGTTCGTAACACATCACAGTGTTAGTTTAGTGTCAAATGTAATATATTTCCATGTTGAATTAATATTTACACGGAATAATGTATTAAACAACACAATTATTCAAAATTTTCAACACTGCCCAGTGTTATTTTAACACTGTATATTGTAAAAGAAACGCAGCTGCCTGTTTCAACAATTGGGGGATGTACAGATGTACTGTTAGATCATGACAGACGTGCTTTGTGCTTATTAAAAACAATAATTATTCTGCTTATACATATACAGAATCATTGTAAGTATAAAATAGTTTTGTCTTATTGCATTTAGATTAGATTGAATGTTATATTAGTAAAGTTTAATATATCCTGGAGTGACAATGATAGATTATTCCATAACACGTGGATTCGCCAGAGGGCTGCGGTCACTATTTCTTTTTATTTAATTATATTACTGTAAATGTAAGTAATCAATGTTTCTATAAAGATTCATGGATATTTGTATTATAATGATACTGTTTAAATTATAATTTTGTGTTACATTACGTATTTAAAAGTAAGGTTAGTAGCCCTTTGTGACGTCATTCTGGATTGGTCTATTATTGGCATATAAAACCTGATGTTTACTTTTATGTTTTTATTTCAAGATGTTTGTTTTTAAAGCATGGTCCGCGGATCGGACTATAAAAAAATATATTTCAATTAATACTAAGACAATCAACGAATTGCGATTAAAAGGTATAATATTTCAGTATTTGAAATTGCTATATTTATTATTTTTCTTGATTTTTTTAGTGATCCAGAAGTTAAATATAACAAATATCAAGTTTGTACTTGAGAAAGACAGTACCGAAGTTGAAGATGATGAAATTTTGCAGCCAGACGATGTATTAATTTTTCTGAAAGAGGGTGAAATTTGGCATTCTGAAACGAGTAATATTTTCTTTAAATTCTTAAAATGTGTTTCGTTATATTCGTGCATTTTATTTTTAGGTACCATTCTTGATATTTCATCAGTATCTAGTTGCAGTACGTCAACAGTAACATCAAATTCATTTGATAATTCTATTATATTTGAAGAAATTCTGAATTACTCAGATGTGAATTCAGAAGCACCTGTTGATAACACTGCACCAAAACGAAAATTAACAGTTTCTGATACAATTTATACTAAACAGGTACGCATACCGTCATCTCACAATTAATAAAATTAATAGCAGCATGTGCTTGTGAAAATTATGAAAATGAACAAGTTCCAAAAATGGAAAAAAATAAAGTACGCTAAATACATTATAGAAATTTTTCCAAATTTAAAGGATCGAAAGACAAGAGATGGATATCAAAATATAATTACATATATTTTTAGGAAGCATTCTACGAGCCAAAATTAGGAACAGGTTTTTTGGTTGATATATTTAGGAATATAAACAGAAAGACGCACATTAGAAACCGAAGATATAGACAATTCGCTGGCCGACGACTCGCAAGTAATAGAAGACATTCAATTTTTTTAAAATACTTGTGTTAATACCCAAAAAGATTATATTTTCGAAAAAATGCTAAACACTTTTCAATACAGACGAACTGTGAAAGAAGACATTTTAAATGCTTTTCCCAGGGTTATGGATACACCTGGTTTGGGAAGTATTTGCAATTTTTTTCTTTTCAAACTTGGTGTGAATTAAATTTAAAAACATTTTCAGGTAGATCAGGATTTTAATTTACTATTTAAAGACAGAAAGTATAATAAATTGCAAGATATATTTTTAGAAACAAAACCAAAAATTTTGAAAGCTGTTAAAGATAGTGGCATTGACTACAAAATTGATGACAGTGATTCTGGTGGGCAAGGTATATACAAATAAATTATATTTATTTAGTGCACAAGCTTTTACTAGACCAACCAAATTATAATTTTTAGTAATCGGTTTCAGCATTGTTTTAGATTGGAATGTGTTAACAAAAACATTTATTGCACTTATATACCTGCTTCCACCAACTGCTAAGGGCAGAATCAAAGGTTGTAGATGCTCAATTAGAAACGTAATAAAAAAAATTATAGTATTCCATAAGGTAAAACTATGCTTGTGTAATTTAATTTATATTTTTGGCATTGATGTTACTTCAGATCCACTGTACATAGCTGCCCATAATAAAACTACTGATCACCCTTTTTTAATCGGAATAAGGCCCAACAAATCTGCTGTGAATGAATACTTCATTGTTTTGGATAATAAGGTCATACCTTGTCACGTAGAGGATATTGTAAGTGCAGTTGACCTGCTGTTTAAAACTCACTTTGTTTTTAATACAAAATTTGAATAAAATTTGTCATCGGTTTGGACGTTTATTCAAACCGATCTCTATGACGTTAAAGATGAAAACGTAAATATAACATCAAAACACAGATAATTGCGATCTAGGCTTTTTAATTAACTATAAACATATAAATATACTTACATACATGTACTGTGCGACTGTACTAATATCAGTTTTATTTTTCAATTTAAAAAAAAATGTTCAACTTTAAATGCTGTTTTTGTAATTATGAGTCCTCAGATGCAAAAGACATATTTTCTCACTTAAAATATATACACGCAATATATGAAGGATGCAACATAAAATTAAAATGTTTAAATAGTTCTTGTCCTTTAACGTTTGATACATTTAATGGATTAAAGAAACATTTACAAAAATGTACCATTCAACCTGATGACAATGAGGGTCAAGATATTGCGGTAGCCGTGCAAAATTATTTTCAATTAGGAGATGCCAACAGTAACACTGACCGTGTATCATACAGTATAGATACAGAAGATATAGATTTTGAAACAAATTTTGCTTCCTTTATTTCTAAATTATATTCTTTAGGGATACCAGAAAGTACAATTGATATTATATTAAATTGTACAAAAGATCTAATAGAATCAGTCGTTACAATTATTCATAGTACCACCATTGAAAATTCTGACAATGTTTTTCAGACTATGTTTCAAAATTTTAATACGAAATATAACAGAAACAAATATTTTGAATCAAAGATAGTAAAACAAAACAAAAGTGGAGTGAGAATTGTTCATTTCTTAAAAATTATATTCGCGAAAAAAAAAGAAAATTCATGTATTATTACAGATTTTGATGACAGCCTGCGATACAAAGAGTCCACTTTTTATCAAGAAAATAAACATGCATTACAACTACAGTTGTTTTACGATGAATTTGAACTACCAACCCATTGGGAAGTAAAACTGGCATACATAAAATAGGAGCTTTTTATTTTGTAATTAGAAATATTTCTCCTTTTTGCAATTCTCAGCTAGATAAAATCCAATTAGTTGCATTATACTCTTCACAAGATTTTAAAACTTTTGGTTTTAATAATATACTAAAAATAATTGTTCAAGAAATCAAAATTCTAGAAGAGAAGGGTCTTTATATAAAATCTTTAAAAAAAACTATGCTTGGTACTCTTATTGCTCTTTCTCATGACAATTTAGGTGGTCAACAACTCTTTGGATTTTTAGAATCATTTAATTCAAATTATTTTTGTAGACTTTGTCTTGTACCGAAGACGATTCTAGAATAACATTACGTACAAACGTGACTTATGAATTACATGCACAACAACAAATTTTTGGATTAAAAGAGCGAAGTGTTTAAAATGACCTCAAATATTTTAAAATTTGTGAGAATCCGACTGTAAATGTAATGCATGATTTTTATGAAGGGATAGTGCAAATGGAAATTAAACTATTTATAAAATATTTAGTAAGTGAAAAACTGACAACATTAGATGAAATAAACAATAGAATAGTTTGTTATCCATACGATTATAATGATAGATATAATAAACCATCTCCAATAAAAATTGACAAAAGTGGACATTCGATTGGTATAAGAGCAGCTCAAGCTTGGTGCCTCATTCGATACTTACCTTTAATTTTAGGCGATTTAACTATGCGTGCAGATAAGAACAAATATTCAATAATATTACTATTACTAAACTGTTTAGATATTATAATGTCTCCCATAGTTTCTTTATCAATGTGCACACAGTTAAAATATTTAATATGGGAGCATCATCAGCAGCTAATAGATGAATATAACGTAGAACTTACTCCTAAGCCCCATATAATTATACATTATCCTGCAATTATTGCAAAAATGGGACCGTTAACACATTATTGAACAATGAGATTTGAGGCCAAACATGCATATTTTAAAAATATATGTCCAAAATTACATAATTTTATAGATATAACAACTACTTTGGCAAATAGACATCAATTATACATGCATCATGTATGGAAAAATAAAACTGATATTAGTTACAATGTTAAATATGGACCAGTTCTTACACATACTGAACATTTAGAAACTATAAAGTCTTTATGTAAAACAAGTAAAATTACTTGTTTAAAATGGGTACGATGTTATGGTCATATTTTTGAAAAGTCATTTTTAGTATGTACTCATTTTGATAGCAATAATTACCCTGTATTTCAAATTATAGAAGATATATTTTTTGTTAAAGATGACATTTTCTTTCTGTGTTATGCATGGGAAACACAATGTAATTTCTATTTCCATGCATTTGAATTAAAATGTAACCCAGTGAAAACATATGTTGCAATTAAATTAAAGGAACTTGTTCATTGTGTTCCATATCAGTTACATGGATCTCAGGATGAGAGTACAAATTATTTCATAGTTCCTCGATATAAGATTATAAATGTAAATGTAGAACCTTAATATTTTTATATGTACAAGAACATAAGAGCAATTATTTGTAAACCTAAAAAATAAATTTTAATTTTTTTCATTAATAAATTTTTGTATTAAATTTAACTAAATCCCTTGTTGAACATTAAAATAAAATTGTGTTAAATTTGACACAGTAGAATGTAAAAATTTAACGTACTATATGTTAAATATAACATTATTATGTGTTAAATATAACATTATTATATGTTAAATATAACAATATTATGTGTAAAATATTTAACACAAATTTATTTTTATATGTAAAAATGTTATAACCAATACTAGTGTTAATTTTAACTAAATTGTGTGTGAAACTAACACTACAAAGTGTATAAATATAACTATTATTTGGTGTTTATTTTTGTTTACATTATTGGGTATTACCAATTTACACCATCATTCTGTGTCAATTTAACACTATTTTGGTATGTCCCAAATGGGACACGAAGTTGTGTTAAATTTTTTATTGTGTAAGAATCAAGACAGGTATTGTTTCTTATACTCTGTTGTCTCAGGTTTGTATCCACATTTTTCAAACGTATTAAAATATGATTGTATTGAGTTTCCAATGCATTTAAAAGATGTATCCAGCTTTGAGGATCAAAATGAAATATCAATAAATATTTATACGTTAGAATATAGAAGTAAAAAAGAAAAAAATGTCGTTGTTCCAGTGGTTTTGTCTCGAAAAGAATATGACAAAAAAATTATTTTACTCATGATATATTCAGCAAGTAGTGAAAATGAAATTGGCAATGAAAATCATAATAGTGGCAGTGGAATTGTAGATAAAATAAAATTAAGTACAAACTATCATTTTATGTGGATTAAGAGTATGTCACGGTTATTAAACAGTCAAATTAAAATATCAAACAGACACCAAGTGTATTTCTGTTACAGATGTTTTAACCATTTTAAAACAGAAACATCGTTATCTAAACATGAGATAATATGTAAAATACTTTTGTGACGTAAGGCTAGACGCCTACTTAAGCAATATAACATTTTTTTGGATAATTTAGCGGAATATCACATGACGTTGCTAGAATTCTGATTACAGATTTCGGAGTCGAGAGTTCCACGAGGGATTTCAACTTCGACTTCAACATATTTTTAGTTTTTACTTCAAAAAATAATTACATATGTTTTATAATAAGAAAATAGTTGTTTTAACAAATTTGCTAGTTTTGTTTATACATAGCTTTAGATCACGGTTCCTAGAAGATAGGTTGGGACACTTCCTATAGTTACCATTATAAACAAATGGTCACATTTTTTCCTTCTAAAATTAGTTCAATACATAGACAAGAGATGTCACTAGTGCATTATTCCACCCGGTTTGTCAGTGAAATTTCAAACAGAAATTTCATATTTGAACGCGCATAAATACATATAAGTACTAACACATTATTTAAATTCACAAAAGGCAAACATTTGTAAGTAAGTATGTAAACATATATATTAATAGCAAATATTCTATATTTTGACATTTTGTCACAATTTTAAAATAGCAATATGAGTAAATGCTTCGTACCCCATTGTACCACTGGATATAAATCTTGTGAAGAAAAAGTATCATTGTTTTCGGTACCCAAATGTAGCATAAGATTGGAGCAGTGGAGACAAATTCTGTCAAAAGTCTCAAGAAAAATTTTAACATCGAAACATGTAATTTGTGCAAAACACTTTCAAAAAGAAGATATAATAAGAAACTGGAAATCTGGAGATGTTAGTGCATTTTATTTGTATTTTAAAATACTAAATTAATTCATTTTTACTACACAGATATGTTTTGAGTATAAAAAGCCCCGTTTATCTTTAAATTCTGTTCCCCTTGTGGAATATGGTGATATTTCAGTAAATAATCATAATAATGAAATTAAAAATTCACCATTAAAAAGAAAATCTGTTACTACTTATAACGAGAGACTCTAAATTACCGAAAAATTCTAGTAATGATACCACTGTCAATGAAACATATAATGAGGAAATGCCACAATTAGTGCCAGTTGAAATTATAAAAACAGATACAAATTTCTCTATTTATAATTATTTATTTAAAAATTTTCAAAATTTCTTATTACCAAACCAATCCTGGGCGATTCATTTTGATCATACAAAAAAAATTCTGTATATCTAACTTTATTATTAATAATTCTGGAATACCAATCGTTTTTATATACTACCTGTTTAAAAAAAATTTTATTTCAATATAAATAGAATAAATAATATATTTTTTATCTAGTAGTCCTATTCAAGAGCTTTGTCAAAAATTTGACATAATACATTTAATGTCATCTAGTTAATCAAATATTCGATAGGTATCTCTACTGCATCACTAGAAAGTGACTTTTCATGACCACACTGACAGCTCAAGTGTCCCAACCTATCTTCTAGTAACCGTGGTTTAGATGGACATTCTAATCTCGATGATTGATTGATTGATAATTCATAATGATGTATTTTGATAAGGCTGATACATATATCATTCTTCTTTTTTAATATCGTCATCACGACTAATTGGCAGTATTTTACTAACTTCTATTTAAATTTCCTATAATATAAAAATAAAAAACTAAACTCAAAATTGTTAATGTGTTTGATGTTTATACCCCTCAGGCTATTAACAAATCCTAGGGCCAGAAGTTTTAAAAATTTTTCATTAGGACACAATTTAAAAACAAAAAGTTAAGAAAAAAACAATGAGAGAACTATATTTTAAAAATTGAAATAATGTATTGTGGTATGAATTATACAGAGTATATCATTACTAAGAATACCTACATATTTTAAGGATATACGAGCATAGATGCTGAATTCGAAAAATAATAAATTTTTTACACCGTCCAATAATTGAAGTTTATTCAATGTCATGAAAAATGTTTTCTATGGATATTTTGAAATTTATTTTGGCTATTTTTGAAATGCTTTATGCTGCAATTCTGTGAAAATCTGTAGTTCCTACAGATTTATAAAACTGTAAATATTAAACAAAATCTCAATGAAATCTATAATCATAATTATTTAAAAGCGCAAATCTGTTCTTGATATGGCATTAGGTATGTTACTAATTTCATTATTGATTTGAGATAAATATATTATTCGAAATATTATCTTTATTTTCTTCTAATACTTTCATATTAATGTGTGATTTGTTTAAATTTTTACACCGGCCAATAATTGAAGTACGGTAGTAGCATCAGAACTTCATCAATTATGGCTTTATTGTTCAAAATAAAAATCTCAACGTAATACATACATGTATTTTATGTTGCCAATTTGAGTTGATAACGAAATCGTGAAATTAATTTCACTTTGGCGATTGGCCAAACGCGTTGTTCAGTGGTCAGGTGATACGTAAGCACACAAAAATTGTGTTACGTGTAATCTAGATCACAAATTAACGCACGAGAAATTTCAGACTGAGTGGGGATGGAACCAGGGACTGGTAGCTCAAGTGGTAGAGCGTTGGACCGGAAATTCAAAGGTTCCGGGTTCGAATCCCGGCTCAGTCTGAGATTTTTCAAAAATTCTTCAAAACTTTACCGGAGGGCGTAACTCACGATTTCGTTATCAACTCAAATTAATTTCACTTTGGCGTTGTTCAGTGGTCAGGTGGTACGTAAGCACACAAAAATTGTGTGACGTGTAATCTAGATCACAAATTAACGCACGAGAAATTTCAGACTGAGTGGGGATGGAACCAGGGACTGGTAGCTCAAGTGGTAGAGCGTTGGACCGGAAATTCAAAGGGTTCAAAGGTTCCGGATACGAATCCCGGCTCGGTCTGAGATTTTTCAAAAATTCTTTAAAACTTTACCGGAGGGCGTAACTCACGATTTCGTTGTCAACTCAAGTTATTTATAAAGTTCGGCAGAATTACGTAACAGTTCTGCACAAACACATTTTAGGAGGGGCAATAATAACTATTCATTCTCAATTATTATCAAATTATTAGGTATCATATTTTACACGACATTTTCATAAATGAGTCTTAAAAATCTGGTCTTAATTTATTTAAAGCAATAGTTAAATAAGTAAAACTATTATACCAGAAATTGGTGAATCTTCTTATGAAACATAAATTATTAAATACTACCTATCAAATGAAAGTAAAAGTAAACAGTTCTTGCCGAAATATAAGTTAATTTGTTCTATTTTAGTATTGTAACAATTTGCTAGCAATTATTGAATCTGAATAATGAAAATAACATCCATTGTTTATTTAACAAGTATTTTTACAAATTTCTCGCTGAACAATTTCCAGTTTTTTTCTTTCTAATAATGTACGATTTGTTTAAATTTGTTTTGATGAAGTAATGTATGTTAACATATTTCGACGTAATACTTACATCTATTGTGTGTTGCCAATCATGTTAGGCATACATAAAGTTAGCACACTGCTTACTCAGACGTGTTATTGGAGACAACATCCGGTAAACCATCGAATAAAATTTGTTATTATTAAAAAATGTATTAAAAGTATAGTGGTGGTGGTGGTCCTGGTGGTGGGAAGTGTCTCAATCATCACATTTAAAGATGAAGTTTTTTTTTAAATAATTTTTTGAGTCTCATGATCGTACTAAAATTGAAGAAGAAGAGTGAGAAAGAAAATTTAAGGAAAAAGTAAGTAGTTATTTAAGAAATAGAACATGTGGATAGCATTAAATGTTTTTGAAATTTTTAATCAATTACAGAAAGCGGTGGCTTAAGATGATGTGCAAATTTTGTACAGACCCACAATGCGCTGGGTTACCAAAAAAATGCCCTGGTTGTAAAGGAAAAACATGTTGGACATATGAGGCGCTTAGAATCAAAACCGGCCAAGTAACAATTTTATACAAATTGAGTTGTTGGTATCATTGGAATCGTATTTGCAACCTCTACAAACGTATCACATAATAAACTATCTAAACCGGCCAAATGATAAAATTGCATTCAAAAATCGTATTTTGTTTCATAACCGGCCAAGTGCACGATAAGTTACTATCAAAACCGGCCAAATTGTCAACCTCCAATCAGATGCTTTTATTTTGACATTTCTGCCAAAATGGCGACTCTTCTACTGGCGGTAAAACGTTTCAAATCTAAACATTTGCAGTAATAAGAGTCTATTTAAAAGGTCATCGTTAATATTTTAAGTTTACAATGCATGAAACACTAGATAGTAACAGTTTTTTACTTGAAACATCTTCGGCGAACTCAAGTAAACGTCCTGTGCAATCAAATTAGAGGAAAAGTACAAAAGAAAAAATTCAAAGGTAGGTGTTGAAATTTTGTTTACATTTTTCGATGTATTTAAGATACCTAGATTATTTTAATTTGATCAAATTTATGTTCTAGACATTCGGCAAAAGATCTACCTGTATTTCCAAAATGCTTTGCACAACGCGAAGAATTACATCCCGGCGTGGCAGTCAAATCAGCGACTTTAAAAGACGTTAAATCTCTTTTAATTTAGCATTATGATGAAAACTGGGCAGATTTAGATACTTTACAGTATTATAAAACTATTTTTATTGCTCAATCGGATCTAGAACAATCAGATGAGCCTCCTGATTCGGAATTTTGTAGCGTTATAAGTGAAAATAGTTTTGTGTAGTGTTTAGTTACCTGGGGTTGGGGGTAACTACCAGGCGCGTCCCCAGGTGGCGGATAGGGGAACGGCCATATCCTTTGGTTATGGTTAGTGGTGACTATGTGCGGCCGCTCGGGGCTTAAAACCCTCGCACGCGTCTCGCTAAGGTCATTGCCGTGGACCACCCTCCCACGTGTTTGTGCCGTGCGTGGCGACCCGTGTCGGTTGGATGAAGGGATCCTGGTGGCTGAGTCGCGAGACAACACTCCACTTTGGCCTGGATTTCACCTAGACGGGCGGTCGAGACTAACCCACCTCGATCAATCGGCTGCGGCGTTGGGTCAGACCGTCGCCAGGGTGAGTCCTTGGAGGAAGGTGAGCACACAGGGGGCCCAGGCGTCGGTGAGTGTCTAGCCCACCTCGCTTGACAACTGGCAACCTTCGCGTGTTGTTTGCCACCTCTGGGGGCTATATCCCTTCAGTATGCCTTGGCGTTGAAGTTCAACGTCCCCTCTTGGGGCTCCGTGGCGGGTGAGGCGCTGGGGGGATGAAGTCTTCTGTCCCCATGGATGAGATCCAGGTGGCTACAGTCCCTCCGGGTGGGCTTTTAAACCCGGACACTCCAGCTCAACCCGCTGAAACTAAGCCTCGTAGGCATAGAATCAGTGGTGCTGAGCAAAAGCGCAGACGGAAGGCGCGTTTGGCTGAGCTGGCGAAAGCTAACTCTTCCAAGGTGCCTGCTCCCGTGTCTTCGGTGCATCAGAAAAATACTAACCCCTCAGGTTCTGGACAACTGTCCAAACCAGTGGTTTCGGCTGGCAGTTCTGGTAGTGCCAAACGTCTCCGGTCTAACGGATCGTCTGAACCTTCGCCCAGCGGCAACGCTAGGAAGAAGAACAGACCCCAACAGACCAAAAAACAGGTGGGAAAGCAAGTACCATCAAAACCCCCGCCAACAGTGTTCAGGAAAGCAGGGGATAGCTATTCGAAGGTGGCCACAAACCAACTACGAGTTGCTGTCATCTGCCGAACTAACACTCTTGGCAAAATATCCTCCTCCAAGGCTGAGCTTCTTCAGGAGCAGCTGTCAAAATGTCTTGACAACTGCTTGTTCGCCTTGAAAGAAGGAGAACAGCCCCCAATCTTCAACGGGTGGCAATATTCAGGGGAGATTCTTCGCATCACTTGCGTCAATAGCCATTCTCTTGAATGGCTAAAAACCACAGTGAGCAAACTCCCCCAACTGTGGGACAACGCCCAGTTAGAGGTGGTACCGGTGAGCCAGTTGCCACGTCTAGTGAAGGCAGCTGTCTGGATTCCGGGTAAAGCCGAAGACAGAGAGACTGTCGTCCGGAGGTTGGCGGCTCATAACGGCCACCTCAAGGTTCCAAACTGGTGCATCTTTCACGATGCTATCAAGGAGGAACAGAAGGGTAGAGTCCTTGTTTTCGGCATCGACGACACAGATGCCAACATAATAACGAGTCGTGGGAAGAAACTTTTCTACCAGTTCTCGCAACTCACCGTAAGGTTGAAGTCTAGCGAGCTAGACCAAAGCCCATCAGGTGTCTCGAAACCTCAGTTGCCGCAGGCTGCAACTCCTATGGAGACGGAATCCAAGGTGAATGCTGAACTGCAAGAGCTCGAGACCCTGATTCTTTCGGACATCTCCCAACATGACCCTTCCACATCCTAAAACCACTAATCCTATTTGCTTTGTCCAAGTAAATCTGCAACATTGTCGGGCGGCAAGCTCCTGTCTGAGACGCCACCTAGTCAATAAGCAGAACAGTATAGCCCTGATCCAGGAACCTTGGGTTGTTAAATCCAAGGTGTGTGGATTAGGCGACAGCACCAATTCTATCATCAATGGTTTTGGTATTGAGAATACAAGGACGTGTATAGTGGTACCTAAACACATCCAAACTGTAGTCTTACAACAGTTTTGCTCACGCGACCTCACTACAGTTCTTCTTAGTGGAGTCACTGATCAAAGCGAAGACATTGTCGTAGCTTCTTGCTACCCACAGACTCCGCACAGCTTCCTCCCAGTCCAGAACTGGCTAAGCTGGTAGAGTTCTGTGAAAGCAATCGCAAGCATCTTATTGTTGGATGTGACTCTAACTCACACCACCCTATCTGGGGCAGCAAAGACGTTAACCCTAGAGGCAGATCGCTATGTGAATATATCACCAGTACTAACCTGGAAATTCTTAATAAGGGCGACGAACCTACCTTTGTCACTTCACCTGAGCTGTCTATGTCTGATCACAAATGGATATGTTTTACTCTGAATGCTAAAAACATTGAGAAAAGGACCTTTCGTAATCTTAACAGAACTGACAGAAACTTATTTCAAGACCTTCTATCTTCAGGACTTGAAAAATGTCAGATACCTGATGAAGTAAATGTTGTAACACTTGAAAATTGCGTCAACAATCTTCAAAGCGTCATCATTAACTCATATGAAAAGGCTTGTCCTTTAAGTGTAGTCAACCCTAAAAACGCACCATGGTGGTGCAAGGAGCTAGACAAAATGAGAACAAATCTCAGGAAATTGTTCAACAAAGCAAAAAACTCTAAAGACGAAGCAGACTGGCGTTCTTTTCAAGAACACAAATCTGTTTATAAGAAAACCATTCGTCAAAAACAACGATCTGCGTGGCAAAACTTTACAAGCAGCATTGAGACTACTGCTCCTGTTGCTCGCTTGAAAAAGGTTTTCTCAAAAGATCCAAACTTACAGCTTGGCTGCCTCAAACACGAGGACGGCTCTTATGCTTCTTCTTTAACAGAAAATAATGAAATCTTGTTAAAAACTCATTTTCCAGGCTGTGTAATTTCTCAAACCAACAATTGGGCAGCACGCGAACACACCTCCTCGGAGGAAGCGTTCACGCTATCCTCCAAAATTGTTGATGAGACACGTACAACCTGGGCAATAAACTCTTTAAAGCCATATAAATCACCAGGTATGGATGGCATAGTACCTTCCCTTCTTCAGTGGGGATGTGAGCAACTGCTACCTCATCTGGTTTGGATTTTTAAGGCGTGTTTAACCCTCACATATGTACCTCTACAATGGAGGGAAGTGAAAGTAGTGTACATTCCTAAACCAGGACGGTCAGACTACTCATCTCCTTATCGCCCAATAAGTCTTACCTCAGTTCTTCTTAAAACTCTGGAAAGACTGTGCGACATATACATTAGAGAGACTGCGCTTTCTCGCCATCCTCTTCACCCTAATCAACATGCCTACATCCAGGGTAGATCAACCGAGACTGCACTTCACGCTGTAGTTAGTAGGATTGAGAGATCGATGGAATGTAAAAATTCCACCCTGGGTGCTTTCATTGATATAGAAGGAGCTTTTGACAAAGCGACTTTTAACTCCATAGTCAACGCTCTAAGTGAACATGGCGTTGAACAACCACTAATTATGTGGATTCAGTTCATGCTTGAACATAGAGCCGTTAAGTTTTCGTCAGAAAACTCAACCATAAGGGGTTACGTTACCAAAGGTTGTCCTCAAGGAGGAGTCCTTTCACCTCTCCTTTGGGTCATTGTAGTTGACAGCCTTTTACAGCTACTCAATAGCAATGGTTTCTACACCGTTGGTTATGCAGATGATATTACAATTCTGCTAAATGGCAAATTTGAGAACACACTTTGCGAAGTGGCCAACAATGCTCTCAAACTTCTTGAATCTTGGTGCGAGGAACACTCTCTTTCAGTTAACCCAACCAAAACTGAGATGGTCCTTTTTACCAGAAAACGTAAAATCGGCAGACTCAACATGCCGAAACTCTTCAATCAAACTCTGGGCTTTTCAGATACAGTTAAGTATCTGGGAGTTACACTTGACTGTAAATTGACCTGGGGTCAACATCTAAACCAAAAAGTTGAAAAAGCCTGCATTGTCTTCTGGCAATGCCGTCGTGTTATGGGTCGAACTTGGGGGCTAACTCCCAAGCTCTCACTTTGGCTCTACACAGCGATCATTAGGCCAATGATTACGTATGGTGCTCTGGTCTGGTGGCCTAAAGTCAGGCAATCAACAGCATCTTCGAAATTAGAACATGTACAGAGACTGGCATGTTTAGCAATTACTAGTGCAATGCGCACTACACCGACAGCGGCTATGGAAGTCCTTCTGTGTCTCACTCCTCTTAATCTTTATATAGAGGAGGTAGCACTAAAGACTGCTCTACGCCTCTCACATTCAGGTTTCCTACCAAAATCAGGAGTAAGCTGCAAACACAGCTCTATACTGCAAGAAGCATTTCGTTCTGCTCCTCCTTTGCAGATGAATGCGGACTGCATACCTCCCAAATTTAACTTCGATAAACCCTATCGTGTTATACTAGATGGTCAGGGAGCCTCCAGACCTGACATCTTCATCTTTACAGATGGCTCCAAAACGTCAACAGGCTCAGGCTCGGGAATCTTCTCCGAAGAACTGAACCTTAACGTTAGCATACCCCTTGGTGTCCACACCACTGTCTTCCAGGCTGAGATTATGGGGATTATGCAGAGCGCAATACTTGTGAATGAACTTCAGGTTCAAAGCAAGCCAATTAGGATAACAACAGACAGCAAGGCAACTCTTCAAGCTCTCAATGGCTGCAAAGTCACGTCAAAGCTTGTCGAGCTATGTCAACAAGCACTGTCCGTCATATCCAAGAACAATGCCGTAGAACTCACTTGGGTTAAAGGGCATAGCGGTAATGAAGGTAACGCTAAGGCTGATGAACTTGCTAGGCAAGGCTCGTCTTCCCTGCCTTGTGGCCCGGAACCAATACTTCCGTTGGCAACTTCAACTCTTCATGACTTTGTCAAAAACTTAAGCTTTGAAAAATTTTCAGTCCACTGGACTACCACACCTCAATGCAGACATGCAAAGAGACTAATTGCGAGGCCAACTATTAAACTGGCAAACTATCTCACTCGACTCTCTCGGAATAACCTTCAACTTCTTGTCGGCATTTTGACGGGACACAGTCGTTTAAACAAACACATGCACCGCATGAAAATCGTCAACAGTTCTTTATGTAGAGGCTGCGAAGAAGAAGATGAAACTGTGGAGCACATCCTATGTGAATGCCCTGCTTTGTCTTCAAAAAGAGGATCCATGCTAGGGGAATTCTGGCCGGACATGGCCACCCTAAGCACAACTCCCGCTGCTGACCTGTTGGCTTTCTTCCTGAGTGTGGAATGGCTTCAGGATCTGTAGCAAGGAGCTGTGCTACCCGGAGGATGTACAATGGGCCCGTCTGAGCGGCCTAAGTGCATGTGGAGTTTCTACTCCACCCTCCCTTTTATATCCAAGATCCAAAGTGTTTAGTTAAGTTTATTTTTGTAAAATTATGACTAAAATAAATATCTTTGTAATATAATATGTATTATCATGAGAGTGCATGTGTAATTTTAATGATTTTGCCTAAAACCTAATAAACCCGAATACTTACTTTCAAAACCGGCCAAATTAAGTATTTTCATTTTCAAAACTGGCCAAGTAAAGTTTTTTGTTGCAAAACCGGACAAGTTAGTTTTTAAAACTAAATTTACGTGAAACATGATGACTAAAAATTTAAATAAACTTATTGTATGCTTATAATAATAATCTCTATATTTAAACATGTATTAAGACAAGCAAAATATTGGCAGAAATCGTAGTTATAGTTTTTCCACTTTTCTGAAAAATCAACGTCATGTTACTTGGCCGGTTTTAATTCTAAGCGCCTCATATATGCCACCAACAGACAAATTTGAAGGAACTATTGTTTGCCACAAGACATCATGCATATACTGGATTGGAATAGGATGTGTTTAAATTCCATAAAATATTAATAAAATAAATTTTTGTTATTATCATTATTATTTTTAAATGTATTGTATTGAAATGTAAATTTAAAAATTTCTTATTTAAAACATAATTGTATGTAACTCACATGATTTATGCAACTTACCTTGAGTACCTGTAAAATGTAATAGGAATTGGATAATAGGAGTTTAAAAATAAAAAAATAATGTTTGAATTACAACATTTTATTCATATGCATTATTTAGAAATTGTTTTAAATAAATATATTGTTGTTATAAAATTATTATTTACCATTAGTATGGTCTCCAATCGGGATATCTGTTCTTCAACACCTCCAGGTAATTCGGAAGTAATGGTTCAGCTTCCCAATCTTCATCTTCCTCTTCATCCAAACCCCATTCTGCAGCCCCCCTTCATCCCAACCCCATGCTGCAGCCACCCTTCATCCCAACCCCATTCTGCGGTTCCCCCTTCATCCCAACCCCATTCTGCAGCTACCCCTTCATCCCAATCCAATTCTACAGCACCCCATTCTTCTTCCCCTTCATCAAACCCCCATTCTGCAGATTCATATCGAGTCATAATCATCATCATCTTCAAAATGTAAAAAAGTAGTGAAATAAATGAAAGAACATTAATTAAATTATAGTATATTAAATTAGTGTGATTCTGCATTACGACACATAATGTAGATTGGCGACCTCAGTAGGACATCAGTGCGTGCTGGTGGCAAATTGAATGTCCTTGGATACCTGGATGCTAATCTAGGAACATAGAATGGTATACATGAAAGTAAGTAGGGTACATCAATTTTGTTATGTAGAAGCATCCAAAGAAATTTAGCGCTACACATCTCTCTTCTAGACGACAACGAGGTTAGGGAATGACGTTGAAGGAGGTAATCCTGGTCAATACCTCTGTTTGGGTAGATTTTGTCTTCTTTGTAAGAGAGAAGTTTCAAAAACCTACGTTGAATACGCTCAAGGGCTAAGTTCTGGTATGAGTAAAAGGGATACCATATTAAAATTCCATATTCTAGTTATTGAGGATAAAATTCTAGCTATCTTGGTAACAACTTTTCATTCAATAACAACAATCCTTATACCATAAAAACAACTGTTTTTGAAACCATTACAAATCTGCTTACTACCATTAAATACAGTGAAATCCCTGACAAAGAATCAATCACTAAAAAGGCAACAGATTTTTTGAACTCTTGGTCAAGAAAAGCCAAAGAACAAAAACTTTCATGCGCTGAAATTGAATTACTGTCATGGATAAAACTTACTGGGAAATTTATAAAAAGTAACAAACAAATCGTAATCACTAAAGCTGATAAAGGTGCTAAAACAGTAATTATGGATAGAAGCGAATATTATAAAAAAGCAGAAGAAATTCTCAATGATGAGACCACTTATAAAAAGACCAATAGAAATACTATACCATCTATTGACAAAAAATGTAGACAATATTTAAAACAGCTTGAACACCCTGAATTAATAATTCAAAACCCATCAGTGGGCAGAATGTACTGTCTTCCAAAAATTCACAAGAAATGTGTACCATTGAGACAAATAACCTCTACCATTGACACCCCAACATCTAAATTAGCCAAATTTTTAGCTAACATACTTAAAAATGTTACATCTAAATCAGAATATTTTATCAAAAACTCTTTCGATCTGGTTGACGATTTGAGATCTGTCAAGATTCCCGACACACATATTTTGTTTTCGTTAGATGTATGTGCACTCTTCCCAAGCATACCTCAACAACTTGTTATTGACAGTATACGTGATAATTGGAATGAGATTTCATTATACACTGACCTCACTCTTAAACAATTTGAAGATGGCATCAATTTATGCTTCAATTCATCATATTTCGTATTCAATAAAGTAACATATTTACAAATAAATGGGACACCCATGGGTTCTGCATTGAGCAATTCTATAGCTGATTTAGTACTACAAAATTTATAACACAAAATCATAAAAAACCGCACATTTGACATCACATTTTACACAAGATATGTTGACGACTGTTTTGTTATTGCAGCTAAAGGATAAAGTAAACGCTATCCTTGATGCTTTTAACAACTTACACCCTCGTCTACAATTCACTATTGAATTAGAAGAAAATAATAAACTAAATTTTTTAGACATCAGTAGAGGACCAAGCACGTTTTCGGCTCACTTCAAGGTCATTTGAAAACGCAAATCTCAGCTATGTGCTATATTTTTACATGTTTTTTTGTTGCTAGGGGATTATTAGGTGTTTAAGGGGTTAAAGCCCAATTTTCAGGTGTCAACGGCGTTATTCAGGTAGGTTTTTTAGCATTTTTTGTTAGATTTTGAGTGTATTGTGACAGTTCTCTGTTTGCGACCTGTATAGTAGTTGTGATCTTTCGCGATATTGATGTGACCTTATTGTGATAAAATTGCGATAAAGTTGTGCGAAATGTAATATTTGTCAAAAGTTTAGTATTTGGCGGCGGCGGCGGCGGTGGCTAAATATTTATCTTCAACATACATACCTACATACAATTTAATATAAAACCTGAGAAAATAAAGTTATTTGTGTAGTAAATATTTTATATTTTGTTTGTGGCGGCAGCTAAATATTTGGCTTCAACATACATACTTACACACAATTTAATATAAAAACTTTATACTATATCATAATGGAGGTAAAATTGAAATTTTTATTTCTATCATACGTACTGTAGGTATGTAAATTATTATTTTAAAAAGGTAACAAATAATAGAACGAAAAGGAAATATCCAGTCGAATCATTGCAATCCAGGAAAAAAGTTGCACTAGAAAAAGAAGTATCGTTAAGAATATTATTGAACGAATTTAGGTAAGTTTAACGCAGTATTAAGACTGTTTAACTATATTATTGTTGTTAATTATTCTGATATTTTAGAGTGAGAAAAGAAAAATATATTGCAGATATGATCAGATTGAAGCAAGATATCCAACTTTATAAAGATATGCAAAATGTAATTCGTAAGCTGAAAAAATTGTCTTTAGCGAATAATTATTAGTAAATTATACTACTATGTACGTAATAACGAGTTAATAAAATAAATGAAAATATATTTAAGTTATATTGACGTAATTTTTTAATCCTTGCACTGCAAATAAATCTAAAAAATTACTAGGAATTACAAAATAGCTCTATATAAATTGTGTTACAATTCAAAAATTTAAACAGTGTTGATATAATGGTGAACAAGAACAGAGAAATGTCTGCGGAAAAAGTATTAGCATTTGATTTAATTAATGCTTTAAAGGAAATAGATGAAGATGACTATACAAAATATAAGTTGGAATATGAGGCGAAAACTAAAACAGCTCAGGAGTATAGAAATTTAATTGGAGAAATTGCACCAACTTTATATTATTGTAACATTATATCTGAAGATACATTTACTAATATTATTAAGATGTTTGAAGGACATAGTTTGGAAGATATATGGATGAAGTTACCTTATAATTTTAAAAAGGATCTTAATATTTTACAAAAATTACCATGTTATGAACATTATAATTTGCCAAACAGTACTCATATAGATGGTCCACCTTCAATAATTGCAAACTGTTTATGTTGTCAAAATAAATATAAAAATGAAATGTAATATTTAGTTATAATAAATATAAACATATTTTAATATTCTAGTTTTTTTATTTTATAGTAATTTGTGTACCTGAAAAAAATGTAGTAGGGAAAAATTAAACTTTAAAATAAAATAACATAACATTTTATTTATTTTTAATATACATATAATTATATTTTAAAAATACATTTTTTTACAAATTATTATTATTATTATTATTATTATTATTTTAATTGCTTGAGCTTGACATTGACATTGAGATTGACTTGACTTTATATAATTATATAATTTTTTGTTTGCTTCACGTAGCGATAATTTTTTTGCGCGTAACAATCGTTTTTCTTCTAAAAGTTTTTGCTTGACTGCACGCAATAATAAATTTTTTTGAAAGCTTGTCTAGTATTGTGCGTAGTAATAATTCTTTATTTACATCGCAGTCTTCAAATAAATCCAATATAGTTTGAAATTGTTGTTTAGAAATTTTTTTGTTAATATATGCTGCCGGTGTATATTGTTGAATTATATTTAATAATTTATCCTTATCTTGGACTGTGTATAAATTAATTGTATTTTTATAAATTTCATAAGTTTCTTGAGAAAATTCTTGTAATTTATATGTAATTTCAATTATGTCTAAAGCAATTATTTTATATGCCATAGTTTTACACGATTAGAATAAAATGAACTGTTGTGTGATAGCTGTTTTATTTTTATATACTTATCTCTCTAATTTTTTTTATTCATTTATATTTACAGAACTATTACATTGCTAGTTTAAGGGCTATATTTAATTACTTTATCATGTAATATTAAACAAAAAGCAGCTGTATTTGTTGGAAGATCTGTACTTGTTTCAAAGTTAATTGTTAGATCTACTTGACCATTTACAATAGATTCATTTTGACGGAATGTATCAAGCACAACAATTGGACATTTTTCTCGAAAATCTTTCGGTGAAAAAACAGGTTGATTAGTTTTTCCAGAATAATAGACTTGTTGGAAATTTGCAAACATAGTATACAGTATTGACCATTGGTTTTTATCAAAATCTAAGTTTAATCTGTCATATGGAAACTTTTGAGAATTTATGTTTACTTCAAAATTAACAAGCTTGCAATCATCAAATTGACTCATATTTTTTTTATTATTATTTCTTCGATCAGTTTGTAATCCAAAAATTATAAAGCGTGGTTTTTCCAGTTGTTTTGGAGATTTAACTAACCATGTGTGCTGTTTAGCTACAGGTAGATTTGGATATTCGTGTAAATCCCAAGAACGAAACGGTACTGTTATGTAAATATCATTTTGAAGATATTTGTACATGTCTAATTCTGTTTCATGACTTGGAATAATATGAGGCATTCGCCATTGAACTTTTGTTAGTTCAACTTTTACTTTTTCTGTGTCTGAAGTTGTTATAATTGCATT
This sequence comes from Agonum fuliginosum, assembly GCA_947534325.1. NCBI lineage: Eukaryota > Metazoa > Arthropoda > Insecta > Coleoptera > Carabidae > Agonum > Agonum fuliginosum. The sequence goes on from OX384046.1 coordinate 9,541,233, forward strand.
TATATCTGTAGAACTACGTAAAAGTACTAATTTTTGACACACATTTAAGATTACTTTATTATAATCTTCAGCAAAACCTAAAACCATTCGAAGTGGTATACACACACTAAAATTTCCATTGCCATCTAATAAATGTTCAAGTGTGTCTGATTCTGGTGACCATCCAGCATTATGTAATGCTAAGCTTTCATTAGCTGTGTATGATGCGTATCCTTTCATTGATGTTGCTATACCAGGATTGTGAACTCTATCAATTACATTATCATTTCCTATTTCATAACGAATTTCATTGAAAAGAAATAATATTCCATTATTAACAAACTTTGTGTGTGTTGATAATTTCTTAGTATCTTGATCTACTAACTTTCCTTCAATATAAATTAAACTATCCCATGGTAATGTGTATACATCTTGTTTTTGTATTGTTATTCTTATCTCATCATTATTATTTAATATATTGGGCGAATATGGATTATAAGTGTGTTTTTCTGCACCATATATAGATACATCAAAATTAGCATGTTCATTTATATTTAAAATTTTATCCATTTTGTTTTTGAATACAATAACAATTGATAAAACTAGAACACTTTAATTTTATTGATTGAATTTTTATATTTATATAAACAATAAATAATTTAAATTGACTTTTTTTCTTATTTTTTAATAACTTTGCCGTTTTAATGGTTTAATATTGTGAAACCAAGAGATTTTAAAAATTGTTTATTTTTAGGTGTTAACTTATTAGTTGTTGTTAGTGAACTAATATTTGTTTTAAATTTGTTTTCTTTTATATATATTTTATTATTTTCGTTATTTGTTTTAAACACTAACCCCATTTTTACACGTTTTTTAAATGTAGTCTTACAGTCAGGAGTTCACCTCTAAAATTAACTAAATCACCATCCTGGTCTACTATTTTAAGTGTTAAATTATTGATAATTTTTGTATTAATTGGTAAGTAGATAACATTTGCAGGATTTTCAATAATCTTATAACCCGGTGGAACGTTAGGAAAAAATTCATGAAGTATGTGTACTGGTTTTGAATTATTGTATGAACCTGATACAATGTTACATTCAACACAAACAGCGTTAACTTTAACAATATTAACTGGATTATTAGATGGATGATTTAAACCAGCTTTATATAAACCTTTATTAAATCCTAACACTTTTCTTATAGTATTTTCTTTTGTAAAATCTATATCTTCACTTGCTTTTAAATTACACCTTAATGTATAATGTATTATTATTTGCAACGATTGAAAGTGTTGATTTTTTTGAGGATTTTTTAATTTTAGTCTTAAATAGTTATTTATATCATTAAGATCGTAGGATCCTTCAGGAATTTCAATTTTAGTTCCTCCGTAATAAAATTTATTATTTGTTTTATCAATGTTTGGAATTGAATTATATGATTCAAAATTTATTAGACCTATTACATAATCACTATGCGAATCTAATTCAATTGGCGGATAAATTGTTGATGTTAATTTGGATGTATGCCCCGTAAAAGTAAATGTGTATGACATGACTGTTATTATATTACTAAAATATTTTTTAATTAAACATTATTATTATATAAAAATTTTAGACATAAATGACCACAGTTTACAGTATTATACAATTGATATTTATCATAATTATATTTTATTTGTGTTAAGCTACCAAAATATTGTACTAATTCTTTCGGTGGTTTTAAATTACCAAAACTATCAAAATATGTTACAAAATTACCATTTTTTTTAGATGTTACCCAATGTGTGCCAGGTCCATTTAAATTATCTAAATTTACTATACCACACTCAATAGATTTTGGTAAATTGTTTCGCATAAAAACACCTCTAAAATGTTTTATTTTAAGAGCTTTAACATATTTTAATAAATCAATATTAGTAAGAGCATGTTTTGGTAGCTTTATTGGAAGTTTTTTTGTTGATTTAAATATAATCCTAAGCCTGTTTTATATGGTTTTAAATATAATCCTTTTCCTATAGCAATGGACTCCATTGTTTTATTATGACGTTCGCTCTCTTTTAATTGTTCATTTGCTGTTTTTGTGTCATTAACTGCCTTAACAATTGAAGAAGTTCCACCTGCTAATGCCCCCAATGCACTTAACCCTGCAAATATTGGTATTAGCGGAAAAGCACCACCGGTTTTTGGAATGGATAATATTCTAGGAGTTTTTATTTTTTTTCTAATATTTTTAAAAACATTGTAAGCAATTTTTGCGTTTTTTTAAAAGTCAGTTTCATTTTTCTTCTTCATTTGTGAACTAGCTTTTTTTAAAGCATTTCGAAAAGAATGAACAGATTGCTTTTTAACTTTATTTTTTCGTTTATAACCATTTCCTTTTTTAATATTTTTACATCTTTTATGACTATTTTTTTGTTTATGTTTTTTTAATTTACAACCAGCTCCCAATTTTACTTTTGCTTTCATTGCAACTCCTACACCAAAAGCCTCAAGTTTTTCTCTTAAAGAATTTTTATTTGAATATATTTGATCAAATGCTTTATTAGCTAATACTAAATCAGCTTTGTGACGATTTGTTAATTCTTTATTATTTGAGTATGCTATATCATGCTGTTTGCATGCTTCATCTAACACATTTATTCCCTTATCGCCACGTAAAAGTCGTTTTTTTAATTTTGTTCCAGGACCACAAAAATTATATCCAGGAAGGTGCAACTCTATTGGGAGATTATTTATAGCTTTATTTAAAATACTACCACCACTACTACGATGTTGTTTCATTGAAATTGTTTAAAATACTAAAACTATAAATAAAAAACACATATATTTATATTGTTAGTTAGATACAATGAAGATAATAAAGCAAAAGAAAACATTACCAGTTCAAAATTGTGATTTTATTAAAAATAATAAAAAACCACGTCATAGTACATTGCTTCCTTCAACAATTCGTTGTTTAATTACAGGTCCATCTGGTTGTGGGAAAACTAATATAATAATTTCGTTAATTGAACACCCTAACGGTGTACATTTTAAAAATATTTATTTATATTCAAAATCTTTATTTCAAGAAAAATATGAATATTTAAAAAAATTACTTAAACCTATTCAAGGTATAAAATATTATGAATTTGAAGATAAAACAAATATTATTCAACCTATAAATGCAAAAAATAACTCTATATTTATATTTGATGACATTGCATGCGAAAAACAGGATATAATAAGATAATATTATTCCATGGGGAGGCATAAATTTATAGATTGTTTTTATTTATGTCAAACATATTCACGTATGCCAAAACAATTAATACGTGATAATGCAAATTTGATTATATTATTTAAACAAGACGATTTAAATCTTAAACATGTTTATTCAGATCACGTGGGTACTGATATGACGTATGAAAATTTAAAAAATATTTGTGCAAAGTGCTGGTGTGAAAAATATGGATTTTTAGTAATAAATAAAGAGTGTGATTTAACAGAAGGTAGATATCGCAAAGGATTTGATAAATTTATATTAATTTAAAAATAATTTGCTTCAACACAAATAAAAAAAATGTTATCTTAACTTACTGGTATATGTTATCTTAATTTATTAGCACATGTTGATAAAAAAACACTATATATATAAATGAATTTATGAAAATGTTATTTCAATATACGCTGTTTAAATTTTGTACAAAACATGCCTTCATTTGATTCTATCGAAAGTATGGTTAAAGCGAGTTGTTATTTTTGGTTTATTGATACTTTTGAAAAATATATTGTCGATCATGAAGAAGAAAGTGTTAGGGATACAATTAATTACATGTGTTCTCATTTTGTTTCTAACATTATGAAAGCAATTTCTAATGGTGAAAAAAAAATATTATTAGAAACTGATTGTAATGGGGTTCCAAGTGAAGAGTTAAATACGTTTTTAAATCAATCATATTCCAGTGATTTTTCATCAGTTATTTTACCAACACACATATCTATGTATATCAACGTTAATTTAAAACATGTTAAACTATATAAAAATGCCCGGAGAATTCCATTTGTAATGTTTCAAAAAGGTGAGAAAATTCAAGTGGTAACTCCGCCTACTAGTAACAGAAACAGTGTCAGTGAATAGTAGCAACAACCATGATGAACCATTAGCTCCGCCCCCTCTAGTAATCAGGAGCAGCAGCCATAATGGATCATTAGCTCCGCTTTTTTAGTAATAGAAACCCGCAATAGACCATTAGCTCCGCCCCCCATCTAGTAATGGACACCCGCATCTATCATAATGGATTTTTAACCTGCACTTCTAGTACCAACAACAACAAATTTGTTATTTTTATGTAAAAATATTATGTATTAATTTGTTTGTAAATATATTTTTTTTGCAATAAATATATAAAGTTTGTTCAACTAATTGCATTTCTTATAAAACAGCATAAGTCTTAAATCAGGTAACAGTTATAAAGAATCACAGCAATAGTACAGATATAAAATTAATTAATTAATTACAATGAATATAAATAAATCATTAAAAAAGAAACTAATTAAAGTTAGGCGGGACATAAAACAAAAGCTTAAAATATTAAAAACTGGCGAATTAGAAAGAGAAATCGAGTTAGAAAAATCATACACACCTGTTACAAAAAAATTAAAAGAAATTAATGAAAATTTAGTAAATATCAAACAAAATAAGCAAAATAAAAAAAACTTAACAGTTGCAAATATTAGCAATATAAATAATGATACTGAAGCTAGTGACAATGATGAAAATATAGAAGAGGAAGAAGAAATAATTGATGAAAATACGTCTATAATAAAAAAATATCCAGAAAATGTGTTAAACGATTATCTTTCTTATTTTCAATCTCTACCAAAAATGTATATTAAATTAATGCTATTTAAAGCGAAAGAAATAGATGATGTTTATGGTGTTAATTATTATATAATTGATAAAAACGAACAATATAAAATGGGAAATAAAGAAATAAACTTTGTGTGTGACAATATTGTAATTGATAATGAAATCTTTTCTGGAACACACGGTTTATATGAGCTATTTTTTTTTTAAAACCCAGAAAAAATTTATACTAATAATGATTTAAAAGAGTATACAAAAATTTTAAAAATAACAAGTGTAGCTCATCGTAATTATAATCAATTAGAACAGCTCAAAGGAAATTCTTCATTTAAATATAATTAAACCTTTATTAAAACCTGAATCACAAAAATATTTAAGTGTTAGTCCAGTATCTGCTTCAACGGTAGGAAAAGAATTATTGCAAAAAAAACATACAGGTTCTGGTTTATTAAAAGATTTTAATGATAAACCGTTTGAGTATATTCACTGGAATGATATAAATGAATTAGTTGATAGGTTAGAACTTTTAATGAGATCACAATGGGCTGGTAATAATAATAATAAAAATGAAATTATATCTATTATTGAAGAATTAAAAGAAGCTAAAGTTATTGCTTAAGAACAGTATAGTATTTGCTTTCAATAAAGTAAGACATAATGACAATTAATAAATTTGGAATTTCACAATCCTTATCACATTCACAAAACTATAAAAATGATCTAAATGATAGTGATCTAGATGATACACATGTTGTATACAAAAAAAATTTAGATGAAAAAATAGAAGCTATAATGCAAAAAATAAATGAATCTAACGAGTATATTAAGGAAAATATTGAAAAAAAGCTTAATGAACACATAACAAATACTAATGCAACTAAAATTAAATTAAATACAGTTATAAATGATATAAAAAATGATTTAAAAATTATATTTAAAGAATTAAATATTAAAGATATTTCAGAGTAAAATAAGTAGTATTATAAACAACAACAACAACAACAACAATATGGTTAATGTAAAACGTGAAATTGTTGAAGAAATTCATAAACCAGCTAGAAAAAACTATGTCAGAAGACGCACTATAATAAAACAATTAAATGAAACATTTCAAGCAGATTTAGTTGAAATGATACCATGGGCAAAAATAATAATAATTATAGATATATATTAGTAGTAATTGACATATTTTCTAAATATGTTTGGACTGCACCAATAAAAAACAAAACTGGAATTAATGTAACACATGCAATGGAAAAAATATTTTTAAGTGACAATCGAATTCCAAAGAATTTACATACTGATATGGGTAAAGAATTTTTCAATAAAAATTTTAAACAACTAATGACAAAATATAAAATAAATCATTATACAACTTATAGTAATAAAAAAGCATCTATTGTTGAACGTGTCAATCGTACACTTAAATCGATTATGTGGAAGGAATTAATGATGCAGGGGACAGGAAAATGGTTAAAATTGTTACCAAAAATTACTTCAATATATAATAATAATAAACATAGTAAAATACTCATGAAACCAATTAATGTTAATAAAAATAATGCTAAACATTTATTAAAAACAGTATATAGTAATTTAAAATTAATAGAAAATAATCAATCAAAATTTACAAATGGAGATAATGTTAGGATAATTATTAATCGAAATGTTTTTGCAAAAGGGTACACCCCAAATTGGTCTAATGAAATATTTATTGTTAAACAGATAAAATTAACAAATCCAATAACATATTTACTTCATGATAAATTAGGCAATTTAATTAAAGGTGCATTTTATAAAGAAGAATTACAAAAAGTTAAATATCCCAATTTTTATCTAATAGAAAAAATATTTAAAAAACATAATGATAAAATATTTGTAAAATGGTATGGATTTGATAATAATTATAATAGTTGGATAAATAAAAAAAATGTTGTGTAGTTTACTATAAATTCAAACTCATGGAAAATAAATATTCAGTTTTATTTTAACATTTGTAAAAAATACATCACGATGAGTAGATTTTCAGTTATTGCAGATTTGCAATGTATTTATCTTGAAGAAACAAAACAATTTATATGTAAGGAATATGCGTTCCTTAATTTAAAAAATGGCGATATAAAAACTGGAAAATTCAAATCACCGTATACACATGCTTTGTTAACTGAAAAAAGCAAAGAAAATGTACGATTTTCAGTAAAAAATCATAACCTAGAATGGTGCAGTGGGGAAATTCCATATAGCGAACATCAAAAAACCATACAAAGTTTAATTGATATTTTTGAAGTGGATAAAGTGTATGTATTTGGTTCAACAAATGCAAATTGGTTACAAACTTTTGTGCACAAAAATATTGTAAATTTGGAATTATATGATTGTCCAACATTATCACAGTTAAGATCATCGTCTGCATATATTGATTATTGTAATATGCATATTAATAACTGTGCTGTACGAAATGTAAAAAAATTAGCTAAATGGTTCCATACACGATTTAATATCTACAATTCACTCAAAAAATTTTACGACAACAACGAATTATTGTGTGATATGCTTGAAGAAGAAATTGCTACATTGCCAATGGAGTTTGTCATGGTGTATGCTGAAAATGAAATTCATACAGTTTGGTGGAAACTTCCAACAGAGTGGAATAATAATGAACAATTTCAACTTTATTTACAATGTTGGTTGCATGCTAATGCTAATACTGAAACTGGAGAAAATCAATTTGTTTTAAGAAAAGATTGTGTTAAATGTAATGAATAATGATAAAATAAATATATATAAAATTAAAATAATATAATCTTGTTTTATTTAACAAATAATTAGTACAATAAGAAAATAATATTTACAATATTTATGTTTTTAATAAAAAATTTAATTTAAATTTCTTATTCTCCTTCAGATGTCCATGTAAGATTATAGTTTGCTTCTTGTCCTCAAGATGTCCATGTAAGATTGTTTTAGTGATTTTTTTTTTTTAAAATTTAATTTCAATGGCTTGGCCTTTGTAACCATTGGAAATTAAATATAGATACCCCTTGGTGGCATCTTGTTGCATTAATTCTAATGCTCGGTCTGTAATAGTGTTGTATCTCTCACCTAAGAATGTGTAATTCTCTTCAAATTCTACACGAACTCTTACACCAAACTTTGATTCAGTTTTCCTCAAGTTAATTACTTTGTATTCTTTATTAACTTCTAAACTTCTTAATCCAATTATTTTTTTTGGATTCGAAAATTGATTTATTTCATAATCTTCATCTTCAGTTTGAGTATTATCTTCAGTTTGAGTATTCATTGTATTAAACAGTTTTTTGCTACTTGTATCTTATTAAAAGAGTAAAATTTAACTAATATATTTCTTATTAAATTTTAAGGTATATATACAAAAATTTTAGATCGTGTCGTGTGCAAAATTTTTTATAATAATAATAATTTCAAAGGTTGTTGTTATTATTGTGCAATATGAAGTAAACAAAATATTTCTTGGTAAACAAAATTTTTTAAATCAAAGGTTAAACTATAAATTAAATAAAAAATATGTCACGTGTACAATATGTAAACAAAAAAATTATTTTTTATAATTTCAACTAACAATATAATGATACATTTTTTATTAAAAATACAATAATATCTAAATAAAAAATGGGGTCTATATTTTAATTCTTGATAAATTGTTTTATTTAAATCACAATAAAATACAAACTTAGTTGACACATTTCTTAAGATAATTATTTTTGTAATTTAGTTAACAAATTTCTTAATTGCTGTAAAATACTTATGTTTGGACAATGTATATTAAATAAAGTTAAATCAAATGACATAGCTTTATTAAGACGTTTTAAATATTCACTATATTCATAAACATTATTTTAAAAAAAGTATATATACCCATTTATGTATTGAAAAACAATATTAAAATCAACAGGAATTCCAGGAAATTCATCGTTTATATTTCCATAACGTATTATTTCATAATTACACTCATTAATTTCTACAAAATAATTTTTATTATAAAAAATAAATGTTTTTCCCATATTTGTGTGCACAATATCAAATATATTTTGAATTGTATTTGGAATAAATTTTTTATTATCATTTTGTAATTTTAATGCAGGCCATGAAATAACATAAGATTTATTATCAATTATTAAGCAAATATTTCCATTTGGTTTACGGTATACACCTGACAAAGTATTAAAATTTTTCGGTAAAAATGATAACCAATCAGTTAAAAAATATGGGGAATTATAATTTTCTGACAAATTTTTTTTTATCCATACCCATTTATCATGGAAAATAAATAATTTGTCATCAATTACTAAGAATTTTGTATTTCTATTATTTTCAATATTACACAAATTTGGAAATATTTTTGGTAATTGGGGCGGTAGTGGTAGTGTTGGTTGTTGGGTTTGCGGTTATGTTTGTGGTTTTAGTGTTGTTATTATTGTTTGTTTAGTAATTTTGTTAGAAGATTTTGGTCCATATAATTTTTGAATTGCTAATATATCATCTTCGTCTAATTTGAATTCAGATAATGATCTAAATATAGAATATCGATTATATGGCCACATAACTGCGGTTTTTTTACTAGTATGTTCTAAACCCAAGGTGTGACCAATTTCATGAACAAGTACCTCAAAAAAACTTACACTGGTTTCAGAGTCATATTCTGAATTCGATAATTGTAAATTCCATGGTTCACTTTCATCCATATGTATATCAACTGATTTAAAATATTTTGTTGGAAAAACAGCATGAGCTAATGTTTGTCCTGGACCATCAAAATTTTTATTACAACGATAATTGTTATAAAATGAATAGTGTCTTGTAAGACTGTTAGAAATTAATATATTTGGACAGTTATTACTTTGTAAACAATTTATTTTTTTATACATATCTGGATGTTTTCTTATATGTTTAAATGTAATATTTGCATGCTGTGCCCAAACATTGAATGCTTCACTCGCAATTTTTATTAAATTTGAATTAAATGTTATAAAATCCCATGTTATTTAAGATGTAGGCCAAGCGTACTGTATATCTTTATGATTATTATCTGTAACTCCACATCGTGGTTTTTCCATATATTTATTAGTTTCCCAATTTAATGTACTTGTAACATTAAGATTATTATATTTTTGAAATAACTCAATTGCAGTTTTAAATTTTTCACTATTTTCATCTAAATGAAATGCTTCATTATCCGTACTATTAATGAATCCATATTTTTCCAAAAAATCTATAGCATTTAGTATATTTTTGTTATGAATAATATATTCTTCTTCATTTTCTGCTTCTTGATTTTCTATATTAAGAGTGGTACTATTTTTTGTGTTTAAATCGTTAGTTGACACTAATATAAGTGTGCATAAAAACCAAATGCTACTTTCTTGCATATTGTTTTTGTACAAAAACACACACACAATAAACTAACAAATTTCAATGATTACCTTGATTTATATAGAAAATAATTTGTTGAATCAGCAAAAAATTATCTTGTTTATTAGTTTTTTTTGTTTTTAATTAAAACACATAACAATAAGCATATAACATATTTATTTTTTATATAAAATTAAATTAAAACACATAACAATAAACATACAAATAAGTATAACATATTTATTTTATATAAATTAAATTAAAACACATAACAATAAACATACAAATAAGTATGATATATTTATTTTACATAAATTAATACATAATATCATTTATATAAAATATTGCTTGATCACACTCGTCAGAACTTTTAAAAAATAAACTTTTTTTTACAACAAAACATTTACCTTTACTTCTACGTTTATTTTTTATTTTACATTTTATATATAAATACAAAAACCATTTGTTTTCACACCCAAGTTGTAAATAATCTATTCCACTAATTATATGTCCTTTGTATTTTAATTTTGTTTTAAATAAACTGCTGCAATGGTCATCATGATAGTAGTAGCGAATTCCAAATTCTCGTGCTCGGGCATAATGGTGATCGAAATAAGGAATGTCAAATTCCATTGATGCAGAAATGAGATAAAAAGGTTTCAAAAACTGCTACTTATTTTTTTCTATTAAAAAACAAAAAAATACTCTGTTATAATAATATAAATTTTTTATGTTTTAAATAATATATCATTAAAATGACATATATATATATTGTTTCTTGTACCAGCTAAAGGAATTTGGATTTGATTCTGATTCTGAATCAGAATCAGACTCAAAAGTAAAATTATTTAAAGTGGATCTTTTTCGAGCGTGGAACGTAGATATATTTATGCATTCTTCTCTACAATAAATATTAAATAATGGTGCATATATACAATTATCGCACCATGAATCTACATTCCACATTACCCTATCTATAAAATCTTCGTTAGTTAATTGCAAATGATCGCTTATTTTAAAAATTTTTGAAGTTTGCCAAATTGATCCTATATTTTGTTTACCAATAATCTCAAAAAAACATTTAACACATATTTGTTTTAAATTTGGTTTGTCAGAATTTTCATATCTTATATATTTAAAAATTACATGATTTTCATTTTCATAAGGAAGAAATGGTATAGCTCTACTTTCAATAAATTTAAAATCTATACATGCCACAAAATCTTTTTTTGAAATATGACTGAAATCTAGCTTACCATAATTATAATTTAGCGGTTTTTCGTTACACCAAAATTTTAAAATTTTCCAACTATCTTCCATATCTTTTTGAACTGTACCAGGTATTTCTAGTTTTCTAATATCGTTAAGATAAGAAACAGTTTTTGAAACTGCAATTAATGACATTTCCCGCAAACATTTTGGGGTATATAATTTCTCACCCCCACGGTTTTTTTAACTTCATATTGTTTATAAGGCATTTTTTTATGTCATAACAAACATAATTTAAATAGTAATAATAATAATAATAATAAAATAATTTCTTATCTGTTAATAATTGTAGACACTCTTTAACTCAAAGAAGAAAAATTAGTTCTACTTGTGATTAAATAAATTAGGGGCTTATATACGTCAATTTCAAAAAACAAAAACATTATATCAGTTGAATGTTTTTGAAATAGTAAATACTAAAATTTTCCATTGGCTGATGAAATTTTATGAAATAATATTGAAATACTTTATTATCATTTAAATTAGTTCACAAGTTCAAAAATAATCTCTTGCAAAAACTAGAAATGTAATTATTTTTGAAATACTCAATCATAACGTCTTAAAACATGGCTCCCAGAGAAAGCATGGCTAATCAGTGGAATAAAAATGAAATAGAAGGTAAAAAAACAATTTTTTAAAAAATAATATCTTTTATTTATTTATTTATTTTTTTAAGATTTGCCAGATCTACAAATTGGAAATTTTTTTAAATGATACTACGTTACTCAATACTGAAAATATAGCACAATTAATTCTGCTAATAACAGAATTAATAAATGATTATGATAATAATACAGATACAGAATTATCACTACCCCCGCATACATTATATTAGGTAAGTAAAAAAATTATATTATGCTAACAATTATTTTTTATTTAACAAGTTTCTTACAAAAACATACAATTATTAACAATTTTAATTTGAACATTTATACCCCCACGGTTTCGTTGACGTAAATATATAATTAATAATTCGTTTGTCATCATGGGGACTTAAAACTAATTTTTTTTGTTTTACAGTATATACTTCATGTTTTTTTGAAACAATATTATATTGATTTCTTGAAATTGTATTGTTTTGAAATAAACAATCATAAAAATCATCAAAATTAATATTTCTCATAGTTGTTTTCGTTACACCTTTAACGTGTTTAATAACTTTATTATCTAATAATTTAAAAGTATACATTTTAGATCGGAGACCAATAAATTCTGTCATAATATTTCCATTATTCTCGTCTTTCATAAGACCAATTTTTTTCTTATTAGCTTGAGGTATATTATAAATATTATTACTAAGAAAACCAGATGTGTCAAATTTATGTATATCACGTTTTATTATATTATATATATCAAAATTAGTAAATTTATATATTAAACTATCTGTATCAGTATAAAGTAATAATGCATTTTTGTCAAAATTTTTCTTTATATAGTTATAGTGAAAATCATACATAAATGTCTTTGACAAATCTAATATTGAGAACCCAACATAAATTGGTTTATTAAATAAAACTAATTTTTTACTCATTTGTACTAAAACAATGTCATCGCCTATTATAGTACAACTATGAAAATTCGGTTGACTTATATAAGACTTAGCTCCGTATCTACCACCCCATTTTGTAATTAATTTTACTTGTAAATAACGTCTCACATTTTCCATTGTTTTTCCAAATACTGAATTATTCATTAATTTAAAAAAATTTTTTTTAAATCATTATCAGATTTCTTTCTTAAATCTGTATTTAAATCAATATATTTTTTCAACCAAGAACTTTGTTTAAATTTTAATACTCTGTGTATTTTTTGAATTTTCATCCCTAAATTTATACATTGTTTCAAATTTTCATAATGTATTACATAATTTTTCTTATTATATAAATTTGTAATTAATTTAGAATTTTTTGAAATTGGCGGTATAAAATGTTCTGGACAAAGTGGTAAATCGTTATGTAAATCATGCAATTCAATAGGATATTCTAAATCTACTTCAAAAATATAACCAGTTTCACTTTCACTGTTTAAATTTTGTAAATTATTGGATAATTCATAAAAATCTAATTCATTAACCCATTCAAAATCCTTGTATGGCAAAGGCATTCGCATAGCTGCACCATACAAATTAACCATATCAAAATACATTAAATGAGTTTCTTGCTCTTCAGGGTTGTATTTGTCACTCATATATTTATTATTTGCTTTTCCATAACGATTTGAACACTGCAAAATTCCACCGCGAATACCTGATTCTATAAATAAAATTTTATCTACATCTGTTAATAATTCCAATTCAACTTCTGTACATTTTAACATAGCATCAAATGCAAGACCAGGGGCAGTAAAATAATGTCCTGGGTCTAGCGAATATGTTTCCATACAATTTTCTCTAAAATTCTCAAACACATCGCACAACAACAATACATCAGTTTTTAAATATAAATCTGCGTATTCACCCAATGTTTTTATATTAAACTTTGTCCACACATCACACGCAAATTTATATTCATCGTCACTAATTCCCGCACCTTTAATTGAACTATAAAAATTCTTCTTATCAGGTAAACAAGTTTCATCCAATTTTTCCCAAGAGTCAATATATTCATAAGGGAATATACCTTTTTTAGTTAATAAAACAAATTCCTCATTTGAATTACATTGAGATTTTGTAATTCTTTTTTCAGAATCAGTTAAATATGATGATAACTTATCCAAACTGCTTGCCATAAATCGAAATGAATCAATAAATCGTAGCTTTATTTTTGTATATTTTACAGTTTTTGTAAATGATATATATTTTTCTTTGTTTATAGGTAGTAACGATACTTCTCCAGGTATTTCGAGGCTTATAGATTTTATAATGAAATGAGCATCATACGAAGTCAAATTATGAAATACTACAGGCACAGTACGACTTTTCTTATATTTTAAATTACATGATGAGTGAGCTGCTCCTCTATACCTCGATGTAAAATGACAATGGTCGTGTACTTTTTGATTAGCAACAGTATCATTGTCATAAATTTTTTTATTACATATATGACAAACAGTTGAATTAATAAAATGTATTTCATCCGCAGGTGTTTTATTTATTGGTTGCACCTTGTTCATAATATCATTTATCTTAGTAGCAATATTTTGTAATTCTTGAGTAAACCATTTAATACAATCTTTCCCACGGTATAATTGAAATCTTGATAATGAATCATCATAATTACATTTTAAATAATATGCAATACTGAAAGGAGTATGTTTTTGTTTAAATTCAGTATTAAAATTCTTGTAATTTTCTATCTTTTCCAAAATTGATTCAATATCAGCATAAATAATAAACGGAACAGGCTCTTGATGCATATAATTTTTAAATTTTAATATTTTATTTTCCTCATTTGGCAGCACAATTCTTGTTTCATTAAATTTTAATACAATGAATACTCAAACTGAAGATAATACTCAAACTGAAGATGAAGATTATGAAATAAATCAATTTTCGAATCAAAAAAAAATAATTGGATTAAGAAGTTTAGAAGTTAATAAAGAATACAAAGTAATTAACTTGAGGAAAACTGAATCAAAGTTTGGTGTAAGAGTTCGTGTAGAATTTGAAGAGAATTACACATTCTTAGGTGAGAGATACTCCAAGTGTTTTTTTAAATTTGCTTCATTCTTAAAATTATTCATACATCTTTCACATAAATAACTTTTATTGTAATTGCTCAGTATTTGTGACGATAATAACCTTGATAAACTTTTAATCCACATGTAGTGATAATTTTCTGGTAATCTTAGTTTCATAACTTCCGTCTCCATAGCTTCATTTCCCAATTCTTCTTCTTCTTCACAATCATTATTACTATCAGAATCAACATAATCACAATCGTCATAATCTATATTTGAATATAACATCAACAAATTTATTGTTCTGCCATATGTTGTATTTGCTAATTTTACAGGAACTACTTCATGTTTTATCTTACTAACTTTTTCCAATGTATAAACATTTATATTTAACTCATTCATATTTTCAAATTTTGGTATATCTTTTAATTTTAATGGAAAACTTAGACCATCATATTTTAATACTTCGGAAAAATGTGGATAAGACCACACTCGATCTGCATTTTTATCCACTGGATAAAAAGCTGAAACTACAGCCCATAACAGACAATATTCGTCAGAATTATTTACATTTATAATAGCTCTTTTACGTTTTTTATCTGCAGGCAAGTCTATATAGCTACTAGCTCTTAGTGGAGTAAAATTATTAATATTTACTTTTAAATGAAGAATTTCATGCAGGGCCCATCCTGAATCTCTCTCTTGAAATTCTTCCATATCATTTAGAATAGTATTTACTACATTTTCTGTATACCATGTCTTTATATTAGTTGATTTGTCAATTATTTCATTTTTTGTGTTGAATGATTTTATTTCACAATGATTTGTTGTTGGTAATATATATTCTCCACTTAATATAACATTCACTTTTAAAATTGAAGTTTTCAATGATTTTACAATTTGAGTTTTAAAAATTGTGAATGCCTTTTCAAAAAATATTTTCGGATCTTTCAAGCCAATTGAATTAACGATAGCACCAGTTCGAATACGACATGAAAATGCTGAATCAACATTTTTCCAAACTAATGGTCGTTGTTGTTTTGAAGAAACACCTTCACCAGTTTTCAATGAGTTACGTTTTATCTTCTCACGGTAAAACTTTATAATTGTTAAATTTGATTCTAACTTAAACAAATTTTCATCTCCTTTATCTCTACCTCCTTTAATATTTTGAATACAATTACTAACGTTAATTATAATTTTATTTAAATGTTTATACCATTTATCTGCTTCCTCACTTGTTTTAATAATTGAATAACCTTCTTGAATCTTTTTTATTACAATATCACTCATTTGACAGACTGTGCTGCATTCTTTAATCGTTTTTTTTACAGCATCACTTATTTGAGGAATTGACATTTTTTTAAAACAAAATATAAAATATTTACTGCACAAATAACTTTATTTTCTCAAGTTTTTATATTAAATTGTGTGTAAGTATGTATGTTGAAGCCAAATATTTAGCTGCCGCCACAAACAAAATATAAAATATTTACTACACAAATAACTTTATTTTCTCAGGTTTTATATTAAATTGTATGTAGGTATGTATGTTGAAGATAAATATTTAGCCACCGCCGCCGCCGCCGCCAAATACTAAACTTTTGACAAATATTACATTTCGCACAACTTTATCGCAATTTTATCACAATAAGGTCACATCAATATCGCGAAAGATCACAACTACTATACAGGTCGCAAACAGAGAACTGTCACAATACCCTCAAAATCTAACAAAAAATGCTAAAAAACCTACCTGAATAACGCCGTTGACACCTGAAAATTGGGCTTTAACCCCTTAAACACCTAATAATCCCCTAGCAACAAAAAAACATGTAAAAATATAGCACATAGCTGAGATTTGCATTTCAAATGACCTTGAAGTGAGCCGAAAACGTGCTTGGTCCTCTACTGACATCACTATCATCAGATCTAATTCAAACCAACTTATCTCAAATTGGTATCAAAAACCTACTGCGTCGGGACGCTATTTGAACTTTCACTCATACACTAACATCAACTATAAAATTAGCGTCATAAATGCACTTGTAGACAGGGCTGTACTACTTTCAGACCCTATTTTCCATCATAATAACATTTCACATATTAAAAACATGTTACTGAAAAACTGTTACCCAATTGAATTTATTTATAAATATGTTACAAAAAGGATACATAAACTTAAAGACAAAAATGAAAAGCCAGTGTATTTTGGACCTCAACCACTTTCTACATTCTGTAAAATTCCTTACGACCATGTCCTAAATAAAGGCTTAAAACAAGTTCTGAAAACAGAAAACATACTTATTGCTAATAACTCAGTTAACACACTAAACATCTATTCACCAAAACAAAGGATAGTGTTGAGAAACTTGACAGAAAACATGTCGTTTACCAGATCGAATGTAAAGTTTGCAATAGAGTTTATGTAGGAGAGACATCTCAACCTTTACGGAAAAGAATCTACCAGCATGGATATTATTGCAAATTACTTGATCCAAATCATAGTGGCTTAACCAAACACCACCAAGAAACTTGTCATGTTTTTGATTTTGACAACACCCAGATACTTCATTCTGAGACACATAAATATAAAAGGTTGTGTTTGGAATCACGATACATTAATTCTGTACCTAAAAATAACCTAAATAAGAACACGAATTTTGACGGAATCATAGGTTATGTTAAACAAAGTTTAGGGAATTTAACATCATAATTTCCCTAGATGTTTTGAGATGTCAATGGTAATAAGTTATGTTCATTGTATTCCTACACTGGCGTACGAACATAGTAACTCTGCTTCAAATACACGTTTGATTTTACTTCAAGTTCATTTGCGTACATTAACTCAGTATGAACAAATTCTACGTACTACTTCTCTACAATAACAACAACTTCTGTAACAATATCTTGTAAAATCAAATTATAAAGCACTGTTATGTAAATTCACAATTTAAAATATTTTTTGGGTAAGTCCATTGCTTACTATTCGTGGCTTTGTTTAGTTTTTAACGTATTTTATATTATTGTAGCTGATGATGGGGTACATAGACCCCGAAACGTCGCAATAAAAATTGTTTACAAGTGAATGAACAATTTTTCTTTTCAATAAATAAGATCCTTACGCCAACCTTTCCATTTACTCAAATATTCTAGTTTACTCAATACGAAGGCAAAATAGAACGATTTTAGAACAGTCACATCGGTGAACATTTTAGAAATGCGCATTAAAAAACCCAGAGTTCTATTAAAATGTGACTCTTCTCAGCCTATCTCTGGACTCACTATAATTAACTGCAGTGATGGCTTTAGCATTCTTTTTTTGAGAACCTTGTTCCCATTGACATGGTTTACTCGTGCATGTCTGGCACGCATAACCGTTTGTCTCTACATAACGCCAAATATAAAGGAGAAGTGCTGCAATGTGGCTGCATCTTCCAAGAGCTGATTGTTTACATAAACAGGTAGCTTTAATTATATTACTTGATATACAAGAAATTTCAACAACTGTATTATAGAAAACATGTTTCATGGAGGCTTTAATTTTTGCTTTAACTAAATATCTATTATTGGATTTACAGTCTTCAACGTTGCTTATAAAATTGCTTTTTATGTATTGTTCTGCTCTTCTGAAAGGTTTTTCTGTCGCTGATTCAACAGAAATACTTTCATACAGGTAATAGTAAATATGTCCGTAATTAAATAAATTAGGTATATTTTGAGATGGAAAAGTACTCCATTTGGCATGTGGCACATTGCCGATTATTATAGGATTAGATGTGTTCGAATTAAGATTTATTTTTTTAGCATCTATCCATTTTCCTCCATCTATACTAGAAATAATTTCATCACTACATCCTGCTTTAATGCAATTTTTACACCTGCCAATTAATGAGTGTAGTATACCATGATTAAAAGACAATAAAACACTTGTACCTTACAATTAATTCAGTTTTTGTACCGCATTTACGTAATCCCCGACATTCAAGCCATCTTTTTAGCTCGAGCACTGAATGATCTTCTATGTTTGTTTTTTTAAAATTTAGCACCAGGAACCTCATTTTCCCTCAAGATAGTTTCCATGTTCAACACTTTTATATTGAAATAAATAAACGTGTTAGTAAATAAATATATTTGCTATAACCTGTAAATAGTGTTTGAATCGAATGTTTGTCTGCATAGTTCGATATTTAGCCACGGCGCTGTGATTCGTGACGTCACTAAAATATCTACAGTTGATTTTTCAACCGATTTTGATTGAAATGTGTACGAACTTGTGTCTCGACTATTAATAGAATTGACATTTTTTAAGTTTAGAGTTTGTGTTGCGGGTGGATATGTAAGTTGGTTTGCAAAACACACAAACAATTATCACGATATGGATTTGTATGTTAAAAATTGCTCAGTTGATGTTGATATTTAAAATACTGCATTACACACTTTCTATCCGAATCCGATTGGAAGTTGAACGGTATGAGAACAAAAGATGCAGAGATATTAGAAGAATATTTTGATGAAGTGAGGAAGTTAAAAATCCAAAATATATTTGAATTTATTATAGAAAATGAAAAATACAAACTCACGAATTAAATCTCCAATTTATACTTGTTAAACCATTTAGTAAATTCTTCTTCTATACAAATGAATGGTTTACAAGTAAAATAATAAAATCTTTTGATTTGAACATCTGTAAATGTGCACTATATGTAAGCAATTGTAAATCAATGTATTTAATTTGTAACAATGTACCAAGGATGACAGACCGTACAGGTTATGAAAAAGATGAGGTAATCGAATCTCCCAGAATGGCAAAATATTGGTTCCAGAGTTGTTTGTTTTAAAGGTTACAACCCCAATACATTGGCTCATTTAGCGTATAATGTTTTAAATAATTAAACAATTATACCTTGTTATTTCTCTCTCTCTCTCTCTCTCTCTCTCTCTAATGTTATGTATAAGTGTTATATACTTACAAATAAATGTTACTATTATTATTGTAAATGTTTTTTAAATTTATTTAATTTCAACTAATATATATTTGTGGTAAAATAAATAAAATAATAACGGTTTTAAATAACTTATTTCATTATTACCTCCTATGGAAAATTTTATATCAGTAAAAAAAAAATGCACATTAATAACAAAATAATATTTTTAATATGACAACGCGAAATTTTTGCTGAGTTTAAGAACATTTATCAGTTATCTATTTTTTGTAAAAAGGTTATGCGCGTGCACAAAAAAAATTGCAATTAATAATAACAAATAATAATAATTTTAGTAAGAAAACGCGAAATTTTTGCTGAATTCAAGAACATTCATGTTATCTCTTTTTGTAAAAAGTTAGGCGTGTGCACATTTTTAATATAAATAGCTGTATTAACATATTGTTAGTATAAAAGAGAAATGAATTTAAATTATTATTATTAGACAGAGTACAACAATAATAAAAACGACACGTTAATCAAAAAATCATCATGGGTATTTTAAATGTATTTGTGGTAATACTAGTGTGTATTATTTATTCGGTATTTGTAAATGGTAACAAACAAAGTGATAATTTTCTTGAGTCAGTGGAGTTTTTGGAAAATTATGAGTATTTAAAAAGTGATAGTGGTAGTGGTGAAACAACAATGGAGTTGTCAACAATTACTGAATCCGATGAAATATATATTCAAGCTCTCAAAAAATACCAAGAGTTTTATCATTTAAATGTAATGGGTGTTTTGAATGAAGAAACATTAAGGTCAATGAGAACTAAACGATGTGGAGTACCGGATAATAATGTCAAGTTTGGTAAAATAAATTCTTGGAAAAACTCTATTATAACATGGGATTTCATCTACGGATATTCAAATCAAATTAATGTTGCAAAAGAAGCATTTAAAATATGGGAAAAATATATAAATGTTACATTTTCATATACACCATATAATCCTGTGCAATACAAGAATTAAAATTTTCTGCAAAGTTTAAATTCTCCAAATATTTTAATTTCTATGGGTGGAACACGATATTATTCATATTTTAAACAGGATCAATGTGACTGGAATTTCGATGGACGTGGAGAGATTTTGACTCATGCATTCCTACCCCGTCCATATTTAACTACCGTTGATATTCATATGGATGCTTACGAAAGATGGAATTATGGTTTTTCGCATTATCAACATGAAGACAAACTAAGTTTTTTTGAGATTTTAGTTCATGAAATTGGACATGCTTTAGGTTTAGAACATGTACGAAATAAGAATGCTGTTATGTTTGCGCATAATAGAAATTCTGATTTTCACAATTTATCAGATTTCAAGTTACATGCTGACGATATTCAAGAAATTCAAAATTTATATGGAAAAAAAATTCGCACTGAAACTCCAAAAATATTTCCAACAATAACCTTCAAACCTACACAACCAACGCCACCGCTGCCACCACTACAATCGTCACCTCTGCCACCATTATCACCTCCAGAAATAACAGTAACTTCTGAATCTGAATTATGCGCAATACAAATGTTACAAAGTTGTTAATATTTTATAATAACTGGGTGTGGATAAAAACTCTTTTAGATGAGGGTTATACGAAACCACATTCGTTGCAACTACCACATGGAAGCGACAACAGCTTTGAAAAATTGTTAGTTGTCTATCTTAAATCAAACGATAACATAGTGTTAATAATTGATAATAAATTTTATAATATCAAGTGGCCTGTATTACAAGTTACAAGTGTTGATTCTATTTCAAAAGAATTAAAAATCGTTACTGGTGCTGTCCATACTAACACGGGTCAAACATATATATTTTATAATGATATTTACGTATTACAACTGAACAGTTGTAATAATTCTGAAATTTTAAATCGTGGCACAATTCATTCAATGTTCCCCGGTATACCGTCGAACATCGGTGGTGTATTTCAGTATATAAATGGATATATATATTTTTTAAATAATATAATGTATGAGTACAGTGAAAATTTAAAGTCTGTAACAAAAGCAATTCCGTTTGATTTATCTCTTCAACATTTATTGTGCTAATGAGTCTATTTTAAAACAGATAAGAAATCTCTTGTCAAAATTAAAAAATAATTAATCAAAATGAAATAATAATAAGACATATGGTATTACTATTAACCTTGAACTGTGGATTATTTGTGACAAAAAAATCTCATAATATAATTTAAAATGAACTGTAACTTAACATTAAGATAACGCACTTGTATATAAATATCGATGTTGTGTAAAAGAGAATATTAATTGTTTTCAATTGATTGCAATATTATTATTATCAAACTTGTAAAATATATATGTTAATTCAAACATTTTATTTACTATGTACTGGTACCTGTGAAGTTTAAGTGTTCATTGCGTAAACGCGAAACTGATGTTAACAATCAACTTTGTTTACATTGCAGTTTTAAATTACTTATTAATTCATTCGGACGTAAACGTTAATAACTATTTTAATTGTGTTGTAAGAAAAAAAACATTAAAAGTGTAAAAATGGAATTTGCATGACAAGATGTAGAAAACTGTTTAAGTGTTGATGAAATATTTTTAAAGTGGTGTCGTCAGCCCATAACCGACGTGGAATTATCCGAGTACGAAGATGATTGGAAAAAATTCGATGAATTCAGCGCAAATGCAGGATGGCATGAAACAGTTGCGAACTACAACACAATGCTAAACCTAAATGACGAATATATAGAGGAATATGAAGAATATTGAAATGTTTACTAGGTATTTAATATTAGTGTATGTTAGAAAAAGCTATTATTTAATGTGTGTTATTTTTTGTTTGTTTCTTTGTTTATAGTTTCAACAAATGCGAAACTGCCACGACCAAACAAAAATAATGATGTAATAATTTGAATTATGTTTATCATTTTTAAGATAATATTAGTGTATAAATAACTCTGTTTTAATTTCTTTACTTATTCAATAAAGTTATAACTTCTGTATATCAAACAGCAGCAGCATCATTATCAGCATCATGTCGTACGCCGCAATCAATCAAATGTGTAAAGTGAAACAAATTGTTGGTTTAAAAACGCTAACAATAGACCAAACATATAAAGTGATAGTTATACAACGGTTAAATACAAAATTCGGAGAGAGATTAAAAGTGGAATTGGAAGAATTTGCCGTATTTCTCGGCGAACGCTTCAATAAAATAGCTGATGAATACCTGGACGAAATGAATGCAGATGCAGATAACGGACATTTGTTTTTGGTGTCCAAAGGGTTTGTTGGAGCTGCCACCGTCGCCGTCGCCACTGGTGCTTATGCTTCTGCTTTGTCTGCTTCTTCTTCACTCAAGAATAGTATAGACATAGAATTTAAAAAACAAACAGGCAAAAAGATTTTAATTGGGGATAACCTCGCCTCACATTTAACGATAGAGGTTATCAGACTCTGTTCTGAAAATTATATTCATTTGGTTTTTCTTCCTGGCAATTCAACTTATCTTACACAACCACTTGATGTTGCTTTTTTTCGCCCTCTGAAGATAGCTTGGCGTCAGATTCTAGAAGATTGGAAAACCCATAGTGGAGAAAACGAGGCAACTGTGCCAAAAGATAAATTTCCGCGGCTTCTTAAACAGTTAATGAACGACATCGAAAAGAACGGACCAAACAATGTTCGAGCAGGATTTAAAAAATGTGGCATTATACCATTATATAGAGAACCAGTGTTAAAGATGCTCCCAAAGCTTCCTGAAAATGAAAGTGACAATCAGGTTATAGATACGAGTATTGTAGAACTTTTTAAAAGTATGAGGTACGAAGGAGCAGGTGTAAAAGTAAATGTTATTCCTGGAAAAAGTTTACCTGCACTTGAAACTGATTCCTTAGAGACTTCGGACGAAGTGAGTTTGCACGATTCAGACACGGATACTGATCCACCCTCAGATTTAAATGTTTCTAACTCCATTGAAGAAGATATTTCTACTGTCACAAATCAATTCCTGTAGTCACAGAACAACCTGAAGTTTTAGAAACAGAAACAGTCCCAACTTCAGAAATTATGCTAGCATCTTACCCAAAAAGATATTCAAGAAGGGGATTGGCTAGTAGTTAATTTTCCTATAAACAAAACAAAGGGTGCAGTTCCAAAAAAAATCTTTTATAGGACAAGTTACAGCAGTAACGAAAAAAATAAATTTCGAGGGGAAATTTTATCGGCAAAGAGGTTCCTCAGGCTTAATTTACGGGCTACCAGATATTCCTGATATAACGGAATTCACCTATTGCCAAGTCGTCGGAAAACTAAATTTTATTTTATGTCAAAAGTTGTTGCTATTAACCCCATTTTACGGTATACATTTTAGATCGGAGATCGATAAATTCTAACATAATTTTTCCATTATTCTCATCTTTCATAAGACCAATTTGGTTTTATCATAATAAACAACCAGTACAATAGGAAATTAAATCTACAATTTAAACCTGTTAAACCATTCGGTGAATCGTTCATTACAAAAGAATGGTTTGCAAGTAAAATAATAGAAACTTTTGATATAAATGTTTGTAAATGTGCACTATATGCGAACGACAACGCTGCTATATATTTAATTTGTGATAACTCACCAAAATGACAAACCGTAAAGGTGAAGCAAAAAAAGAGGTATTGTCATCTGAAAAAATGAATAAATATTGCAAGAAAGTTTGTTTTGAAGGTTCTAACCCCAATACTTTAACTTATTTATCTTATAATGTTTTAAAAATAAAACAATTTGCGCTTTTTAGTTCTTTATTACAATGTTACTAATATTGAAATGCTCTATTATAATTTAGAATAGTTCAAAAGTAATCTTGTAAGAACTAGAAATGTAATTATTTTGAAATACTCAATTATTATTTAGACTAATTATCAACTTTAAAAAGTTATCTTGTAAGAACTAGGTTTCCCATTTTTAAAAGTAAATTAAATTGAAACGTAGCTTCTAAAACATGGCTCCTAAAGAAAACATGTCTAAACAATGGAATACAAATGAAATACAAGGTAAAAAATTATTTTTAAAATAATATTTATTATTTATTTTTTAAGAGCTACCACAACTAACACCAGAGAATGTTGAAAATGAAAATAATTTCATTTTAAATGACTTTATTTCATAAAAAGAAGAAAACATATATAATTTAATATTATTATTAACAGAATTAATAAATGGCTCTAGTTCGCCAAGTAATAATAATATAGAATTATCACTACCCACACAAATATAATCTTAGGTAAGTAAAATGTTTATTATGATAATAATAATTTTTTTATTTAACAAGTTTCTTACAAAACATACAACTGTACACTTTTAACGTGTTTAATGATTTTTGTCATTTAATAATTTAAAAGTATACATTTTAGATCGGAGATCGATAAATTCTACCATAAATTTTCTATTATTCTCATCTTTCATAAGATCAATTTGGTTTTATTATAATAAACAACCAGTACAATAGGAAATTAAATCTACAATTTAAACTCGTTAAACCATTCCGTGAATTCTTCTATACAAAAGAATGGTTTGCAAGTAAAATAATAAAAACATCTGATATAAATGTTTGTAAATGTGCACTATATGCGAACGACAACACTGCGATATATTTAATTTGTGATAACTCACCAAAATGACAAACCGTAAAGGTGAAGAAAAAGAAGAGGTATTGTCATCTGAAAAAATGAATAAATATTGCAAGAAAGTTTGTTTTGAAGGTTCCAACCCCAATACTTTAACTTATTTATCTTATAATGTTTTAACAATAAAACAATTTGCGCTTTTTATTTCTTTATTACAATGTTACAAATATTGAAATGCTCTATTATAATTTAGAATAGTTCAAAAGTAATCTTGTAAGAACTAGAAATGTAATTATTTTGAAATACTCAATTATTATTTAGACTAATTATCAAGTTTAAAAAGTTATCTTGTAAGAACTACGTTTCCCATTTTTAAAAGTAAATTAAATTGAAACGTAGCTTCTAAAACATGGCTCCTAAAGAAAACATGTCTAAACAATGGAATACAAATGAAATACAAGGTAAAAAAATAATTTTTAAAATAATATTTATTATTTATTTCTTTATTTTTTAAGAGCTACCACAACTAACACCAGAGAATGTTGAAAATAAAAATAATTTCATTTTAAATGACTTTATTTCATAAAATGAAGAAAACATACATAATTTAATATTATTATTAACAGAATTAATAAATGGCTCTATTTCGGTAAGTAATAATAATATAGAATTATCACTACCCACACAAACATAATCTTAGGTAAGTAAAATGTATATTATGATAATAATAATTTTTTTATTTAACAAGTTTCTTACAAAACATGCAACTGTACACCTTTAACGTGTTTAATGATTTTTGTCATTTAATAATTTAAAAGTATATATTTTAATCAGAGATCGATAAATTCTACCATAATTTTTCCATTATTCTCATCTTTCATAAGATCAATTTGGTTTTATTATAATAAACAACCAGTACAATAGGAAATTAAATCTACAATTTAAACACGTTAAACCATTCAGTGAATTCTTCTATACAAGAGAATGGTTTGCAAGTAAAATAATAAAACCATCTGATATAAATGTTTGTAAATGTGCACTATATGCGAACGACAACGCTGCTATATATTTAATTTGTGATAACTCACCAAAGATGACAAACCGTAAAGGTGAAGAAAAAGAAGAGGTATTGTCATCTGAAAAAATGAATAAATATTGCAAGAAAGTTTGTTTTAAAGGTTTCAACCCCAATACTTTCGCTTATTTATCTTATAATGTTTTAACCATTAAACAGTTTAAGCTTTTTAATTCTTAATTAAATGAAGAGAAGCTTCGATATAAAAATATTAATAGTAAGTGATAGTGAATACAAAGACGCAATAAATGTATTGCGTAACTTTCAACATGAAAATCTTGGTGAATATTCAGTTTCAATAACGTGGATGAAAAAATCAATAGATAATGCAGAAGAAAGCTGTGACATATACAAATAATGAAGAAGCGAACAATATCAACAGGAGCTTCAACGACACAAAATTAAAGGGAAATGATATTGTCATTGTAAAATTTACAGAAGATAAATTTGAGAAATCTTACGATGGAAAAATATTAAAAACCAGTGATACCACTGTGTTCGTAGTGAACCCGTTTGACGGTACATTATAACCTTATAATTTTATTTACTTAAATAAAAATAACCGTGCGTATATTTGCAAAACACTACGTACTTGAAAAGTATTTAAGATACAGATTTTGAACAAGCAAGCACAAACATCATGTCAAAAGTGAAATACATGAATAGTTTAGGGCAGATTAAACATGTGTACTTTATATCCAAAAAATATTTACAGTTGATTTTCCAACTGAATTAGAATTAAATGTGTATGAACTTGTGTGTAGAGTATTTAAAAAATTGTCGTAAATGTTTGTGTTACGGGTGGATATGCAAGTTGGTTTTCAAAACACACTATAATATACAGCGATATTGATGCGTACGTTGAAGAAGACGAAAAATTAGATGATAAAACGTTAAAATTACACATTAAAAACGTTTTATCCGATTGGAAGTTATGCAATGTGATAACACTAGACCCGAAATTTTTCACATATAAGAAAGTAGTTGAGAATCTCACAGATATTTGGCTTTTATTATAATAAACAATCAGTACAATAGGAATTTAAATCTCCAATTTAAACTCGTTAAACCAATCGGTGAATCCTTCTATACAAAAGAATGGTTTGCAAGTAAAATAATAAAAACTTTTGATATAAATGTTTGTAAATGTGCACTATATGCGAACGACAACGCTGCGATATATTTAATTTGTGATAAATCACCAAAGATGACAAACCGTAAAGGTGAATAAAAAGAAGAGGTATTGTCATCTGAAAAAATGAATAAATATTGCAAGAGAGTTTGTTTTGAAGGTTCCAACCACAATACTTTAGCTTATTTAACTTATATTGTTTTTACAATTAAACAGTTTAAACTTTTTAGTTCTTTATTACAATGTTAATAATATTGAAATGCTCTATTATCATTTAGAAGCAAGTTCAAAAGTTATCTTGTAAGAACTAAAAATGTAATTATTTTGAAATACTCAATTTATTATTTAGACTAATTATCAAGTTTAAAAATTTATCTTGTAAGAACTAGGTTTCTCATTTTAAAAACTAAATTAAATTGAAACGTAGCTCCTAAAACATGGCTCCTAAAGAAAACATGTCTAAACAATGGAATACAAATGAAATACAAGATTTAACAGAACTAACGCTAGAAAATGTTGAGAATGAAAATAATGTCATATCCTTAAATGACATTATTTCACAGAATGAATAAAATATATTTTATATTATTATTAACAGAATTAATAAAAGGCTCTATTTCGGAAAGTAATAATAATAATAGTAATAAAATTGTAGCTACCTTAAGCATTAATGTCGTCGAAAATATAACAAAAGCGTTAAAACTAATTAAAACACGTGAAGAAGTTGATTCGTGGTTAAAGCATATTAACAAAAAAATATTAATAATTAATAAGTGTGTGAAAAATCAGAAATTCAAGATAAGTCAAACTTTGTTTAAACTTGAAGCAAATTTAACATTACTCAAAGTATATAGAGAAAAGTTAAAAAAAAATTAAAATTGAAACAGGTGCTGGTGTAACTTTGAAAAAAAGTAGGTGCAGGAGAAGAAAAGAAAAAGATCACTTGTATTGGCAAGATATTAAATCTGTCTTTGCCAGTAAAATTAAAACCGATGCTATAGTTGATAAAAAAATATTTTTAAAACATACATTTACAATTTTTAAAAATAGAATTAATCAATCTATAAAAATGCAGTTTGTATTACTATCATCGGTAAAAATTGAGACAAAAGCAATGAATACTAGAAATCATATTATTTATAATGTCACCAATTTGCAACAATGGTATAAGGAAAATGTAACTGATGAGATTTTAACAAAATTAGAAGATTTCCAAGAAAGAGATTCAGGATGGGCTCTACGAGAAATTCCCCATTAAAAAGTGAATATAAACTTTTATACACCGTTAGAAGGGGGAGCATTTATTGATTTTAAAAGAAAAGGGCAGTGATAAATATTAAGAATCAATTGAGTTTCCAATGAGGTTAAAAGATGTATCCAACTTTGTAGATCAAAATTAAATATTAATAAATATTTATACGTTAGAATACAGAAGTAAAAAAGAAAAAAATATCGTTGTTCCAGTGGTTTTGTCTCAAAAAGATTATGACAAAAAAATTAATTTACTTATGATATATTTACCAAGTGAAAATGAAATTTACAACGAAAGCAATATTGAAAATGATAATAGTGGCAGTGGAATTGTAGATAAAATAAAATAAAGTACAAACTATCATTGTGGAATAAGAGTATGTCTCGGTTATTAAAGAATCAAATTAAAACATCAGACAGTGTGACAGAGTGTATTTCTGTCATAGATGTTTTAACCATTTTAAAACTAAAACATCGTTATCTAAACATGAGATAATATGAAAAATGCAAAATGAATGTCGAATTGATGTACCCAATATTTTAAAATTCAAAAATTATAAAAATCAAAACGAAATACCATTTGTAATTTATGCAGATTTAGAATCGATTTTAGAGAAAGTAAATGATAAAAATAAAGACGGAAATACTGAAAAAATGCAAAAACACACTGCAATCAGTATTGGATATTCTTTATAATGTGCATACAACGATTTGTTGTCAACATTTTGTATGAATCGCGATAAAGACTGCATTAAATGGTTTTGTAAAGAATTAGAAAATTTTGCTACACATGTAAATAATATAATGAGTAATATAATACCAATTAAATTAAATGCACTACAAGAAAATGAATTTAAAAATTCCACTATATGTCATAAATGTCAACAAACAATTGGAAATAGTGACACATTTTGACACTAGATGTTAAATATTGTAAAGTTACATGTGTTCATTTGACAGATAAATTTTAGGTGTGTGCGTCATTTGATATTTGTTGCTTTTATTACCGTCTGATAACTTTTATTGTGGATTTCCCTCTAAGATATAAAATTTAGGTAAGTAATGAATGATAATATTGAGTTCGAGTCTGTAAGGATGTGGTTACAGATTAGCAACCACGTGACATTGCTAATCGGAACTTTGTTACTAACTTTAGCAACTTTCATGTATTTTGTATTCTGTACGACAAAAGTGGTTAAATGATTAGCAACTTATGGTTATCAAAGTTGCTTATTTTAGTAACGTCATTTTTTTTGTTGTTACCGTATTAACAACATTACTACGTATGATTATTCATTAAAAATGAATCCATTGGGTGTTCTTGTCGATTTAAATATCATATAATTTATCTAAATATGCTTATTAACCCAGTTTAAGAAATTTTTAAAAAATGTTAAAATTAGAGGAAATAGGTAAATATGGAATTCTTAAAATTCAATTTTTATCGTTCTGTAACTTTTCAACCCGTGCAGATAGAATTTTGTAAATTTTACGAGAAATCATATAAAAGTAGTCACATCATACAAAAGAAAATTTTCAAAAATAATGATATTTGAAATAGTTGGTATTTTGATATTTCATAAATAAATTCTCAATTATTTCGCAAAATTTCAAGAAAATTTTATTAAAATTTTTTTATGTAATGTAATGTAATAAAATAAAATCCAAAATTTTTTTTTGCCATATTTGTTTCAAACGTTTATACTTAAGTTTAATTAACTTTAATTATTAATAGATAATTGCATGAAAATGTTTATTTTGTGCTAATAATTAATAACTAACAATCATACTTACTAAATTTATAGGTTATATGTCATATTTTGTAAACGTTAAAAACCAACTTCACTCTTATTGAACAACCACGTTGCTAAAATCATAAGAATTAACAACGTTACTAAACGAATCATTACAGAATGCAGTTTTATCCGAAGTGGTTAATGTAGTGGTTAAAAATTCAAAATTTAGTAACGTCGTTACGTCACAACATTTTTAACCACTTTTTTACAGAATCGAACACATTATATTAGAACATATTTTTTTGTTTCCATAGTGACAAAATATCATTTCAAACAATGGTGTCCTCGTATGGGGACACTGGGATCATATGTAGGTCAATGTTTTACATGTGTCTAAATGTTTTTTTCAGATTATTACATCTTATTATGGATTCGTTTCAACCAATGGATGCTGGCAAGTTTTATGGTAAAATATTTAATAATTTAGCTGCGGCTTTGGATAGTATACCTGCTGATGATAATCGTGCTGTGGATATAGTAATTTTGCCACCTGAAGTTGATTCGCAAACAGATGATGATATTTTGCAAAGTGCAGTAGTGCCTAATGACCTCCCAGGAAAAGTTGAACTGCATTTTGTTGAAAGTTCGGATGAAGAATCAAATATACCACTTATGGAATTGAAGAAAACACTGTCTAAATTTCAACGAAAGAAACAAAAAATACACAGATTAGGTGATGAAAGTATAGATCTCTTAACTTTTACCAGAAGCATATCAAGGCATTATTTGAGATGCTTTGATAAATCATCTAAAAACCGACCATCTGGCTCGTTACCAAAAAGTATTTTACAAAACAAAGGTGGGCATTTTCCAGAAAAACTCAACAAGCAGCTACGCTGTCGAGAGTGTCATGCAAAAGCCCGCTGGAGATGTGTCAAGTGTAATATAACATGGCTAGAACATAACTGCTTTGTGAAATTTCACTCTTAAACGTTCATTGTACTATAAATATATAATAAAAATAAATAACTGATTTACAAATATTTATTTTTAATTCACCTGACTTGTTCCCAGCGTCCCCATATGAGGACGCCTATTTATTTCAAATACCTAAATGTTAATATATTTAAAAAATGAATATTTTATGTTAATTAGACTTATCTTAGTCCCTAACAATAAATTTTATATTTATATTTTTAAAAAAAGTGCCGTGGGTTCAAATGGGTTAAAGTACGTGATCACTGTCATTTAACAGGAAAATATAGAGGACCAGCACATCAAGTGTGTAATTTAAATTATCATGCATCACAAACGATTCCAGTAGTATTTCACAATTTATCTGGGTACGATGGTCACTTTATTATAAAACACATTGCGAAAGACATGGAAGGAATAATTTCTTTATTACCGCTTAATAAAGATAAATATATCTCATTTACAAAATATGTGAAAAATTGCAAGATTAATTTTAAATTGACTCCTACCGATTTATAGCGTCCATTGTGCAAAAATTGGCATCATATTTGAATGAGTTTGAATTGAGAATAACAAGAAATTATTGGAACAGTGAAGAGGAATTTCAATTGTTACGAAGAAAAGGTATAACTATTGGATCATCAATTGCTCTGATGATCTACGTACAACGTGTTTTACTTGCTAACTTGACTGATCTACAATTTATACAATTTTGTTATGTAGATTTAAAAAAAAAATCATGTAATATTTAATTACCAACCTTTTGTAATTAAGACACTAGAGTGTGTCGAAAAATTGAGACCGCATTAGTGTTTTAAAAGGTGACTTTGATTGGAAAATCCACATAGACATAGATAATAAGTTCCAAAAATTAATTTTAATTGTAATAACTTTGAATGAGTTACCTAAACAGATTGAAAATAGTCTCACATTTTGTCCATTACATAAATAAGACACTAGTATAATTAATTATGAAAACTTGAAACAAATAACACAACATAAATATATTTGAAATCTAAATGAAATAGTTGAATCACATCGTGAATACCACGAAGGACAGAAATATATTTTATCCTACTATTTCCACATTTTTCCAGGAAAATTATAAACTCTAGCAATTCACACCGTTACCGATGATTCAAAATCAAAGATTCTTGATTATACATGAACCTCGGCAATTATATTATTTACAAGAAAAATATTATAAAATTAATTAACGTACTTATATCAATAATAAATATTTATGTACTACACATTTTTTAGAAATAAGTGAATGTATAAATAATATTGTAAAAAATCAAAAGAATGATGATAGTAAGTACCGTAATACAGAGAAGAAAAATACTTTTGAATTAATTATAAATGCAAATGATTAAAATTAGCCCAACAAGCAAGAAATAAAATTATCTTGTGACGATGAAACAATAAATCAATTTATAAAAGGAAACACGTTTACTAAGGTAGCACATCATCGATCATCGTAAATGGATCGAAGACATCGTTGGAAAGCAACCCGGAGTGTCGTATAAGAGACACGCGGTCCGGTCCCGGAAAACTTATATCCGGCGCTGCCCATGACTTACATCTTGTTTTACTTTTTATTTTAACCGCACTACTGCACAAAAGTTAATGTACTTCATAATATTCCATGGGAAACTGCAAAGGTTGCAGTTTCTTCATATATTTTTCCATAGAGATAAGATAGAGTATAAAAACTCAATGTATTCTAGTTTAGGTGTTAAGTCTGTTTCATCCTTATCGAAAACAGTCGTGTTTACACGTGTATAATTATTTTGTATGTTATAACACGAAATAAAACTTTTTAAAAACAAATTAATCAACATAGAAAATATAATTGGCGCAGTGCGCTAGGATTCAAAGAAACAAAAACATATTTTATGGTGAATTTTAATTCTTTACTCTGAAAAACCAACCCATGGTAAACCAAGCAAAATCATTTCAACAAACCGTCTACAACGATCTGTAGAAACCAGTAACTCAGATCTCACGGAAAAATCTGTTTTCCTTGGCAACGACAACAACAAATAAAAGGCTAAATAGTGCCCATCAGAAGACTATTAATACGTCCCATCTGTAAAGAATCGAGAGAGGAAGGAAGGCTTGCTGTTCAACATCTTTTCGTCCACGTCTCCAGATCCAGGAAAGCTTGCTGTTCGACTACGATTCGATGACGTCTCCAGACACAGAAGCAAGAAATAGGAAACCGGTGATGTCCGTAAAGCATCAAATAATCTTTGTACTACTTATAGTAATATTGTAAGTTAAAAACTTAAATTTTTATATATTTGTTTTGTATTACACAAAGGGATACCTCTAGCAAACGACTAGTAATAAAGGTATCGAGGGACCGGCACACACACAACACAAAAACCTATGTTCACTAGTGATAGTAGCTCAGAATCTGAAAATTCTGATACAGAATTAGAAAATATTACTCCTTTAAACAGAAAAAATATTATCTTAAGACCGAGTAGATTAAACCTAGTTAATAATTTAAATACGCCAATTATGACAACAACCACACTTTCAGAATAAAAAAACCTGACTGAAATTATTCCTCCATATAATGGAGATATGAAAATATTTAACAACTTAATCAGTGCCGTACACGACGTTCAGTCTACGCTAACGGGCATCACATTAACAAATATTCAGAAAATATATTAATTCGGACTCATGAAAACAAAACTTACAAACAAAGGTTCTGAATTATTATATGAAAACAAATTCAATGATTGGGATGAACTAAAAATTTATTTAAAAAGTAACTATTGTGATAAAAGTACTGCTGAAATAATATTATTAGAAATTTTACAAATAAAAAATACTAAAATTAACACAGACAAAACTTTGGAAATAATATCTCACAAATTTTCTCAATATAAATCGAAAATGTTACTGCAAGAATACAATCAATTACAGAAAAATGCAATTATAAAAGAAAACAAAAAATTAGTAATCTCACATTTAATAACTCTCCTACCTTTGTCAGTAAGAGAAACAATCATTGTAAAAGAACCAAGTACATTAAAAGAATGTGAACGTTTATTAAGAAATGAATTTAATTATTCACAACAGAGCTCACACCAATCACCAATGCAGAAAAATAATAAATTATTGCTCCATAAATGGAGATATCAAAATACTTAACAACTTTATCAGTGCCGTAGACGACGAAAACAGTCGTGTTTACACGTGTATAATTATCTTGTATGTTATAACATGAAATAAAACTTTTTCAAACAAATTAGTCAACATCATCCCGCGGATTCCAAATAATCAGCATCTTCTCACCGTGGACACCCTTGTTAGATAATAAACGTAGTGCTAGTTTAGTAGTTTTTGTAATAGATAGTTTTAATCAGTCTGAACCTAAGCTCATGCTTGTAACAACAGAATTAATTGTAATAATAATTTTTTTTTAAATACTTCGACAGAAAATAATAATTTGAGTGGTAGGATAGCCAAAACAAAATTAGCGAAAATAATTTGTTTCGTTTAAAGATTTATTTGGCTAAAAAGTCGTGTGTGAAGAAATCTGTTGTTAAAACTGTTCATTGTTGGCTGAGTGCATATCAGCAGAATTTCGAAACATCAAGCAGAGCAGACCAAGGAAAGCCTTCTTGCCAGTTCGAGTGTACATCGAACGAGTTGACGAAAACCAGAGAACCAATGTACTAGAGAAAGTCAAGCTACTAATCATAAAGTTGAAATTACTGTTCAAAATTTTGGAAGCGAACGCAAAGTGACTCTCGTCCAAGGACAACATCATTTCGAAAATGATGGAAAATTATCTTTAACTTCATTTGTTGCTGTACAAGCAATTGAATTGAGAACCGTAATACGGTGCAATTCAAAAACCTGGTGTAACAATCAAGACCCAAACGGCTTGAATATCTGCTACTCAAAGAGATATGATAACCTTGATGTTTTTGAAAATTGGCCACAATGTATGCAATGTACCGATCCACCAGCAACAGCACATGCTAGCAGCGTTTTATACAACCCTAAATGTGCCAGTGAACATGGACAACGAATCGTCGATAGTAGTTATAGGTGTGATAGTGATTTTGAAACATCAGGAATGGACTCATTCATTGGCACTTTATTATTAAAACAGGCTCGCTTAACATACAAACAAAAAATTCATACTGAATTGTACAATCAATGCGATAAAGTTCGTGACGTTACATACGTTGTTGATACAGGTGAAACAAACAACTTTAAATACACTAATATTACTTTTAAATGAACTGTAGACAAGCTGAAGATGGACGTCTCAGTACATCCGAAACGTCCTATGCAATAAACTTTAGTAGACAATTTTTAGAAGTAAGTGAATGTATAAATAATATTGTAAAAAACTAAAAGAATGATGATAGTAAGTACCATAATACAGAGAAGAAAAATACTTTTGAATTAATTTAAAATGCAAATGAATTAATTATAATTAGCCCAACAAGCAAGAAATAAAATTATCTTGGGACGATGAAACAATACATCAATTTATATAAGGAAACACGTTTACTAA
This sequence comes from Agonum fuliginosum, assembly GCA_947534325.1. Lineage (NCBI taxonomy): Eukaryota > Metazoa > Arthropoda > Insecta > Coleoptera > Carabidae > Agonum > Agonum fuliginosum. Next base: position 9,577,638 of record OX384046.1, read on the forward strand.
GGTTACTCTTCGTAAATGGATCGAAGACATCGTTAGAAAGCAACCCGGAGTGTCGTTTAGTAGTTTTTGTAATAGTTAGTTTTAGTCAGTCTGAACCTGTAGCTCATGCTTGTAACAACATAATTAATTGTAGCAATAAAATTTTTTTAAACACTTCAGCAGAAAATAATAATTTAAGTGGCGCAGTCGGTAATATAGCCAAAACAAAATTAGCGAAAATTTTCGTTTAAAGATTTATTTGGCTAAAAGTCGTGTGTGAAGAAATCTTGTTAAAACTGTTCATCGTTGGTTGAGTGGTGAGTGCATATCAGCAGAACTTCGAAACATCAAGCAGAGCAGACCAAGGAAAGCCTTCTTGCCAGTTCGAGTGTACATCGAACGAGTTGACGAAAACCAGAGGACCAATGTACTGGATCCTACTGTAAGTACATGTCACTTAGAGGCGAACCTATTATTAATTCCGATAACTCGGAAAACAGTGACATAAATTCAGACTCCGATTAGGATAATCCTATCGTACCAAATTCAACAAAACCTATTAAATTAAGACAACAAATCTTAAATTTAAGAACAATGGTAACTCCATTAAAAAAGGAATATCTGGACATGGTCCCCGACTTTCACGGGGAACGCGTACTATTACCCAGATTTCTAGATATAGTTGAAAAATTGGTAACCAAATTTTACAATTCTACAGATGCTGCTGATTTCTAAAATGAGTACCTTATGTACTCTATTTATTCCAAGATTAAAGGTGAAGCCGCGATCAATATCGCGTCCTGTGATATTAAAACATGGAATGATTTTAAAAAACGCGCTTATAAACCCTTAATATCAAAGTAACAAAAGCTTCAAAGAAAGTAGCAGACGGTACCTTGTCTATGAAGGCAGCATCCAAGCAGTACAAAATTCCATTTAGCGCAATAAACAATCGCTTTCATGGACGACACATGTTTGCAACAGCTTATTTGGACAAAAAAGATCGTATCGCTGTTAAATTTCATAACAATTTACCTGGCAAGAACTGGGTATACAGCTTATTAAAGCGAAACAAATCGATTGTGACGCAAATATTTCGATTAGTTAAGACAGACATTTCAACTACCAATGTTGGTTATAATTGCGATTTTACTTACACCGACAGGTGACAGTGTTGATATTATATTTGCACATAAAGTTGATGTTTTTGAATAATTGTAATATGTGTAAATGAAGTTTATGTTACGTTTCTTTTTGTATTTGTTTCATTTATTTTCATAGATGAATCAGCTCATAGCAAAAACTGATTAGAATCCAGATTAGAACCCTGGGACGATGTTATCTACATTGAAAAAAAACAACAATTTCACTAAGAAGAATCTCAAAAGCCGAGAAAGTAGTCCATTTTCTAAATGAATGGCCTCATTTGAAGGCACCAAAAGGATATGTGCTAATTTTGACTCCTTATATCCCTATAAAGGACTATTATCATTTGAAGAATGGTCGAATAAATTCGACCAATTATTAGAATACAGAAGAGATAATATTAACACAGAATTTTCGAATTTTACTTTTGCAACACTTAGTCCACAATCCGACTATACTCAATTAACAATAAAAAATACTCCAACCCCTTGATAAAATTATTTACATATTAATTCATTCGGACGTAAATGTTAATAATAAGAATAAAATGATTTTAATCGTGTTGTAAGAAAAACATTAAATAGTGGTGTCGTCAATCCATATCCGACATCGAATTATTTGAGTACAAAGTTGATTGGAAAAACTTCGATGAATTCAGAGTATAATTAATGACCGTAAAGTTTATGTATTTGGTGAACATAAAAAAAAGATTGAAATATATTTTAAATTAAATATTAATTTAGAAACATACAAGTTGCAAAACTCCTCGCCTAAAACAACAGGTTATTGTGATTTGCACAACAAATATAATAAATGTGCTGTACAAAATATTTCTAACATTTTATTTAGCAGACTGGATGCTGCTTACGCTTTATCAGTGCTATTGGCCCCCATCGCAAAACGTTCAACAGCCCAGAAATTACAGTGAAGGTACCTGATTGCATACTATTACTGCTGTCAACATCAGACGCGCCCTTGCAACGCCAGAGAACCCCTTTTCCACCCATTCGCTGTACTCCAAAGCAGAAGATCTTAGTTAGCAGTTTATTGCTGTCACTGTTGAGCCTAACCGATATTATTTATATTCAGGTAAAGTATATGAAGAATATTTAAATGTTCACTAAGTATTTAATATTAGCTAGAGTGTTAGGAAAACTTTTAATGTGTTATTTTTTGTTTATAGCTTGAACAAATGGGAGACAACACCGACACCAAATGAAAATAATGATGCAATAATAATAATAATATGTTGTATGTTATCATTTTAAGATAATATCAGTGTATAAATATCCAGTTATTATTTCTCTACTTATACAATAAAGCTATAACTTCTATATCAAGCAACATCATGTCGTACCTCGAAACAAATCAACTGTGCAAAATAAAACCAATTGTTGGTTTAAAAACGTTAAAGCCAGACGAAACATATAAAGTAGTTGTTGTTCAGCGGTCAAACACAAAATTTGACGAGAAATTGTGGGTGAAATTAGAAGAATTCTCTGTATTTCTGGGTGAACAGTTCAACAAAATATCAGATGAGCACTTGGATGAAATGAATAACGGTCATTTATATTTGGTGTCAAAACGATCTGTTGGTGCCTAACGTCCCTGACAATGACTATTTCACTACACCGCACAAAAATAAGCCAGATTACTGTTCTTACACAAAGCGACGTTGATAATGCTGTGTGTTAGAAATTAAATAAATGTACTAAGATAATCTCAAGCACTCTTAACCGATTACCGCATACTGAGCCATATATGGCACATCATCAAAATCTTTTTTTCTAAGTTGAAATGCTACCCTTGCCTTTACTGCAATATGTTCCATATTTGGCACACTTGCTTTCTCCCCACTCATACGTTTACGCCGATTGTGTGTAAAAAATAATAAAGTTTTATGTAACATTGTATGTACTTTACAGAACCCTGAGGAAGGACCAATGTGAGGTCCGAAATATTGGTTTATGATTAAATAATGTCAAACATCTGATGATTATTAATTTATTCCGGCCTGACCGAATTTCAGTGAATTTTTACTACTATTACTTCAAGCATACGGTCGATAATTCAATCATTTAAAAATAATAAATATATAATTATTGTGACGAAAAAAATATCAGCACATTTATACTTCTATATACTTCACGACTTTATCAATAATGATCAAAGATTGACAGGCCATCATTGATGGATCAATTAAACTGCGGCACATGTGACAGTAATTATGTCGGTAAGACAGGGCGGCAATTTTCAAAACGGTTCAAAGAACATAAAAGAAATCAACTATATAACTACAAAACTTCCACTTTCGCTGAACATCTCATTGAAACGGGACACAATTTTGATATTGATTGCAACTAAGAAATACTTCATTTGAAACGAAACGGCAAATCTCTTGATTTTTTTGAAAATTTTGTAATAAAAACATCGATTAAACGAAATAAAGATTTCTGCTTAAACGACCAGGTAAACCTGAAACATAGCCCACTGCTCGATCTATTGATCAATTGACACACTATCAATTCACGATCCAGCAGGATCGCTAGTTTTCACTAAGTTTCGGTTTCGCAAAGTTTGGTTTTTCGTTTTTAAAAAATCTTATTTAAGAATAATATAAAATATATATATTATATTATATTTTTTCATTTAAATTCAACGTCTCCTGTAGTATTTCGTGTAAGTTATTTTATTTAAAAAGTATTTGTAAAAAATTTATGTTGCGCTTTTCTAATTATATTTTATTTCTGTCTTTGTAGTCTCCCCGGTTTTTACCTTGATAATAATGATCATTTAAATGATCGAAACCGGTCGATAAATTTTATTTTATTAAAGAACACTATGATTAAGACATAAAGATTTTTTATTTATCCATTCCTTTCACTCCTTAATCAATGATGTAACATATGAGCTGAGTTTAGAAGGCCATGAAATTGTGCCATATTAAAGTAAAGGTTGTGTATGTTTTTTTCTAGATGGATACAAGGTTTGTTTTTTTTCAAGAATAATATTAAACTAAATTCAATACCAGATTATGGCGTTTTACAACAAACTAATTCAGGATTCGATAATATACTGGTAGAAGATTCTGATGGTCAATATCAATACAGTGAGGACATACATACTGGAATAATCGTATCAGAAACAGATAATGAAGATTGTCAATGGGAGAGTGAAGATGAGGTGCCCCTGGCAACATTTGTTCAACAAAAGGCAAAACATAAGAAAAAGCAAAAAGAACAATAATTACGCTGGCAAGAGAAGTTTTTAAATGTTCCAAATGAAGAAGTAATTTTCAAAACCTCTGAATCGCTTTTAATCATTAGTTGGAAAACATTATAGAATATATTATGTTGATAACTTTTTCACAGCTTTTAACCTACTAAAGCAACTTACGAAAGAAAACATATATGCAACCGGAACAATTCGAAAGGGCAGAATGGAAATGCCAACAGACTTGAAACCTGACAAAAATCTAAAACGTGGCGATTTTGATTTCCGGGCAACTACAGATGGTTTATCATGCGTAAAATGGGTGGATAAACGTATTGTATATTTGGCAAGTAATTTTGAAGATCCCAGTCAAAGCGATTCTATTCAACGCAAAAATAAAAAAGGTTAGTCGGAAACAGTAGCATGTCCTATTATGCTCAAAAATTACAATCGTCATATGTGATACGTGGACAAAGCAGACATGGTAAAACAAACTTACGAAGTTGACAGAAAGAGCAGAAAATGGTGTCATAGAATTTTTTGCAATCTTGTGGACGTTGCGCTTGTAAATTCATATATAATTTATAGACAGAGAACAAATGACAAGAACGTTGAATTGAAATCATGTAGAATTGCAGTTGTAACAGGCTTACTAGGTGCAGGACCTCCAATCATAAGAAAAGACCGGGATAGCGGTGAGAAGACTGCAATATATAAACATAAACTTAACGTCGCGCTTGAAAAAAGGTACGACCAAGCAGGACATATACCAGAATATGGTACTTCTAGAAGATGCGCTCATTGCAGCACACGTGCTGAACAAAAAAGAACTAAATGGTCTGCACAATATGTACAGTTGGTTTATGTTTATCAGACAAACATAAAAAATTTAGGCGAAATGATTGTACTAAATCTAACAAATGAGTTTACAGAAAAATATCATTCGTTATTTTTTGATAACTTTTTTACCAGTGTAGAACTAATGCAGTATTAAAACAAAAAAAAGATATTTGCTTGTGGAACAGTTAATACAAACAGGACAAATATTAACTTTAAAACTGACAAACAAATGACACTCGGTGAATACGAGTGGTATTGCTCTGTTTCCGGGCTCTCCGTAATGAAATAAATCATCATTTTGCTAAACAGACAACAAAAGCTTCAATTGTTGAACGGAAAAATCGTACATTAAAAAATATTATGTACAGAAAATTTAGCATGCGAAGTTCGTATAAATGGTTAAAATTGTTACCTGTTGTAGTGAAAGAATATATTAATAAAAAAACATCGTACTATTGGTGTGAAACCTGTTGAAGTAACTAAAGAAAATGAAGAGGAAGTGCTAAGCAGTGTATACAATTTTATTTAGACCATTCCTAATAAAAAACCGAAATTTCAAGTAAATGATAACGTACGAATTAGTAAAAACAAGAATACGCGTGGAATTCGATGAGAACTATACATTCTGGGGGGAGAGGTATAATAACATAACACATAAAGCATTGGAACTAATGCAAAAAGATGCAAATTTGGGATAACTATATTTAATTTCACATGGCTATAAAGGACAAGCAATTGAAATTAAATTTACTAAAAAACATAGAATCACCTATAAAACAAAAAGATGTGGTTTTGAAGCAACTATACCTAATCTTACATGATTTTATTAAGCTAAGTGATTTTTACGAACAAGAATTACAAAAGTAAAACATCCAAATGTTTATCTCGTAGAGAAAATTTTAAAACGAAAAAATAATCCAATTTATGTGAAATGGTTGGGCTTTAATAAGTCGTTCAATAGTTGGATAAATAAAAAACAGATTACGTAGCAAAAAAAAAACAACTGGACCTATAAGCATTCTGTTTAAAAGTAAAGTCAGTTTGAACACTTCAGTTAAAACTTTAACACTCCACCAAAAAACAACAATGGATCGTGATTCCGTTATCGTTGATGTACAGGGATTCTACATCCGGACTGTACTATTCATCGTCAAGCAGTTCGCGGTGTTGAGCCTCAGCACGAGAAAGTGTACTGGCGGCGTCTTCAAGCAACCATTTTCGCTGTTTCGCGTCGGCAAGTATAGCCGAAAAAACGTCGAAGCAACGGAAAAAGAAAATGGCGGAATCCTGTGGACATCTGGCGACATACCCTACTGTACACGGACGGAACTTTATAAACCACCGCAGAATATATGTGACGCACTTCTAAAAATTTTAAAATTAGTGATCATTCAACTTTAAATAACGAAGACTTTGTGGATACAGTAGTGTGGAATATGGATTTTTGGTGTAACAATTGTGCGACTACGCCATTATTTAATCTTTATAATAAATTTGATTGCATAAATGAAGCTACGTTCCACGCAAGAAGAAGATCTGCTTTAGATAACACTAGTTTTGAGTCTGATTCAAATTTAAATTCAACATATGTTGGTTTTCAAAAGAATATATTTTTCATTTTAATGACATATTATTTAAATAATAAAAAAGTTACTGTAACAGAATTTTTTTTTGTTTTTTAATAGAAAAAATAAGTAGCGGTTTTTGAAATCTTCTTACATCAGTTCTGCACCAATGGATTTTCTCATAGATCCACATTTCAACAATTCCTAATCCAATCGCCTACATGCCCAAGCACGAGAATCAGGAATTCATGTCTATACTCATGACGAACATTGTAGTAGTACTTTTAAAAGAAAATTGAAGTACAAAGGACACATAATAAGTGAAATTAAGTATTTACAACTTGGTTGTGAATGCAAATGGTTTTTATATATTTATATAAAATGTAAAATTTAAAATTAACGTAAAGGCAAAGGCAAATGTTTTGTTATAAGAAAAAAATATTTTTTTAAATTTAAGTTCTGACGAGTCTGATCACTTAATTGAGTATATAGATTATCATAAGAAACAACTAGTAAAAAAACTATTTACTACACACCGAAGATTATGAAATAAATAAATTTTCAAATAAAAAAAAAAGATAGTAATTGGAATATCAGGTCACAAACTTTCGAAGATGAGACAAAATTTGGAACAAGACTACGCGTGGAATTCGATGACTACTATACATTCTTGGGGAAGAGATATAACAGCATCACCAATAAAGCATTAGAACAAATACAAAAAGATGCGGTTTTGAAGCAAGACTACGTATATATAACTTAAAATTTAACCAGACATAAGTTTAGAAGTTGGCAAAGAGTAAAAGGTAATAAACTTGCGAAGAAGTGAGACAAAGTTTGGTACAAGAATACGCGTAGAATTCGATGAGAACTATACATTCTTGGGGAGGTATAATAGCATAACAAATCAAACATTGCAACTAATGCAAAAAGATGCAAATCTGGGGCAACTATATTTAATTTCACATGGCTATAGAGGACAAGCAATTGAAATTAAATTTACTAAAAAAACATAGAAGGTTTTGAAGCAACTATACCTAATCTCACATGATAAATTTAATAAGCCAATTGATGGTGGATTTTACGAACAATAATTACAAAAAGTAAAACATCCAAATGTTTATCTAGTGGAGAAAATTTTAAAACGAAAAAATAATAATATGTGAAATGGTTGGGTTTTGATAAGTCGTTCTATAGTTGGATTGATAAAAAACAGATTACGTAGCAAAAAAAACAACTGGACCTATATATACGCATTCTGTTTAGGAGTAAATTCAGTTTGAACACTTCAGTTAAAACTTTAACACTCCAAAACCACCACCACCACCAACAACAATATGGATCGTGATTCGGTAATCGTGGATGTCCAAGGGTTCTACATCCGAACTATAATTTTCATCGTGAAGCAGTTCGCGGTTTTGAGCCTGAGCACGGGAAAGTGTGTTGGTGGCGTTTTCCAGCCACCATTTTCGTCGTTTCGCGCCAACAACAACGCCAGCCGAAAAGCAGTCCAGGCGCGGGAAAAAGAAAATCGCGGCATCCTGTGGGCATCCGGTGACATACCGTATTGTAAAAGAAAGGAGGTGCTACTGAACGCCATCAATTACCGGAAAATATACGTATACGGTGAGGAGGTAAAAGAATGGTTGCAAAAACTTTTGGATTTAGAAGTTGTAAATTTGGAAAAATTCCAAATCTCAACAGAGATCAATTTTCTGCAGGATTGTCATTTTCACACACACGATAAATGTGCGATGCAAAATGTATACAATTTGGCAAATTGGTATCGAGTGAGATTCACAAAATTTAAAGCTATCAAAATTTTTCATAATTTGTGTGGCATGCTTCATTTAATGCATAATGAGGACGTGCACTTATAACCGATGGAGCTCGTAATGGTGTATGCACCAAAGCAAATCGAGCAAAATTGGAGTAAGTTCCCGTTATCTTGGTGCTACGATGAAGCATTCCAGACATACAAAATTTGCTGGTTACACCATTATCCACCTTCTCATGATAATAATAACGGTGTTGATGACGATGATGTTGATGATGATGGTCAAGAGGGTGGGGGAGAGGATATCCCCTCATTAGAGATTGTGTAATATGTAAAACTTTTATAAATAAGTGAATGTAATCTAATTAGTAATATTTTTTAATATATATATATATATATATATATATATATATATATATATATATATATATATATATATATATATATATATATATATATATATATATATATATATATATATATATATATATATATATATATATATATATATATATATATATATATATATATATTATATATTTACGAGTAAATTCAGTTTGTACACTTTAGTTACAACTTTTGCATTAAAAAAATGGAACGTGATTCTGTAATAGTCGATGTCCTGTTTTTCTGTAAACAGTTTGCTGTGCTTAGTGTGTACTGGTGGAGTATTCAAACCACCATTTTAAATTTCCCGCTTTGGAAGAAGAAACCGAGAAAGAGAATGGCGGCATCCGATGGTCATCAGGAGACATAACGTATTAACACTCGAGAAATATATGTCTACAGGGGGGAAATTAAAGAGAGGTTGCAGAAACTTTTGGACCAGAAAAAAATAGGTCGTGATTCCATTATTGTCGATGTCCAAGAATTTTACATATAAGATGGAAGAAAGTTGGAAAATTTTAAAATTTTATTGCAATGAGAAAACACCAAATTTTCATTACGGTATGATAAATTTCAGCAATATTAAAATAAAGCATTTTAGAGCATTATTAAATTATACGTTTTATCTGAGTAGAGCTTCTTCAATACCATTTGCAAATCATGATGATAATCACGTAATTTCGAGATATTTGAAATATTAAAATAAAGACAAACCTAATTTTTAAAAAAATATGTGTAAAATGTTTCTTTCTTATAATTGGTAAACAGGATATAGTAGTGTGCAATATGGATTTTTGGTGTGATAATTGTGCGATTACACCATTATTTAATCTTTATAATAAATATGATTGGTTGGTTTACAAAAGAATATATTTTTCATTTTAATGACATTTTATTTAAATAATAAAAAAGTAGCACTGTAGTGTGGAATGTAGATTCATGGTGTGACAATTGTGTATATGCACCATTATTTAATATTTATTGTAAAGATGAATGTATAAATATATCTACGTTTCACGCAAGAAGAAGATCTACTTTAAATAACGTTATTTTTGAGTCTGATTCTGATTCAGATTCAAATCCAAATTCATTTAATTGGTACAAAAAATCATATATTTGTAATTTTAATGATATATTATTTAAAACATAAAAAAGTAGTATTGTAACAGAGTATTTTTTGTTTTTTTAATAGAAAAAAATAAGTAGCGATTTATGAAATCTTCTTACATCAGTTCTGCACCAATGGATTTTCTCATAGATCCACATTTCAACAATTCCTATTTCAATCGCCTACATGCCCAAGCACGAGAATCAGGAATTCATGTCTATACTTATGACGAACATTGTAGTAGTACTTTTAAAAGAAAATTGAAGTACTAAGGACATATAATAAGTGAAATTCAGTTATTACAACTTGGTTGTGAAAGCAAATGGTTTTTATATATTTATATAAAATGTAAAACTAAAAATAAACGTAAAGGTATATGTTTCGTTATAAGAAAAAATAATCATATGTGAAATGGTTGGGTTTTGATAAGTCGTTCTATAGTTGGATTGATAAAAAACAGATTACGTAGCAAAAAAAAACAACTGGACCTATATATATGCATTCTGTTTAGGAGTAAATTCAGTTTGAACACTTCAGTTAAACCTTTAACACTCCAAAACCACCACCACCAACAACAATATGGATCGTGATTCGGTAATCGTGGATGTCCAAGGGTTCTACATCCGAACTATAATTTTCATCGTGAAGCAGTTCGCGGTGTTGAGCCTGAGCACGGGAAAGTGTGTTGGTGGCGTTTTCCAGCCATCGTTTTCGTCGTTTCGCGCCAACAACAACGCCAGCCGAAAAGCAGTCCAGACGCGGGAAAAAGAAAATGGCGGCATCCTGTGGGCATCCGGTGACATACCGTATTGTAAAAGAAAGGAGGTGCTACTGAACGCCATCAATTACCGGAAAATATACGTATACGGTGAGGAAGTAAAAGAATGGTTGCAAAAACTTTTGGATTTAGAAGTTGTAAATTTGGAAAAATTCTAAATCTCAACAGAGATCAATTTGCTGCAGGATTGTCATTTTCACACACACGATAAATGTGCGATGCAAAATGTATACAATTTGGCAAATTGGTATCGAGTGAGATTCACAAAATTTAACGCTATCAAAATTTTTCATAATTTGTGTGGAATGCTTCATTTAATGCATAATGAGGACGTGCACTTATAACCGATGGAGCTCGTAATGGTGTATGCACCAAAGCAAATCGAGCAAAATTGGAGTAAGTTCCCGTTGTCTTGGTGCTACGATGAAGCATTCCAGACATACAAAATTTGCTGGTTGCACCATTATCCACCTTCTCATGATAATAATAACGGTGTTGATGACGATGATGGTCAAGAGGGTGGGGGAGAGGAAGAAAGTGTTTGGGGGATATTGCGTATGAGCAATATCCCCTCATTAGAGATTGTGTAATATGTAAAACTTTTATAAATAAGTGAATGTAATCTAATTAGTAATATATTTTAATATATATATATATATATATATATATATATATATATATATATATATATATATATATATATATATATATATATATATATATATATATATATATATATATTATATTTACGAGTAAATTCAGTTTTTACACTTTAGTTACAACTTTTGCATTAAAAAAATGGAACGTGATTCTGTAATAGTCGATGTCCAAGGATTTTACATCCACACAGTCCTGTTTTTCTGTAAACAGTTTGCTGTGCTTAGTGTGTACTGGTGGAGTATTCAAACCACCATTTTAAATTTCCCGCTTTGGAAGAAGAAACCGAGAAAGCGGTGGAAATGGAGAATGGCGGCATCCGATGGTCATCAGGAGACATAACGTATTAACACTCGAGAAATATATGTCTACAGGGGGGAAATTAAAGAGAGGTTGCAGAAACTTCTGGACCAGAAAAAAATAGGTCGTGATTCCGTTATTGTCGATGTCCAAGAATTTTACATATAAGATGGAAGAAAGTTGGAAAATTTTAAAATTTTATTGCAATGAGAAAACACCAAATTTTCATTACGGTATGATAAATTTCAGCAATATTAAAATAAAGCATTTTAGAGCATTATTAAATTATACGTTTTATCCGAGTAGAGCTTCTTCAATACAATTTGCAAATCATGATGATAATCACGTAATTTCGAGATATTTGAAATATGAAAATAAAGACAAACCTAATTTAAAAAAAAAATGTGTAAAATGTTTCTTTCTTATAATTGGTAAACAGGATATAAAATCAATTTGGCGCACTTCTAAAAATTTTAAAATTAGTGATCATTCAACTTTAAATAATGAAGACTTTGTGGATACAGTAGTGTGCAATATGGATTTTTGGTGTGATAATTGTGCGATTACACCATTATTTAATCTGTATAAAAAATATGATTGGTTGGTTTACAAAAGAATATATTTTTCATTTTAATGACATATTATTTAAATAATAAAAAAGTAGCACTGTAGTGTGGAATGAAGATTCATGGTGTGACAATTGTGTATATGCACCATTATTTAATATTTTTTGTAAAGATGAATGTATAAATATATCTACGTTCCACGCAAGAAGAAGATCTACTTTAAATAACGTTATTTTTGAGTCTGATTCTGATTCAGATTCAAATCCAAATTCATTTAATTGGTACAAAAAATCTTATATTTGTAACTTTAATGATATATTATTTAAAACATAAAAAAGTAGTATTGTAACAGAGTATTTTTTGTTTTTTTAATAGAAAAAAATAAGTAGCGATTTATGAAATCTTCTTACATCAGTTCTGCACCAATGGATTTTCTCATAGATCCACATTTCAACAATTCCTATTTCAATCGCCTACATGCCCAAGCACGAGAATCAGGAATTCATGTCTATACTTATGACGAACATTGTAGTAGTACTTTTAAAAGAAAATTGAATTACTAAGGACATATAATAAGTGAAATTCAGTTATTACAACTTGGTTGTGAAAGCAAATGGTTTTTATATATTTATATAAAATGTAAAACTAAAAATAAACGTAAAGGTATATGTTTTGTTATAAGAAAAAATAATCATATGTGAAATGGTTGGGTTTTGATAAGTCGTTCTATAGTTGGATTGATAAAAAACAGATTACGTAGCAAAAAAACAACTGGACCTATATATATACGCATTCTGTTTAGGAGTAAATTCAGTTTGAACACTTCAGTTAAAACTTTAACACTCCAAAACCACCACCACCAACAACAATATGGATCGTGATTCGGTAATCGTGGATGTCCAAGGGTTCTACATCCGAACTATAATTTTCATCGTGAAGCAGTTCGCGGTGTTGAGCCTGAGCACGGGAAAGTATGTTGGTGGCGTTTTCCAGCCATCATTTTCGTCGTTTCGCGCCAACAACAACACCAGCCGAAAAGCAGTCCAGACGCGGGAAAAAGAAAATGGCGGCATCCTGTGGGCATCCGGTGACATACCGTATTGTACAAGAAAGGAGGTGCTACTGAACGCCATCAATTACCGGAAAATATACGTATACGGTGAGGAGGTAAAAGAATGGTTGCAAGAACTTTTGGATTTAGAAGTTGTAAATTTGGAAAAATTCCAAATCTCAACAGAGATCAATTTTCTGCAGGATTTTCATTTTCACACACACGATAAATGTGCGATGCAAAATGTATACAATTTGGCAAATTGGTATCGAGTGAGATTCACAAAATTTAACGCTATCAAAATTTTTCATAATTTGTGTGGAATTTTTCATTTAATGCATAATGAGGACGTGCACTTATAACCGATGGAGCTCGTAATGGTGTATGCACCAAAGCAAATCGAGCAAAATTGGAGTAAGTTCCCGTTGTCTTGGTGCTACGATAAAGCATTCCAGACATACAAAATTTGCTGGTTGCACCATTATCCACCTTCTCATGATAATAATAACGGTGTTGATAACGATAATGGTCAAGAGGGTGGGGGAGAGGAAGAAAGTGTTTGGGGGATATTGCGTATAATTTTCATCGTGAAGCAGTTCGCGGTGTTGAGCCTGAGCACGGGAAAGTGTGTTGGTGGCGTTTTCCAGCCATCATTTTCGTCGTTTCGCGCCAACAACAACACCAGCCGAAAAGCAGTCCAGGCGCGGGAAAAAGAAAATGGCGGCATCCTGTGGGCATCCGGTGACATACCGTATTGTAAAAGAAAGGAGGTGCTACTGAACGCCATCAATTACCGGAAAATATACGTATACGGTGAGGAGGTAAAAGAATGGTTGCAAGAACTTTTGGATTTAGAAGTTGTAAATTTGGAAAAATTCCAAATCTCAACAGAGATCAATTTTCTGCAGGATTTTCATTTTCACACACACGATAAATGTGCGATGCAAAATGTATACAATTTGGCAAATTGGTATCGAGTGAGATTCACAAAATTTAACGCTATCAAAATTTTTCATAATTTGTGTGGAATTTTTCATTTAATGCATAATGAGGACGTGCACTTATAACCGATGGAGCTCGTAATGGTGTATGCACCAAAGCAAATCGAGCAAAATTGGAGTAAGTTCCCGTTGTCTTGGTGCTACGATAAAGCATTCCAGACATACAAAATTTGCTGGTTGCACCATTATCCACCTTCTCATGATAATAATAACGGTGTTGATAACGATGATGGTCAAGAGGGTGGGCGAGAGGAAGAAAGTGTTTGGGGGATATTGCGTATGAGCAATATCCCCTCATTAAAGAATGTGTGATATGTAAAACTTTTATAAATAAGTGAATGTAATCTAATTAGTAAAATTTTTTAATATATATATATATATATATATATATATATATATATATATATATATATATATATATATATTTTTTTTACGAGTAAATTCAGTTTGTACACTTTAGTTACAACTTTTGCATTAAGAAAATGGAACGTGATTCTGTAATAGTCGATGTCCAAGGATTTTGCATCCATAACGTCCTGTTTTTCTGTAAACAGTTTGCTGTGCTTAGTCTAAGCACAGGAAAGTGTACTGGTGGAGTATTCAAACTACCATTTTAAATTTCCCGCTTTGGAAGAAGAAACCGAGAAAGCATCGAAGCGGTGGAAATGGAGAATGGCGGCATCCGATGGTCATCAGGAGACATAACGTATTAACTCTCGAGAAATATATGTCTACAGGGGGGAAATTAAAGAGAGGTTGCAGAATCTTTTGGACCAGAAAAAAATAGGTCGTGATTCCATTATTGTCGATGTCCAAGAATTTTACATATAAGATGGAAGAAAGTTGGAAAATTTTAAAATTTTATTGCAAGGAGAAAACACCAAATTTTCATTACGGTATGATAAATTTCAGCAATATTAAAATAAAGCATTTTGGAGCAGTAGTAGTGTGCAATATGGATTTTTGGTGTGATAATTGTGCGATTACACCATTATTTAATCTTTATAATAAATATGATTGGTTTGTTTACAAAAGAATATATTTTTCATTTTAATGACATATTATTTAAATAATAAAAAAGTAGCACTGTAGTGTGGAATGTAGATTCATGGTGTGACAATTGTGTATATGCACCATTATTTAATATTTATTGTAAAGATGAATGTATAAATATATCTACGTTCTACGCAAGAAGAAGATCTACTTTAAATAACGTTATTTTTGAGTCTGATTCTGATGCAGATTCAAATCCAAATTCATTTAATTGGTACAAAAAATCATATATTTGTAATTTTAATGATATATTATTTAAAACATAAAAAAGTAGTATTGTAACAGAGTATTTTTTGTTTTTTTAATAGAAAAAAATAAGTAGCGATTTATGAAATCTTCTTACATCAGTTCTGCACCAATGGATTTTCTCATAGATCCACATTTCAACAATTCCTATTTCAATCGCCTACATGCCCAAGCACGAGAATCAGGAATTCATGTCTATACTTATGACGAACATTGTAGTAGTACTTTTAAAAGAAAATTGAAGTACTAAGGACATATAATAAGTGAAATTCAGTTATTACAACTTGGTTGTGAAAGCAAATGGTTTTTATATATTTATATAAAATGTAAAACTAAAAATAAACGTAAAGGTATATGTTTTGTTATAAGAAATAAATATTTTTTAATTTTAAGTTCTGACGAGTCTGATCACTTAATTGAGTATATAGATTATCATAAGAAACAACTAGTAAAAAAACTATTTAGTACTATGGACACCGAAGAATGGCGGCGTAAGACGGTTATCAGGAGATATTTCGTATTCCAGAAGAAAAGAAGTGCTAAACAATATTATTAACTACAGAAAAATTTATGTGTACGGCGAGAAAATAGTGGCTATATAATATAACCTCCATCGCTCCATCTTTCTTGAGTCGTTTAGTGATTTGGACTGTGGTGCTTTGAATCCTGTGATCGAGGTACAAGTATAAACTTTTGAAGCAGGAAGTAGTAAATTTAGAAAAATTTCAAATCTCAACTGAAATCAATTTGCTACAAGAAGAGAAGCAAACAAAAAGCTGCAAAAACAACAGAGGATAGAGAAAAAGCTCCTTCCAACGTCGCTGAACCTTTGCTAGAAACAGACAGGGAAACAAGTACAAGGATGCAAAGTTTTGGCAATATGATTATGTTTTAAGGGAGACCTGCATTGATTGTCAACTACGTCATTATCCTCATCTTTTCTTTTGTGCAGTGACTCAACGGAAAAACGATCTAAATCTTGGGAACAGTATAAAACACAAGAGAACATATATCTGGTTTTAGAAAATAAAATTACGTTATGACCTCATTAACTAAGGCCACTGCTGACCCAGAACATATTCCAGCATGGATCAAAAACCGAATAAGTTCGTTAAACATAGCCTGTAAGATGAAAGGTTATACAGGTTTCACTATCCCAGCAATACAACATGATTCAAAATTTGTAGAAGAAATATTAGATAACTCAACTGCTTTTCGTCATGCTTTACTGCATGATTTTATTACTGTAAAATATGTCGATGTCGACACTATGCTGGTTACTTGGCACACTTAAATTATGATGTTGCTGGAAAAGACCGGGTTAACATCCTTCTACGCTGTATATCAGTTCGAGAATACATGTGAAACTCACTACTATGATGTAATAATCGACGAAACAATAACAATAGAAAAAGCAATGTCAAACCCGCGTTGATTGTCAGTTACGTCATTATCCTCATCTTTTCTTTTGTGCATTGACTCAACGGAAAAACAATCTAAATCTTGGGAACAGTATAAAACACAAGAGAACATAAATAAAAAATATCTATATTTAATTCATTATGATACCATTACGTTGACCTCATTAACTAAGGCCACTGCTGACCCAGAACATATTCGAGCACGGATCAAAAACCGAATAAGCCTGTAAGATGAGAGATTATACAGATTCCATTATCCCAGCAATACAACATGATTTAAAATTTGTAGGAGAAACATTAGATAACTCAATTGCTACGTCATGCTTTACTGCATGATTTTATCACTGTAAAATATACCGATGTCGACACTATGCTGGTTGTTTGGCACATTTTGCTGGATAGAGTTACACTTTATAGAGATCTAGGTGTTTTGTTCGATGCGAGGCTAACGTTTAATGATCACATTTATGCTATCATTAAGTCATCATACAAAACTCTTGGATTTGTTATCCGCAACTCAAAATCTTTTACAAGAATTACGACCTTAAAAACATTATATTATACATTTGTCCGTTGTAAACTGGAGTACTGTCTCCAAGTGTGGAATCCTATATACAATAAATACATAAACTTACTAGAATCACTATTGACTTCATGGACAGTACCCCAGTTACAACACTGAATATGTTACTTTACTTTCCGAATTAAATGTTGTGGCCTTAGCTAAAAGAAGGAAAATTTTTATCCTGTGTATACTTATACAAATTATTGAATGGATTCATTGATGATTCTTGTTGTCCCGAACGTCTCTCTTTTAATGTATCACGCATTTCTTCCAGAAGTAAACTAACTTTTACTTATAAAACTGTCAAAACTAATTACCAACTAAAATCTCCTACTCGACAGCTTTGTAATACATTTAACAATTATTCAAGTAACATTGACCTATTTCGTGACTCGTTACCTAAATTTCGGAAACTACTTTTTACATTTTTGTAATTTATATTGTAATTTATATTTATATTATATTTCTTGTTGTTGTGACTATTATTATTTATTGTTGATGATGAGACCTATGGTGTTAATATTATTTATATACTACTTATTTTTGCTATTTGTATTTTTTAATTTGCTTTCTAATATACTGTATTCTACTTTGTTGCCATTTGCATATTTTGTCTAATTCTATATCTATAATCGTCTTGTAATTTGGATCTTATATCATGTTGGATTGATTTTCATAAAAAACAAAAACTATCAAATTATGATGTTGCTGGAAAAGACCGGGTTAACATTCTTCTTCGCAGCATATCAGTTCGGGAATGCATTGTAAAACTCATGCCCATTACTATGATGTAATTATAGACGAAACAATAACAATAGAAAAAGCAATGACAAGTCTCCAAACCTATAGCAGAAACAAGTACAAGTATGCAAAGTACCTGCTGATCGAGCGAAGTAAAGCGATAAACCTGAACGACACCGTGACCGGTGTCATTACTGCAAGCCGTCCTAGCCATATAAGATCGCCGTTGTTGCGCTGTTGACGCCGACCAGCTTCTGGATTCTCCGGTGTTATCAGAATCAGCAAGCCTTTTCAGGCTGGCTAACTCCTCGCTCGCTGACTGGGCTTCGTCAAGGCTTTCGCAGAAGAGGATAGATAGACGCAACCAATTCTGTAAACTATCAGCGTTCGTACAGGTAACACTGTTTCAATTTTGTACTAGCCGTTATCAATTTTGATTTTAACTGTTTTGTTGTGTTATTCACTAGTATTTTCTATCGCATTTCTAATTAAAGTGTAGCAAGATGACTTACATCTGCTAGGCTCTGAATTTTTGTTATTTTAAGTTATTTTTAGATACAACAGTTCAGAGGTCATTTTTATCCCTCCGTACCCCTAAGCCAGACATCCCCTTGATTCTGAGCGTCTGAGCTCAGTTCTAGTTAGCCGGGGTAAAGTGGTGCTACAATGATGTAGCCTTGTGTGCGTTTACGCAGTTTTGCGTAATTTAAGTAATTTTTGTAACTTGAGTTTTAAATATTCATTTAGTTTAAATTAGTGCAACCTTCTATTTTGTAAGTTTATAAATAAATTAGTATTATTATTGTTTTATTAAAAGTGTGCTTTTGAATGTCATGATTAGTGCCGCTCCCAACTCATCCCTTCCTAATTCGACCACGACTGTTATCCCCTTTCCCTTTAGTAAACTTCCTTTCTTTTTTATCTTATACCCCATAGTTCAACTCAGTTTTGCTATAAAAGTCTCATTAATAATTCTACTCGTCTATAGTTATAATTTTATTTGTATGTTCCAAACCTACAGCAGAAACAAGTACAAGGATGCAAAGTTTTGGCAGTATGATTATGTTTTAAGGAGAACCCGCGTTGATTGTCAACTACGTCATTTATCCTCATCTTTTCTTTTGTGCATTGACTCAACGGAAAAAACAATCTAAATCTTGGGAACAGTATAAAACACAAGAGAACATAGATCTGGCTATTAATAAGGAGGTTTTAGAAAATAAAATATCTTTATTTAGTTCATTATGATACCATTACGTTATGACCTCATTAACTGAGGCCACTGCTGACTCAGAACATATTCGAGTGTGGATGAAAAACCGAATAATACAGATTCCACTATCCCAGCAATACAACATGATTTAAAATTTGTAGGAGAAACATTCGATAAAATATATCGATGTCGACGCTATGCTGGTTGCTTGGCACAGTCAAATTATGATGTTGCTGGAAAAGGCCGGCATAACATACTTCTTCGCAGCATATCAGTTCAGGAATGCATGTGAAACTCATGCCCATTACTATGATGTAATAATAGATGAAACAATAACAATAGAAAAAGCAATGTCAACTCTGCAAACCTACAGCTGAAACAAGTACCAAATTCTTCCTTAATTTGTATTTTTGAAATTTAAAATGGGTAATTCTGACTTTGAATAGTATTTCTAGTTGCCACCAAAAACATTAAATAATAAAAATTAATACATTTTTAACAAATTTCCATTTTTATTTATCTTACGAAGTGCGTGTCATTATGAATTTATGACACGCAAATTAGTGTGCAAATTAAGTATAAGTGCACCTTCGAAACGTCATAGACAGATATAAATAGTACCCACCTTTTACGTATTTAGCCACTTTGTAATGCTAGCGAATAAGTTTTCTTTTCGTGGACTTAACTACTTTTCTATTGATGTTGAGTTCCAGGAGGGTTGCTCTTCTGTGATTCTATAAAAATAAACAAAAATAAAAAACATTAATAATAAGGCATTTCTTAAGCGCTCAATTGACAATTTGTTTGACCTTTGTTTCCTTACTTGTTACATAAATAGTTATTTAATTACCAAAAAATACCAAAGATATTTCAAACTAATAGTCCATGGGCCAGCTAGCCAAATTGAACATTTGGCGGTACTAAATTTCCTTTTCACCATAGTTATATATGAGTATAAGGGTCACTAAAAACCATGATTGCCATCCTCAAGTGGTAGCTAATAGAATTGACGGCCAATACAAAATGGCCGGCGTTGCTTTTAAAAAACGGCTATATCTATGGAAGTAATGGTCCAATTTCAACAAACTTTCGATCGTATCATTTTAAAAGTACATTAAATTTGCAACAATTTAAGCCAAACCGCAGCTCTGTACGTTCAATAGTTGCCGAGATATAGCACTTCTAAAATTAGCACTTTTTTCAAAAAAATGAAAGTTGAGAAGTTTTAGCTTTTTCCGCAATTTTTGTGTTTTGAACTGTAATTTTTGAATGAAAAAAAATATTGTTTATTGAAAAGGTGTTTTTGTACATTTTATTCAAGATGGCGGCTAACGCTCACCCTTTTCAAGGTCGAAAACTTGTATTTTGCATCACTACTTAAGAGGAATCCCCACTAGTTTTGAAGATCCATTTAACGAATGAAGCGATGCCGTCACAAACCATTGTTACCCATTGTGACGACATCGGTTGATTCGATGAATGAACCGTATTTAGCTATTTTCTACTACAAAAGGGGTTTCGTTGGGCACATGAAATTACCACTAATTTTAAATATTTTTAAACAATTTTTTTTAAATGAAAGATTAAAGTCTAGGCTATGTCCGCTTAGTGTCACTTTTTTAATTTTTACTTTAGTTTTTTAATATTTTATCTTCAAAGTTCTTCAAATTTTACTAACTTTGGAGCTTAAAAAATACATGTAAAAATTTAAATTAAAAAAAAATGGCACTAGACAGACCTAGAGACATCTTTTATCTTTAAATTTAAAAAAAGAGCAAACAAATCGGACCAAAATTAAAGTCAATTTCATGGGCCCAACTAGTACATATTTTTGCTTAATTTTGTAGGGGTGGGCATTCCTCTTAAACAACATAATAAAAAATCATTACTACCCAGTGACCTCTAATAATTATGGACGGGAAAGCCGTATACTTTCAACACATAAGGGGCTGGCTCCTGCGAACTGTCATGGGAGAGAGTTCTTCCTTGTGTTTTTTAACATGCCATCTCTTTCTAATGTAACGCATTGTGCATGCTTTAAAATTTCGCAATTGCAATACTGTCGTTGGTTAGAAAGAGACAACCTCTCTGCATTGTTGCGGGTTGCATACGATTTTTTTGGAGCCACGGGCAGATGTTTTCTTTCCGATCCATAATTAATAGAGGTCACTGTTACTACCCCACCTTTTGTAAGGCAAAATTCTCCACTGACTGGACTATAAAAATATAATTCTTGTAGTGTATTGGATAATTGTTATAATGCTGTAATATATTAGATATTGTTTTGGTAAACAAATTATATTAAAGATCTATTTATGTTTAATGAGAAATAATTTGAGTTCAGTTGATGGCAGATTGTTAATCTGTGCAGACGATCACAAAACAATAAAGTTAGTAGTACAAATACGTGTGCGTGTCTTTATTGAATAAATCTACGACTACGAACACTACAATTCTAACAAAAACAATCATAAAATCTTCATTAAATACATAGATGTTACCTGACGAGAACCACCCTATCATTGTTATCATTCTTTGTAACACATGTTAACGTAAAACAGAAATGAACTTGTAATAATCAGTCTGTTGTGTGAGTTAAGACAGTAAACATCTTAATATAGGAAATAAATAGTTTTTAAAAACTAACTTGCAAATAGTAACAAATTAATTGGCACAGTCTGCTAGGATTCTGAATGAAGTTTCATAGTGAAAAATTCTTCAGTTTCAACTGTTTATTAATAAGAAAAACCCGAAGAAAATTCATCGAGAATTGACCATCGAACTTCGAAATCTATTACGAAGAGATCAAAGTGAAAAATTCTTCAGTTTCAACTGTTTATTCATAAGAAAAACCCGAAGAAAATTCATCGAGAATTGACCATCGGACTTCGAAATCTATTAAGAAGAGATCAACTGTACGGACATCTAATGAAGATCACCGTATTAATACTGTAAGTTTGTATTTCCTTTCATTTTCCTGACTACATGACAGATTCCTTGCGTTCATCAATTAGATTTATATTAGTTTTATCTTAGAAGATAAACATTTAAGTTTAATATTTTCTGCATTAGGAATTAACGAAAGGCTTGTCATACGAAACAATAATTGGTCAAACATACATTTTAGTGATATAGTAGACTCTAATTTATTTAACTAAAAAGTATAAATTGTATTCTTAATACTCAAAATAGTCTGATATGAGACATTTAGTTGGATCTATTTTTGTGGTTATTTTGTTTCATCTTTCATGTTCCTTTTACATTTATTTATACAATATTTGAAAGAAAATTCTATGTTTAAAAATGTTTTAAACTATTATCTGTATGAATGTTTAGTTATTTAATTGTTAAATGCCGTGTTATTCAAGTTGCGGAATTAAGTGCAAAAGTACAAAATCTGTCTGTTTCATTTTCATGGGATAATATTTCAGACAATGATAAAAGAATACTCATGTATACAGGCTTACCTAATAAAGACATTTTCATGGCACTATTCCATTTAATGAATAATTTTGAATTAAATTATTATTATGGCTGGTCTGTAATTGGAATATCAAAAATTAATCAGTTACTGTTAACATTAATGAAATTAAGGCTCAACTTAAACCACGAAGACTTAGCATGTAGGTTTAATGTTAGTCGAACGACGGTCTCCAACATCATTTTCACATGGATCCATGCTTTACATGAAGTTATTTTCGTACAGTTGATGAAAGAGATACGAGGTCGCCATAAAAATAAATTATGTTTACCTTCTGCCTTCAGTACATTCAATAGGTAATTGTAGGATTATTATAGATTGCACTGAAATTCAAGCGATTTCTCCAAAAAATATGGAGAAACAACAACTGACGTATAGTAGTTATAAGCACATGAATACATTGAAGGGAATGATAGGAGTTGCGCCAAATGGTGTCTGTACTTACTTTAGTAATTTATATCCCGGTTCAACTTCGGATAAAAAATTATTTAAACATTGTGGCTTTGCGGAAAAATTAGTTCTCGGTGACTTAGTAATCGCTGACAATGGTTTTCTAATTGGAGATTTGCTACCAGAGGGAGTAAATTTAAACATACCTCCATTCTTAACAACGCCACAATTCACTGAAGAACAAGTATTACAAACACAAAGAATAGTTCAAGCACGGATACATGTGGAGCGTGCAATTCGACGAATTAAGTGTTATGATATTTTAAACAAAATACCTAGCAAACTGATTCCATTATCGTCCTATATATTCCAAGTTTGTGGAGCTATTACAAATTTTCAATATCTACTAATTAAGGAAGTGGAAGATATGTTTTGTAGTAATGAAAATACCATGAAAATTTAATACCTAATAAAATATATCAAATAAATCATTTATGTAATATTAAATTAACTACAACAAACTATAAAACATCCAGAAATATTTAAATAATATTAATTTAATTTATTTGAGAAAATATAGTGTTTAGTAGCGACCTCTACGTCACTGTACTCAGCAACTTCATGTTAATTTTGACGTTTATTATCGTTTTTGTTTAAAATGTACTGGTGTTTTGTACTTTTGCTTTCCCGTTTTTTTCGTTTATTATTTACACAATTCTTTTTTAATCCTTTCCTACTGCCCTATATCTCTCCTTTCGTTCGTTTTCCTTTTCTTTTTAATAATATTTTAAAATTATTTTTTTTAAATCAGTATTTTTTACGACTACTCATTTTCTTCATCGTTCCTTCCTCTGTTGTCTTTTCCCATGGCGTAAGGAGAGTATTTTTTGTCCCTCGTGGAAGCTAGGCCTGCACTGTGAAACAAGGCAGACAATGCCCACAAAAAGAGTTTGTACTAAGAAATCGGTGCATTATGCAACATGAGTGGTAAGATAACGAAATAATATTATTTACATAATTTTTTTTAGGAACAGATGCTAGCACCTATTTCCAAAATTTGCGCCTAAAGTATGTACGGCGAAAAAAAGAAAAGTCTCTTGCATGTAAAAGTGGTTCGGGGGCCACTTCTACGAAACCGTGGGAGTTGGAAGACCAAATGAGGTTCTTTGATGACAGTCTGACTTCGCGCAGGTAATATTAGAAATTTGTCAATATGAATCAGTATACTGAGTTTAGATTTGTTAAATATGCAGTATAGGGAATAAAATATTATTTTGTAAATTTGCTCATCTGTACGTACATAAATATAAAATATGTTCAAACATTAGTTCAGTATCTAACTTGTAAACTCTTCATGTATTCCAAAACTAATTATTTTATTCAAATTCAATTTCACTAGTCATACTCTCTATATAAAGTCATTCTATTACATCCAATAGCAAGCAAGTATGTTGTCACGTAAACGTAGCATCATTTGACACGTGCTTTTGCTTGTTTGATTTTTGTGGACATTTGTTTACATTTTGATGAGTATAACAATCTCCGGAACATCTACCGAGAGTGAATCCCTAGAAGATGCAATTAATATATTTAAAACATTTGTTTCACAGCGCAATGCTTGTTCTGAAGGCTTCTGTGCTTCTCTGGTGGATGATTTTTGTAAAATGAAGCCATCCGATTTACGTAAATGCAAAATTGAAATTATGCAAACAATATGTAAATATGCCCATGATATTATAACCACAGCGGAAAATGTATCTACCGAGAGTGAATCCCTAGAAGATGCAGTTAATATATTTAAAACATTTTTGTTTCACAGCGCAATGTATGTTCTGAAGAACAAGCTTCTATAAAAGGCTTCTGTGTGTCTCTGGTGGATGATTTGTGTACAATGAAGCAATCCGATTTACGTAAATGCAAAATTGAAATTATGCAAACAATATGTAAATATGCCCATGATAATATAACCACAGCGGAAAATTTATCTACGTCAATCTGTCCTAAACCTTCTAATTTATCATTATCCAGGTCAAAAAATCTAAATTATCAGATGTTGTCTCCTGTACACAGTGGTGAAAGTGATATGGATGACTCGGATGCCGATCCACATTTAACATATACAGGAAGTTCATCTTCCAGCGATGAGATACCAACGCAAAATGAGGACCTGGACTTCCAGGAATCAAATAATGCTGAATTGGAGGAAGATGAGAAAGAGAAGAAAGGTAAAAGGAAGAAGTCTAAACCAGAAACTTGGTCTATAAAAAGAGCTAAGCTATAAGACATAAAAACTTGTTTGTAACTCCAGTGTGCAAATTAAATATTAACAAAAGTTTCCCTCACATAATTGGACCACACATCTTTAACAGCTTACCAGAAAATATAAAAAAAATGTAAAAATGTTATAACTTTTAAAATAAAATTAAAGAAATACCTTCTGGAAAAAACGTTTTATGCAATTGACGATTACTATAATGACTTTGTAACGTAAATATATTGTTCTAATGTGTATTTTATAACGATTATTTTGTCTAATGACTTTGTTACATAATATGTATCCTTGTAATGACGTCTCCACACATTTTCTTGTCTTTGGAAAAGTATTTATTATTATTAAGAAATTCGGGACAAGCCTACATTTCTTCTGCAAAAACTAAAAAACATATCGCTGCCCGTCAATTACATTCACCTTGCAAAGAGCAATGCAGATTGAATTGTAGTAAGAAAATTACAGAAACTATTAGACAAGAAATTTTCAGTAATTACTGGAATCTGGCATATTTGGAAAAGCAAAGAAAATTTATTGCTTCAAACATTGAACGTATTAAACCGAAATATCGCTATTCAAGTACACAAAATCTTCGAAATCTGAATACGGCGCTCTATTTTGAAGTTCATGAGAAACATATTAGAGTATGCAAGACATTTTTAAAGCAACCTATTACAAGTTATACAATACAGGTTTTCTCACCAACGATTTACAAGGAAAACACGGCAAACAGCCGACAGTGGATCCTGAATTAAAAGACAGTGTTAAAAAATATATCGATGCCATACCCAGAATCTAATCGAATGCGAATCGAATGACTTGAGAGCACAAACTACTCGCGAGTATATTGAAGGTGGTAAGTGTCTTGCAGATCTATATCGGGATTACAAAGAAAATCGTGAAAGACATTTGAAAACGTGGTAAAAATCCTCCACGCTCAAAAATCCTGCAATTCCATCAAAACTGTCAACAGATCCACGGTATCAACCTGTACGCGTACGCCGTAAGCACTTTAGAACAAATAAAAAGTATTGAACACAAATATTTAATCACCGGACATACACAAAACGAAGGCGACAGTGCGCAGTCGATCATTGATTGCCAAATTGCGAGAACACGCAAGACAGGCCCAATATTTTCTCCTGAACAATATTACGCGCATATACGATACGAGCGGCTAAGAAATCAGGTGCCTCCTACATTGTCCACGAGATGTCTCACAAGGACATATGATCTAAAAGAACTCACAAGTGAGCAAGGCATAAAATTGAGTTTTTCGCTCCAAAACATGAAAGTTACACGGCTTGAAAAAGACAAACCTGATATTGTTAAGTATTAAGAACCACTGGAACATTTGAAGGACCGCAGGGTGCGATTCTAGCGCCGGTGTGGTGTGAAGTAAGACACAGTTGACAGTTGTCAAGGTTTTCTTGACGCAAGAAAGAAGGGTTGTTTGTGAACTCATAATATTAACAACATTGTTTTAAACAGAGTTTATTGTTATTATTTGTCATTATAACTAACTTAACATAATTACGAGAGTAATAAAAATTAAAAATAAATAACATATTCAACTTGACACAGATAAGTACCTATATTGTAACACTTTACAACAACAAAAATTATTGTAAACGTGAAAATAAACAGATATCATGTTCTATAAATGAACATCGGCACGAGGACAAAGTCGTGTAAATCTAAAATGTTAAAGTCAGTATACAAAAAGAAAGCGAGGATCACCGACAAGAAGAGAATATTATCATTATTATCTAAAATGTGCGTGCCTGACACGTACTCAGGATTTTATAATAACCTTTAAATTGTTCAATACATCATAGTTTTTTTGTATGAAATTCCTAATTTTGGTGTATTTTTGTAGATACATACTTGTGAAATTTTTCTTTGAATTTTCTGTATAGTATTGTACCTATACTTTTTGTGTTCTGTTTTAAGTACTATTTGTATACACATACGTACGTTATTATACGATGGAAATTGTTGAAAAGTTCCTATAAACCTATAAACTTGTTATTCGAAAACTATTCGCAATTGAAAGTTTCAATAGATTTCGCAACTCCAGAACTTCACCACACACTAAATAATTATTATAAACATTTAGACTATGAACTCAAAACTGTTACTAACAATACCCTGAAAACGCCAAAAACGTGGACTAATCAATCTCTTAAAATCAATTCTAAAAATTATACTTAACTGGTAATATGGATAATGATGACGCTAACGAAATTCATAAACATTGTAGAATTACAAACAAATCAAAATAAAATTGTTGCTAAATTAAACAAATTTCACTTTCAAAAATAATCATGTCTAATAATAACGATACAATTAATTATCAAAACTCTATTAAAGATAAAACGAATGAACTAATTCGAGAAATAAATGTTACAAATTTTAGTTTCTGACTGTACACTGAGACACATGAAATTCTGGAACAAATGAAACTAAATCTTGATTCTTTATTTGCAAATTTAAAAATCGCACTCCCCAGTATTATCTCTCACCAAGATCTAAAAGATATTGCTAATGAATTATATTCCATTTATAATCATTAGCAATTGTTGTTTTCTAATGTCAATGACCTTTCAAAGTATTATAACGTAATAGAAACCAAAGTACATATTTTTGATGAAAAAGTAATGTTTTCACAAGAATTTCCTCTAGTTCATCCAGAAACCTTCGAAAATTATCACCTATTTTCAATCCCCAATGAAAATCAATTAATTATCATTCCACCTATAATTAAGCAACAATGCATATCAATAGAGTAACGAAGAATGCATCGATCTACAACCAGAATATTTGTGTAAAAGCAGATCTAATACCAAGAATGCCTAATTTCGATCTTATCAACCAAAACTTCAACGGGTAATTGCCAGCAAATACCAGTCAACATAAATCAACAAATCATCTTAAAAATCAACGAAGCTCACTGCATTGGAATATTTCCAAAACAACAGAAGATCCAAACTACATGCAAACAAAATACAATTATTTCTATACAAGGAACCTATTTATGTACTGTTCCTCCAAATTGCGAATTCAAAACACTATCTTACGTATACTCAAATAAACTGAATACAATTCCCGGACATCCACTGAACATAAAAAAAATCAACATGGGAAATGAATCCAGAGCAGATATTGAAGAATTGAAATTGGACAAATTTTCACTCGATAAATTACATCAAATCCAACTTCAAGAGATGCAAGATCCAACCAATCTTCATGTGAATTACTCAATCGAATTGACAACATACATCGCTATCTTCACAGCAATAATATTTTATTTTATTGCATAATTAATTAAAACAAATCTTTTACAGAAATCAAAGGTACTCAAACATCCGAAGGAGGTCGACGAAACTCAAGTCATTCCACCATAGAGTTTCTGCTTAAGGAGATAACAACTCTGTCAGCAGATTCCACACACAGCGTTCCCACAGCGGGCATCACATTACATTTATCATTGTTATCATTCTTTGTAACACATGATAACGTAAAACAGAAATGAACTTTAATCAGTCATCTTAATAAAGGAAATAAATAGTTTTTAAAAACTAACTTGAAAATAGTAACAAATTAATTTTTTAATATGGGTAGAAAATAACATTAATTTGTAAACTTTTAGAATAAGAATACAAATACAACTATAAATACTATAGCGCGCAAATTTAAACGTAGATAATTAGGTAATTAAAGTTTTTGTAATTTATCCGTAATTAACAGTAGTAAAATTTTATAAATTACGGTAATTAATTTCGTAATTTATCCGCTAATTTATACATTTACATCCCTGATGTCTAGTCCGGCGGTTATAGGACAAATTTCATATCAACTATGCATTTTGTGATTAAGGAGGTTTTATCGCTCAGCGCTGCTAGATCACAAATCCTCGTTATTTCAGGTATGCGCGCTGACAGCCTATGTTTTATGAGCACATGTTGTCTCTATTTATCTAATTGCTATGTTTCGCTCCATTTTTGTTTAGAAAATACTCAATTTGATTGGCTAGCGCGCATACAATTTTTAAATTTATTTAACAAATTACTCGACTACTATTTGAAAATTTTATATAATAATGTGATATAAACATTTAAATTTACAATGCAATAAAACTTACGAAGAGTTTTTCTCAGAATTATTGTTATTTAATTGTTTATAAATAATAATAATAACAATTTAAAAAATTCGAGAACGTAGCTAGATTTTTACTGCCTTTATCTTTATATGGTATTTTTTTTAGATTTATAGGATTAATAGGTTGGGAGTAATTTATTAAATACTTTTTTACTGTGATAAAAGTGTAAACATTGGCATACCATACATATCAATTTAACTATTCTCTTTCATATAAGTAGTACCACAGACGGCCGCCATTTTAAGTTTTCTTGATTTGTCTCGTATGGTTAACATTACGAGAAAAATTGATATATAAAAAATTGTAGAGCATAAAATGGTATATTTATTTTTTCTGAAATTAGTACAGTTCTCGAGAAAATCGTAAAAATATATTTGAGCAATTTCTAGTCATTTTCAAAATAGCGTAATTTTGCCTTTTCAAATATAAACAAGCTTTTATTTCCGAATGAATCAAGATATCGACTACCGGTCTTCAGCATTCGATTTCTTAAATAATTTTTAGTTACATACATAATTTTCAACATTTCAGCAGCACTAGTTCGGGCACAATTTAAACATAACCTCTTAGAGACAATAGTGAAATTTTCGTATTTTTTGTGTTTTTTGAGCTGTCATTTCTAAACGAATTAAAATATTGACTTGCGATTTCCTTCATTAATTTCTTCAAAAAATTCTCTATACAGATATATCGATACATCAATCGATATATCGGTACATCAATATATCGAGACGTCGATATTATACAGGTGTTCATTTTATTTTGTCCACTGTTGCTATCTCGAGAACTATATGACCTACGAGGTCAGTTAAATTAGCAAACAATTTCTATTTTATAGGATTACTTTAATGAACGAAACAATCATTTTTTAGACCAGTGGTTCTTTAACTACGGTGTGCAACTTTCTTATTTCAAATGAGAACCTATTTTTTATTCGCTTATTCGATTCAGTATTTTTTTCTGAATTCAACGAGATGTTAGTTTCATACCCTTGCATAATAAAAACATGAGAAAAACGTGCTATGGAAGAAAAAAGTTGAATATTTTGTTTAATATTAATTGTTAGTGAAAAAGATTCTAGTTTAACCGTTATATTACACTGATCAGACCAAATAAGGTCGAAATATGTGTCTGTAGTTACCGCCACCCTACTGAGTAGATACTTAGTAGTTAGAACCATGAACTCATTACTGAGTAGCGATCCTGATATCTAACAAATAACAATTAATATGAAACAAAATATTCGATTATTTTCTCTATAGCATTCTTGTAACAATCAAAATTAAATTATCATAATTCACAATAGCGTTTTACTTATGTTTTTGTTATGCTGTATGAAACTAATATATCATAGCAAATAAAAAAATAGTTCAATTTAAAATAATTGATATCCACAGTTTGTGAACCACTGGTTTTATAATTTTTTTATGCTCATTAAAATAATCTTGTAAAATAAAAGTTGTTTGCTAATTTAACCGACCTCATAGATCTTATAGTTCTCGAGATAGCAATAGTGGACAAAATAAAATGAATAGCCTGTATATTGATATAAATATTGTATCGAATATAGATATTCAAATCGAAATATCGAACAGCTCTACTATGGAGACATCTGTATACAGATTAGCCACTGGTGTAGAATTTATGAGAATTAAATATTAATTTAAATATTTACCTTTCCGTTGGCGTTTAGCTGATGGTGAATTCAGCGTAGCGCTGCATGGAAAGTCTTGAGCAATAGATATAGACGGGGTTCCTTGGATATCTGGTAGTATATTCTACGTCTTCTCTATGCTCTCAGGTTGGTTGATGTTTATAGAAACAGCTTCAATAAGCAATTCATGTTCCTTTGCTGGTTCTAGTCCAACAGCTGGAAAATAACATTTTAAAAATTAATATCACGTATCAGTCTCATATGTATAAAGAAGAGATTTTAGTAAATTACTTAGCAAGGCCGTTACTTAGAACTTTACGGGCGAGCACAGTTATTATTAAGCTGCATTCAGACCGACACACTTATAAGTATAAGTGCCTAATTGACCAACCAGCGCTCAGCATTCGCTTCGTCAAAATTCCAATTTCACTTATAAGTGTAATCTGAAAACCTCCCAAAGTTCTATCTTTTCCAATCAGTCCACTAAGTGAAGTGCGATAGGTATATCATGTCATCTTTATCATCGAACTGTCATTTGCAAGCTGCGTTTTATTAATGACATACAAAATAGATATTAATTTATTTAAATTATTATAAATAGTAATTAATGAAAATATCGTATGCTTGTGTTGTAAAATATTATTACTGAATATGTAAACATATTTAAAAGCATATAAATTCTACTTTTTAATTTACATGTGTATGGAAATCCATTTTCTTTTAATAATAATAATTTATTTATACTGCAATACAACAGGATAATCCCAGAACAATATTACAGTGTAAAAAAGAATCAAGAAAACAAATATGAAATATCAAATAACAAACACAAACCAGATTCAAACCGTAGGCCGTTTCTAACCTAACTAAACGAGCATAGCGGATATTATAAGATAAAAAATATTTTAATATGCAAATTGTAAAAATCACACAACAAATTGTACTTAATAAACAATTATTATGTATTTAAATTTAAATATTTTCATAAGTTCTAAATTTTTCCAATTGGTGTTCATCCACTAATTTGGTAGGTATGTATGGTCCATTTGATTTATACTTATAATTGTAAATATTTCACTTATAAGTGGGTCGGTCTGAATGCAGCTTTATTCTTTACTTTTGCGGTTAACTGTTGAAATTTGAATGTTCGAAATAATTGGTACACAAAATAATATTAAGAACGTACATCAATTTTTCAAATTGATGCGGACTTTACTGATATTTTTTCACAAATTATTGTGCAATCAATATTTAAAAACAATAAAGTCTTAATTTTTGTATTGACGTTATTTGTTTGAATTCCTATGCAATATAAAATGACATTTCTTTAAAGTTCTGTTCACACAAGAATTCTTTGAAGATTTTTTAATGCTTCAAAATTTTGAGAAAATAATTCTAGTGAGAATTTCCTGTCAAATTGCGGAGCCGCTAAATTGAACCTTCATTTAGTCTTAGAAAAGATGAATTTATAATTTATTATTATTCATGGCCGTGAATTTATTTTTTTCAAGATTCAGAATCTTCAAAGAATCCTTGTGCGAACAAGGCCTACGGCACTCAGTGCCTTAAAGAACAAATGAACATTACATTAAAGCCTAAGTGCCTAAAAATGTCATTTCGTAACCATAGTGACGATGTAAATAAGAACTTTATTGAATGTAGAAAACCCTAGTTTGTCATCGAACAAAGCCAATAAGAAAGAGTGAAAAATATACCTACACTAAACTAAATAGTATTTGTCCAAACTTACATTTATTCTTCTCGAATGTTTGAAATTGGTGGTCTTTAAATTGTAGCCAACATATTCTTCTATTGATGATTTGTCTATACGGTAACGCTGATAAATCAGGGTGATTCATTGCAGTTTACTCACTGATTTCTCAGGTTATCAGTTCATAGAAAACAAAATAATTGTTCCTGTCTTTCTTTGATTGGCAAATCATTTGTCGCGCAGTACACCTTTGGAAAGAAAAAAACTGTTTATATACCTGTCTTTTGGCTACAAATAATTACAATTTGAATAAGCTTATGAAAAACAATATTTTAACTAATATAATTTAATAAATATAAAAAAAATAGTTACTTACAACAGATGAACGCATCATTTGGTAACAAGTGATCACACCAAAGACTAGGATCAAACTAGAACAAACCAAAAAACGTAAACGATAAACCAAGGAGACGATAAACTGCGATAAACTCTGTGCGATAACCCATTGACATTCGACGTTCCAGTCTCCTTGGTTCAAGTCCAGAGTCCAGCTGTCAGCCGTGCTGACGTAAACATTGTTGCCAACTGTTCCAAAATAAATTATATTTTATAGTATTTTGAAAATTATAGACCCAGTCCGATTAGCTCGTATTAATTTAATTTAACTATCATCAATTATTATAACCTTTTAATATTATACATTTATTGATAATTACAAACAACATGTTTTTTGGCCACCTGAAATGTAAAAATCACACATCGTTGACGTCTATGGTAGTTCCGATCCGGGTTCCGATTTACACATGCCACAATTTTACTGCATGACGGTTCTGTAAACTGTAAAGAAACACTAATTTTTTAACTTCTACAGGCCATTAAAAAAGATTGCCTTGTAATCAGAGATATAAAATTACGATAATTTACTGATTTTTATTACCATATAAAATACCGGGTAATTAAAAAATATAATTACCTACTGAAAAATATTTTGAATTAGGTACCGTAAATTACCAACAAATTACCGAAGAAATTTCAAACAAAAGAAAATATTTAAGAACGATTTTTGCAAACTCAAATTAAAATATTAAACTAATAGTTATTTACTTGACAAGTGGGTAAAGTAAGGAATTACCCACGAGGAAAAACTCACGAGGCCGAAGGCTGAGTAAGATAATTTTATCGAGTTGGTCATACCTTTTTGCCCACGTGTGAAGTATAACGTTATATAAAACACCTCTTAATAACTGCGTAAACAAATTTTCAATCGATTTAAAAAAAAATTAATTTGAAAAATATGATAAATGAAAGAAAAAGCATTCCGTCTATCACATCACGCTATCAGTCAAGTAGGAATAGTCAAATTATAATTAGACTAACAGTAAACAAATAACACTATACTCGTAAATCATATTTTCAATATTAGATTAGATACGTTGAACGAACCATCAAAACCAGCAATTAATATGATAATAACTTTACTTACTTGGTTTTGAAATTAATTGATATTGATATCTAACTCCAAATGTTACATCATTCGACTTGTGAAAGATTTGTAACTTGGTATGATACTCACAGTAGCAGTTAATTTTGAACATATAAGTAAAAATAATTTACTCGTCGCCCGAGGAATACCGTGGCTCAGAGACGCAAGACAGCGAATTGAGTGGACACACCAGGCCCCTCAAGGGCGCTGTGTTGGTACTGCACACTCTAGGCTCTAGGTAGTATTTTAATTAAAGGGCCCAGCACATCTACGTTGGATCCGCCGACACAGCTAACTACCAACTGTAGCGGATAAACGATGCCCCCGAAAGGGTTGGTTCCCCGTCGCCCGTAGGAACCGTTGCCCATAGACGCAAGACAGCGAATTGGGTTGGCACCCGCTCCTCCAAGGCTATGTGCACCATTGGCACCGAATTCTCTAGGTAGTAATTAAAGGCGGTTGCACAGTCAAATTATAGGTTTTGCTAAACGCTCTGTATTACTTCAATACACAAAGATTTGAATTATATATCTGAATAAATAATTAATTGAACACTTTTTGAATTTTGTATTCCAGAAAATTAAATTAAAATGGGTCAACACTAGTCGTCAAAATAGCGAAAAACAACATGTAGTTTTCCCCATAAAATTGGTTTAAACAATAATATTTTTTAAACAAATAAGACGTTTTCGAAAAGCTTGAAGTTGCCCTCTTTTTGCTCTAATGCCACTTTTTAGAATTTTTATGTAAGATTGTATTAAAATACACATGAATTATTCACAAAATTGGACATGTTTAGCCATGCACATAAAAAAAATTGAAGAAAAAACTGGCATTAGTAGAGCAAAGAGGGAGCATCTTTAAACTTGTCAAAAATATCTTAGGTAATTCGAAAATTTCAATTCTTACTTCAATTTTAATGGGAAAACTAAACATACTTTTCACCATTTAACGGCTAGAAGCACACCCACACATACTCGGCGTGGCATCACCTTAAGGTAGTAAATCCATGGGTAGTGACAACCCAAAATATGACTTAAATTAATATACAGCATTCATTACAAGTCGTAGAATTTGAATAAAAATTAAAATTTATAGGTAACTGTTGAAATAACGAAGATAATTGAATTTAAAGTTGACACAAAAACGCGCTAAAATACATTGCGTATATGGAGGTTACCAGTAGATTTACTAAACGATTAGAAAATTTTATATCATAACAACCCAACACATATTTGGAAAACGAATATGTTATTCTTTGATATTTGAGGTATTTATTAGAAAAATAAAAAATATGAGTCAATAATGGTTGAGAAATCGCATGCAAAAGGTTCCAGTCTCAAGAAAAATTATGTTTTTGACGTACTACTACTGCATTTCAGTGTAAACTTAAATTTCAATTATATTTTTTATTTAATTGGATACCTATGATTTGTAATTTACATCCAAATCTACGATTTTTAATGATTTATTTCTGATTATTTGACTGCTTCGGCCTCACCTCACACCGAAATCACGCACGCTTATGAATGACCGACGGATTTTCTACCGTAAGTGACGCGCGGCCTCACATTCACGCACATTACGTAAAACTCAACGATCGACAAACTCACCGTGAATAGAAGCTCTTTGCTAATTCGGTTTACAGCGAATACAGCTATTGCGCACTGGATAATTGTTTATTGTTAAATAACGCACTACACTGCACAGAACCACTTCACAAGACGCAACTAAACTACTGACTGAGCCAAGGGTAGATTTGCGCGCGTCTTGTGACTTCAGGCTTCAAGGTTGTTTAGGTAAACACATGTGTGCAGTTATCGTTCGACGTTCGGACTCATGTTGATTTATGGCCAAGAGTCGGATTTCAGGCTACGCAGCTTACACAGTTTTATGAGAAAGTTTCACATTTAGAAAATAAAAAAAAATGAATAAGGGTTTTTCTACTACTAAATAAACTATCGCTAACAAATTATAAAAATAATAAGAAATGAGGTTAAGAGGATCCAGAATATTTCTAAGTGAAGTTATATTAGGCCTTAGGAATCCTTGGTTTATGAAATAAAATAATTTCATCGTTGGTTGAGCCAACATTTTATTATTATAATATGTAATTTTTAGCTGATGATGTACTCATCCGAAACGTCCTAAAGTAAAATAAAATGATGTACTCCTGAGAGATTATTTTATTTCATAAACCAAGGATTCCTAAGGCCTAATATTACTTCACTTATAAATTATAAAAATAACAAAATACAAAAGTAAAACTAAATACAACACACAACTTTGTACTTTTTATATATTTTATTTATTTTGTGTGTGTTGTGAATCTACGTTGCTTGTAGTGGGGACTAAACAGTAAACACAAAGATTAGAATAACATTAGTAATCAAAATAAAGTTTGAACACGTCGTTATCGTTTCATATGAAGTTAGTTCAATACATTTCACCCTAAGTTTATGTATTTTTCGTCATATAAATTATTTTTCATCATATAAATTTTTTGTCATAATAGGTATGTTTGTATGATAGTGTGGCATGGGCATAATTTCAGATCTTACATTCATATTTTAAGTTAGAATACTTTACCAAACACCCTGTAGAAGGAATGATCTTGTTCGGTTAAAAATTTTAAGGTACAGTGTACAGTGTATCTATTATATAATATAAAATTTTAAAAAATTTGAATAAAAGTACCGAAAAGCACAGTTTATACGAAGATTAGATTGTAGACAATATACCCTTGGCTTGCAAGTTGTTGCGGGTTACGTGCGGCAAAGTATGAAACGCTTTGGTAAATTCTTTAAGTTTAAAAAATGTATTGATGAAATGAAGAAATCCAAACGAAAAATTTTGAAAGATACATTTTATAAAAACATTCCAAATCCCTATCAAAAGTCCATCTATTACGCACTATCTGTCTCCTTATAAAATTAAAGAAAAAGAATGAGATCGAAAGAAGAGAACTTGCTGTCACTGTGTTGTATGTGTGTGTGCGTTCTTGTTCTTGATGCCGACTTGATAAAATGTAAATATTTATTAAGAATACCTACAAAAAATAGTGAACTTGAATTGAAGTCAGTAATAAGAATAACATTAGGTACTTGAAAAATTTTCTTTTGTTAATTATTGTGATTCTGGTGAATTTAATATAAATTTCCATAGATTAGTTCCATCACTTTTAAGGTTTTAAGTCAATATTTAAATTCGTGTAATCTAAAAGATAAGAAGTAGGTACAGTGCCTGTGTGTATTCTATGCTCTGTAACTGTAATGATAGTGTTTTACCTTTCGCTGATGTGAGCACAGTACAAGGAATGTGTTTGATTCTTAAAACAAATTTTTCAAAATTCAAATAAAAGTGTAACCAAAATTATTTATCAATATGATTTAATTTTAAAACAGCAAAATTAAATAGACTCGAAATAATATGGACAAAATAATGTACAGTGTTGGACAAGCAGAGCATGTACCATGTAAAAGCACTAAATCTGCTCATTAAACGTGGTGTGGATGTGAATCACAGATATGCTGATAATAAAACAATAAGGTTGAGAGGTTAGATTACCCAGATGACTGCTCCATTGATGATGTTGTGCACATTAATACGAGGTGGCTGTGAAGTGAACAAACAGTATGGTCGAGGAGACAGGCCCTTGCATTTACTCTTTAAGAGGTTAGATGACTCTGATGACCGCTCCAGTGACAATGAGGAAAGAGTTGTTCAGACTGTGCAGACATTAATACGAAGTGACGCTAATGCTAGTTCGGATATTCAAAATCGTGACCAAGAAACACTACTAAAATATGAAAATAACGTGTTGGGATATGATTTAAAATATTTAATTCCACTCGTGACACCAACAACTTACACAGAAACAGAGAACGCAGAATAGAAGTTGACCTAAATTAAAATAGGTAATTATCAATTTTAACTTACAATATTCGTTATAAATTTGATTTTCAATCGTCTTTAAACTGAATTGCGCACATGGTTTGTATGAGCAATTATATAATTTACAACAGGCGCGCCACAAAAGGCGTGCACTCAGGAGGAGGGGGGGGGGAGTGGCTGCCGGGCAACAGCAATTAATATTATCATAAAATATAGGTAAGAAGATAAGCAATATAGGTACATATTTAATTTTGTATGTATTTTGTTGTTTATTTAATTAGAGATGGTTATATTTGTTCACAGTTTGTATATTTTACTGTTTATGAATAAATTTTATAGTTAATTAAGGTTTAAATAATTTAAAAACATTAACCTTCCACTAGTCGCATCAAGTCTCACAGACCCAACCAATTTTTATTTATTGTTTATTGAAGGGTGGGGGAAAGGCGATACTTGTGCAGCTGTGTAGCTTTCCAGTTTTTAATTCTGTACAACATAGTAAATTTTGAAGTCTGTATGTTTTATTGTTTGGCCTATAATTAGCGATAAAGTCTTACAGACCCAGCGCGACTAGTTGTGTCCGTCTTTTATTTTAGGTTTTTTTTAAATTGTCGCCATTAATTGATTTCGGAATTGCAGTTTAAAGTTCAAATATTTTAATAATAGACTTTTATGTATAACCAAAGAAAATATTTTTGATGAATTATGAAAATTTACGTCGTTTATGGGATGAATTCGAAGCAGAAGAACCTTTCTTTGACAATGATTCTGGCCTGTCGCACGCTAAAATGCTTTGCCCAATGTGCACTAATGAAAATACATAAATTTTTTTCTGTAAAACTTATTTGTCATGAATCCACCATTTTTTGTATTATATGTAAAAACATATTTATTTATTTTATAAACAAAATGAAACTTTAAGTTTGAAAACATGTAATTCTGTTGCTTTATATTTCAGAAATTTTCAATAATAAATACTTTTGCAAATATAATAGGTACTGAAAAATAAAAACTTAAATGACACAGAATAATAACCATTTAATGTAAATTTAGCCAAATTTGTTATAAAAAATAAATTATTTTCGAAATATCTTAAAAAGTCTACGAGACCCAGCGCGACCAGTAGCGTTCTAAAAATGAGCGCGACTAGTGGAAGGTTAAATTAAAAACCATTTACACTACAGTTGTCAACAAAAAGTGCCAGGCGTGGATAAAAGGGAAAGTAATGGCGGGTAAAAAAATCTGAAAAATTAAATTAAATTTTAACGGATTTGACCTTGAACTAAAAAAATTTCGTCTCCGACGCATTTTCTTACTGAATTTTTGTATATTACAATTTTTTTAATTACTCCCCCAGTAACAAATCCTGGGTGCGCGCCTTATTTACAATCACGTAACAATTATTTATGTTTCAGTGGTTATTTCCGTCGATCCATGTGACGTGACTTTATGATTCCTGATCAATGAGATGATCTCCTGCGAGTACCTGATACAGGTACAAACATCCAATTTTATAATAGTATTTATATAAAAGTAAGACCCAAAGTGGATCTGACCTGTGACGTCATCAAATCTAATCAAAATCCAAGATGGCCGACCAATAGCCAAAAGCAGTTTAAGATCTTCCAATTAAGTAGTTTTGCACAAAAGTTCATGTGTACACGTGTCTGTCATGTGCATGCTCACGTTGGTTAAAGACTGTGATTGGACTGTGACGTCATAAATAGAAATAAAACTGGCTGGCGGTCAATAATAACGTTGCTGGAAGCAAAATACACTAGCGAAAGTAGAATAATTTTAATTGTCACTTACTAGAAAACATGTTGATAATGGATATATTAAAATTAAACAATAAAAAATTATTAAGTTGAAATACAAAATACAACCATGAATTTAAAAAAAACAAATATATAATAATAAAGAGAAATAATCTGCTGTAATAAAAAACACAATAACCCACAATACCTTATCGCATTGTAAATAATTTAATTTGACTGATTAGAATAATTTAATGAGTTTTCATTTATGACTTTTGTATATCACAAAAACCATTGTGATAATACATTATATTAATAGATAAGTAGGTTTGGTATAATATAAATAGTTTCTTAATTTTGTGCAATAATAGTTATTTGTTTCCTTAATACAAAAATCTGCTGTCGCCACCACAGTAGTTTCCAAATCATTTTTTACATTAGTCCGATAAATGATTTACTTTTTATACAGTTGCTATAGTGATCATAACAATTCCTAAATGGTCTCTCCATTTTTATAAAAAAAGACATACTTAATACGGATGGTTGGCGAAAATATTATCTTTCAATGAAACTGAACAGAATACTTCATTTAATTTTTTAACTGTTTGCAAAACAACAAATATTTTAAAAAAAATTTAATTATTTTCTTTATCTACGACTAATACAGGGTGTTTCTGTACTTATAGATCAAACTTTAAAGGTATATGTAACACGTTCTACTGATAACGGAACAAAAAGAATTTTTCAAAAATTCGTAAAATTAAGGGTTGTTTACTTTAAAAAACATGTTGAGTGTCACTGGTTTCATTACTGTGAAATCAAATTTGTTCATTACACAATATCAGCGTTGGATTAGATAATTACGTGCATTGTTAATATTTGAATAAAACAACACAAGCAGCTATGAAACCAGTGGCACTCAACATGTTTTCTTTAAGTAAACCTCCCTTAATTAAGCGAATTTTTGAAAAATTCTTTTTGTTCCGTTATCAGTAGAACGTGTTAAAGTTTGATCCATAAGTACATAAATACCCTGTATACTCGTAACATGAACATTAATAATGTTCGCTACATAATGTAATAATATTAATCCCGCAGGAAATATGGGAATAATACCAGAGAATAATAGTCATGATTCCCTCTTCTGCACCAATCAGAAAATATCTTTGCCTGAATCAATTTCTTTTTGCAAATTATCTTCAGAAAACACTGCAATGTTTAATGATAACTAAGGTGAGAGAATTGACGTTTGGAAACATCAAAATTTTTGCGTATTGGTATTTATTTATTTCATTAAAATCTTGTGCCCTGTTCACACGTTGCTACTTTGAAGACGCATACGTGCTACTGTAAACTGTAGCATGAAAAGAAATTCAAATCGAAACAATTACCGCAAAAAATCGCTATCTACACACACAACGATCAACGATGTGAAATTATTAACGAGTAGTTCTTGATACTTTGATGCTACAAATTAGCAGCGCTGCTATTTGACAAGCGACTCAGATTTTTTCTTGCTACAGTAGCACGAATGTGTCTTCAAAGTAGCAACGTGTGAACAGGGCATTGTACGTAAAAAACCCATAATTTTGGAATGGTTGTGGCATAATTTTCAATCCACAAGTTGGCAACACTGGACACGGTATAGAGCCCGTGGGGTCACGTGTAAAAAACATATGTTCGTAGAGCTCTCCCTCTCGCCCCTTTACATTTGTCAGCAAACTCCGCAAGTGATTGATGCGCCATCTCTACAATGTAAGTTTTCTTGGAGCGAAATTTGAATTTCTCTCCAAGAATTTGAATTTCGCTTCAAGAAAACTTACATTGCAGAGATGGCGCATCAATCACTTGCGGTTTGCGGAGTTTGATGACAAATAATGTAAAGGGGTGAGAGGGATTGGCTCTACGAACATATGTTTTTTCACACGTGACCCCACGGGCTCTTTGGTTGTGTTCACTGTTCAGTTAAGTTGTGCTTTGATTTGACGGACGTGACCTGTTGCCCTAAAACGTGTTATTTTTTACTTATATTTGTACTTTTAATATCTATAGTTAACTATTCAGTACTTGGGTAAGTGTAAGAAAATCGATATTAAAATATTTATCTATACCGATGAAGTACGTCAAGTAAACAAGTTGACTTATTTATTAATAAATTATTTTTTAGTACATGCTTTCTAAAATCGTTGCTTTGCGAACTATTTTGGGACCCCAAAATAATATTTTAGGGGATTCAGTTTTTTTAAATAATTTTCCTAGACAATTTTATAGGATTATTTTCATTGTTTTTCAAAATTTTATTTTAAAGTTATGTTTTAGAATAATTTCAAATAGTTACAAAAAAAATTTGGAGAGCATTTATATTAATTTTTTTTGTATGTAACATGTACACAAACGGAGTTTTAGAGGACTAAGCCAGGGAGTCGAACTGCACAAAATAACGGTTCAGGTTCGGTTTGCCGTTCACTGTTCTATATATTTATTCGGTTTTCTTCCGGTTTTCATTTTCTTCTTGTACTGAACCGCTAACCGGTTTTTGAAAAAAGTGGTTCAAGTTCCGGTTCAATTAAATTAATTGAAATATTAGTCCTAGTTTTGGAATAAAAATTTAACAAATTTCTAAAAAATTACAAAATTTGTCCTAATTGAATTCTGGTAAAGAACAACGAAAATTAAGATGGTAGTCAAAAACATTTTTTTTAAACCCCAAATGTGGAGTCG
Source organism: Agonum fuliginosum (assembly GCA_947534325.1). NCBI lineage: Eukaryota > Metazoa > Arthropoda > Insecta > Coleoptera > Carabidae > Agonum > Agonum fuliginosum. The sequence goes on from OX384046.1 coordinate 9,620,767, forward strand.
ATGAGAATAAATAAAATACCATCAAAGAATTAAAAAAAAAAAATTCAATTTATTCTCATCGACTCCACATTTGGGTTTTTAAAAATTTGTTTTGACAACCATATCTTAATTTTCGTTGATCTTTACCAGAATCTTGTTTGATAATGACCAAAACACACTGGTCGAAACGTCACAGTCTACGCAATAAAATTTAAAAAATTAATGATTCATTAATTTTTTTCTCCTAAAGCCCTTAATCCAATATCTCATCAATATTCCTACGTTCGGGCTAATATACGTTGATTTTTAATTGGTTCATAAAAATATTTTTGAACGGTTCAGGTATGGTTCCGGATTCACTAAAATAGCAGCGGTTCGTTCCGGTTTTCGTTACTGTTCCGGTTCGGTTCGAGTCTCTGGGAGATTCGTCCTCTAAAGCTCTATTTTCCGTACTTGTTACATAAATATTATTTGGATGTAGTTATGTTATATTTATTTATTTTTACGACGTTCTGAGAATCAATCAATCAATTTTGACTTATTTGTGTTTATTTTATAGGATATTCAGGATGGATGTTCCAGCTGATATACTAGAGGTACTGAAGTGTCATCAGTGTGACATGTACTTGTCCCGGGGCCCCGTGTACCTGGAGCACGGTGGGACGGCGGCGTGCGGTCGGTGCTTCGCCCCCGAACGTCCAGCAACACGCAATAAAGAGTACGAAGCCGTGGCGAAGCTGCTGCGCTTCCCATGTAAAAACAAAGACTTGGGGTGCGGGGAGACAGTCGCTTTCGGGGAGATCGCACACGAAGCCATCTGCAAGTACCGGCAGTACGTGTGTCCGGTGCTCCACTGTGAGTGGCTGGGCCCCAGGAGTCAGCTCCTGCAGCACTACAGGGCGCAGCACCCGGACCACGTGCTCGACAACCCATGCAGCCTCGAGCACGATATCACCACGTCCAGTCTGCACAGCTACGTGCTGCAGGCGTACCAACTGCTTTTCGTGCTGTTCGCCAAGGTCTGTGTGACGTCAGGGAAGATCTACCACTCCGTGCGCCTCCTGGACGCCGAGGTAGGGCTGTGCAATTTTGTAATTCGTAATAGATTTTTTCGATTATTCGATAATCGAAAATAAAAAATTGATAATCGATTATTTTGATTATCGAATATTGATACCTAATCGATTATTTTGATTATTGATAATCGATCATTTTTATTGTCGATAATCGATTATTATTGCGGATGCGAGTGATTTTAAGTAGAAAGAATGAAAGAAATTGTATGAAACGGATTATGAATATGTTAAAATTAAAAATATGAGTTGTTGTTTCAAGGGCTTCGTGACAGAGCAATCCTGTAATGCCCATGTCACACCGGCATGGCACGAAGCACGGTGCTTGATGTGGCATTTTGCTTCGTTCAAAGTTGTCAAAAGGGTGTCACATCGGTATAGCAAAATTCCATACGAAAATTTGTATATTGCTATGTTCACTTCGTATTATTTTTGACAGCTGAGAATTAAAGTTCATCAATTCTTTGTGTTAATTAAATAAATAATTAGTTCATATATTAAGTATTGACAAAAGCTTAAAGGGATATATTCTTATTATCTAATTACTAACTGTTACTATTTTGACATCAATTATTCACCAAATGTCAAAAATTATATTCGCGACTAAAAGTACCGTTGGCGGCGCTGCTGTGCAATCCAATATGTCGGCTGTAATTCGTATTGTGTTTGGCGGTTTCATAAGCTGGTATGAATTCTTTATAATTTTTAAAACTGTGTTGTGTACCTATTTATGTTTCTTTAAACATCATTTATAGTATTTTGGTAAGGTAAAATGTTTTATTTTAGTAATATTAAATTGGTTTTAAATGGTACAGTTTTTTTGTAGATAAAACATGAATGTGTTTGGAGGCTGTGATCTTTGTGTCATCCGAATTATTAACACAGCAGTTTATATTATTTGGTTTTGTAGAACTCATTGTATAAATGAAAGTATAGAAAAACTAACGATAATAATAAAAATAGCGGAAATCAGGTTAGAAATAAATACCCTAAAAATGAAAATTTAGTTAAGAAAACAACTGATTTGCTTCAGCATATAATATTTTGAATTCAGTAGGAATGGAATAAAATAGGAAAAGTGAAATAAAACCTTACAATATATTCAAAACAATCTCATAACCTTAACGTGTTATCACATACAATATGAATTTGAAAGGTTCACACATTGGCCACCAGGTGGCTACGAGTTACTTTTAGTCGCGAATTGAGGACTCACAGTGAAATCAGAAACAAATTTCCATATGTCAAAATGCTCGATGGAATAGCGGCGATAAAATTTTTACGTTATTCATTTGTTCAATCGAGCACCGTGCCTTGGCACCGTGCTTCGTGCCATGTGATGTATGTGTACAGAATAAAAAAACCTGGAATAATCGGTTATTATTATAAGTTTTTAAAAAATCGATACCTAGTTATCCAAATTATCGTATCAAATAATCGATAATTGAATAAAAGATAATCGAAGAATCGATAATTCAATTATTTAAAATTGATCGATTAATCGATAATTTTTTCAGCCTTATGCCGAGGACATGGCCAAGGATTTTACGTACACGCTTAACATCAAGCGCAATAATGTAGAAGTAACTAAAAGAGATGATGTGGCGCCTCCAAACTACCTGGAGCTACAGGAGCCCACGGCGCTGGACCTAGACATCAACAGCCTGCTGAACGTGCTGGGCGGCTGGGGCGGCGCCTCGTGTACTGTGGAGGTGGAGCGCCGGGGGCGCAAGCGGAGGTGGCAGTCGGTGAAGGAGGAGACTGTGGAGGTGAAGGAGGAGACTGTGAAAGTGAAGGAGGAACAGCAGGAGTGCTCCAGGTGCTCGGCCGATGTGACGGTGATGTTGTACCGTGACGAGGGCGGCTGGCGGTGCGAGCGCTGCGCTCCCGCCAGGCGAGCCTGCGAGAACCAGGCCCAGGGCTGCGCACACCAGGACATCCCAGACAAGTGCGGCAAACATGAGTGGTACTTCTGTCAGCAGGGCAGCCGGTGTAACATATGCAATGCAAACGTGTCGGGTGCGTAATACCTTCCAATAAAATATTTAAAGTGAGTTCTTGCCAAATCGATAGGTGATTAACTAGATGAGCTGTCGCAGCTATTCAACATGTTGAAGCTGCGATGTTTTCAGGGGTTTGAACCGTTTTTGCACTTCCACCTGTTTACAGGTCGATCCACTTTGCTCAAGATTGTTTATCCACGTTCGAATCGCCCTATTCGACGGAACAGGCTGATTGCGCGGTACGTCTAAAATCGCGCCGCGTTTGCACCAAACTTTCGCCACTGTGATAGTACGCTTTAACTGTATAGCCACGCTGTTCACCCGTCCAACGATCTATTATAAACTAAATGGTACACCACGCTGATAATTTTGAGTCGGTTATCTTCCTCCCCACCACCTCCCTACGAGCTCTATGCCCCGAATCAAAAATTTCTATTTGACTGGCGAACCCTGTACTATAATTTTCTTCCTAGGCAAATTAGTATTGTTTCCAATATAACAGTAAAATTTAATTATTATTATTTAAAATTTATTTTACTCATTTATTAGTTACGATTATGATTATGCTTATGACTATGACTATGATAGAGGTAGGAATGAGGCTTAAGGCCATATACTCTCTTAAGCAATATAACTTTTGGAAAATTTAGCGACTGTGACTTTACATTCCTCCCATCTTTGAAAATTTACGTTCCCCTGGAGCGTACAATTTTGAAAACAGATTTTTAAAATTTAACATTACTTCCTTTTGTGACGTAAGGCCATACGCTTACTTAAGCAATATAACTTTTGGAAAATTTATCGGATGTGACTTTCCAGGTGGAACGTTGTTCACGCACTTCACCTCTCACGCGACGCACAGCGCCGGCTCCACATGGCGGGCTACGTGGACAGACCGGCTACAGTGCTGCCTCGTGGCTTGTCCTGCAGGCACTGCGTTGTGCGAGTACTGGCTGGACGACTCGGAGTTTAACCTCAACGTGTACACCACGGTGTCGAGTGAACAGCTGTGTGAGTTCCGCTGTGAGGTGCGCGTCACTCAGCTTAGCACCGGCCTCACACGCACCTACACACCTGACGTCACCTACAAGAGCTGGTATGACTGGCGCATTGAGATAAATAAACAAGACTTTCCCAAGTGGAACTGTGAATTCGATATTTCTGTAACGATTAATCAAATTTGAATGTAATAGTTTCTGAAATAAATAATAATAATCAGGGTAATAAATTAACTTTTATAATATCTAACTTAACGTTTATGTAGGCACATATTGTTCATGATGGTTATAACCCGTGAAAAATATGTAAGGTAGGTATTACGTATTAATTTCAAGCATGATTTCTACACAATAAAAATTTTGTTGAATATTTTTAATAATTCTAAAACATTAGCTAATTTGCAATACTTTTGAATAAAAAAATTAACCAGTTTCATATTTTTCATTCCTAATTTTAATAAACTCAATTCGCGGTATTCAATATGACGTCACACCTGCATAAATGTGTATAGTCACAAAAAAGCGAATATGAATAAATTGTATTATTATTACATTTATTTTTATGGTTAAATTTGAGTCAATTATGTACCTATAGTACTATAAATGAATATATAAAATATTTATTTTATTTAATAAGTTATAAATAAGAAATATATCTAACATGTGATACTTGTATAGGTACGTTGTACTTTTCAAGGAGATTATACCTATTTTGCTTGGGCAAAACAAATAGTTCTAACCTAAAAGTTTGTTTTGTTCCTTTTGTTAAATTTTTATATAAAAATGCCAAAATATTGCATTGTTCCGTGTTGCAATAATATGCTTAGCTTCCGGCTATGGCTAAACAGCTCAAACTCTGCGAGTGCTGGGTGCTGCTGTCAAGCTGACAGCTAAGAGTTCTTACTTTACTCACCAGTTAGCAACCACTGCGTCTGCAGTTGTGATGTGACTCATACATTTGAAATTTGATGATAATTTTAATAAATTATATCTAATAAACTACAGAGTTTTGAGCTATTTAATAAAGAAACGTTAAAATTAATACTATAACATAATCTTTTAAGAAAAAAAATATAAAAAAAAGTAGTAGTAGACCCCATTGTTTCAGCTATGAATATTAAATAATAGTATATTACGCAATGAGATTATAATGATAGCTATTAATATACGCGAGTATTAAATTTTAAAAATTAAAAACGAACTATGACGAATGTTGTAATTTATACGAGTATTAATATTAATTGCCATTATACACAAGTTACACACACTATTTTTTCTTGTCCTATGCTTTCATTTACAAAAAAAAGATTTATTTACTTGGCACTTGGGTGTTTCATATTAAAAATCTGTATCGATATGAATGTCATTTAAGTGCAGCCAATGCATATTTAATAAGTAAATTAAAGCATAGGAGTAGAAAAAACTTTTCAAATCGCAAATCCTTTATATTAAGTTCATCGTCCATCATCTCTGTCTATGTACCTACGCACGGCAAAAAAACAAAAGTCAAAAATGATCCATTTCTCGGGATCCTATCGAGCTGAAATTTTGCAAATAGACTTGTCACCTAACAATGCACTTAGGCAAAATTTCAGATTCTCCACCATCTTTAAACAAAATAGCGGCTAGCTATCTCAAAATGTACTGCACCGATTGCGGTCAAATTTGGTACATTAATAGCCAAGGATCTAACTTATGATATAGATATATTAAAATGTCAGTCCACCACCTGGAAACAAAATGGAGGACAGATATCTCAAAATGTACTGTAACTATTGCGTTCAAAATTGGTACAGTAATAGCTAAGAATCTGTCTTGAAACATAGGTACATTAAAATGTTAGTCCGCCATCTTGAAACAAAATGGCAGCTAGCTATCTCAAAATGTACTGCACCGATCTAGTTCAAATTTAGTACAGTAACAGCTAAAGATCTGATTTAATATAAAAATTTAAATAAATATCGACCGAGTCTCATATATGAAGGATTTATAGTCAAAAACTTTTTTTAATGGTTCGTTTTTTTATTGTTATGTTAAAACATGTTTTCTTACTACAAATCTATAAGCACTTGGTTAAAGCTCACTTAGCAGGAGGAGAAAAACTAATGTAAATGGATTAATAGTATATTGTGCAACTAGTGCAGAAAAGCACGAGACGAAGTCGAGGGCTGGAATCACACAAGTGTAAGATAAATAATTCATTTTTTTTAAAGAACAATCTTGCCAACAATTAAATTCTAAAATGTAAAAGCGAAAATTAGATTTCAATATTTTGAAATATTATTATAGTTTATTTATAATATTTGTAAATTAGTTTTATGTTTTATGAAACAAGGTAGATAAGAAGAAGAAGAATACAGGGTGGAATTAGAAATTGGAAACATTATTTTCTCGAAAGTTATAATAGATATAGAAAAATTGTTCAGGTAAGTTTTTAGTTCTTCTAATAACTGTACAATTTGTCTGTATTCATTATAACTTATGAGAAAAATAGTGTGGATAATTTTTAATTCCACCCTGCATAATTATGATTTTTCTTTATAATGGAAATAACGGGGCTTATCGACTTAAATACTTTATGATCCATAATGTAGGTCTACAGAATACCAGGTAAGGTACCTTTACCTGGTACCTTCAATTTCCCAGCCTAGAAGATAATGAGCCGAATTCAGATTTTTTTCTTTAAGAGACCCGTCTACCTCCTAAAATCCAGCACAAAACGTACTAACGTAGCGAGTGTTTTGTGGATAGTACAAGAATGGTAAAATTGTATTTCAATAAAGATTACACTGGGTATTACACATGTTATTCGAAAATATTTCGAAAATAAAACATTTTACGCAGAAATGACCTAGGTGAAAAATATCGTACAGAAGAGGCCCATAATTATGTAATATTATTTTTCACCCAGGTGGCGCTGTTGTCGCTAAAACAAGGTCAACTCATTTTTTTTTTAATGGGAACCCCTATTTTTTATTGCAGATTCAGATTTCTCGTTAAAAAGTAAGACAAATTTACTTAACTTATTTTTTGTCAGTCTGATAGATGGCGCTATAATCGCAAAAAATGATAATGCGTTGGGATTTTCGCGAGTTAAAATTGCATTATTTACTTTATTCGATTACACAACAAATTTAATTATCGATTGATTAGAAAAATGTAATTCGTGTTCAGTATTAAAAAATAATATTATGACGTAAATTTAAAGTACGTCTCATTTCAGAAAATCCCAACGCATTATCATTTTTCGCGATTACAGCGCCATCTATCAGGCTGACAAAAAAATAAGTGAAGTTAATTTGTAAGCGCAAAAAATCATAAAATATAGCCCATTTGATATAATCTGTGATCAGAATTATTGCATTTGTATTATATTTTGCAATCTAAACTACCTTTGTTTAGTTACTGAAATGAGTAAAAATATAAACAAAGAAAAAAATTAACTGTTGTCGTTTTGATATTTTTCATGAAATTTGTGAAATGTTCAAGGAAAACAGGATTATAATACTGAACTATTAAGGATTACTGCATGAAATTTAATAACATAAACATCTGGAAAAAGTGCATTACGAATTAGTACCTAAGTATGTGATATTAGAAATAGTGTAGATAAAGAAAAATGTGCAGATGGTCTCAAAAACAATAACAATTATGGTTAATTATACATATTATATGGTATGGTGGTGTTTTCATTTTATAACATTTAAAAATTTGTTGAAAGAATAATATATTTCCATTTCAATTCAAAATGAAATATTAAAATATTTACCATACTCTTATTATTGTCCTAGGAATGTAAGTGAAATTATTAAGTATCGTCGTCAAGGAAATATTATAAACAAAATGTTATATCATCATATCCCACTAACATTCCTCGTAGATATGGTTGAAATACATAGTTACAATACAGGGACCACAATATTTTATCGAAATTAAAAAATTCTGGCGTTAAGCGGCTCGTCTACGTTTTAACCGAATTCCTAGAATACTCTCGATATTACTTTTTTCCATTCCACTCTTTTCCCTACTAATAGAGCTGCCTGAAACTAGCCCGAAACTCGTACTTTGCTGCATCCTAGCTATGCAATGTCATTTTGAAGCTGAAAAATACTGTAAAAGTGCTTTCGTTGCGAGTAAACTGCCAAATTATTATTGACTTCAGGAAAATGTTTTTATAAACATTTAATAGAGAAAGAATGGATCTACATATGTGCCTTTTTAAAATTTTAAAAATTAATTTTTATCATGAGATATAACCGTGTAAAGTTTGCATAAAATATGAATTTTTTTTTACGGAATTTTTTATATTCATATACCTACAATTTTTTAATCAAAATTTTAAAAAGGCACATCTGTAAATTCATTCTTTCTCTATTAAATCCTCGCTGAAATACAATTTTACCATTCTTGTACTGGCCACAAAACACTCGCTACGTTAGTACATGTTATGCTGGATTTAAGGTAGTAGACGGGCATCTTAAATCAATTTTAGCCAACAATTCAATTTATTTCAACATTTACCTACAGCGTAGCTTATACAATTCTCTAATTAACTCCTGGTGCTAAACAGGTAAGACTCAACAACTGCAAAAGGTTAAATTTCAAAACGATCGTCTAAAAGATTAGCTTCTCGTGCTTAAGTCACCTAAAATTAAAGTATAAAATTACTAGAACAATTATAGCTATTAATATAACAAGAATATTATGCGATTTATAATACCGAGGATGTTGCTAAGAAACGAGGTGAAACCGAGTCTCTTTGAACATCCAAGGTGGCTTAAATCGCATATATTCGCGTTATATTCAAAGCTTAATCGTATCATCAAAGATAGCGATGTTAAAACAAATTAAGAATTTTATTTGTCAATTAGTTGACAGTTCGCATATTATAGAAGGTTTTGATGTTATTATGGTTGTATCTAACGTAGTAAGTCCGTAACTAATGAATTATAAGTATCTAACGTATTATAAGTAACTAACGTATTATGTTGTTTATAATTATCAAAAAATGTTGCATGTTATAAGGTAATAACAGTTGATGATACGATTAAGTCCTTAAGGCTGATCTTCACAGGACTAGAAATACCGATTTTGTTTATGCGGAATTGAGAACTTATTTTTTAAAATATTTAAAAGTTTCTTATCGTACTGAAAAGTTGAAAGATAGTTCTAAGTACATCTTTAATTTTCAATAATCATGTCAATTGTGTATGTGAACTTTTTCTGACCTATACGAAAAACAATGTTAAAATTTTAATACCGCTCTAAGTTTTTACCTATTGATTTAAAAGTCAAATTGTAAACACAAAGGATGTTCAGAATAAAAAAGACATCCAATGATCCTTTATTTATTGATATAAAACGTTCCTGTCACAAGGTAACGTAAATTAAAATTCCCATATTTGAACTATTTAGAGAGTGTCATGAGAAATAAATCGAATTTGTTAGATAAAAAGAAATAAATACTTCAATTAATTACGATAAAATATACCTTAGGAAGAAAAAGAAAATAATTATTAATTTCTTTTTTGATTAGTGAATCCTTGTCCAATATATCAATTAGAAATACAATTTAAAGATGATAAAATAAATTAAAACATACACACATCATTCAATCAAGTACAAACAACTAACTTACGCATGATAAAACCAAGTAGTTATGAACTTAAAAAATCTGACATGGACACCACATGACTTCCTTGTACGCCTATTAAACTGTTCATACTTCCGGTTTATAGATTGAAACCAAAAATCTGACGTGGACACCACATGACTTCCTTGTACGCCTTGTGTGTTCATACTTTTCTTAATAACTAAAATGTAAAATAATATTAAAAATTCTTTTAACTTATTATACTAGTATACTCACAAATATATTTTAGTCATTTTATTTAAACTGCAGAAGAAGATATAAAGCATATTTTACTATTGTCACTGTCATGTCATAATCATTTAAATTTTACGTAGTAACAAATGTTAATCGATCATGGACTACAAGATACCGAAATACTATAAATTATAAATATATACTTTAATTATTTTTAAATGATAGCAGATACAAAAATATTTATAAAATACCGATTTTAGGTAATAATCACATAATCTTTCATTTAAAATAAAAAAAATTGTCTAAAATTAAATATTTATCGAAATATTTTTAAAAAGTACTACTTCCGGTTTGTAGACTGAAACCAAAAATAGGAGGTGCACAACTAGATGCTATAACAGTCCTAAATACAAAATTTCAACTTTCTACGTCTAACCGTATTTGAGTTATGCGACACACATACGTCCGTCCGTACGTACGTACGTACAGACGTCACGTCGAAACTAGTCATAATGGATTCAGAAAAGGTCAAAACGGATATTTCCGTCAAAATCTGAGAACCGAAATTTTTCGCGATTACAATACTTCCTTACTTCGTACAAGGAAGTAAAAAACAATAATTAACCAATCACAGCCAAGGATTATGTGCAACAGCATGTACAATTAAAATAAATAAAGACATAAAACAAATCACAGAAATTATCACAGATTTTGTTTTGTGTCTTTATTTATTTTAATTGTACACAATGACCTTTATCAGACTACTTTCATCTTAAACACTATAACAAATAATAAATCCAATTAGCAAATGTTAAGCTCAAGTGGCAAATATTAAATCCAAGTACCAAATAATATTAAATCCTAGTGGTAAATATTAAATCCAAGTTATATTTATTTTATTTTTATAAGCATGATGCTAGTAACAAATAAACAATTATTGCAACTAGTTTGTGCTCATATACATGTGTTTCAAAATTTTTGACAAAAAATTAAGGGTACATATTATAATTTGATGTACCTAGGCACTGATTACAACGCAAAATGAATTTTGCCGAAATTCACAAAAATAATTGCACATTACTTGGAGCAATCATTTTTCGTGTCACTGGTCTAATAGGTTACAGTAATGAATAAAAATTAGTCAACAAAAAATTGAATGATGTGTTACACAATTTTAAATAAATTTTAATGTTTACTAATTCTTATTCACTCCTATCAAACCAGTGGCACAAAAATATTTGCTCCATTTTTTTTATTTCGGAAAAATTCTTTTTTCGTTGTAATCAGTACATCAAAATATGTATCCTTAATTTTTTTGACAATAATTTTGAAACACCCAACAGCTATTTTCGCGTATTGTCGATCTTGTCCAGGATTTTATCTTCAAAGCAAAAAAAAACGGTAACATTTAAAATAAATCAAATATATTATACCTACTTAGGTAAATTAATTTAGTGCATTTCTCCATTTCATTTATTTACACCTTAATTTAAATATATTACAGGGTATTTCAGGGTTAAGATCCAACTTTAAAATATGAATGTAGGATCTCAAAACAAGAAAAAATTTAATTTCGAGATTTTCTCGCAAACGCTTCGTTTAGGAGATATTGGCTTCTAAAGTTACAAATAAGAATTTGAATAATTTTGTAAAAATAAAGAGACAAATATTGCTTATTATCGACTTTATTGCTAAAAACAATAGAAATTTACAAAATTAAAAAAATAATGTAAACCTCCAGCCCGAAGGCAATTGTTATCTCTGTCGATGACTGAACGAGTAACTGCTCGATATTGCTCGTCTGATATTTCTTCACGTTAGTGTGTCCATTGCAAAACGATCATCATGTCAGCATACTGACCATTTTTGTAAATGTACGTTATATGACAGCAGTTTACTTCACAAAAGGTTTAAAGAAACTAAATTTATTTCATATGAATAAAGGGAGTTAGTGTCCGATGTGAACATGCTAATCCTATTCAATTCATGATGTATCGAAAATAATAAAAATCTTATGTTGTATTCGCGCTTGGCTGGAACATTTATAACATATTACATGAGTCCATTAGTGAATTTCAATAAAATTAAAATATTTTTTTTATCTCATGGGACATATCGAATAACAATTGCCTTCGGGCTGGAGGTTTACATTATTTTTAGTTTTATAAATTTCTATTGTTTTTAGCAATAAAGTTGATAATAAGCGATATTTAGTCCTTTATTTTTACAAAATTGTTCAAAATCCTATTTGTAACTTCAGAAGCCAATATCTCTTAAACGAAGCGTTTGCGAGAAAATCTCCAAATGAAATTTTTTCTTGTTTTGTGGTCCTGCATTCATATTTAAAGTTTGGATACTTAACCCTGAAACACCCTGTATACTTATACAGGATGTTTCTATACCTCTGCACGAAACTTTGATAGATTATATAATTTGATATACTGATTACAGAAAAAAAACATTTTTTCAAAATCGCAAAAATAAGGGTAGTGAAAATATAAGTTCCATTGATATGAACGTCCATTTTAATGGTTATTT